>CAWUFW010000117.1:5307500-5907500 GCA_963921515.1 Calotriton arnoldi | reverse complement strand
ACAAGCTTTCTAGTATCCTTAGTTTCAGATGGCCTTTCCTACAGAACTGTAAGCTCTTACAGGTCTGCAATTTCCACTAGACATCTCCCCATTGCTAACAGACCAGTTGGTGAACACCCTTTAGGGTCTAAGTTATTGAGGGGTGCTATGTTTTCTGCTCTACATCAACCAAATAGCCCTGTCTTTAGGATGTTTCCCTACTCCTAAATTATTTTCAGGTCTGGCCAGATAATTCTTCCTTGTTCAGGAAACAGCTTCCACCAAACTCACTCTTCTCCTCTGTCTGGTCTTATGCAAGAGGGTGTCTGATGTTCGAGCACTTGATTTGGCAGGCAAGACATTCACCCCAGAAGGAGTGTCTTTTGTAATTTCCAGAAGAACTGAATTTGCTACTAGACATGTTTTCTTCTTAGCCCGGTCTGGTGACCAAAAACTTTGCGAGGTCTATTGTTTCCTTGACTATGAGAGAGTTACTGCATGACTCAGAAACTCCCCTTTGGGTCAACTATTACTTTCATTACTAAACCCACCTAGTCCTTTGTCCTGTCCTACATAAGCCCATTGGGAGAGATGGCTTTTATCAAAAGCGGGGAAGGACACTTCCATTTTTGGTGTTCATTCAGTCAGAGGTGCCACGGCCTCAACATTATTTCCAGTGGTGGTGCAGTTGGGAGAAATTATTCCTATAGTATATTGGTCATCGGACCCCATGCTTAAGGAGTTCTACCAAAGACCAGTAAGTAGCCCTTATTGATGGTGGTAGATAAGCTTTAAACTTGCATACTCTGAAGCTTCCGGTCCTGCTACAGGATCAAACTTTTTATAGCAATTGCAATCAAGAATTTTCAATTCTATTAAGGACACAGAGGTGAAGATTATTCCACCTGTCTTTTCTATGTAAATGGTACCAATGTATAATACAAGAACAGTGAAGCTAGTGCTCATTATTGGTAATGTGTTTAGGCCTTTGCCCGCTCTATGATATTTCTTACATAGTGGAGTGGCTATGTCTGCTTATTCTTTTCAGTTTAAGACCAGAAGCAAGAATGAGTGTTAGAGTTTCTATGAACTGTGGAGGCCTTTTTCCTCGCAGCAAGAAGAGGAGGTGCACATCTTACTCATCCTGTTCATACAGCATCCTAAAGCCTGATTGGTTACTAGATTGTCTATCGTTGGGACTTGAAGTTTTGTTTGGAAATATGGTGGTTGTAGTTTTTCCAACAAACGCTGTTAATATGTTACTGTTTACATGGCTGCTGCATGTTAATAAAACAAGGAAGAGAATGCATAATCTTTGCCCTCGTGTCCTCAAAAGAATTAAAAATTCTTGTATGCGATTGTTATAAAATGTTCGATTCTGTGGCGGCACCGGAAGCCTCATCAACAAGCGGACAGTCAAGCTACAACAAGCCTAAACCTGCATCAGCAAAAAACACATTTCAAGCATTAGAGAAGGCCTTGGAGAAGGAAGCCTCGAAATGATGGAAGTCTGCAACGATTAAAAAGTGTATGGAAGCCAAACGCATACCAAGGGGTCTGAGAATCTTAATGTTCACTTCAGTAGAAACAATCAATCTGGATCAGATAAGAAAATAGGAAAACAACCTTAAGGAGGCTTCTAATAAAATAATTTGACAGCTCATCAATATTGCAGAAGAAGAATGCGAAAAATACGAAATCCTGAACAAAGTAATAGATGATTATGAAGAAGATCCAATCAGGAGAAATATCAGAAAATTCTGCAAAGAGAAACAATAACATCATAAGAACAACAAACGAACCAGGAATAAATAGCCGCTCAACTGAAAATAAATCCAGCTCTGACCTTGAATTCTCAGGAAGGTCAACTGAAGCCACAACCACAAAAGTAGGTGTAAATTATTTGGAGGAGGTAAGATGCCACCGACTAGGTATTCAAGAGCAGAAACACCTCAATATAAAAAAGACCAACCGACTACGGCAGGAGTCACGACATGAGCCAAGAGGAGGGAACAAGAAAATGTGCCACCAACTAATGAACATCAGACCCAAGTAATAAAACAAGGACTATCCTTGACCTCTTTAAATGCACTTGAAACTCAAACTGGAATCATTCTTCAGCGATAAACCCTGACAACCAATAGCAGAATGACACATTTTCTATAGTACCTCACAGTTCAAGACCTGGAAGACATACTCTTTCCAAAACCAGAGTAGAAACCACTAGTTCAGTGTTGACCCAGGCCCAGGAGATGGGAATCTACACCAGCTATGCCATGACCAACATTAGTGCTTAATTTGAGCCGGTGCTTTCCAGTGCTCTGCACCGGCACCTTAATGTCAGTACCAGGGCTATGACAGTCTGCCAAATGGTGGCGCTGTCATGCTAATTTAGGTATGAACACAACAGCGGTTTATGTGTTCAATTTACATTTACAATGACTAATACCTGCCTCCAATCAATCAATTAATCAATCAGGGAATTGTAAGCGCGCTACTCACCCGTGAGGGTCTCAAGGCGCTGAGGGGGGGGGAGGTCCGCAGATTTGTTTAGCCGAAGAGCCAGGTCTTGAGGGTCTTCCTGAAGGTGTTCAGGTGGGGGCGCGTCTGATGTCTGCTGGTAGCTCGTTCCAGGTCTTGGCTGCAATGTGAGAGAAGGATCTTCCGCCTGCTCTGGCTCTGTGGATGCGCGGGGTTTCGGCCAGTGCGAGGTTGGAAGATCGGAGGTTTCTTTTGGGTACGTGGAAGTTGATTCTGTCGTTGAGGTATTTGGGTCCGTTGTTGTGTAGGCATTTGTAGGCGTGAGTGAGGATTTTGAAAGGGACTCTTTTCTTCACGGGGAGCCAGTGGAGACTTCGTAGGTGTCCCAAGCCATTCTTCTGGCTTTGGGGGCCTGGAATAGTCTGACTTGTCACACTTGTAGGAGTGTGAAGGTTAGTAGCTGTGTATCTACTGTCATTGGCAGCTGGCATGGGTTATGCGAGGTGCAAGCTGCAGTGGCCTCCTGACGAGAGCCCCGGCACTTATCCTTTTACAAATTAAGCACTGACCAACATCATCCAAAGTAAATCGAGTTTTACCTCACAACTACCACCTGGGAAAACTATAGACCTATTCCATATTGCTGTCTCACAAGATTTGGGCAAGGAATTCAAGAAATACAAAAAATAACCAAATTCCTACCTAAAAAAGGAGTCAGAATGAGAGAATAGCCATCAAATCATTGCAAAATAATGAGGAACTGGTAATCAAGGAGCCAGACAAAGAAGGTAATGTGGTCCTTTGGCATACAGATCTGGTAAAAAAAATGGCCGCGGAACAGGAGCTCGGTTAAAGAAGCTCCCGGGCTTGGGATCCTTTATCTACAAATATCCCTGCTTTGCCCTGCCATCCTCCTCCTGGCTATACATCATTGCAACAAGGATTACTCCGGAACACTTTGAACGATTGATTTTTAAATTATAACAGCAACTTCGTGAAGCCATTACCTCAACTTACCTGCCTCTAGACGGGCGATCTCCCTCTTCCTACGACTGCCTCCCATTCTGGATGAGGTGCTCTCCACCTTCCCGCACCGCCGCCTGGGGACAGGAGGTTATCGCGACCCTCTCGGTCTGCGTGGCTGGGTCTGGAGCGCCTCCTCTGATCCGAGGAGCTCTGTGGCCTGGGAGTGGCCGGTGGCGATCGGGGAGTCTTCCTGGCATCGAATCTTGTCACAGCAGGTCCAAACACAGGCCTAGATTGACCGGCAGACCTCTGCCCCCCCCGATCTGCAGCACACGGAGGGGAGAGGACGGGATCAACGCTACAGGTTTGCGCGTCACACGCCATTCGCACCCTACTCGGGGTTCGTGCGTGAACCACCACGCCTTCCCTCCCACAATGGTTGGCTGGCCACCGCACTAGTTTGCCTGATTGTGCTTCTCGCTGCACACCCACAGCCTGATTGCTGCCGGCTCCGATGCAGGTCCACGCTTGGATGCTACGGGGCAGGTCCATGCTTGTGTGATCTGGCGGTGTGGATGTGCTCTTCTCCCCAGGCAATGGTTGGCAGGGTTCATCCACTCCTCCGTGGCGTTCTCGCCGGAGCTCCGCCCTCCGATTTGCAGCTGTTCGGATCCCAGGTTTTACTGCTTAATTTTTCTGCATCTGGCCAGTGAATCATCACCTCAAGATGGCTACCTCATCGGTTCTTCCAGGGGGCCTTCATCCATTTTGTCCTATGAATAAGATGCTCCCACCCCTCTTCACTAGGAATCACCTCTACAAGATGGTGCCCGCTTCTAGGCCCACATACCAAGACTAGTCCTACAGTGATCCTTTACCACAGCACAAGCATCAATCAAAAGAGAGGTAGGACTAACCCTCCTTAACTCGAATCATACCAGATCTTGAGGGTGGGAAACTGTAGTAGGACAACTCCCCTCTCTCAATCAGATGATTAAAGACAAAGGTAGGACTCCTTTCTTGTTACATTCTAACAATGTCGGACATCTTTTCAGCCTACTCATCTTGAATAATTGACTACACAGTCCCCTGATAGACAGCAGCAAGTCTCTTGCTTCTCAGGCACACAGCCAACTCACTTGCGCTTATTTAATTCTATCTTTACCCACAGTTCTTCTTGCTGTTTTTTTTCCCCTCAACCCCCCTCCCAGTTCCCATAGCTTCCATATGTAGTCTCCCTACTCCAATAAACCTACTTCCGAAGTCTATAATTATTGCACCTAACTACCCGCTCCAAACTTACTCTGCCTACCCACTAGGTCTTCTATTGGCCTATTTATACTTTAATTGATAAAGTAAAACTAGCTTCACCTCTATAAACTCCTTACCAGGGCCCCTCCCTCGCCAGGACACACTACCAAAATGGAGATAAGTCCCGTTCCCACAGGATCTAACGCCTTCATTATCAATTACCCGCCTAATCTCTCCAAAAATGTCGCCAAAAAATACAAACATCGCATACTCAAGGCCAGACCCGAAACTTTAATCTCAGACGTCTACTTCTGTGCAAACAAGGGTAGTATAGTTAACAACCTCATCTTCTATACTAGAAAACGAGCATGCTGGCGGAATGCTTTCTACTCCATGCTTCGAATATCAGGCACTAGGAAAACACCTCATGGTCTCAAATTAACGACGTCGCCCTCGCTCACTCTCAACTTTAATGCCACTATCACCCTCTACAACAATGGTATCATCCTAATCCAAGCCTCCAATGTCAACCTAGTTAAGATGGTCAATATCTTCCCTACACTCAAAAACACGGTCTCGGCGAAATCCAATGACCCCTACCCACACCCTACCATTACGCAGGACCTAACCAGTCCTCCCCCCACCACAGCCGGGAGGTCCTCACTTTCTCTAAAACATTCTTCACCCTTAGATGATCCCAGAGCCTCTCAGTCCCCTGTCGAACTGGCCCAACCCTCTGGACCCCCGACTCAGAAGGCGGGGGGGCTACGGGTTCGCTCTGCCCGCAGTTCTCCAGTCCGATACTGGCTGATTCTCAAGCTGAGAGGTTCCCTCACGCCCTACCGCCATTGCTCTCAACCTTCATCCTTCGTTCCATGCCACCCGCTAGGCCGGAGACCTGGCAATTGCCCTCCACAGACCATGATTGGCCAAACCCATTCAACCCTGACTGGGCCGTCCCTGACTCACAGGTTAATGGCCCTCCCACCCTCTCTCTTTTACCAACCTCTCCATCCAAACATCCTGGAACACCGCTAGTCCCTAATGACCAACTCCCCCCCCCCCCCGGAAGTCCGCATCACCGCCTTAGACCCCCCGGGCATACATCGAGGCCCCTCATCTCCGCCTGATCTCCCAACACAACCTCTACCCCTCACCCAGCACTCAGACATGGTGGCACACCTGGACGATATATCTCTCCAGTTGCACCTTCTCACCGTCGAACTACATGACTTGAAAGCCCTCTCAATTGAACATTTCCCCTTGATCAGCTCCCTCCTCTCCTCTGCGAACTTGCCCAGAGCCCCCCCTAGTGATAGAGTTCGCCATGGCCAATTTTCCCGCCCTTTATCTCGAAAACCATACCCCTACCTAACGCCCCTTCCCGCCCCAGAAGATTGAAGACCTATCTTGAGTCTAATGATATCGATGACCTACTCAACTCTTACTCGCCTACTCTAGACATCAACACGATCCCTCCGGGGCAAATTCAAGCCATCCACTCTAATCCGAACAGAGAACCCCCTCACAATCTTAGAGTCATCAATAATGACAACCTCGTGAGAGTGAACATCATCCAGACCCCTTCCCCCCTTACTCGGGTACGACTTAAATGCGTACTACTCAACTGCAGGTCAGCCAGTAAACACGCCTCCAATATCTTCGACCTCATCCAACACAATGAGTTAGACATCATCATCCTCACCGAAACTTGGCTCAATCCCTCCTCCACTCCTATCCTAGACCTCCTAGTGCCTCCTACCCATGACATAATTCGTCTAGACAGAGCTTTGAAGCTGGGTGGTGGCCTAGCTTGTATACATCGGAGCACACTCTCTGTTTCCCACTCGGAGTCTTCTACGCCATCTTCCTGCGAATACCTTTGTCTCAACATCTCAAGTAACAACCTTCCGGTGTGCAAACTTCACACTTTTTATCACCCCCCTGGGGACAATCTCCCCTTCATCGAACAATTAATGGAAATCATCTCTGGCAATGTCGACTCCGTAATGTCCCAAATCGTCCTCGGTGATTTCAACCTTCACTGGTCTAACCCCAATGACCAAGCTGTAACATGCCTTAAATCATTCTTAAGTGATCAAGAGTTGATTCAGCATTGTGACCGGCCAACCCATATTAAAGGAGAAACTCGAGACCTCATCATCACCAAAGGACACACCAGCACACTGGATACCATTACCCCTTGCGATTGGTCCGACCATCACAGCACCTTCTTTTATATTAACAAGGAGGTGTCTCTGAGGAAGGCTCAACCAATGAAATCGAAGATCTGGAAAAGGGACCTCAGATCTATTAATACAGATGAACTAGCAACCCACTGTAAATATGCCCTCTCCTCCCAAGCTGACATCTCGGAGGTTCAGGTACTCACTGACTTTTACAACTCTACTATATCTAGCATTATGGATTCCATTGCACCACTCCAACAAAAAAATGTCTCATCAAAAATATCCAAACCGTGGTTCAACGACAATTTAAACTCGGAACGCCGCAACCTTAGGGCAATTGAACGATCTTGGAGATCCAAACCCTCCTCGGGTCAGCTAAAACTCCTTAGAGAGGTTAGGAGTTCCTACAACAAACAAATCAAGAGTGCTAAGGCAGACTACTTCAGATCCCAACTTAATCAAGCCGCTAATCACCCCAAGAAACTTTTTGAACTGGTTAAACAGCAATCGGTGGAAGCTCCAAACCGCTATGACTCTGGAGTCAGCCCACCCTCATGCGACGAACTGGCTGCCTTTTTTACTGAGAAATCAGGACTCATCAATATTGAACTTGCTTCTAAGAAGGCTCTATTGCCATCCTTTGGGTCCGTGCCACCTCCTGCCCTCTTAGAGAAGCTCAAACCAATCAGCCTGGGCATCAAGAACAATGCCTCATGGGGCACATTTACTCCCTTCAGTGAAAGAAACATCAACAAGATTCTTCAGAGTATCAACCCATCTAATCATTTTAGCGACCCGTTGCCACCTTCCATCTTCAAAGAAATCAAGGATGTCGTCATCCCCATCTGGACAAAGATTATCAACGCTTCACTGTCACAAGGCATGATCCCAGATTGCCTAAAAGCAGCTCAGGTCTCACCTATACTAAAAAAAACTAATGCAGATAGTGCTGACCTTAACAACTTCCGCCCTATCTCAAACATCCCCTCCCTAGCCAAACTCCTAGAAAAATGCGTCCAATCACAACTTTGTGCTCACATCGAGAATTTCCAACTCCTGGACCAGCATCAATCTGGCTTTCGGAGTGGTCACAGCACTGAATCGGCTCTGACTCACGTTATGGATGACATTTTAAAAATGCTTGACCAAAATGAATCTTGCCTCCTAATCCTCCTCGACCTTTCCTCTGCGTTTGACACTGTCAATCACGACAACCTCCTATTCATTTTGAAGAACAGGATGGGCCTCTCAGGTCGGGTATTGCAATGGTTCTCGTCCTTCCTCCACCACAGATCACAAAGAGTCAAGGCAAACCACTCTATCTCCCAGCCCTCTCCAGTATCCATGGGGTCCCCCAAGGGTCCGCCCTATCTCCTATACTCTTCAACTTGTTCTTGGAACCATTAGCTAATGCACTAAATTCCACAAACATTCTCTTCCATATGTATGCGGATGATACGCAACTTTATCTGAAAATCTCCTCCCCGGATAACCTTATATCACTCAACACTACTCTAACGTCTACTCAAAACTGGTTAACCGAGAACCACCTCCTGCTTAACACCTCCAAAACAGAATTCCTTCTCATTTCTCCTCCGAATCACATCCCCAAGTTAGACCTTTGGATGAACCACCTCACTACCTTCAACTGCTCCCCCCTCATTATTGACTCAGCCAAATCTCTCGGAATCACCCTGGACAAGCATCTGAACATGAAGAATCATATCAGCAATGTGTGCAAGGGAGCTAATCACCTGATGAGGATACTCAGGAATATCAAACCATTCCTTCCTCAAGCTGATTTCAAGCAGGTAGTCCAAGCGCTTGTTTTGCCGAGACTAGATTATGGCAGTGCTACGCTCTGTGGCCTCCCCAAATATACCTTGGCCCCATTAAGGGCATCTTTGAACGCTGCTGCCAGACTGGTCACGGGTACCAAAAGAAATGCGCACATATCCCCAGTCCTAAAATCCCTTAAGTGGTTGCCCTACGAAGCACGAATTCAGCTAAAGATTGCCTGCCTGTCTCACAAAGCCCTCCATTTCAAAACCCCCAGTTATCTAGCGCAAAAGCTAGAATTATCTGGAGGTGGTAGACCCTCGAGAAGTGCTAACTCTTTCCTCCTGAAACCACAGATCTTTCGCAAAAAGAGAACGTGTCACCGAGCATTCTCCGGCTTTGCCCCGAAGATCTGGAACTCTTTTCCACCGGAAGTACGCAGAATATCCTCCACGGTTGCTTTCAAATTGGAAGCTAAAAGATTCCTTATGAACAAGTTCTTACCTTAAATGGCTTTGGATCATCGTCTCTAAGTCATTGGACTTACAACACTGGGTGCTACTCTTCGTTAACCTATCATTTGCTCCCCTCTTAGCTCGCTATGTACCACTTATTGTATTACTCTCTATTGACCCCTTTTGTTTTGTAACTGTTCTGTTTGTTATTCTTATTTGATGCCGGTACTGCAATTTATTACCTTCCTTCCCTCCTATTGTAAAGCGCTCTGATATCCTTCGGGATCATGTTTGCGCTACATAAAACCTTATAAATAAATAAATAAATACAGATGCCTATTTTGGGTAAACTGAGAGACTATTGTCTGATAACAGCTGCTATTAGAAAATAAAAGACAACCACACAAGGGACATCCAAATGAGACTAAAAATTAAACTTGAAGAATGCTACAATCAGACCTTGTTGACATGGGAAGGGAAAAAAACATTTACATCGAACATCACACAGTGTCTACTTTCTACCTTCCTAAAGTCCGTAAAAAGGGCTTCCCTGCCCCTGGATGTCCTATCATTGCAGGCATCATTTAAATATGCTTAAACATAGTAGAGTGCATAAACCGCAATCTTCAACCATTTCAGAGGAATATTCAGGATGCTAAAGACATCTTAGGGAGGAAGATTATATATTAAAGATGTTAGACCTAACAGCCTTAGGGTGGACTTCCCTTAAACCGTTTGCCTGCTTACCTCCAATTTTGCTGAATTCTTTTTGTTGGCCTTAGGACTCTGAACACTTTACCACTGCCAACCAGTGCTAAAGTGCATGTGCTTCTCCCCTAAAACATGGTTTGATTGACTTATCCACAATTGACACATTTAATTTACCTATAAGTCCCTAGTAGAGTGTACTACATGTGCCCATGGCCTGCAAATGAAATGCTACTTGAGGCCTGCAGCACTGATTCTGCCACCCACACAAGTAGCACTTTAAACATGTCTCAGGCCTGCCATAGCAGAGTCAGTGTGTGCAGTTTATACTGCCATGTCAACTTGTAAAACCTATTGCCAAGTCTTAAACTCCCCTTTATTGCATATAAGTCACCCCTAAGGTAGCCTACAGGGCAGGGTGCTGTGTAATCAAAAGGTAGGACATGTTGTGAGAAGTTGGCCTGGCATATGCTGTCCACTAATTATAGTGGGCACCTTGCACCAGTCCAAATCGACTCTTATGGTAGGTAGGTTAAAGACAACCTTATTGAAAGCTATCCTAGTGGTAGCTGTGGAGAGCAGCCTTCAGGCTAAGTCTTGAAGGAATGTAAAGCAGCTTGTTTTACCAGTCTATAATCTCTTGAGTGACCAAATGAAAGAGCACCACACCAGGTATATATTCAAAATATATGTATTTATTACTAAACACACCCCTCTAGTCTCTTTATGAGGCTAGAGTTCAAGTACATAGGTTATAAGATCTTAAATCACAGTAATAGCACAAATACACGTTTGGGCCCTAGGGGCGTACCAAACCATATACCAATAAAGTGGTATGCGAACCACGACTGAACTAGACACTAGGCCTAGAGCCTCTAGAAGTGCTTGGACCACAAGGAACCACCCAAGGTAGTGACACAGGGGACCCACGGGAGACGCGTGCAGTGTAAATACACAACCGCGATACGCCGTTAACTTCTATGGAGAAAGTCGGGATCGGGAAAATAGAGGAAAGGGACACTTAGAAGAGGACTAGGACAAAACCCTTTGAGATCTAGGACTTTGAAGAGTCTCTACCCACGGGAGCACCGGAGTACTCGTGTTACCTCACCCAGGGAAGCCGGGTGCATAGGTGCCTTTCGGGGTCGGGTTTCGTCGTCGGTTCTTATGGCGATCTGCTGCAAAGTGCTGCTGGCGACCAGGAGAAAAGTGTCCGGGTGGATCCAAGAATGGATCGGAGTTCTGAAGAACCTGAAAGCAGAGGGGACAGAGTCTGGGTCACTAGCCAGTGACCAGGAAGGCGATGGACAGATGCCCACCGATGTCGAGTGCTTCAGGTGCGTTGACGGTCGTCTCGTTTCTGCAGCCACGAGGTCCAGGAGGCGTTGTTGGCGACCAGGAGCAGGATTCGGGCTGGTACACGATGTCTGTCGAGTGCTGCGGTGTCGGCGACCGGATTGGACCCAACAAGCCTTGGCAACGGCAAGTCTCGATGTAGCTGAAGATCGTCGATGGTGCAGACCAGCAAGGTCTGGGGAACTCACCCAGCGAGGGTAAGTCAGGGCAGGCCTGGAGCAACCAGGGGAGCCCTTTGGTTTCTTTAGAAAGTCTTCTGGGGACCCACGAGCCGGCTGGCAAGGGATCGCGAAGACACCTCGGGCGGAATCACTCAACAGGGGCCCACGGTCACTCAGGACGGTGTAGGCCTCTGCTCTTCGGAGGGATTCCTGCTGGAGGTTGGGACCACACGTGGTCCAAAGCACAGGTTCGTAGAACGTTGTGAAGGGGTTGCACTCGATAATAGTGCACGGTACCCAGGGGTCGCGGTTCCTCGTCACTCGTGGGGTCCACTTGCCTCAGCTTCGCTGGGGACTCACGATGGCCTTGGAGAAGTCAGGAAATCCACTTCTTGGGCTGCAGGGACTTCGGACTCCGGCGGGAGCGGCGTAGTTTGCGACCGTCGTTATCGTTTTTGGTGCCTGCCAAGCAGGGGAGTCACTCCTTGACCCCAAGGGAGATTCTTCAGTCCTCTAATCGTGATGTAGAGCGTCGAAGGTCCAGGATTCAGTTTCAAAGTTTAGTCCAGGGATATCTAACCTTGCTGTGGCAAGGGTTCCCCATTTTATCCAGTAAAACAGGGAGGGACTAACTCTATGACCCCACCTATGGGAGGGTCAAGGGAGGGGTGGCTACACCCACTTCCCTTTGTCCAGTTTCGCGCCAGAGCAGGGGCAGGTAGCCCCTGAGCTGGTTTGAACTGGCATATGCACAGAGGAGCCTTTTGCTCCCCCAGTGCAGGACTTCAAAGCACTCTAAGAGTGCACCCACCCAGCCCCAATACACATTATCCTGTCTGGGGAGGTGGTCACACCTCCCTGCAACAGGAAACCTATTGTCCAGGCCTCCCCTGCCGGAGTTTCGTCCAGCAGCAGGAGGCCAGACTTGTGTCTGTGGCAGCAGCATCCATTTTGTGATGCCAGGGCTTCAGAAAGAAGTTACCGGGTAAGCCAGAGTTAACATGTCTTTCCCTCTAGAAGGGTGGAATGCTACCCCCGCCGCCAGGATTGGCGGGGGGTAGTATTCCAAGATGTTTGACACCAAACACGACATGTTTAGGTGCAGCCATTCCAAAGTTAGCATTTTACCGCGAGGATATAATGCGCTTAAGAGTATATGGTCAGGCTGCACTACAAACAGCATCAGAGATGGTCTCCGAACGCTGCAGAGGGGCCCTGCTCATGCAGGGGCACCCTCTCACATAGGAACCATGCACTCTGCCTTTAGGATTGATAAGGCCTGCCTTAGGAGTGACTTATAGGTTTCTAGGTGTGTATGTATTTCGTGATATAGGTAACCTATATCACAGTAAGGGTGCATGCACCACCTTACCCAGGCTGCAGTAGCAGACCTGTGGTGTCAGTTTGCATGGCCTTCCAGGGGTGGCATAATACATGCTGCAGCCCCTGGCAGGCCTCTGAGGTACCTATGCCCTTGGTACATAGTATACCATATACTAGGGACTTATAAGGGCACTCCAGATCCCAATCAGAGATGTGCCTAAGGCACATGGAAACCATTTTACAGAGAAAGCAGATAGACTGGGGCCCTGAATAGCAGGATCCCAGTCCAACTAAGTCATAAACCAGCAAAACACCATAAAAAAAGTGGGGGCAACCATATAGTCAGATTCCACCTTCCTACACATGTACTATTCAGCTTTGCATGTCCCGGTAGGGAAAAACACACACATTCGTTTTTCACTACTGTGAGGCCTACTCCACTCATAAGTTAACATTGGGAATTCCTTATTACACTTATAAGCTGTAATTCCTGATTGAAAAGGAGTAGCTCTGTCATGTTTCATATCATTGGAATGGCAATGATAAGTCCTCTTTACTGGTAAAGATGAATTTATCACTACCCTTTTAAAAATGCTGTCTCCAATACACATCTGGGCTGGGTGACAGCTTGACTTTGTGCATTCCCTTTAGACAGACACACAAAAAGGGAGCTTAGGTGTGACTGAGGGGCAGTCCACATCCTGATGGGTCATCCTGGGCAGTATGGGAGGGAGGAACTGACACGTATACCTGAATAGGCTGTGTGCTGCCTCCACACAAAGTCCTAGGATGCTTGTTTCCGGTCCAGGGAGGACCTGGTTTGGCAGTTTGATCTGGACTGTTCCCATGAGGCACAGGGTCAAGACTGATTTGCATATGGCCAGGTCTAAACTGGGGTGGCATGATGAGCAAAAGAATTATGGATTTAACCCAGATCTCTTGACTGGGGGTGAATGTTTTGATTTGTTCTGCATTCCGTCCATCAATTGTGTGTCTTTTGCTTTCTCGCCCTAAGTGCGCCGGGTATGCCCAGACGTGGGTCCCGGGCTCACTGTGCCACTGGATTCAAGCTATCCTGGCTGATGAGGGGTGAAACCCCGAAACTGGTCCTAGGATGCTTGTTTCCGGTCCAGGGAGGACCTAGTTTGGCAGTTCGGGCTGGACTGTTCCAATGAGGCACAGGGTCAAGACTGATTTGCATATGGCCAAGTCTAAACTGGGGTGGCATGGTGAGCAAAAGAATGATGGATTTAACCCAGATCTCTTGACTGGGGGTGAATGTTTTGATTTGTTCTGCATTCCGTCCGTCAATTGTGTGTCTTTTGCGTCCCCACACAAAGGGCTGCAATCCCCCTCCCCCCTGGAATGAGCCTGAGCTAGAGCTGGGAGGGAGGTCCTCTGTGCACTTAAAGCCATTTTTTGAAGCCACCCCGACTTCAAAGGCACAACTGGGTATAAGTACTGGGTCCCTGACCCCACCAAATCAGACACAACTGGACCTGTGAAGAACTCTGCCAGGAGGAAGAGCTGCTGTTCTGCTACAAGGACTGCCACTCTGGAAGAACTGCTTTTCTGCTGTGCTGTCCTGCTGCCTACTACCCTCTGCCCTGCTGAGGTAGAACTGAGAACTGGGCTACCCTATTGGAACCCAGAGTGATCTCTGAGGGCATGCTGGCTTGCCTCCTGTTTTAAGACTCAGGAAAATGCAAAGTCTTACACCCTGCTCCTGTGCCTGCTGATTGGAAGTGGATCCAGGTGCTTGCTCCAGTGGAACTGACGCATCCTCTGCTGTGTGAGCAGAATCAACGCATCATTGCTGTTTCAGGAACAGAACCGGTGCAGCGCACCTGAAACCAGCACATCATCATCAGAACCGATGCCTCGAAACCACTGCATCGCTGCCACTGCAGTGAGAGACGATTGACACATCCCTTCGACTGAGTGGAGAAACCTGGTGCTAAAGCTTCGGAACCAACGCGTCTCAGAGCCGGTGATTTGGCTTCAGAACCGGTGCATTGCCATCGTTGCATGGAGAAAATCGATGCATCACCTCGAGTGCAGGATCGACATCGGCACATCACTCGGCTGCACCCCGCATCTTCCTATTAAGACCAGAATCAAAGTACGTTTGTTCAGTGGGCCATGCGTGGCTCCTGTATCTGGCCCGCGCTCCATCACTGTCAGCCTGAACTCTTGACTTTGCCCCGGTCCATCGTGACCAGATAACCCCATAGGCACTTATTGCTTCTAAGAACTATTTTTCACTTTTATTCTTTAACAATTCATGTCTTGACTTCTACTCATTGCATTTTTGGTCTTGATTTTTTTTTATAAAATCATAATCTATTTTTCTAACCTGATGTGGAGTGGTTTTGTGGAGTTTTCAATGTATTACTCTTTTACATGTTGCACGAATAATTTACACATTGCCTCTTATGTTAAGCCTACCTGCTCTGTACCAAGCTCCCAGAGGGCGAGCACTGGTTAATTGAGGGTGTGTATCTGACTCACCCTGACTAGGATTGTGCTTCCTTCTTGGACAGGATGCATACCTCTGCGAACTGGAAACTCAATTCCTAACAGATGACCATAGATGTAGTGTATATTTCCATATGACATTCAGATGGGATCAACACAGTCCAGAAAGGCCTTGGTATCAACCCAGCACACTTTATCAAATCAAACAATATGATAGTAGAAATGCTATCCTTCTGCCTAAAGAAAAAGACCTTCAGCTTCAATCAGGTATACTACATACAAAAACAGGGTATGGCATTGGGAGCCAAATTTGTACTGCCGTACGCCTGTATTCTAATGGGAGAAGTTGAGAAATTCTGGATCTGGTACAAACAATTTGCTGAAAACACTCCTGCATAATATTCAGCAGCAGATATATCAACAACATACTTCTATATGGCCGGACCCTGAAACCATCTTAAAACAATATCTCCAAAAATCGATACCAGGCAGTGGAACATAAGGACCACATCCAATTTCTCTACCAAATAAATGTACTTCCTGGACATCGCTATCTATATTAAAGATGGCAAAATCCACACCATCCTTAGATCAGATTGCTGTCACCCACGTAGTACCATCAAAAGTATCCCAAAAGGCGAATTTCAATTAATTAAATGCAACTGTACAGCTATAAGAAAAAAACAACGGGCCACAGCAAAGGAGCCAGACAAAAAAACAGTCCTTACTACAACCTAAGATCAAACCACCAAAGGAGCCACAGAATCTTATATGCTTCCTCACAGATTTCCCCAATGGACACCAGATAACCAGAAAAAAAGCAAACTAAAAATGAGGCAATGACAGAGTGAATGGATCATGAAATTAGACACCATCAAAAAAGTACTCAACAAAGATGCAGAAAAGCATTACCTGCTACAAGACATTTAATACAACCCATATCCATTTTACAGAACTTGGGTATATAACTTCCTCTCAGCCCTACTCAAGAATATATTTAACCAATAACATCCTTTTCGCTTTATACCCACCATCCCTATGATTCCATTTTACTAGTGTTCATGTATCAAGAACACACAAACTCATTTGTTACCATCACTACCTTGTAACAAAGAATAGGAGTTCAGCCTTTCACCCTCTTTAACCATTGCAAACACGCCAGGCAGTGCTTAGTTTGATCCGGTGCTTTCCGGTGCTGAGCACCGGCACTTAATTGGTTTCCGGTGCTCAGCACCGGCACCTAATTGTCAACACCACACTTAGGGCAGTCTGCCACAAGGTGGCGCTGCTCATGTAATTTAGAGATGAGCAGTATAACAGTTGTTTAGAAAAACAATATACATTAAAAAATTGCTAATACCTTCCTCCCCAGCCATTCCTTTATCTTTGGGGACCTGGAATAATCTGAACTGTCGCATTTACATGCGAGAGAGATGGTTAGTAGTTGTTTTAGCAGCAATGAGAAGGGTAATGGGTGGTGCAAGCTGCAGTGGCCTCCTGGTCAGAGCCATGGCACTTAATATTTTACAAATTAAGAACTGACGCCGGCTACTATTGAAAGAACTGCATTACCACTCACACTAACCAAAATACACTGGGTCAAGCACCCACTTAGACTCTATTTTTCCATGATACTCTATCTCAACGTTATTTAAAATTCATGATGGCATTGCCTGCATTGTAAGTGATCTTTAATAATTTACAATATTCCTTGATATACTCCTGTTGTATTTTATGAATGTAATATTTGTGGAGCTTGTGTACTGAATGAACAACATATATTCTGTAATAGCCCATAAAAACACTACAATTAATGATATACAATAACTATATGACAGATGTACATATGATAACATTATAACATACAAGAGGTCACAAGAATGCCGGAGGGAGCACAGACGAGTTGACCACACTATGGAATAAAGGACTCAAGAAAAGTATAACCTATGTCAATGCTTCAACTTCATGAAGGCTGCACCACATGAATGTCTCAAGTGTGCTCACAGAGATAATTGTTTCTCCGTCTTACCTCAAACTTTCTCCATCCTGCACATAATATATTGCTCTTCATTTACAGACATTGCGCTATGTAATACAAAGATGTACCAACTACAAAGTACCGACATAGTATATCTACTGGAAACAAATATGATCTCGGTTTTCGCATGCATTTCCTCACTTCCTAACACTTTCACCTTACCTACTCCACTCCAATATAGCCACACTCTCATGCCAGGATCTCAGTATCTCTTCCTTACAAACAGTGACCTCTGCTTTCCTATGCCCTTCAACACAAACTGAGGCAAACCATCAACAAATTCATGCTTGCTTGGACTGCAGTGACTGCTCATTCCTTTGACTGGAGGTAATCACACTTCGCGACCAATCATTACAGTCTTTGTCTCGTACCTTACCATTACATTACTTCATCCCTGATTTTTACCTTCATTTACTAGAATAACCATCTCTTTACTCAAACCTTCATGAAATTCCGTTTCCTCATATGTCAGTAGAGTGGTATTACACTATCCTCTAACTTAATCACTCCTTAATCTTTTTCTTTTTCACTCTTACTGCCACCATTATTACAGTAGTTACTGGACCGGTTATCACAATATCCCCTGAACATCAGGACCTCCAAGTACATTTGGCAATGGTAACACTTTACATTCTTGCCCAATCTCTTCCGCATTTGGATTGAATCCTTCTTTTAATATATTTATCTCCTCTTCCCTCTCTCCCTTTCTGTTTACATCCCCTTTTTTATTATATTACTTTCGACTGCCATGGAATTCCACGTGGGACAAGGTAGGCATGCAGGCATCTGCATTATTTCTCTCTTCTTACCCTAACAGACCTTATAGTCCACATAACTCTGACCTACAGGACTGCAGCCAGACTTCAGCTGCACACATCTTTTTTATTTGAGAGAATTGCAGCACTTTAAAGGCTGAAAACAGAGACTACTAGATACTAATCTGGGCCCATGCCTAATGCTCACCTGATCCTTGGCACTTAATAGCTTACTGCATGGGAACTAGACTAAAAGATAAACATGCTTCTTAGTTTAATATGACATATATGTACATGAAGGATCCATGTATGGGAAACGGACTTTACAACTCGGCTTCAAGCATGTGTTCCATTTCATCGCAAACTGAACACCGCTTGCCTTAACCACGCATATTGCTGAACCACACATATGCGTGGTTAAGGCAGTCGGCGTTCTAACTGCTGGCTGGTAGGGAGAGGAACCAGAAAGGAAGACCTGCGTGAAGGACGGCGACGCGACAAGGTAAGTTGGGCTGGGGGTAGGTTTTAAGGGAAGGGGCCAGTTTTAGGGCTCAGGGTGGGGTCAGTGTAGGTTTTCAGATAAGGGCAGAGTTTTAGGGCTCCGGGCAGGGAGGGCAGAAGGGGCAGTTTCCAGGGCAGTTTTTAGGGCCCAGGGCAAGGGGGAGGTTCGGGGTAAGTTTTAAGTAGGGGGCAGAGTTTTAGGGCTAAGGGCAGGGGGAAGGGACCGTTTTCAGGGCAAGGGGGCAGTTTTTAGGCCAGGGGGGTCAGGTTAGTTTATGGTTTAAGGGGTGGAGTCGTGTTTAGGGCTGGGGGGTGCGGGTTATAGGGTTAGGGGCCAGGATTTTAGGACTCAGGGTGAATGGAAAGGGAAGTGAATTTTACCACACATCCCTTTATCAAACATGCCATTACCACAAAATTACGTGGGAAAGTCATGTGTGGTAAAGGAATGCGTTGTTGAGACATATATGTGGTTCGGGCTGCATGGTAGAGGCATGCATGGGTCAACCATGCGTGCCTCTGTCATACAACCTTCATGTATATTACTCTCAATTCTGTACTGGCTATGCTAACTATGAAATAATATGTACTCACTTTGACTGTAAGTACTAGGCACGAGCACTAGGACACGTTCAGTAGAAACTCCTCAAATCCACTACTCGACTCACACTTTGCAATAAGGGCTTGTCATCACAGTTTGGAGTGTAAACCACACAAAGTTATTGGCATATTGATGGCATAAATAATGAATGTACTACATCTATATAAATGTGTTTGGCCATTCTTTTTGCTTTTTTCTCTGGTTTTGTTTCTGTGTCTATCCCTCAATAATGAGTTATTTCTCAGTACTTATTTTTGTATGTCCGATATGAATATCATATAAATGTATTTCTTGTTATTTAAAATCACACATCCTTGAAAAAGCCTCAGGCTGAAACACATATTGGCTGGCCAAATCTCTCACTGGTAGATTGCATTAAAATAAATTACACTGTGATTGCAATGTAGATTGTGACTTTAACCATTTCATTGAAAATAAGAAATTCATCTCATTGGAAGTGTATAAAAACTACTTACTGTCTGCCCTATCCTCTACAAAATGTATTTGGATCGGCCTACTTAGAGACCGTACAAGGAACTGCTCTGAAAGTCACAAGAACTGTAATATTGCTGCCATTGCCTGGTCAAAAAAATGAGACAGGTGTCCGTCAACTCAGTCAAACATTTACACACAACTTATACTCCAGAGTTGTCCAGTGGTTTTGCTGCAAAGGCCAGAGACTCTGCGATGGCTATAAAACTCTCTCCAAAATTTCCAACTGTTGGGCCTGGCCATCTATGCAGGGTCACCCCCAAACATTTTGCCTTCCTCCTCCTATTTTTTACTAAATTCGTTTTCGCTGGTCTCAGGACTCTGTGCCCTTTACCACTGCTGACCAGTGCAAAGGTGCGTGTGCCTTCTCCTTAAAACATGGTAAAATTGGCTTAAGCCCGCATTCGCATATTAATTTACTTATAAGCCCCTAGTAAAGTGGTATCACATGTAAATTAAATGCTACTGGTGGGCTGCGGTACTGATTGTGGCATCCACTGACGTAGCCCTTTAAAACATTTCTCAGGCTTCAACAGTTGAAAAACAATTGTGAATTTAACAATCTATCTTCATATTATATTGCAAATTTCATCCGTGCAAAAAATTCTACAAATCACAACTCCACTTTGAACTAGCTTTCAAGTCCTAGAACATATTATGCACTAAGGTTGATCATAAGCCATATCAATTACTATAGACACTTACAAGTCACCGGCATGTTTTAAATCCCCACAGGTTATATATACGTGCCCTTTTTTATACAGCAAAACAAGAAACTGAGAACACGTAATCATGAGAAATCACAGTGGACATGCACTAAAATGGCACATTTTCACTTCAAATAAATATAAATTGCTTTCCACTTGAAAGGGCAGCTCAATCAATCAACTAGTTCAATATAAATTGACAATGATGTAAAGTAGGTTGAAATTGGATGTCAAATAGAACCAGGTTAATGGCCGAGATAAATGTATACATTGTAAGTGCCCAGGAGTCCATTTTACAGGACTGGCGAAATGTTAGACAAGAAAATGCTATAAGGGTAAAGTCACCAACAAAATGTAAACTTTGGATTTGCTTGAGATTCGGGAATGAGTTAGGGTGTCTAAGCCTGCCATTTCCTTCGTGACGTCCAACGAGATATGTTGTTTAGAAGCTTGAATGGGTTTTCAAAAATCCATTCTTAATAGCTGGCGATTACAGTTATCTACAAAGGCTAGTGAAGGTGGAGAGATCGCATTTCAGAGGCATTGGACATTCAGTGAGAGGAGACTGGTGCTATTGGAGCGTGTCCAATGCCGAGACGTATGTGTACCACATGTAGCATCATACACTAGTCTCCATCTATGAAGCAAATACAACAAATATTCACACTCAGGAGGAGAGGTCAGAAAAACAGAGCCCTCTGACTTTTAGTGCATATACCCTCTGTATGTTCTAAGTACATACAAAAATAAACAAAACCGGATGATTCCTAGACAAGATTTTGGGATTAAAATCGTACCACAGATGGTCCTTTATGATTTTTTACTTTTAGAAAAGAAAGATGAGGGCACACTGTTTGCATATCTTAGGTGTTGGACTTGGCCATTTCTGCAGGGTCATCCCCTAATGTTTTACCATCACCAACCTGTTTTCTGAACCAGTTTTTGGTGACCTTTAGGACTTCGTGCACTTTACCATTGATAGCCAGTGCATTTAAATGTGGTATAATTGGCTTACATCCAATTGGCATATTCAATGTACTTGTAAGTTCCTAGTAAAGTCATACTACACGTACCCAGGGCCTGTAAATTGAATGCTACTAGTGGGCCTGCAGCACTGATTGTACCACCCTCTTAAGTAGCCTGTCCAACATGTCTCAGGCCTCCCTTTGCAGCCTGTGTGTGCAGTTTTAAACTGCCATTTGGACCAGGCAAAATAAACCTATTGCCAGGCCCAAATCTTCCTTTTTAATACATATAAGGCACCCTTTGGATATGCCCTGAACAGCCCAGAGGGAAAGGTGCAAATCATTTAAAAAGAAAGACATGTACTTTTAAGTTTTACAGGTCCTAGTAGTGAAAAACTCCTAAATGTTTTTTCCGTACTGCATGGCTTATCTCTCTCATAGGATAACATTGAGTTACCCTACTACATTTATTAAGTGATAACATTCAATTGGGAGCAGGTGGACAGGTCGAGTTTGGTGTCTGATGAATTGTAATTAAAAGCCCTCTTTAATGATAAAGTAGGATTTTAGTCACAATTCTGAAAATGCCACTTTGCTTGCATTAGCCATTTTAGCCCATCAGACCGATGCATCTCGATGCAAGGACATTGCCTCGCACTTTGCAGCTCCCCGGAACCGCCACTCCATGGCACAGCTCCACAGCAGGACATTGTCTCTCAGCTCCCCGGAACCACTGCTGCGCGACGGATCCCCTCGCCCGGACCTCACATCGCCTCTTCTGCACGATGTCTCCTCAATGCGGGACTCCGCATCTCTTTGCAACCAGGATTAAGGCACTGTGTTCAATGGACTTAAGTGGGTCCCTGTAGCCAGCCCACGCTTCATCGCAGTCGGCATGAACTTGTGACTTTGTCCCCGTCTGGCGTGACCAGATAACCACAGGTGCGGCATTGTGCTTTTTGGCGCTCTATTCACAGAAATCTTTAAACTTGCATAGCTCTGTTTCTATTGATTGGATTTTTATCGTTTTTGGTCTTGATTTATTTATTAAAATTGACTCTATTTCTCTAAATTGGTACTTTACACGCTGCCTATAAGTTAAGGCTGACTGCTCTGTGCCAAGCTACCAGAGGGTTGAGCATAGGTTAATTTGGGGTTTGCTTGTGACTTTTCTCTGACAAGGATTGTGGTTACTGCTTGAGTAGGGTTTCCGCCCCCCAACCAGTAATTCAATATCTAACATTGGTAATCAGCAGTGAGGATTTTGGCTTGCGTTTGTGCAGTGCCATACAGTGATTTTATGTTACACTGAAAATCCCAGATATATGAACCAAGACCATTTTTAGTTTTTTTATTCTCCTTGATTGACATTTTGCTTTATCCAAGTTCCCTCTCATTCTACTTGACTGTTATGCCTTTTTTGTGTTACACTGAACATCCCAAATATATAACCTGAAACCAATTTCAGTTTTTAAAATTTTCCTTCATTGACATTTTTGCTTTTGCCAGATTTCCTCTCATTCTACTGAGCTAAAATGTAATTTAAATGTAATATAGAACCTGACACCCTAAAGCCTATTCTATGCGCTATACTATGAGAGCATGAAAGGCAGAGCAACTTGCAGTCTAGAGTTGAGATGCATTGCATACCCTTTTCAAATATATTTTTATTAGCATTTTCATATTCACTTTTACATCCGCAATCAGTTACATAGTATACCACATATATCCTATTTTTCGTGGGATACAACTTCGCGTCCAATTTGCACATTTGGGTTACTTTCTATGTTGCAGTTGTTATATGTCAATTCACCTCAATATTTCTCTTCCTACAGACATTGTGATCTCTGTTCCATTCAATCATATCATACGTTCAGGGGAGTATCCGTTCTATCTATGTGTCTGATATGAATCTTCTGTCTGCTATGTTAAAATAACTGTAACATATCCCTACAACTGGGATAAAAACTAATTGCGTAATGTCCCGTGGTGTTTAGTTCAGTTGTATCAATAATATAGGAGGGCCACTTTGATGTGTTGTGGCACGGAGGGGAGGATCTCCTTCAAGAACTCACTCCTTTCTTCTTTTTTGCATGTTATTGTTACCTTCACCCACACATATCCGTTGTGTTTGAGTCAGTGTCTATTCCTGTAGTCTCGCTAGTGTTAGTCTCGTCCTCAGTGTCAGTCTGTGTCCTAGTGTACCAAGCCCTCATTATTTCGGTCCATAACTCTGCAATAGGGCGTTGTCTGATACCTCTCTTCTCTTCTCGTTGTATGGCTCTTTCCTCCGCTTTTGCCCAGCAATCTATATCTTGTACCCAAACCGCCACTTTGGGGCCCTCTGGTGCCTTCCAAGCCATGGCCACCCATCTACGTGCTAATACTAGTGCCAGGTCCACAAATCATGAACCCACCTTTTTTGCCTTTGTTCTCGGAAAAAGACCCAGCTGGCATACTCCTACTGTATTTGGGAGATTTCTAGCCAATGTCATGTTTATTTGGGTCAGCACTGCGTCCCAATATTCATGTACTACTGCATAACTCCAGGTCATATGTATAAACTCGATATCTTGCTGTCCACATCTGGGGCATTTTTGTGCCACTCCTCCATATATTACATTCAGTCGATGTGGGATGAGGTAGACCATATGTATGTAATTAAATTGAATGAGCTTTAAGGCTGCGTTTCTGGAAATTTTCTTTGCACTTTGGAGTATCCTAGACCACTCTCTATCTTCTAAGATCATCCCCAGCGCATCATTCCACTTAGCCCTAATTTTCCAGTGGTACCCTTACCATCCCAATCAGAGCTCTGTAATGCCATTTTACTAGGTGACTCGCAGAACCTAGCGTGGTTAAGACCTGAAGTATATCGTTTGTTTGTGGTTCCCTCTGGATTGTACCCCACGGTTCTTTGAATGCCTTCACTAATGAATGGTATGTAAGAAATTGCCCCCCCCCCCCGGCAGCCCGTACTGGTCCAGGAATTCTTCTAGCGGGATCAGCTCCTGATCTTGATATAAGTCGCCCACTGTCCTGGCTCCAGCCTCAATCCAGCACAGCAGTTGCGACTCTGAGGGGAGAGCAGGCGGTATCCCACACGGGATCCCCATTAAAGGGGGTCCCGGGGCATACAATAGTTGCCCCGCCATACACCTCTGACACCTCTTCCAACAGTAAAGTACTCCTTGCAGTAGCACTCCCGAGTCCGGAACCTCTATCGTCGGTTTTATGAGCTTCACTATGAGTTGTCTCTGAGCTGATTTATAAGACCTATTTGTCATAAGCTCCAGTTGACGTCCGTCCACTCATCTAGTCAGACACTGCAACTCTCCCATGAGGTAATACAGCTCAAAATCTGGGACTCCCAAACCTCCCTCCTCCGGAACTCTCTGTAAAATAGCCAGTGAAACCTTATTAAGTCCACCATCCCAGATCAATTCGCGCACTTTCCTATTCAGTTTCCCAAACTAAGATGCAGATACTTTAATCGGCAGGTTTACAAAATAATAAAGCAAACGTGGGAGCATAATCATTTTGGTCAGCGCCACTCTAGCCATTGTGGGCAGTTTTAACGAGCGGCAGAAGGGTATTATCGTCCCAAATGACCTTAATATCGGGACTAAATTACCCTCTTTTAGGTTTGCTAGGTCATGATATACCTGAATTTTCAGATATTTAAAAGATCTGGGGGCCCAGTTCAAACCCATAGGAAGATCAGCCGGGCATTCAATCCCCTCTAGTACTGGGAAGACATAAGTCTTGGTCTTATTCAGCTTTAGTCCCGTTAAGGCTGCATAATTGTCTAAGAGCTCCACCGCTTTTGTCACTCCTATCTTCCCTTGGCCAAGATATAACAAAATATCGTCTGCGTAAAGTGAGACAATGTGCTCCTGATCGCCCAATAGTATTCCGTGCGACCTGCTTATCTGTCGAAACAGCTCTGTCAAAGGCTCAATTGCGAGAGCAAACAGGAGGGGAGACAATGGGCATCCCTGCCTGGTGCCACTAAACATCTCGAAGGGCCCTGATATCACCACTCCGGTTTTAACTCATGCTGTGGGACTTGAGTATAGTATATTGACCCATTTCACCCATTTCTCTCCCAGCCCCATTTTGGTCATTGTAGCACATAAAAAATCCCATCTCACAGAATCAAAGGCCTTCTCCAGGTCCACCAACATTATAAGAGCATCAAGGTAATGTACTCTATCGGGATGGTACAGTATATGGAAAAGTCGTCTGATATTAGCCGACTTGGCCCTAGAGGGTATATACCCGTTCTGATCATTATGGATGAGTGATGTCATCAGCGGCAATATCCGCCGCGCCAATACCTTACTCAGTATTTTAAAATCAATGTTTAACATCGAGAAGGGCCGAAACTCAGACACCCTTGCTCCCACTGTTTTTGTTTTCGGGAGGGGTATCACCAATGTATCTCTTGCAGAAGCCAGTAGCAAGTTATTCTGCCACGCTTCCGCATACAGTGCCACTAATTTGGGTGTTAACAACTGTGCCATTTGTTTATAGAATTCTGCTGGTAATCCATTCAGTCCCGGTGTCTTCCCAGCCACCAACTCCTGAATAGCCTCTCGTATTTCATGAGCTCTCACAGGCTCCCCCAAGTCCTGCTTCAGTCCCGGATCCAGAACCCATACTGGCAGTGGAGCCAAGAAGGCCTCCAGGTCAGTCATCTGGAGATCTGGTGGAGATCTATGTAACGTTTTATAATAAGTGTAAAACTCATCATTAATGCTTTTGGGAAGGTATAACATTTCCCCTTTGTCAGATATAATTTGTGTTATAGGTGTGCCTCTGCATTCTGGTTGAACTACCCACGCCAATAGTCTGCCAGCCTTACCCCTTCTTCATGTACTCTAGTATGGTATTCACGTACATCTAGTACTCTCAGGTGTTCAAGCGCCTCATTGTATTCTCGCCTAGTACTCCCTACTTGTATGTGTGTGTTCTTATCCGCTGTTAGCTCACGCCCCTGCTCATACAACAGTGATTCTAGCTGTGTTATTTCCTTCTGCAAATCCCTTCTCAATCTTACCTTGGCACCCAAACAATGGCCCCTTATTACCACCTTGTATGCCTCCCACTCTATGGCTCTAGACATGGTCGAGTCCTGATTGTGTCGGAAATATTCCACAATCTTGTCTTCTAGAGTTTGTTTAAAAAGGTCATCAGTTAGCAAGTTTGGGTCCAGGCGCCATGTCAGTATGACTGTAGGTTCCATTCACGGTTGATAGCAAAGGAGGAGAGGGTTATGATCAGAAAATGTGCGTCCTAAGTATTCCGAATGTGTCACCCTGTACGTCGTTGTGTCTGCACATATGAACAGATCCAGTCGCATATGCAAGTTATATAAGTGCGAGAAGTTGGAATAGTCATGTGTCTGTCTGTGTTCTAGTCTCCAAATAGCCTCAAGTTTCCACTGTGTCAGCCAATTCTGAAATCCCCGGGCTAGTTTGGCGGCTACTGTACCATGTAATGGGGGGGTGGAACGGTCCAGGTCTATGTCAGCTACACAATTGAAGTCCCCACCCAAAAGCATCTCAACCCCTCTTAAGGGGGAAAGGAAAGCAGACATTCTCTCAAAAAAGGGTAGTTTATCATGGTTCGGGGCATAAATACTACCCAAAACCATATCTCGCCCCAAGTAGTCTACCTCTCATGAAAACGAATCTCCCTTCTGGATCCACTGTTGAGCTCTGCATCTGGAATGGGATGCCAGCTCGTATCCAAATCAAAGCCCCTCTAGAGAAGGCTGAGTAAGAGGTTGCATACATTTGTCCTCGCCATTTACGTCTTAATCTAGTCCCCTCCTCTGCTGTTAGGTGAGTTTCTTGCATCATGACAATATGAGCCCACAATCATATATAAAAATTACAATTTTCATGAATTATTCCAAAACATTTCAATTCAATTTTTGTTGTCTTTATTTTCTGTCTTCTTTTAGCCAACACGTGTTTCGTCGTGTAGGATTAACCCACGACTTCTTCAGGTCTTCATCAATTATTGCCAATTTGAAATAATTGACCTGACTGCCAGTTTTACTTCCGTCCCAGTGCAGTTTCAGTTCTGATTTCAACTCCTTCTATGTCGTATATCCGTATATCCGGACCTACCGCAATACTGAACGACGGCAGGAACACTGCACGCATACTCGCCTGCAGACACTGATAATACCAAAAAATGGGAGTCCATTAAGAAGAACTGAAAGGGTGGACAAGAATACAATTAAACAAATATCGCATAAACGGATGACCTACATAGAAGGAGTTCAAATCGGAACTGAAACTGCACCGGGACGGAAGTAAAACCGGCAGTCAGGTCGATTATTTCAAATTGGCAATAATTGATGAAGCCCTGAAGAAGTCGTGGGTTAATCCTACACGACGAAACACGTGTTGGCCAAAAGAAGACAGAAAATAAAGACAACAAAAATTGAATTGAAATGTTTTGGAATAATGCATGAAAATTTTAATTTTTATACATGATTGTGTGCTCAGGACTATAGTTTAAGGTTACGTAGTTGTATTGCTGCGACCATGTCAGGTGTCCCGAATTCCCTCCTAATTTATTACATGGTACCCAATCAGAATTCAAAGTCAGAGTCCTCTGTTGCAGGTCCCTTCAAACCTCAAAAGGAGCCCACGTTCTCTATCTCCTACCCTTGATCTCAGCAACTATCCCATCGCCCAACATAATTTTTCGCATTTCCCCCCTTAGTTCCATTTGCCAATACTTATCTCTCCACAGTGTCTCAAATATGTTTGTCCATTGAGCCCGGTGTTACTACTGGTAGTTGCATATCACTTTCATGGAGTCTCCAGTATCCGAACCGGCGTGTCATGATCAGTGGAGCCAGCCGTCATCGGTCCTCTCAAGGGAGATGACATGGCCTCAGTCACAGCTTGTAGCGCTGAACGACCTTCCCGTGCCCTTTGCGATGAAGTAGGTTTCTGCACTGTTGGTCTGCGAGTGGATCTTCTAAGTTGTCTGCGCTGTGGTTTGGGGTCTACTCTCTCACGTGTCTGCTGGGCTGTTGGTTGTTCTCCTGTTTTATACATTTCCAACCAGTCCCATGCTGCTTCCGGCAATTCGTAAAAATGTGTTTTACCATCTACTAGTAATCTGAGTTTGGCTGGGTATTGCAGCGAATACTGTATGTCTTCTTTCCGTAGGGCTTTCTTGACCTCCAGGAAGGAGGCCCGCTGCGCCTGGACCCTTGCTGTGAAGTCTGGAAAAATAGACACTTTATTGTTATCAATCTGATACGGGCCATTACTGCGAGAGTGCTGTATGATAGCGTCCATGTCCCTGTAGTAAAACAATCTTGCCACCACTGGACGCGGGGGACGGCCAGGCACCAGGGGCCGTGAAGGGACTCTATGTGCTTTCAAGTGCGAAAAATTTAAAGAGATCGTCGTGTGGCACTGCTTGACGGAGCCATCTTTCAAGATATGCAATCATGTCCATGCCTTCTGTTCCTTCAGGTATTCCCACCACTCTAATATTGTTTCGCCGATTTCAGCCTTCTGGATCTTCGGCCCTTTTCTCTAGCATCGTCACCCTGGCAGTAAGGTTGTTTAGTTGGGTTATCGTGGTCTTATGTTCCGGCACCAGCTCTTCCACTGCCAGATCTACCTCTTTCATCCAGTCAACAAGCTTGTGGTGTTCCGCTTGCAGAAGACCTAGGCCCACAGACACAGTTCCTATATCCTGTTGCAGTGTAGCTTTTGTGTCTGTAATTGCTGCCAATATTTTATCTAAATGGATATGAATGGATTGCTCTTGACCATCATGTACTTCAGGCTGTATGGTTTCTGTCGCTTGGGAGGAGTCTCCCCTGTCTGGTGAGCCGCTCCCCTGTTTGGGTTTCGTTTTACCCATGTTGTTTTTGTGTGTGGATATATATTAGATCAGTCTTCAGCCAAAACAGTCCTAGGAGATTCCGGTGCTTCAGCTCTGTGGTTTTAGTATAGTACTGGTTCCAATATAATATCACCTTCAGGCTACCAATGTCCGTTATGTGGTACTTTATATTCCTTATTGCACTTGAAGCACTGATTCCCTTAGAATATCTCTCGGGTACTGTGCCCCGTACAAGTATACACCACTAAAGCGGCAGCCGCACCTGTCTGTTGTACTCATCTATTTGTTTGCGTTTTGTCCTCCTCCTTTATTATAAGGCCTGCATGTATTCCCAGGTCTCTGTGTTCATGCCATGCAATGCGTGCCGTTTCCTTGGGGTACGGTATTGATGTAAATCGTAGCCTGTGCAAGACTTACTCCCAATTTACCATGCGCCACCTGCCTTTCAATAGTTTGTGTTGCTTCCATTACAGCCAGTCAGGTGAGGGGAGTGTGTTCCTCCCATATGCGCCGTTGCCTGCAATCCCCCCTGTACTTGTTGGTGTCTTTCTTTATTGTGAATTATTTGGATCCACTGGCCTTTTACTGCCTGTCAGACCGCCACTGCTATTTATTTTTTATTTATCTCTCCTGCTTCTCGTTGGCGATGTTCTCTGCTTCTATGAGGCTTGGTGCAGTTGCACACGCATGGGCCCAGCACCCCCAGGGCTCCTCACCAGCCTTCGGTCTCACCTCAACTCCTGGGTTCGGTGCCTTCACAGGGACCCGCCTCGCTTCTGCGCTTCCCGCACCACTCCGTTCGCTGATCTCAGCACTTCGCTTTGCAGCGGCCCGCACCACACCCTTCCGCCACACTCAGTCTGGCTCGGCGCCCCCGCCCTCCGTTTCAGTCTCCTGGCTCACCTCCGTAGTTGGGTCTGCTCTCTCAGAGGCTCTCAGGGGCCTCGCTCCTCAGTGCAGTCACCTTTCTGCGTATTTTTCGGAGCCCCATCTGTCGGCCAGGCCGCTTCCTTTCTCTACCCCTCGTTCTGCTCTGGGTCGCCGCGTTGCAGCCGCCCCTCACTTCTTCTTCAGCACGGCCTCCGAAGCTTACTGGTGAGTGCCCCTCTACTCCTCCGACTTCCTGGTGGGCACCGATTATCCCTCGCTGTCCAGTAGATCGCCGCTCTATGCAGTCACTGCTATACCGATCCAGGCCCAATCCGGGCCATCGCCATAAATGACCGCGATCACCACCAAAAACATTTGTGGTCATCTGTGTGGGGTCTGGTCGATCTCCCCAGTTCACGGCTCACTGATCCCTGCTTATTCGTGCATACGATTTCAATTTTCAGTATTATAGGGCCTGGGCCGCTATGGAGCTCCTCACAGAGCGTCCGCTCCGATCACCATCTTGGCCATGCCCCCTCATGCATTGCATACCTTGTTGACAACAAAGGTTGTCTTTATCAGCGGAGACATGTAAACAGTGTTACCCGTGAAGGGCAAAGACCCACTGCACTAGCAGTCAGTTAGTCTTCCTCTGGGACTTGGCTTTATCAGCTTCGGTCTTCAGGCGAGATGTACCATCTGTGAAGTGTGAAGTGCACTGGCAGCAGCTGACACCGTCTCTGCCAGAATCTCGGATGATAATCTGGGCGAAGGGCCTCTCCTGACAAGTGGTCAAGTGGCAGTCCTTATATATTAAATCTTATCAGAAATTGGAATTTCTGACATAAGTTTAGGAATGTCTTACTTAGATTATGTGAATCAAGGTGTGCATCTCTTACAAACATATAAGGCAAAAGGATCAATTCAGACTACATTATTTTGGTTATATGACTGTATGTGTCTGTATGTGTTAATAGTTAATAGTTAAATAACTTTATTCGGTTATTACAACCATCAAAGCATCAACCAACAGCCCAAACATTAAAATAACAATACACAGATATATATACAATAGTAGCAGCAAAAATGTCCATGTTTAAAGTGCACAATGCTTCAGAATTAGATACAATAATACCAGCAATATATGATATCTACTCTCAATGGTGAAAGACCCTGATGTAAAGTGCCGGATGGTTTAAAACTATATATAAAACTAGGCTACAAACAGTACCATAAAATCACACACCAAATAAGACAATACAAGGTAAAACAGTTCGTTAATATAAGTAAACGATAAAATGCAATTCATGATCTTTACACTGGTCAAATTTTTAAAATTGCATTGCGCTTGTACCAAACTGCCTCTAAAAATTTACTAACAGCTACAACAATTCTAGGGGAGAGGTCAGTTTTTAAAATCCTTAGTGCTATTTGGTATTGTGCAATCCCCAGTTCGCGACAAATTGGAATAATCCACCTCCTACGAGGGGAGGAATACTCCGGACAGAAAAATAGCAAATGTGATTCATTTTTGTCAGACTGATTACACATTGGGCAGGTCAGTACTGGCTGTGCTTGGTTCCATTTGTGGGTAAATGATCTTATAGGTAGTGTCCCCAAACGAAACCGTATAAAGAGACTTTTAGGGAAAGCAGAAGGTATAGAATCCATGTAATCCTCTAGTAGTGGAGTAGATTTAAAATCAAGAAATGTATTAGTCAAAGATCCTACAGAACTTTTTCTTAATATACATTCATTAATAAAGTTCCAATAGGTAGTTTTGAGAAGATGTATATCAATTTTCTTTAATTTAGTAGGATCAGCCCAAAATCTGTTTAGGCCTAACTTTCCCAACCACGAGGACACGTGTTTAATCCATGGAAGTGATCTGGCACCTGGTATATTTAGAACTTCACACAGGGAATCCCTATAATCAGCAAGCTCCGGGGTACACCAGAGACGAACCCAATAAGTCAATACTTTCAGGGCCACTAGATCTGTTACTCTTTTTAATCCCAATTCTAAATACAGTGGAATAAGGGGCGTACTATGGGGAAGGCATAACATTTTCCTAACAAAACTATTTTCTGCCAGTGCCAGGGGCTGGACATCAACATGACCCCAGACTTCAGCCCCATAAAGGGCAGCCCCTTGCGCCTTAGCACGGTAAATCTCCATGACAGGGGATACTACATGAGATACCGTCCTTTTTTGCGTTCTCAAAATAACATTAGACCTGTGCTCAATAAGGAGTTTACTTTTGTCTGTATGTGTTCTTATTTAAACTTGACATGGTGAGGAGGAGACATTTGACCCAGATGAATGTTGCAGCAGATGTTGTTTCCATGTCATTAATCAAAGAACTTGACGATATCACAGTTCCTAGAAAGATAAGGTCTGGTGGCACCTGCGTTAAAAGGTAGATATGACAATAATTCTGCATAAATATGGCGGCTTCCATTGGCTGAGTTAAGAAAGATGGCGATCTCCATGAACCAAGATGGAGTCAGACCTTAGGAATGTTACGTCATATCCAGCTTGTACGTCTGAATGTAACATCATAGGGGCGTGTCTAACCAATACAAATTTGACTAATGTGCAGAGAAATTCATCCTCTCAAGTTATCATCTATAATTATCTAAGATAAAATACATGTCTAAAAAATGTAGGTGTAATATACTTGTTGTATAATATAAAAAGGCATTAGTGCATTGCAGCTATAAAAGACAAATAAAGCATATGTGATAATATATAATTTACATAGCAAAGCATGAATATTTGTGATCCTTGCGTAACTTCTAATAATAACAAAATCATATTTCATAATCTATCTAGAGCATGTTATGCGTGTTGATGAAAACAAACATCATTGATAATATGAATAGGCCAAATTAAAAATAGGCGGTATAAAAACATAAAATTAAAAGAGTCAATTAAAAAGAAGAAAAAAGATTTTCTTTTCAGTTGTTAGTTCGAATAGACTTTGTGGTACACATGGTGGCTACAGGTCATGATTTGTTGGTCCACTTACTGAGTTCACTCCTCATCGGAAGACATGTCGACATCGTCAGGTGCACCCGCAGCATACATGTGGTCTTTGCGAAATCCATACAGAGCATGCTCGTAATTGACAGTTGATGTGTTAGTTGGACCAGCAATTGGTTGCTCGTCTGAGGCACTCTATGTTGGTTGCGGCTCCTCTCCATAGGGCTCAAAGAATAACAATGAGTCAATCTATTTGTCAAGAGCTGCGTCGAAAAGTGCCACAGGTGATACTGCTCTGTCAAAGATGGCATCCAGTAGAAGAGACAGGTGCATTGCTTGGCATTGTTTCTGGTGCTCATATAAAGTTTGCAGGATCCTTTCCATATCAAGATAAGCCACTGGGGGCTGTTCCACATGTAAGTCTAAGATGATATCAATTGGCCAGTTTATGCACCAAAACACAAATTTTACTTGTTTAACATTCACTTTGCGAAAGGTGACAATCCAATGCTCGCTGAGTTCAGATAGCCAAGCATGTCCTATGTAGCATGATAGAGTCTCTCTGCAACTTTGTTCAGTTGGATATGGGTACTCCATGTTGTTGAATTCTTTGGCAGAACAGGAGAAATATGATGATACCACAGTCAATTAGCAGTATTAGGATCGAAAATCCTCCAACAAGGCTGGAGAACAGAGAATGAAAAAAGTATGGAATCAGTCCAAATATTGCTTTAAATCCAGTCACTAGACCAGAACCTATGTCCTTAAAAAGATGCACAACACCAGTTGTTACAGATGAATTAAATACGTGTGTTTGATATCTGCAAAATGCGTCAGGTATTGTGTGTGTAACAGCTGCTGAATCTCTGAAGCAGTCCTGGATTCCGCAGATTATATACTTTAATCGCTGAAGTCGAAGGGACTTCTTTTTGTAAGAGAACAGACAATAGTTTGTTCATGTCTCCAAAACTCATAGATTTCATGCTTTAACTAGGCCAAGGGATGTTCCTAATAACATTTATAGGTGGACAATACAAGGTCCTTCTACAACACTGTATTGTTTCTGAAAACGTTATCAGGTACGGCTGGCCAGGTTCCAACCCACAGCAGGTAGCATTTGTTAAAAAAAATATAGGAGCCATTATTCAAAAGTTCTTGAAGCAGGTGAATGAATGCAAGGGGGTAAACAGATAAGATACAACTTAACCCTGGCACTAAAGCGCTATTAATTCCATGCAAAAATATGGTGTCACACAGAAGGGAGTGTCCAAGAGGATTTCTGCAATTTATGGTGCTGATATACACCAGGTCATCCTCCTTTTCATTTAAACAGATGTGGGTAAAAGGACATTTCCATGAATATAACAATTGTGCATTATTTCATACCAAGCAATAAATTTATAGTTTTGACAATCATGAAAATGAAAGGTTGTAGTGGGTAAGGAAATAATACCATGTATTAACCAGGTAATATGTGGCGTGTTGCTGTCTGTAAATTGTGCATCTTCAACTTGTTCTATACTTAATAGAGTGTATGCGAATTCTTTCTTGGTCATGGTTTTTTGAGTGTGTGTCAAAGTATATGGTTCAAATAAGGTGTTACATTAAAGAGTTGCCAAGGCACAAAACCTGATCGAAGTGTTTGTAATGCCCAATTTAATAACTGAGCCTGCCCATTTTGTAACAATTTCAGGTCTCCCTTCATGAGGTCTAATGCTGAGGATAAATTGTGATTTAGTGAGTGCACTCTTTTAGAAAGTGTAGTGTGTGCATTCAATTGTTGATAACTTTAAAAACTGTTTGCATGTTTTCTTGATCTATTTACCTAATTCTCTTTGCAGTTTTTTCTCTGAATATCTATTTAATTCATTGTAGATGGCATATATTGTGGTACCAAGGAATATATTTTTATTTCTTTGAGGATGTGGTCCCAAAAGAAAGTCATAAAAATCCATATTTTCATTAATGGAAGAGAAGTGCACTTCTTCAGCTGAAATACTAGACTGCTGTGAAAGTATACTCCTGAAGCGCAGATGATCCAGGCTGTCTTTATAAGGTGTATAACACCAAAGGCCCCAACCACAACAGCAGCCAAGAACAGGTCTGCTTCTCCCAGTCTCCTCCAACAGAATTCTACATTCTAGGAATGACGCGGTGGTTACAGAATCTCGCATCGTCACCTGGTTACAGAACATCACATCATCTCCCTCACCCAGTACAACCCCAAAAAATGCTTTTTGTAAAACTTCAATTAACACCTAAAATAAGCATCTGCAATTATATTAAATCTCTCACATACGATACCAGAAACAATATGGAAATACAGAAAAACACCAAGACTATGAACAACAAAAGAAACTTGTACTTTTAGGCATAGTCTTGTAAATGCACCAGCTTTCTTCTACTACGTTGTGGTCTCACATTTCGATTCTCTAAAGGGCCCACCAATGAACCATCAACCTAGTGCAAAGGATTCACCAATGACTCACCAACCTCAAGCTCCACTGGATAATATCTGATCACCCTGTTGAGATTCCAATTTCCTGTGATCACTTGTTTTTACAGAATTTTTAAACAGCTTTAACACCTTGAAGGGTTGACTAAATTTGGAGGCTTTACCATCCTTCCATGGAGATTTAATTTGTATCCAGTCCCCTACTTTCACAGGAGTCTCCTTCACAGCCTTCCACATAGATCGTTTTACCTCGTGCCTTCTTCACATGCTCTCTCGCTCCACCCTTTGACATTTCCCACCTGATCATCCACTTCCTTTCTTCTCTCATTCCCCCACCCAGGTACTGTCTCACAACTGGGAACCCTTCCTTTGAACAACTGAAATGGAGAATCCCCAGTGGCGGAGTGCAGTGTCAGGCGGTATTCTAGCACTTCCTTCTCATCTCATTTTCCCACGCCGCCCCACACACTAGGGATGTTGTAGGCTCTCCTTAAGTACTTTGATAAAGAGTTCACCAACATGCCTCTATCTTTCAAAAATATTTTCACCACCTCAGAGCCTAGTTGGACACACCGTTGTCAGTGAGTATAGAGGAAGGGAAACTATCTCTTTCAAAAAGTTCCTATAAAAAACCTATGATCTCTCTAGACTTTACTGAATTTATAATCTTGATCTCTGGCCACCACGAGAACATGTCAATGCAAACAATAACATATCTATCACATGATTTCACCTTGACAGGGCCTAATATATTAACCGATATATCCACCCAAGGCCCAGAAGCCTCCTGTCTCACCACCACCATCAATGGTGTCCTACATTTGACTAGCCTGTCGCGTCATACACATTCCACACAGTATCTTACCTCCCTCTCTATCATCAAATCCATGGCCGGCCACCAGTAATTTTCTCTGACCCTTTCTTTAGACTTGGATATGCCCCTACGACTCGTATTGACATGATCTATCAATCTTTTCCTTACACCATGCAGAGCATTCAACTTACTGCCCTTCAACAACAACTCATTCACTACAACAAACTCACTCTTCACTTGCCAGTACCCAAGAATTTCCTCATCACACCTGTCTTTAGTACACCAACCCCCCAACACCATCACTACCACTTTTTGCAACACTTCATCTTCCTGAAGCTCTTTCTTCCATTCAGCTTCCTGAATTAACCCATCAGTTATCAAACACACTTTCACGCTCCAGCAGCTGCTGCCACCGCTGCTTTCCTGCCCCCCTGCTGCCAACCATACTCTTGTTGTTCTTGTGGCTTCCTCTGCCTCAGCCTTGGCTATGACAGCTACATTGCTACATTCACGCTCCTTGGCTGGGGCTCGTCAATCCTGTTGGGCTTGCTGGACTTGCTGGTCTCGCAGGGAAAATTGAGGAGCAGCATGAAGGAATGTGGTGAGTGAGTGAGCAAGTGGGCAAATTGGAGAGACCCCCCTGCTAGTTGTTCCCACATTAGATTAACCATTGCACGTGATCAGACATCTCTGGGCGGAGTAGCGGAGCAGTGGAGAGACCCGGTGGAGCTGAGTTGAGTGGAGCTGGGGTGGAGCAGCACGGAGCAGAGAGAAGCCGTGTGCTGTCTGCCCTCCCCGCTCTCCCAATCAGGCAACCCAAAAGCCGCGAAGGCCCCACCCAGCATCTCCAGCTTGGGAGACGGCAAGACGGTGAGATGCTGGGAGACATGGGGGTGACGTACAGGGAGCGCCGGAGGCTAAAGCCGCGGCATCACCCGAACCATCGTAGGCGGCCAGCATTAGGCTGGTGCGGCTTGCAGATTGGTGTAGGCCGCTCCTTGCTCGCCCGCCTGCCTGATCCCACCAGTGCGCTCTGTCTGGTGCCCTTTGCCTCGCCCAGATAGCGCACCACATTTGCCATCTGTCACCCCATCCTCCAAACACCCCGTCACGCCCTCCAGTGCAGCAAGGGGCCGGGTCAAGACTGACGTGAGGGCCAGAGCGGAGCCTTGGAGCCAAAGTGGGGTGGAACATCCTGAGCAAGCATCGCCAGCTTATTTTGCCCTCAGTTCGGTCTGGCCATATATCCCACCAGGCCAACAGAAGGAGCACCAAAAACCTCAAAGTCATCAGAGCAGCACTGCTGCAGATCCCAATCGGCCACCAGTGAGGTGACACACCGGATGACGCATTAGCTGCAGACACAGCCCTCGGCGATCCGGAAATCCGGAAACCTGCGGTTCGCTGGGAAGACCACCCACCCAACAGGTCAGGCAACATCGAGTGCGGGGGGGTGTTGTGGCCGCACCGCAGAGCATGAGCCCAGGCCCCCTGCGGAAGAGTTCCAGCAAAGTCTGGGCTCGGCAGGTGGCAGCCCGGCAGGAAGCCCACAGCCTTGGTCATCGCACCCATCTTTGTTAACTCGCCCCATACACTACCAACCAGAAGCGTGGCCAGTGGGCAGAGGACTGGTCCAGGCCGGTTCAGATTGCTGGAGCACTTCTGAGCCAATGAAGATTCCAAATTGTGGACCAAAGACAATTTAAGGACCTCAGCTGCCGTCTTCAGAGAGGCGCCCAGAGAGGCAGAATAATTGGCTATATTGGGCAAAAGAAACAAAAGAAAAGCTCGAGCCAAGTGTTCCTCTGTCCTGGACTGGATTGCGAGTGCGATTAAGAACAGCCCGAATTGGCGGAAGATGCCATCTAGATGCTTGCGTTCTGGTCAGGTAATCGCATCTACAGAGCCAGACACAGAGCCTTCTTCTGGACCAGTTGGAAGCGAATCCGATCGCACTAGGTCTCTTAAATTACATAAAACTATTAAGCGTAAGAAGCCACAAGATCATCTGTCCTTTTTTAAATCTCAGCCTACGGTGTTAGCTATGTTCACTAAGGGGTTGAGAAATAAGACATTGCGGATTAACAAAGAGGGGATGTCCCCCAGTGTGGCTAGTGTGGATGAGTCAAGCACTGATATGGTCATCTCACAGTTATTACTTCCCCACCACAGTAAGTTTATTGTAATGTTAGTCCTGGCGAATGTTGATCAGTTTATGAAAAATGGGATTGATATATTCTTCCACGAGGAGCCAGTAACTCCACAGAACAAATTTGTTGGAAGTGCTCACCAGGTCTTATGCAGAACGACATAGAATAGTAGGGTCCCATAAACTCAAAAGAGATCATCACAATTTCGGTTGGCAGCAATTCAGGTGAAAGGGTGATTAATATTGCAGGGCTTGGGGAGCAAAGGGCCACTAAAGCTAGTGGGGAAGCTGAATTGGCACAATGGAGTTGGGTAGCGGGTACACTGAATGGTCTTAAAGGAAATAAAAAAACTCCCTATGCTGCAGAGGTAGCCCCCTGAGGAAATCCTGTCTTGGAATGTGGCAGGTGTAGGAAACCCAAGTTCTAAATTAAATTCTCTAATGATTTACGATCCTAAGATAATCTGCCTTCAGGAAACATGGAGTTGTGCAGATTTTAGTTTTGACAATTTTTTTGTCTTTTGCTGTGCAGCGAAACCTTCAGTAAAGGGTCATGCGATTGGGGGCTTAGCTATCCTACTTAGTAATAGTATAAATTGGAACCCTCTGGTCTTTATTCATTCTTCAAAACTATGTATGTGTTTAAAACTGACCTTGGGTAATGTAACACAAGGTCAGCGTTCATTTCTCTTATTGGCAAACGTATACATTCCTCCTGGTAGGGTATCCGATTCTCTTATTGACTCCATTTTTAGGTCTCGCCTACGCAGCGCGCATGCGCTGCATAGGAGGAGACCTTTAGTAATCGATTCACTTTTTGGGCCAAAAACGTGCACGCATTGCATTGCTTTCAATGGCAACACGTGCACGTTTAGCGATTCCCTTGCGGGAGCGAGCTTTGAAACCATCTGTTTGTAATTAACAGATGGTTCCTGCTCGCTCCCGCAAGGGAAACAGGCGCAGGCCCCCTCCTCTCTACCCTCCCCTGCTGCCTCCTCCTCTCCTCGTCAAACTTGTTTTTTTTTTTTTTTACTTTCAGGGCGAGGCGCGCGCGCTTGTCTTTTTTTATCATGGAGCGCCCACATCGTGACCCTTATAGTCTGTAACAGGGAAAAGTTCATTTACACCTAATGGTAGGCTCTTCTTTGTTTTCTCGCACTGTGGCACGAGTCCGTCTAACTCTGCCCCGCCTCGGTACCGGCACCGGCCCCGGCCCCTCCCTCATCCCCGTGGTGCGGTGCTGCCCGGCTGTGAGTGAGGTACATGCCCGGGCTTGTTAGGAGGGGGTTTGGAGCACCGTGCGTGCAGGACCAGGCCTCTGCGGGGTAAGAGCGCGTGCAGTTTCGGAATTAGGATCTACTTTCCATTACTTGTGGTGGGCTGAGAGGTGCGTCACCTGCCTGTGTCACTGCTGCTGCCTGTGCTGGAGCTGCACGGAGTCAATGGAATGAGGGCTGCCCGCTGATTTCTGGTGGAGCTGCAGGCGTCAACCGAGGTGCGTGCTTGCTTGCTGCCTGTGCACAGGCTGCCGTGCATTAGTTGCCTGTCTTGGCTCTGCTGCCCGGCGAAGAGACGAGTGACTCTGCCGGCTTCTTTCGTGTGCAGGCTGAAAATGTGTTTGCCGCCTGTGCCGAGGTGTGCATCCCTGCCTGTTATGGGGCTGGAATTTAAGGCACAGGCGTGGTTATGTGCTGCCTGACCGTCCTTTATGTAGCCAGGGCTGGTTGGGACTGTGAGGTGTGCTGGTTGTGCAGGGACTTAATTTTACGTCAGCCGTTAATGTTAAGTCTGTGTTTCCCTTCAGCTGACGTTTGTGGTTGTATGTAGTAGGGTCTGCCTGAAACCTAGGGACTGCACTGCTACGTCTCCTGCCTGCTTTGGGCATGTCTGTCCAGTCCGTTTTGCCTGTATCTCTGCCATCGTCGGCCTCAGTAGAGACTGTTTTAAAGAGGCTAAAGAGCGCCTGCTGGCTGCGCAGAACGTAGAGGGGAGGCATTCTGCTGCCTGCTGTGTTCACGCGAGACTACTGCTGTATTTAAACTGCTAGAAAGGAAGAAGAGTGCGCCTTCCGACTGTTACTGACTGCAGTGATTACAGCTGAGATCTAAGTATGTTTGCTGCCTCTCACTGCTGCTACTTCATGTGCCTGCTGCCTGTGCTCGCTTGGTGGCACTGGCGGTGTTGTTATATCTAGACCATGTCAGTAATTCTGTCTCGGCTGCATGGGGCTGACTGCGGTGAGCTGTCTGCGCCTGCAACTGATAATGGCCTAGGAAGCTACTACATAGGACTGATTGTGTTGTGCGTCTGCAGTCTGCAACACCTGCGGTGTTTGTTTGCTGCATGTAATTGATCTTGTCCTAGGAAGGAACGCAGAGGGCTGAACGTGGTGCCTCTGCAGCTGATTTTATCCTTGACTAAAGTTGACCGAGGTGTGCAACCCCTGCCTGCAACTGATGTCATAGATTGGGACTAACTACGGTATTTGCCTGCTGCCTTCAACTGAAGTTGACCTAGGCTGGTCTTCAGGTGACAGACTGCGGTGAGTGTCTGCTGTCTACAACTTAAGTTGTCCTAGACTGGGACTGACCGCGATGTTGGCCTAGGGCGGGACTGCATGGGACTGACTGCGGTGAGTGCCTACTGCCTGTAACTGATGTTGTTCCAGATTGAGACTGTCTGTGGTGTGTGTCTGCTGCCTGTAAGTGATGTTGTTCCAGACTGAGGCTGCCTGTGGTGTGTGTCTGCTGCCTGTAACTGATGTTTGGCTTCATTGGAACTGCCTAGGACTGACTGCAGAGTGTGTTTGCTGCTTGTAACTGATGTTGTCCTAGACTGGATGCCTGGTACTGACTGTGCTGTGTGTCTGGTGCCTGCATCTGATGTTGGCCTAATTTGGTGCTGTCTGGGACTGGCTGCTGTGTGTTTGCTGCTTACACCTTATGTTGTCCTATACTGGCACTGCTTTGTTGTGTGTCTGCTGCCTGCAACTGATGTTGCCGTGGTTGAGATCGAGTAAGACTGACTGCGATGTATGTCTGCTGCTTCAACTGATGGCTGTCTAGGCTGAGACTGCATGTGACTGAGTGCTGTGTGTGTCTGCTGCCTGCAACGGATATTGGCCTCGACTAGGACTGCTTGGGCCTGAGTGTGATGTGTATCTGCTGCCTGCATTTGCTATTGGCCTAGGCTGGAACTGCACTTGACAATAGATTGTGTCCGTGCTTGGACTGGGGCTGCATGGGACTTACTGTGGTGTATGGCTGGCTTGTTCCATGTCCCTGCTACTCCTGGAGCAGGACTGTATCTACCAAGGCATAGCGCTTTGTTGAGAAGATACAAAATGGAAGTTTGGGTGAGTTGTTTGGCAGCAGTTAGCATACATTTACAAACATATATTCATAACTTAAACAGCAAATCTGAGAACCCACAGGCTTCAGACCAATATACTGACAGTGGCCCCTGGCATATTGACTTTAATGATCTTAAACTGAAAATAATTATTCGGGTGCCATTTTCGTTTACATAGATATGGCCCTTCAACATCTCACGTAAGGAGAGTTGTTTATTTACTTGAAATACCTTTTCCATTTTTATGGTACGTGATCACGATGACCGCGTTTACAAGGCAGATATGATCTCATAGCTTCAAAGTTTGTCAATTGCTCGGAGTTCTTTTGCGTGATCGGCGTCAGATCCTCGGCATTTGAAGCAGGAGTATCGAGGGCCAGTATTTGGTTCCTCCGCTGCTGCACTGCTCCATCTTGTTTTCGGCATTGTGTATGGCCCTACCTCAAGAAACAGTGTCACACTGAGCCACTTTTCTGCTGAAGCAAACATGCTGAGAGCAGGGAGACAATCTTAACAAAAGCCATTGATGTTTGGTATGATAAAAAGGTAAGCTTTTGTGTCTTTTGTTAAACTAAATGGGGCATTAGTTCTGAGAGAGTTGAGCCAATATATTTATTTCAAGCTGCTTGCTATTCTTGGCTTCTGTGAGGCGGTATGGCTAAGTGGATTCTGCAGTTACTCTTACCAGAACTTGTTTAGTATTTTGCCTCGGTTTTTCGGGCACATTTCAGAATTTGGACGCATGGAAGTATATGTTTGTGTTTAGCCCTGTTGCACTCAGAAAGAAAATTAATGTTAGAAAAAGGGCTCCCCTATTTCTGTCTCCCCTCCTGCCAAGAGCGTGTAAGCGTATAGTATTCTCCTAATAGGAGCTTGCTTGTTATTCACATGCAAGGGACTTAAAGCTTGAGTATATCAGCACTGCCATTTGCTTTCAAGGTGCCCCAGCACTGACACAAGTGCACATAACCCGGAAACATCCCACAAGGTTTGTCTTCATGGTAGACATGCGTTGCAGCATTTTTTATGTTATTTCTTTTTTAATACAGTTGTTCAATAATACATAATATCATCCTAATTATATATAAGGTAACAAAAATGCTTATAACTTTTTTAATGTACTGTACAGCAGACACACTACGCTACGCCATAGCTTAAACACACTGGGAAAGGCAATAGCTCTCGCTAAACACTTATAAGGTCCCAAAGGCGAGACCTATTGGCTATGCCAATGCTTGTTTATTTTGTGAATAGAATCAGTATTTCTGAAGATTGCACCCGGATAATTTTGGTAGGTGATTTTAATGCCAAAATATCAATCTGCTCCTCGTGGGCCTTTAGCAACCAAGATTTGGAAGACGCATGGTCCATCCCTGAAATTTTGTTGCCTGCTTATACCCGATCGGATAAGAGAGGATTGAGTCTGCTGGACTGTTTGAGAACTAATGATTTAGTTATATTAAATGGGAGATTTCCAGAGGACTCTACTGCATCCCATACTTTCCACGCTACCCGGGGACAGTCATTAATAGATTATATGGTGGTATCATATCAACTCTTTGGAGCATGTACTAAGTTTGGTGAACACCCATGACAACGCCGGCATCACTACGCATGGCTTCGCGTCGCATGCGTTAGAACGCAAGCGACGTTACCACGCGTACACATTGCGACGCGTACCATTACATCGCATGCGCTTTTAAAACGCATGCGCTTTTAAAACGCATGGTGGAACCGGGAGCAGAGACTGCGACGCTGGAGAGGAACCACGAGGAAAGAGAGGTAAGGGTGATTGTGCTTGGGGTGGGAGTAGTGTGGGTAGTGGTTTAGGGTTTAGGGTAGTGTTGTAGTGTCTAGGGTAGTGTTGTAGTGTCGTAGTGTATGGGAGTGTTTTAGGGTTTAGGTCTTAGGGCTTAGGGTAGTGTCAAGGGGTCGTAGTGTATGGTTGTGTTTTAGGGTTTAGGGCTTAGGGTAGTGTCAGGGGGTCGTAGTGTATGGTTGTGTTTTAGGGTTTAGGGCTTAGGGTAGTGTCAGGGGGTCGTAGTGTATGGTAATGTTTTAGGGTTTAGGGCTTAGAGTAGTGTCAGGGGGTCGTAGTGTATTGTACTGTTTTAGGGTTTAGGGTAGGGGGGTTGTAATGTAGGATAGTCTACTGTTTTGTACTGTAGGGTAGTGCTGTGGAGTGTGTGTTATTTAGGATACTGTGTTACTGTTTGGGGTTATTTTGCGTTGTAAATACATGCGGGGAAATGGGGTCCGTTGTAAAGGCATTTAGTATGCATTTCAAAGGAAATGCGAACTAATGCCATCCGTTGTGAAAACATACGTTGTGACGGTACATGCGAACTAAAAACCGCGTTGTAAAGGCACGCGTTGTTTTGGTTTGCGATGTATCGTCATACATCCCTAAGTTTAAAATCCTGGGTACTGATCTGAGCGACCACAGTATTTTATCAGTAGATGTTAATTTGGAGTTTAAGTTATCTGATCGTTGGAATTCGAGAAATGACCCAATTAAGTTTAATAGAACAAATGGGCGAACCTTTTGGGATAATAAAAATCTAATAAGCCTAGGGAGGTATGTTAAAAATATGAGCTCTGGCCCTGGTGAAGAAAATCCAATCAATTGGTTTGAGAAGCATCTGGCCCAATTTAGATTTTGTGGAAGTAAGAAAATAGGCAACGGTATTGTTAAATCGGCGGTTAAGTCATGGAAGGTAAAAAAGTTAAATCAGGATTTGAATGCTTTAATAAGAGACCAATTTATGCAGGCCTCATTGTCTAGGCAAAGGGAAATTAATAGATTAAAAAGGGTAAGAACTAGACTTAAGGCTGCTGAACGCAGGGGGGTGGAGGACTCCAAATGGATTAAACTGAGAGAAGTCGCATGCTCCGGTGACTCACGTAAATAATGGACCCTAATCGCTGAATTCTGCGATACTAGAACTAAGGCAGAAGCCATTTTAATATCTGACGCAGAATGGACCCAATATATTTCACAGCTATATGCTCTAAATACTGGGAGGAGGTTTAATTTGGAATCAATCCCAGAGCCATCTCTGCTGAATACTTATGGCCCTCCTTCCTGTAGGGAAATAGAGAGTTTTATTAAAGGGGCACGGTACTCTGGTGCAATGGGCCCAGATGACATCCGATAGCCATTATTAAACAAGATAGCCAGTCATGGGCTCATTTCCTTTTGCCAGTGTTTTCTTACTGCTATTCTTACGGGATTATTCCGCCAACCTGGAGAGGAAGTATTGTGGTCCCACTATATATAAAGGGCCCTAAGATTTCTTCTACCCGTTTTAGGCAAATTTCCTTATTGGATACAACAGGAAAACTGTTTGCCAAGAGCATACTTCTTCACCTGCAGGATTGGGCGTTTGGTAATGATCTTGTACCTGCAGAACAAGCTGGATTCCGTAAGCATAGTGGCACTTTGGATAATATCACTGTTTTACAAACTCTCATTGAAAAATATCCACTAGGTAAAGGGATGACCTTATATGCAACCTTTATAGATTTCTCCATGGCCTTCGACCGGGTTGACCGTGGGACGCTGTGGAAAAAACTGACTAAAATGGGGATTCCGGGCCAACTACTAAGATTGATCATCGCAATACATACCGCTACATGGACGCAGGTGTTGATGGGAGGTAACGAAGGCCTGTCAAGTAAAGTGGTAACTCATAATGGGCTGAAGCAAGGGTGCCTATTGGCATCTCTCCTTTTTTCTTTGTACATCAATGATCTGCCGAGCCGGGTAGGGCAGTGTAAAGGAGATTCGCCTAAATTAGACCCTTGGAATTGGGTTGTCTTCTTTATGCAGATGACGCTATCCTACTGGATTTGACTCCAATAGGCTTGCAAAGGCGGCTTAATGAGTTAGTTCATTTTTCTGATGATCACTTTCTAAAAATAAATATTGTAAAAAGTAAAATCATGGTTTTCAGTTCTCGGGGATGTAAGGTTAGAAAAAATCTACGATGGTTTCTGGGAAAAAGTAAACTTGAGGTTGTGAAGCAGTACCTGTATTTGGGAAGAATCTTCTCGAGCAAGTGCTCCAGCAGTGACCACATTCACCAGTGCAGAAGTAAAGCAATATCCCAGGCATCTGCACTTGGTAGGCTATACAAATGTTGCGGGCAAAGGCATTTTGCACATGTTTTATCCGTTTATAAAATTAAAATCCTGCCATCTTTGAGCTATGCATGCGAATCGGTGGATGCACAGCAGTGGGATTTATTTGAGAAGGTAGAAGGGCGCATTTGGCGACAAATCTGTAATTTGAATTGTGGAGCCAGTATAGCAGCCCTTTGGCTGGAATTTGGGCTTCTCTCAACTCATGTGTTTGCCATGGCTGCATGTTTAAGATGGGGTAATGCTTTATTGGAAAATGACGCAAATCCAATTTGGGTTGCGCTAAGGCATTACATTTTTGTCAGCTTAAAGGGGAAAAGCGTTGTTTTCAGAAATGATGAGAAAGCCCAAGATTTATTTGAAATCGGTCGTAGTGGCCCTCACCCAAAGTCTGTACTGAAAACTCTAATTAAAAAAAACAATATATAAAGTCAGTCGCAAGAGAGATATATTGTTGTGTGCAGGGCAATCTAGAAACAATATAATAGTGGGGCGTTTTATGGAGAAAAAACCTCAACCATACGTTTTATGGAATCTCCCCCATGCTGTTAAGGATGAATCTTCTCCCATTAAAAATCATAACCGGGGCATGGGAGGGCCTACCCAGGGAGAATAGACTTTGTGATCTATGCGGAAGTTGGTTGCAAGATCTAAATCATGTTTTATTTGTTTGTCCCCCACTACAACAATTACGTCATTGTTTATTAAGACCTGTATTTCTAAAGTATAACATTACTACAGCAGAGGAGGCCCGTAATTGTTTTTTAGCCCCGCCCTCTGAATTAGTGTGCTTTAAAGCCTTCAGTTTTTTAAACAATTTTTAAACATTTTTTAAATAAATGTATAATGTAGTTTTCATCTCCGTTAAATTAAATATACCTGTTCATACATATGGGTAGCATATTTTGCACATTATAAAACGGAGCGTAGGCCAAGATGTATATTATGCAATACTTGTCCGACCCACACTATATGTTTAGTTCTGATAGGTCATATTTGTAGTGTTCTACATTCTTTTGGATTACAAATGGATATAAAGGAAGATGTTAGAACATTGTTTGGGATAGGGTATACTGCAGTTTTTTTACTATTTTATAAGTGATTGAGTAAGGTTTTTATTTATGTGTACTTGCACTTTATACATTAGGTGATGTGACTGAATGGACTCACCTTTGCCTTTCCTTAAATAATGTCTTTTAATTGTATAATAAAATTATAAACGCTGTGTTCTTGCATGTATTTTATTCTGGTATTAACATCAGGATGATCTGATATACCGAATTTTTTTCTTTTTACTCGTATATCTTTTATGTGGAACTCATTGGAGTTCCGAATCAGAAATAAAAGAATTGAATTGAATTGAAAAACACACTTTCACCTCTTCATCAAAATCTTCCCAGCAAAATAGTCATTATCTTCCGAATTATCTTCCTTGTGTCCATGGCATAACCTCGAGAAACAGTCAACTTGTAAGTTACATGCACCAGGAATATAGGACAATTCAAATTCCTAAAGTGCAACCACCTATTTGTGGATGCGTTGAGACACCAAATCAATTCCTTTCTTGGAAAAGACCTCCTTAAGAGGCTTGTGATAGGTCTTGATCTCAAACCTGCATCCCTAGGGAAATTTCCTGAGCTTCCTCACTGCCCAATACACTCCCAAGCCTCTTTTTCCATAACAGAGTAATTGAGCTCAGCTCCTCTCAAACCCCTCGAGACAAACAAAATCATTCTACTCTGGCCACCTGACCTCTGTATCAAAACTACCCCAAGCCTTTTGAACTGGCATCTGTCATCACAGTTTCATCATTGGTGTCAAAGCTATCCAAATCTGATGCATCATCCAGGCTGATTGTTAAATCCACAAACTCCTCTTCACATGAATTGCACCAAACAAAGTCTTTGCCCTTGCTAAGTAAAGCCCTCATTCACATTGTTCTCTCTGGCAACAAACTTTTGTGACAAAGGCGGTGAGCTCTTAGGAAGAGGGGTGGAACTTAATCTGGTGATATGCTGAAGTTAGGGGGATAGAGGAAAAATGGGAAAAATGCTTAGCACCATTAAGGGAACACAACATCTCATTGATATTGGGAAGTGGATAATGGTCCACCACCACCGATTTGTTGAGTTACCTAAGATCCACACAGAGCCTGGCATCCCCCTTGGCCTTGCGTGCCATCACTACTGGTGCAACCCACTCCAAAGCTTCAACTACCTGAATAATCCCATTGTCAATCAACTTGGCTTATTCCTTCCTCATGCTTTCTCTCACCAACAACGGACCACCCCATACTTTGCCAGCTTTAGGTTAAGCCATTGACTTAAGCCTGATCATATTCATGCAGTCCTTGAGGCATCCCAAACTCTTCCTGAACACATCAGGAAACTTACCCAACAACACATCACATCTGCTTGAGATCCTCCAAACGGTGGGAACATCCGTAAACCCTAACCGGGGAGCCTCATTAGGATCCAGATAAACATTCAAGTCACCTTAGTGGAACCAACGAATGAGGAATCCCCTTTGATCGAGACATATATTTTCTCAGGTACAATGTGATCCTTAAACTCAATGGTTCCCCAGGAATAACTTAGCAACTTAATCGGTTCTTCACCATACCCTTAGGTTTCACATCCGGTGTCAGTAGTTTCACTTTGGTTTTCAAATTTTGTTCATAAAACATTTTAGGAATAAGTGTTATTTTAGCACCTGAATCAAACAAAATCCTGCCAGATTCACCATTAACCTGAACTGTATCAAAGGGCCCATCAGCTGAACCCTCCTTAGTTTGCATTATAGTGACCGCCCCAAACAATTTATCATCATCGTCACCATCATCATCATCATACTCAACCTCTCCCACTTTTTTAGTCTTGTTTGTAGATTTACAGCGCTTCGCAAAGTGACCCTTCCTCCCACAATTGTTGATCACCATCTTCCATCCAGGACATTCCTTCAAATTGACCATGTGACCTGCATTTCCATACTGGAAACATTTCCCTGCAAATGTTTTTGTGACCTTGGCGCTAGCCTTTTCCTGTGTTACCTTGCTTTTAAACGATATGTCTTTCACTAATTTTACTGACACATTTTCTGCCTTATCCGTACCAATAGCACTACCACAGACACCTTGGAATGCTCATACGTTTTTGCCATTGTCAGCATTTCTTGTAAAGAGGAATTGTCCTTCTGCCACATATTCTCTTTAGTCTTTCCTCACAAAAACCCCAACATAAATTGGTCAACCTGCGCAGTTCTGTTACATATTGCTCAATTGATTTCCCTTGTCATTGCATTCTCTTACCGAATTGGTAGTGCTCCAGTACTGTGCTCAATTTAGACAGATAATGCAGGTCCAACTTTTTTAGGCAGATTTCATATTCATTAAGATTAGCAGAGTCACCATCCGGCAGGTTAGGAAGATGCTCAAACACCTCCTGACCTTCGGTGCCCAGACAGTGCATGAACAATGACATTCTATTTTCAGAGCTGAGTGATGTGCCACAAACCCTTGCATAGTGGCTGAACACTTTCTTCCATTTCAGATATGGTAACGGTGGATCACAAGGTGATTCTAAAAAGAATGGGGGTGCAGTGACGTTCTGCATGACACACAGGAGGAAATAATAGAAAACAAAAAGAAGTGAAAAGTACACTGAGATCGAACTTAGACCACACCGTTATCCAACATTATACCCAAGACTTTGTCAAAAGGGTCACCAAAGGCACACAAAGTACTGACAGAGAACAAGCAGTACCAATAATGTGCACTGTGTCAATGTATAAATCGAAGATGCTCCAGGCATGGCATATGATCCAGAGCCACAAGCAGTATCACTAACATGCACTGTGTCAATGTAAAGATAAAGGATGCTTCAGGTGTGACAGACGATCCAAGAAACACTGTTGTAGTATGCAGTATGCAAATGCAGAAAGACTTCAATTTTACGTCAACCAGTTTGATCAAACTGGCACCTTTCCAAAAGGAACACCAAAGAACTGGCAAAAGGCTGTCACCTTGAGTTGAAGAACTCCCCTGAAACATACACGCGCAGCACACCCACGAAGAACTTCAGTGAAGCGCACACAAATCGCAAGTCACACTAGGCTAGAGGGAGTGTTGACAAAGCTATACATGCCATGCACTCCAATACTTCACAAAGCTTCCACCAGAGTTGCCAAGCAACCACTTGCCAAGGCACGTTGTTCGGATGTAATGCGCAGTTTGTTCAGCATAACGCGCAGTGCATGCCGATGCTTCCTGGAGGTTCACAAAGCTTCTGCCAGAGTTGCCAAGCAACCGCTTGCCGAGGTGCGTTGTTAGGACATAACACGCCAATGGCCCCTGGAGGTTCCTTTGGCATTGCTACGGAACAGGACATAGCTGCAATTAGACCGCCAGCGAGGCTGAGGAGAGGGTTATGATATCAGTGCACCATGTTCGTGCTCCTCCCGCGAATATACTCATGCATTCCTCATGCCGCAACTGCCGTCTCAAGTATCTTAGAGCCGTTGGCTGTTCCTGCCAACCATGGACTCTCAAGGCCTCTGTTAAAGGGTAAGAGTACTGTTCCCAGTATTTTTATAACTTCTGCCAGGCTGTTTTGCCGGTTGTGGCAGGGCCCTGAGTAGCAGATCAAATTGCAGTGCGTCAATGCTGTCGATGTCTCAAATCGTCCTGAAATAACCACCCACACGTCGCCAAACCAAATGTGAAAGTATACTCCTGAAGCTGCGGATAATCCATGCTGTCTTTATGAGGTGTATAACATCAAAGGCCCCAACCACACCAGCAGACAACAGGTATGCTTCTCCCAGTCTCCTTCAACAGAATCCTAAATTTAGGCTTTCCTGTTTTCAGTTTTTTTTATTCTGATGGGGTTTTTTCAGTGTTTTCCAGTGATTTCCATACCTTAAAAAAACAGTGGTTATCAGCGGTTACATATTTTTACTCCATTAAAATCAACAGAAACAGTGCTTTTCTGGTGTTTAGGGAATGCTTTGCTTTTATTATTGCTTGCTTTCTGCACTGATAGTGCATGGTATATAGACAGTGTACGCACAGTGTATATGAGGTCCAAATAAATTTTTATAAATCAAACTTATTGTAGTACACCATACAATACTTCTTTAGTGAGTCTTTGGTTATGTGAGCTCACTCTTTCCTTCCCATGTAAACTTTTATCTGTGATAAGGCCCTCTCAACATTGGCACTTGGGACGGGCAACGCCAAAACAGCCAGTATACAATTTGCTAACTCTGGCCACTCACATAGCTTTCCATGCCAATACTGGTGCACCTAAAGATTGCGATTCTCTGGGACAGGTTCTGCAACATATGTGATCAACTGGGTGCATTTGCCCTCAGAGTTATTGAAGTGGTCAAAAATGAAGCAGTACTTTTACAAGCCCAGAGAAAATTCCCCTTTACAGAAAGGATCTAGAACTTGTTCAGAGTACCATAGTGAGACTTCATTGACTTCAAAAGCCATGGTTGGTGAAGGGACATTTCTATGAAAAATCAATAGGAGTGGAAGAGTAGGTAGGAAAGGAGGGAGCAACACCAAAATTGATGTGCGATCCTCAACAGTGCTGTTCTGCCAGAGGTATATTTTCTGCTGGCATACTTAATCACCAATCAACACATCATTGGGTCTTTCCTCCACCAAGAGGGATTGTCTCTGGAGTCAGAGACTATGTGGGATCCACTGTGTGAGGAAAAAATGTTTAAAAATGCCTCCTACTTTTAAGAATACACAATTCATTCAGAAGGAAGAACGAAGGTAGTGGTATGATTAAAAGAATAGATGATGTGGATGGAGAGATAGTAGGTGTCTCTCACATCTATCTCTGTGACATTTCTATGCATCATTGCAAGCCATTTCTCATGCATTGTAAAATAAAATGTCCTGAATTTCTCCTCAATAATTCTTTGTTTATCAAGTGGCAAGCATTCTAACATGGAACATGTTGCAGTGCCAAAGTCACTAAAAGTGTCGCCCAGCCTACTCTCAAGGAGATGTTTCACATCTACACCAATTAGGTCGAACACTTGGTAGACAAGGGTGTTTTCAGACTCTAGTTTTTCGAATATGTCCACTACAGCAGTCATGTTTTTTTGTAATAATTCAAGAATCCAGGAGAGTGTACTTTTTTCACATCACTATCAATATGCGAGTTAAGATCCTCACATTTCTTGCCTTTGGCATCATCACTAAGCAAAAATTCTGTAAATGGCCGCCACATAGATAATATAGCATTTACGGCCTCTAGAACTGAAAACCATTAGCTAAATGACACAGTTGGGATGACTCTTTCTTTGATGCCACACAAAGCACAAAATGAGAAATATTCGAGTTTTAATTCCTGTGCATAACGAAACAGTGCACCAGAATGGACTACACAGTCAATAGAATTCTTCTTTAACTCTGAAGATTGTAAAGATGCTTTCAGCATACCGTCTAGCAAGTGGCAAGGATCTCTTACAGGGATGCACTTCAGCTCAGGTATCGATCTTGACAGGTCACCTCAAATCTTTTTCATATATGTAGCTGAATCACTGCAAATACAAACAATATCACTACCATCTTTGTTGAACTTGGTAGGAACGCTTTGCAGCAGCATTCCAAGTGACACTGTGTTCCATGTTTTCCAAAAGTCTGGTGTCATATTTTCACCATTATCCCACAGCACTCTTCTCACATATACCTGTCACTACACCTTGCATTGAATGTGTAAATCCTGCACTGTTTGGCAATTTACCTACTACCAATACTGACTCGCTAAAAAAGGCGGCTGATATATCAAAGGGTTTCACCCTTTCTCTGTTTGATGATAAATGTGAATGTACATATTGGGAAAGATTCTTATGAAACCAGCTATTTTACCTATCAGTAAAAGAATCAAATGTAGCTAAAATATGAAATATGATTTTGATATTTCCTGATCCTCAACAGTTTATTAAATAATCAAATAAGACCTAAAACATGCTTCTAAATGCTACATCTTTAGACCAAAGACCACAAAAATGAAAAAAGGAAGAAGAAACAATATTTTAGTGACATCCCTAAACAACAAAACTCAAGCAGAATAATGTTAGCCCAGTCTTTCTTGCTGCTACTTTGCATAACAAAGTTACATTGTATTGGCCCCTTCAGGAAGAAATAAAAATGACTCTTTCACTCTCCTTTTCCTTTCTTTGAATGGCATTTAATTTGTGGTTGTGTAGGTGTTTAGGTGTTTATCAGTGTTTATATACTTACACTGGTGAGGGCTATTTCCCTTTCAGTGGGGTTTTATCAGTTATTATAGGTTTAAACCTAATACAGGATAGCCTGCTTACATTCTAGGGAAGATGCAGCGGTTACAGAATCCCTATTATATCGTGGATCAGGACAATTCAGTGTTGGTCCTAGAGTGTTGGAAAAGAAACACTGCATGCATGTTTTAGAATTAGAAGGCTGCACCTTCAACAGAGAATTTTGTTGAATTATAGGTTCCATTCTGTATCATATCATTTATATCAGATTCAGACATATTAATTGAAAATTGCTAAATTTTAACATAGTCAGATTGAATTTTGTAAGCGGTTTCTTTAAATCCTTCACTGTTTCGAATCTCAGACATGTAGTCTGCTGGATACTTTTATTTAGAATGATCATTTCTTTTGGTATTATACAGGCTCGAAATAAGTTTTTTTTACCTTGAGTCTGCCAAAATTTGCCTCCCCAAAGGCTTTTCTCATCAACATTTGCTTTTCAATACTCTTATCCTTGAAAAGCCAGGTTTTTACTAAACTCAGTGGAGTAAATCAGCTTGTTGGTAGTGATTAGATTTTTCGGAAGTTGCTGTGGCTCCTTTGTAAAATAGAAGGCTGGGGGTTGTGACCTGTCAGCACTCTTAAAGTAAGGGAATTTCTTTAAGAAATTAGAAGGGCATTCAGGAGGTGGAGCCTCAAAATGCTCCCAGTTTGTCTAATTGTGAATTTCTATAGGATAGCTAGCCCTATGTATGAAATAATGTGCATTGTGATGATTGCAATACATTTCTTTGTAATTTGCTGGATTCAAATAAGGATCTTCATTATTCACAGTAGCATATAGAACAGGGTATTATGACATTATTCATTGAAACTTTTATCACATAAGGCAATTGCAATGTCTCAGTGTGTTCCATAATCTGATATGGAACCTTTTCCCAGGCTATGCCCTCGGGCACAGGATAGGCTGTAATGTTTGCAGCATAGAGTCCTCTTCGGGTTCTGTGGGATAAAGAGTGAGGCTATAGTTCAGGAACCACAGGTGATGCAATTGTTCCTGCAGGGGTGAAATGTCTGTTGAGCAGCAGAAGAACAACGAATATCGTTGACAACCACATGATGAGAAGAAAAGTTCCTAAAGCGTTCCAGGCATAGAACCACGGAGAAATCATATACTTGTCACAAAACCACTGACAGGCGCGGAGCAGCCTTTGGCGATGAGTGACTCTGAAAGGGGCCGAAAAATCTTCTAAGAAATATCCAGAGTCATTTTCAGAATCATTGGTCTCTCTGGACTCTCAAAAGGGTACCAGTTCAAATGACATAGTGACAGGTGGAATTTTATAGTGGACCACGGAATTATATTGGACAGTAGCCACTGTCATATCGGCAGCATCAGCTGTGTTTGTTGTATGACGTGTTCAGAGTGTTAAGCTCAATCATCCCCGGCAGGGAACTTGAGCTAGGAATATTACGGCTTTGTTCAGGGGGTAGGTTATTCAGAGTATGGAGAGGCTGGGAGGTACTACTCTGAATCCTTCTTGGTGTCTGCAGTGGCCGGATTTAGAGGACTGGACACATAGGGGCCGATTCCGATCTCGGTCGGAGGCGCACCCAATACCATTCGGTCGGGAAAAAAGCCATGCGAATGCCTGTTTCCCGACCGATCCGTACAGCATACCGAACGAGTAAGTACGATGCGCACAACAGCACAGAATCCGGCCGAGTTGTACTCACCCAATCCAGGTCCTGTTCTCCGACCGAGGCGAATCCGGAAACGCTGAATCGAGTCGCACGGAAGGGAAAATGCAGCCCCGTCCGGCCGAACAAGTACGATGCGCTTTCCGTACACGCCGAACCCGTCGCTACGCACGTCACGTCAAAGCATCCGGGAGAGGCGCACATAAGCTCCGATTCGCGCCACAACACGATCCACGGCTACGAGGCGAACACGCCAGCGACGAGGACGACGCGAAGCGACGAGAAAGACGAACGACACGAACCAACCATGAATCCCTTCGTCCCGATCATACCAATATTCTACATTTACTACCGGAACAGGCACGGACGCGTACGGCGCAGAAGGTAAGACAGACACCAACCACAAAACACATACAACACGTACACGACACATCACACACACACAGAGGGATGCAGAATTTACTTACACCAGCAACAGCAGCACCATAGGGGCGGGATGCCCATCACCAATGCCACAGATGCACACAGGGGCCTGAATGCGCACCACCACCCCTACCCAGGGGGGGCCGGATGCCAACCACCACTACCACCCTTAGCCAGGGGGTGCCAGATGCCCACCACCACTACCACCCTTACCCAGGGGGCTGGATGCCTACCACTACTACCACCCTTAGCCAGGGGGTGCCAGATGCCTACCACTACTACCACCCTTACCCAGGGGGGCTGGATGCCTACCACTACTACCACCCTTAGCCAGGGGGTACCAGATGCCCACCACCACTACCACCCTTACCCAGGGGGGCTGGATGCCTACCTCTACTACCACCCTTAGCCAGGGGGGTGCCAGATGCCTACCACTACTACCATCCTTACCCAGGGGGGCTGGATGCCTACCACTACTACCACCCTTAGCCAGGGGGGTGCCAGATGCCCACCACCACTACCACCCTTACCCAGGCGGGCTGGATGCCTACCACTACTACCACCCTTAGCCATGGGGATGCTAGATGCCTACCACTACTACCACCCTTACCCAGGGGGGGCTGGATGCCTACCACTACTACCACCCTTAGCCAGGGGGCTGGATGCCTACCACTACTACCACCCTTAGCCAGGGGGTGCCAGATGCCTACCACTACTACCACCCTTAGCCAGGGGGGCTGGATGCCTACCACTACTACCACCCTTAGCCAGGGGGGTGCCAGATGCCTACCACTACTACCACCCGTACCCACGGGGGCTGGATGCCTACCACTACTACCACCCTTAGCGAGGGGGGTGCCAGATGCACACCACCACTACCACCCTAACCCAGGGGGGCTGGATGCCTACCACTACTACCACCCTTAGCCATGGGGGTGCCAGATGCCTACCACTACTACCACCCTTACCCAGGGGGGGCTGGATGCCTACCACTACTACCACCCTTAGCCAGGGGGGTGCCAGATGCCCACCACCACTACCACCCTAACCCAGGGGGGCTGGATGCCTACCACTACTACCACCCTTAGCCATGGGGGTACCAGATGCCTACCACTACTACCACCCTTACCCAGGGGGGGCTGGATGCCTACCACTACTACCACCCTAAGCCAGGGGGGCTGGATGCCTACCACTACTACCACCCTTAGCCAGGGGGGTGCCAGATGCCTACCACCACTACCACCCTTACCCAGGGGGGCTGGATGCCTACCACTACTACCACCCTTAGCCAGGGGGTGCCAGATGCCCACCACCACTACCACCCTTACCCAGGGGGCTGGATGCCTACCACTACTACCACCCTAAGCCAGGGGGGCTGGATGCCTACCACTACTACCACCCTTAGCCAGGGGGTGCCAGATGCCTACCACCACTACCACCCTTACCCAGGGGGCTGGATGCCTACCACTACTACCACCCTTACCCAGGGGGTGCCAGATGCCTACCACTACTACCACCCTTACCCAGGGGGGCTGGATGCCTACCACTACTACCACCCTTAGCCAGGGGGTGCCAGATGCCCACCACCACTACCACCCTTACCCAGGGGGCTGGATGCCTACCACTACTACCACCCTTAGCCATGGGGGTGCCAGATGCCTACCACTACTACCACCCTTACCCAGGGGGCTGGATGCCTACCACTACTACCACCCTTAGCCAGGGGGGCTGGATGCCTACCACTACTACCACCCGTAGCCAGGGGGGGGCCAGATGCCTACCACAACTACCACCCTTACCCAGGGGGGCTGGATGCCTACCACTACTACCACCCTTAGCCAGGGGGTGCCAGATGCCCACCACCACTACCACCCTTACCCAGGGGGGCTGGATGCCTACCACTACTACCACCCTTAGCCAGGGGGTGCCAGATGCCTACCACTACTACCACCCTTACCCAGGGGGCAGGATGCCTGTCACTACTACCACCTCTACCCATGGGGGGCTGGATGCCTACCACCAACACCACCCCCACTCATAGGATGGACAATGCATGACACAACCAGCACACCACAACCTAGGGAATGCAAGAAAAAGACATCCCCCCAACACCATGACAAGCGTGTGTAGACTGTGTCAAATGCCTACAACACTGAACATGACTTTGAACATACAATGTGACCCCCTATCACATGTGCCACACATATATGTGTGTGGCCCCCACAATGCAAGCAGGCCATGACCATTGTGGCAATGGGGTCCAAACTGTAAGTGTGGGGTCCATAGCTGAAGCACATTTTGAACAGTGTGGCAATGGGGTCCAAACCCCCATCATCACAGTGACCAAAATGTAAGTGTGGGGTCCATAGCTGAAGCACATTTTGAACAGTGTGGCAATGGGGTCCAAACCCCCATCATCACAGTGACCAAAATGTAAGGGTGGGGCCCATAGCTGAAGCACATTTTGAACAGTGTGGCAATGGGGTCCAAACCCCCATCATCACAGTGACCAAAATGTAAGGGTGGGGTCCATAGCTGAAGCACATTTTGAACAGTGTGGCAATGGGGTCCAAACCCCCATCATCACAGTGACCAAAATCTAAGTGTGGGGTCCATAGCTGAAGCACATTTTGAACATTGTGGCAATGGGGTCCAAACCCCCATCATCACAGTGACCAAAATGTAAGGGTGGGGTCCATAGCTGAAGCACATTTTGAACAGTGTGGCAATGGGGTCCAAACCCCCATCATCACAGTCACCAAAAGGTAAGTGTGGGGTCCATAGCTGAAGCACATTTTGAACAGTGTGGCAATGGGGTCCAAACCCCCATCATCACAGTGACCAAAATGTAAGTGTGGGGTCCATAGCTGAAGCACATTTTGAACAGTGTGGCAATGGGGTCCAAACCCCCATCATCACAGTGACCAAAATGTAAGTGTTGACAAAGAAAAAGCTGCAACTGCCAAACTGCATGGATGATTCCTGGTCACAGAACATAAAACACATCAGTGGCAAAGTAGTGCATGTGTCCCATTGCAACATAAATTGGGGGAGGCAAATACTGCAGTGCAAATAAGACATACCTTTGGCCATGTGCAGACAAACAACACCCATGGGGGCTGACACTGTCAACATTCATCAATGACACAATGACAGAAGTGACCATCAGAATGCAGACCCACATATTTGCACCAATGGGCACACAAATGCAGATACCCTGTGGAGACTGTAGATGTGAGGTGAACAGATACCATACCATGGCAGCAATGGGACACACAAACCATGATCATTGTGCTGACCGATGACCTAGGAGTCCCAGGGACAGCAGGGGAAACCCACCAAACTACATACAGCCAATGGCACACCCAAGATATGCCAATGCAGTGGTGCAGATGCACAAACACAAACAGGCAGACCCACACTGCACATCATACACAACAGGTGAGGGGGGGGGGGTGCCAGTGTCCCCAGGCAACCACACAACACATGAGGAGACCTGAATACCAATCATACAGATGTGCATACAGTGCCACACAAAGGTAACTCATGGATCCAAATCCCCTATGTGGGCAAGCAGGCATTGTCAGATGAGAGGGAGCACAAATCACACATGTCACACAGGCACGTAGGAACAGCAACTGACACAGCAAGACACAGACACACCACAGCACTACCCCCAGGGCCCCCACAATGTGGTGACCCTGGGCTGCATTACAATCCCACTGTGATGACAAAGCTAAATGTCGTTCACACTGTGAACCACAGTCATGTGTCCTGAGCAACAAACTACCATCACACCTACACAAGCACAAATCAATCAGCACGGCCAGTAAGCCAAGGCCAACATGGAGGCAGGGGCCTAGCCGGGCAACAACTCTCATCTGCACACACTCAACACCACACCCTCGACCTCCAACAATGTGCAGCAGTGAAGCACACATGCACTGGTGACATTGCACATGCACCCATGACTATTCCAGGGTGGTGGGTGGGAACCAAGGTGCAGAAACACATCACACATGGCCACTCAACAAGACTCCTGAATGTCTGACACACTGCACACTACGCTGTACATGGACATGACGGCAATACCACACCAACCAATGGGATCCCAGCCACAGTCACACACCAATGAAGAAGCCAAGGTCACCCACAAAGAACACACATAGACAACAACCAACATTGCAGCCCGGACCCTGAGGAGTGCCAGCAGTCACACACACAACGTGTCACAATCACTGAAAGATAACACAAACTGGAAATCACATGACAGGGGCAAACAACAAGTGCCAAGGGGAAACCTGACTGTGACCCATCTGCGTCTGCACACAAACTCAGCCCTGACAGCAAACACACCTATGGGTGACACCCTGATGACCAGTAATGTGCCATGCACCCACATCACAGAGAACCCAGGGAGAAGACTTTGGGGGAACATAGGTCAACTCAGCAAGCATCACAAACAGGTACAACACTAGGGATCACAGCATGCACAGCTAAACGGAAGTGAACACACAGACATGCTCATACAACACACACCTTGGGCGCAGGCAATGTCACAGGAGTACACACTGCCATGAGGGGACTCCACTCCTGTGTGAGGAAAGCTGTGCCATATGTTGCCTCAGTAGGGCCCCATCATGTCAGCTGAGCACTTGGTCACACAATCAACAATTAGCACCAAATGAAGGCTCCCGTCACATCAGCCTGGTCATGGAAGTGCCAACGAAATCATCAGCACAGATCCAACACACTTGTATAGCAATGTTGCACTGACAACACAGATGAGTCCTTCCCCATTGATGCCCAAACCTGCATGTCCAGTGGAGATGGCCACACGGTCAGGGAAGTAGACGAATTGAACAATGGCAGGCACAACAGATGTGCAGGGGTGGAAGCCACAGATGTGAAATTGCTAATGTAAGTAGGAAATCCCATTGCCAAATACTGAACACATGACACCCTCAGATGCTGCTATGGATGACATGGATACACCACAGGATAGGACACATTCCCCCTGGACCACATGGGTTCCTGCACAGTAACACTTCATTATCATGAGACCAAATATCACCATCACTGCAGCAAGGGCATGGTTAGCATCATCAACAACATGTACATCAGAAGCATAAGCACTAGAGAACAGAAAGTTGCTTTATTCAGCATATGTGTGTATTGAAAACTGAAAGTCCAGAAAAAACACAAAGGCCAATGGCCAGCAACATTGTCAAAGTCCAAACAGGGTGACAGTGGCAGATGTCACCCTACGCATGCCTGCACTGCACAAAACCAGGGACAATCCACTAGGAGGGGCAACCGGGGGGGCAGGCCAGGCACCGCAGGGACAGGATCAGGGCTCACCAGGAGGAAGCAGGGAAGGGGTGGTGGGTGCTGGAGAGCCACTGACAACTGCAGTGGAGGTGTCTGACATGGTGTGTGCCGGCACAACTGGGGGGCATGACTCAGATGTTGTGGGTGCCGGCACGACTGCAGTGGACCCTGCAGATGGAGTGGACAGGTCCGCCACTGCAGTGCCCAAGTCAGACAGGGTGGTAGTGGACTCCACTGCAGTGCCTACCACCAGGGGAGGAGAATGGGGAACAGGCAAGGTGGGCTGGACAGAGGGGGAGGACACCCTCACCACATCAGTGGCACAGACAAGCGCAGCGGGGGGTGTGGTGCCGGGAGAGCAAGTGGCAGGGGGAGAAGGCCGGATCCTCTTGGGGATGGTATATCTGTGGGTGGGGGAACCTGGGGCAGGGTGTGGTGGGGGCACCTGTGGAGTGGGGGCCTGAGGGATGGAGGAAGGAGACCTGGTGCCTGAGCTGCAGGGCGGCGGCGGGGTCTTGCTCTTACGACTCCGGGGGGACTTGCGGGTGGGGGCCTCAGTCTGTCTGCGCCTGGGGGAGGGTGTCCGGGGGCGAGGGGCACTCTGCTCCGTGTGGGTGGGCTTCCTCTTCCCCCTGAATGCTGTATCAGCTGGATCGGAGGGGAAGAGGCCGAGGTCACTGAGGAAGAGCCGCTGGGTCTTTGGGGTTGCAGGTGAGGCAAGGGAGGGTGCTTTGGAGGGAGAGGCAACTGAGGACTGCGCAGTGCTCGTGGATGCGTGTGTGTGTTCCAGGGCCCCATCCCCTGTGAGTCTGGTTTCAGTCCCCTGACTGTGCGTGCGTGTGCGTTTTGTTTGTGGCGTGTGTGTCTGTGTGCTGGACGTGTGTGTGCTGGTGTGTGCCTGTGCCGGTGTGTGTGTGCTTGGGACGGGTAAGGTGCTGGGGAGTGTGGATGGAGCAGAGGCAGGAGGGGTGAGGGACTGTCTGAGGAGGGACACTGCTGCCGTCAGGGAGGAGTCCATGGACCTATTGCCCCTCTGTAGGTCAGACATGCCCGATGAGATGCCCTCCATGAACGACACCAGCTGAGTCAACAGAGCGGTGTGCGCATGGAGGACACTCAGCATGGCTGTCTGCCCTACATGGAGCTGGCGAAGGAGGTACACAGACTCCTCACTCAGGGCAGCAGGGGACACAGGGGCAGGGGGTGCGGTGCCTGGCCCAAAGGAGACACGCTCCCGAACATGGGAGCCTCCACGGACCTGGGGAATGGGAGCCGATGGGAGGGCGGTGGTGGTGCTGGTGGTGGCGGGGACAGCAACACTAGCTGGGGTGTGGTGGCTGCTGACACCCGCCTCCATAAGGGAGTCATCCTCCGAGTTGCTCTGGTCCTCAGCTGAGGTGGATGGTGCTGAGGACTCCTCGGTGTGGCTCCCCTCGCCCTCCGTGCCACTGGGTCCCTCCGACCACTCCTCGGCTGCTGACCCAGTCTGGCTCTCCGGCTCCTCCTGGTCCGTGGAGCTGTCCCCTTCCGTGGCCGTGGATGTATCTGCAAACAATGGGGAAACAGACAGACATCAGTCACCTGCACCAAACGCACACACCACTGTGAGCACAGCACATTACAGAGCAAGCCCTGGCATCATTAGTTGAACATTGCTAAAAGTGCCCTAACTGAACAGGAGAAGCCAATTGTCAGTCTGATGCCAACCATGGCACTCACATCCCACATGGCCTTGCACCCATCTGTCTGGTGTCTGTTGGATAGCAACACCCCAGTGTGGACACATGCACCACCTACACAGTAGTTGGACAGTGCAGAGGACACGGTGTAGCATGTGGACATGCACACATCACAACTCTTGCCACTGAGTCAGTACAGGTTTCCGGATGAAAGGGATGCCCAGAGTCAAATAGGAAATGCATGTGATGCATACCAGCGACAGACACCATGATGCACCCATGTCCTGATAGCCATCGCCACAATGGTGTGCATGTAGCACATGTCACTCCCCTGCAGGATCACCAATAAGTAGACACATGCCATGGCGGAGGCATGACTGCTAAGTCATACATCACTGTCTCAGTGATGTATGACTTGGCAGCCAGACAACAACACTCTGCACTGTGTCACAATAGTAGGTCATGGGGAATGCAAGTCCTGGAGCTGCACAAGTGCACATGTACATCCCCCACACAACACATCATCTTAACCCTCATCTGTCCAGGTCATACCGATTGGACATATGGGAGACCTGTGACACTACCCTCTGAACCTGAGCCCCTCACAATCTGCTGTGAATGGGAAGCAGCTGCCTGAACTTCACATTTGCATACCCCAGTCTGCACGGGCAGCTGATCAAACACCTATGTGACACACAAGTATCGTCTCATATGGTCACATCTCCAGTGGCATGCTGAGCCCCTACCGAGAAACACCCCAGCAGTCCTGGCAACAAATCCACAGCACACTGACACAGAGGCAGACACCTGAGGGGTCAAATCACTGCGCACAATGTGTCAGCTGATACACGGGAGTGGGAGTACAGAGTGCATTGCATGGCCTGGAGTAGGCATGACTGTCCTGCCCCACATGAATGAGGGATGAGCCCTGGACAGTGGATAGCTGGCTATGTATGTGTGACACACGTAATCTGCACACTCCTGGGGCCCAAACATTGTTCCCACCCGCTGCATGGGTGTGTGCCACATACCCCAGGCACATGTGGTGGCTCAGCTCAGCAAGTGGACCGCATATCAAAGCAACACGCAGATTACATGTCCGAACACAGGCGTTGTGTGAACAATGGACCCACCCATGATGCCCACAACAGAGTTAGGGAAACAGATGCTGTCCCCCACCTTGAGTGAAGCAAACTGCAAGGACACAGTCCCAAGTGACACAATTCCCTGAATGTAAGGGCCACACCTGGGTATCAGATGAGGAGTGGGCAGTGCACAATAGAGGGACATGGCTCCTGGACAACATGACTGCTGTACTGTGGCAGTTTAACCAGGCCAGAGGAGGGCACATAGCATGTAATACAGAGTTCACAGTGCAGTCTTTGACTCACCCCTCCTTGCTGCTGTCTGGCCTTCAGCTGCCCATCCAGGTCTGGAAACACCACCGCCAGGATCTGGAGCATGTGGGGGGTCAGGGTCCGTGTTCCGCCCCTCCTGCGAGGAGGCGACAGCTTCAGCTGGACCCGTGCAATCCTCCGGGTCCAGCCCCGAAGGTCCTGCCACCTCTTCTGGCAGTTGCGGATCCGGCGCTTGTAGACCCCCACGGACCGGACAGCCCGGACGATGTCCTTCCAGATCTCCTGCTTCCGATGGGCATTAACCTGTCAGGATGACAAAGTGAAAAGGCCATTACTACACATGCAACATATCCGTGCATGACACAGTTGTATATACATGTCTCAATCACAGGGGCACATGATGTACACAGGCAGTGCAACGCTGCCCATGGACAGTTTGCCAGAAGTCACTACATGGTATCATTGCATGGGAAGTAAAACCTTGTTCAAATGCACTGTCACTGCACCATACCTGTCCAGTGCATGTCACTACACACTATGGGGGGTGACAACTACTCAGTGAGCCTGCTAGCCAGTGGCGTGCAGACTTTCAGCCTTGCTAGTCAGACAAAATGCACATTCAGAAAGGCAGTGCACAGAACACTCACCTGCTCCCCTGGTGTCCCATACAGCTTGCTGTACTGTGGAAGTAGGCTGTCCAGCAGGGCCTGGTTCTCCTCAAGGCTGAAGGCTGGGGCTCTCTCCACAGTACGTGCCATTGCAGGGTCCAGAGGGGGCAGAGACAGCAGCAGTGCAGTGGCAGATGTCGTCCTGGAGCATGTAGTGCAGGCAAGTGAGCTCTCAGGGGAACAGCCAGCAATATATATGTGCTGGAGAGGCAGATACTGTCCCATGTGTCCAAAGTGATAGGTCCAAGTCGTTTGCATCTTCTGAATCTGGCCAATCCATGGAATAGCAGCACCAATACACGCCCACAGCATCCTTCAAATCTTCAACTTCATGACATACATGATTTTGCAACATTGTTGTGGGTGACCAACTGAATTTCCAGCAACCGACTCGTTCGAATTTCGAAAACGCGTCCGTTGCCAGGCTAGGCCATTGTCAATGGGTGCGCACCGATCGGTCCATTGCTGTTCAACGCGTACAGGGGTACAACGCGTATCCGCACACATTGAATGCAATGGGCCGGCCGGGGGCACCGATCGGTCCATTGCTGATCAACGCGTACAGGGGTACAACGCGTACCCGCACACATTGAATGCAATGGGCTGGCCGGGGGCACCGATCGGTCCATTGCGGTACAACGCATACAGGGGTACAACGCGTACCCGCACACATTGAATGCAATGGGCCGGCCGGGGGCACCGATCGGTCCATTGCGGTACAACGCGTACAGGGGTACAACGCGTACCCGCACACATTGAATGCAATGGGCCGGCCGGGGCACCGATCGGTCCATTGCTGTTCAACGCGTACAGGGGTACAACGCGTACCCGCACACATTGAATGCAATGGGCCGGCCGGGGCACCGATCGGTCCATTGCGGTATCAACGCGTACAGGGGTACAACGCGTACCCGCACACATTGAATGCAATGGGCCGGCCGGGGGCACCGATCGGTCCATTGCAGTACAACGCGTACAGGGGTACAACGCGTACCCGCACACATTGAATGCAATGGGCCGGCCGGGGGCACCGATCGGTCCATTGCTGTTCAACGCATCCCTGTACAAGTGACTGGCATATGTCACCATGCCTGTCTCAGATGAACATATGCCAGCCACAGATAGCTCCCAGGGAGTGAGGGGCACACCTACAACACGACAGCCTGTCCAAACTGTATCATAAGGCATGTAAGGCTGCATTTCCTATTGTGTGTATGTTGGTGTACATGTTGTCCTGTGGGTGTCACCTGGGGGCAGCCACCCCCAGGCTGTGCACGTGTTCATGGGGACAGGATCCTGGGTGTTACGTGTACATGACCACTGTGATGTGCAACTGTTCATATCTGTGCATGTGCCATGGTCACATTTCACGGTGGTGTATGTGTATGTCATGTCACATACCCCGTGAGTCCCATGTGGGACGGTATGTTTGAGCCAGGGTGTCCCAGTGGCACAATAGTGATGGTCCTCCACAGTCTGTGTGCATGTAGTGTTTACAATGTCTCTGATTTCATGTGCACAATGGGAGACAGTCTCCACATCCACGTTGTGTGTGCATGGACTTTGATGTTGTGCGTGTGTGTGTCACAGACGTCCATGTCTGTCCTGCAGTGGCAAGTGGGACCACTACCTGTGGGGGTCATGGTTGTTTTGCTGTGGTGTATACATGATACTCCATGTAATGCCAGTGTCCATGTGGCAATACAGGGTCCCTGGGAATGTACCTGTCGTTGAGCTGTGATGCCTGGGGCACATCTGTCCTCACATGTCACTGTGGGGGGTGATTGTGACACGGCAGCAGGAGATGGGAACTGTGACACGGCCTCATGATATCCAATGGGCCAACCTGGGACTTATTGATGCCACTTGTTGAACCGTGATGACAGATGTTGGCCATGTATGTACCATACATGTCCTTACGGAACTGCACACTTCATGTAGTTGTGCCTCATAATGATGTATGTTGTGATATTGAGTGTGTTCAATGCCGCATATGTGGGGTGACTGACAATCTTGCTTTCTTCTCCTCTGCACTGCAGGGCTCCTGCTGTCCATCGACCATTCCCAGACCTGGCAACGATGGTGGAACGGGACAGCATCCGACGGTACCGCTTCACCAGGCAGCTGATTGAGGATTTGGCAGTGCAGTTGGCCCCACATTTGCAGCCTGGCCGGCCGTATCCTACAGCGCTGACCCCCAAGGTGAAGGTGATGGCAGCCCTACACTTCTTTGCCACCGGTACCTTCCAACATACTGTGGCGACTGCTGGTGGGATGTCACAGACCATGTTGAGCCGTGTGCTCCGCGATGTTTTGGAGGCAATGTTGCTATTCCTGAACCGGTACATCTATTTCCCTAGACTGCAACGACTCACTGACGTGAAGAGTGACTTCTATGCCCTGGGGAGGATGCCGCATGTCATTGGCTCCATTGATGGGACACATGTGGCTTTGGTACCACCACAGGCCCAGGAGCAGGCCTACCGTAACCGCAAGCACTACCACTCGGTCAATGCACTGGTGGTGTGTCTTGCAGATATGACCATCACACACGTGTGTGCCCGTTTCCCTGGTTCAGCACACGATGCCTTTGTGATGAGGAGTAGTCGCATCCCCAGGATGATGGCACAGATGCAGAACCAGCGTGCCTGGCTTGTCGGTGTGTACTGACTTTGTGCCATTGTGTGTGATCTGATCTGTAGTATTCCGCCCACTTTTCCAAGTCAGCTAATGTGCACTTGTCTGTCCGTAGGTGACTCGGGATACCCCAACATGCCGTGGTTGCTGACACCCCTCAGGAACCCTGTGACACCAGCCCAGATGCGCTACAATGAGGCACATGGTCGGACCAGGAGAGTGATTGAGCGGACATTTGGTCTCCTGAAGAGCCGCTTCCGCTGCCTGGACAAGACAGGAGGGTCCCTCCCATATGCCCCAGCGAAAGTGTGCAAGATTATCATCGTCTGCTGCATGCTCCACAACCTGGCAGTGCGGAAGGAGTTGCCTCTCATCCAGGATGACAATGACCAACATCCGCCACCTGTGGAGGATCCTGGCCTGGACCACGATGCCAGTGATGATGATGATGATGAGGGTGATGTCCGCACACAGCTCATCACCAACTTCTTTAGCTGAATGTGAGTATCCTGAGGTGTCATGTCAATGATGTGAGTTGGCATGATATGTGTAGGTGGTGCTCTGGTGCTGTTGGAGTGTGTCCATGGGCTACTTGACTGGATGTGTGTAGCGATGTGTGCTTACAGGTGGTCTGTACTCCCCAACAGTGTTGACATGCTAACTTGGTTCTGGGTGGGTATCTTGTAACATGTATTGTGCATGAGTTTTGCTGTTCTGTCCTGTTCTCCATTGCTTTTGACTGTGTGTCATTTCTGTCCTTCACAGGGTACTTTCAGATTCGTTTGGTCAACTGTGTCCACCGACGACGTGATTGTACTTCCAGGGTGGTAGCTGTTGTGTCCCTACAGGTGATGTGCGCCACACCCATGGACTTCCTTCCTTCTACAGTTGTTGACTGTGTGCCCGCTGCCAGGTGGGATTACCTTGCATCTGTAGTGGTTACGACATGTTGCAACTGTGTAATAAACCTGTGCTTCACTTTGTGATGTGCGTTGTCTGTGGTCACACATTTGACTGCCATTTGCTTACTGCACCTGTGGGCTACTTGACTACAACTGGGAATAGGTGTGGTGTCTGTGCATTGCACCGTCTTCCCTGGCAACATCAGTGTAGGCAATGAGTCAGATGGCCTAGGTGTGTATGTGTTGTGTAGCCCTGGTGGTGTGTCTCCCTCATATGTGTCACGTTGCCTTTACTCACATGCCTGTGTTGTACTTGCTGTTGCAGTTCGCATACACAGTGTAATTTTGCAGTTCATCATCCCCATGACAGCACCCACGTTGGAATCACAACAGAGGCAAGTATGGTGTATTAGTGTGTTTATTGTGATACATTTGTGTGAATAGTGCATAGGATGGTTAGTGCTGTACATATATCTTGCAATCAGAAGTTCCTAGGTGAATTGAAAGTCCTGGTAGACAAAATCCCCAGTATCGGGGCCACAGTTGTCTGAGACATTGGTCCAACTTGTACTCCCCATGTAATGTGTGGGAGTTGTGTTGCCGTCAACAGGGTGAACAGTTTGTGCACAAAGGTGAACATCCAGAACAGGTTCAGGCTTCCTGGGAGTTGCACTTGGCCATCGGCCTCTCACTTGCCCCTCCTCGGACGACCCCTCTTCTTTGGGGGGGCCCCTCAAGTACAGGCTGCTGCGGTGCAGGGGACTCTCCGCCAGAGTCATCCTCCCTCCCTGTGGCAGTTGCAGTTTGTTCAGCACCAGATGTTGTTGGCACACAGGGAGGTGTGGACTGGTTGCTGTTCATCTGGCGGAGGCATTGTAATATGTCCCTGTGCACCGCCGTCATCTCTTGCAGTGCGTCCCACTTGGACTCCACGCGGGACATGTGTGAGTCCAAGCGGGCATGATGGGCAGCCTGCTGCTGTTTCATGTCTCTGAGGAGCCCCACTACCTGGCTGAGATCTCCGGTGCTGGACTGGTACGCATCGGCTATGCGTACCAGTTGTGGGTCATCATGCACACCAGCAACCTCTGCAAGCAGCGACCTCTGTCTCCCACCCCTCCCACCACCCCTGCCGACATGTGCAGTGCGTGCAGTGGCACGCACAGATGACCCTGGTCCCCCTTGGGGGTTGGTGGTGGTGGTGGTGTCCATGGCCCCACGTTGGTCCAGGGTCCCTGTGCTGGTGTTGCTCCTTGTTCTGTCCATGTCGGCAGGGATGGTATTTGTGGTGACAGTCGTTGGAGGGGTGGGTGCAGGGGGTGCAGCTGGTGGTCCTGCTGGTGCTGCAGCTGGTGGTCCTGCTGGTGCTGCATGTTGACTTGCACCGGATGTGCCAGGTTGGTCTTCTTCGTCCGAGGAGGGCAGAGGCTGTACGACACCAGTGAGCTCCGCATCCTCTTGAGCCTGGGACTGGGACTCCTCAGCGTCTGCTGCTGTGTCCCCATCATCACCTGTTTTTGGGAGACACACACAATGTATGTTATGTTTCTGCAGGCATCAATGGTTGACACACCTGACAGTTGTGACTGTGCCTCTGGGTGCGGGCCTGTACATTGCATTGTCCTAAGTCGTCACAGTCAGGGGTTGATATTGGTGTAGCACATTGTCCTGCATTATTTGGGCATTTCTATGTATTTGTTGGGGTGTGAACATGGTCTGCATTGGTTGTATTTGGTTGACAGCCGGCCCTCCTTCCCACCCAGCCAGTCAGTTATCCCACCATGGACTGTGCTTGCATTGCAGGGAGTGAAAGTTGTCTTTCAGGATGTCAGTCAGTGGTGTCCTGCTGTTGGTTGTTGCACAGTTGCCAGCAGGGCCTTGTGCTCCCCACAGCAGTAGCCAGTGTCAGCCATCTTGTCAGTCCTTATCCACTCCCTGTGATGTGAGCATGGTTCAGGGTGGTGTTGATGGGACAGTTGTGGGGGTGAGCTATGTCTGTGACTATGACTCCCATCATGCTATTGCCTCCACCCCACTTCCCAGCATTCCCATACTTACTTGCTTTTGTGGGGAGTTCAGTGTGTGTGGGTGTGAGAGCAATGGCAAGATGGCTGACAGTGGTGTCCTGCTGTTGGTTGGTGTGCAGTTCCCAGCATGCCCTTGTGCTCCCCACAGCAGTAGCCAGTGTCAGCCATCTTGTGATGGTCCTTATCCACTCCCTGTGGATGTGAGCATGGTTCAGTGAGTGTGTGCTTGATGGGCCATGTTGTGAGGCTGATGCGATATCTGTGCCTACGACTCCCATCATGCTATTGCCTCCACCCCCTTCCCAGCATGCCCATGCTTCCTTCCTTTTGACTCTGCTTCCCTGTGGGGTGGGCTGCCTGTGCTGACAGGATGGCTGGGAGTGTTGTCCTGGCAGTTGTTTGGCTAAAAGTCCCAAGAGTGTCCCTGTGCTTCACACAACATTACCCAGGGTGGAGGTTCTTTGTGGGATCTTGAGTTAGGATGTGAGGCATTGCATTCTCCCAGGTGGGTTCTGTGGAGTTTGTGTTGAGGGGGTGTGTGAGGGGAGGTGCTTGTGACTATGGTCAGTGCTGCGAGTCCTCCTTCCCACCCAGCCAGATATCCCACCATGGAACGTGCTTCCATTGCAGGGAGTGGAAGTTGTCTCTCAGGATGTCAGTCAGTGGTGTCCTGCTGTTGGTTGTTGCACAGTTGCCAGCAGGGCCTTGTGCTCCCCACAGCAGTAGCCAGTGTCAGCCATCTTGTGAGTCCTTTTCCACTCCCTGTGATGTGCGCATGGTTCATGGTGGTGTTGATGGGACAGTTGTGGGGGTGAGCAATATGTGTGACTACGACTCCCATGATGCTATTGGCTACACTGACTTGCCCAGCATACACAGAATTCCTTCCTTTCAGTGGTCTTCACTGTGTGTTGGTGTTGTAGTGGTGGCTACATGTCTGGATGTGTTTGTTAGTTCTATTTGTGCCACTGCCTAGCTGTAGTTGTAGTTGTGTTTGTACATGTGATGACACGGTTAAATGTAACTTTGAGATGGCATGTGTTGTGTTTATCTGACTGACATACACATTTTGGGATGATTCTGTTCTGGTTGCTGTGTAATTGCTATGAGTGCATGGTTTGACTCTCCCCTTGACAGTGATGTGTGTGTGTATTGTGGCAGAATATTGTGTACATTTGTTGTGTACTCACCAGGCTCTGGGATGTTCTCTAGTCCATAGACGCTCACTGGCGGAAGGATGGCCCGCACCTTCTCCTCCCAGGGCCTGAGGTATACTGGCTTGGCAGGAGGGCCACTGCCGGTGTATTGGCTCAGGAGGTAGTCCTTCTTGAGCAGCTCCCGTACCCTCCTGCGCACGTCATACCACCTGTTCTGGATGTCAGTCTTTGTGCGCAGACATGGTGATTGTGCGTTCACCCTGTTGATGATCCTCTCCCACATCTTGGTTTTCTGGGAGATGGGTGTCTGTTGGACCAGTGTGCCAAACAGCTGTGGCTCTACCCTGAGGATCTCGTCTACCAGGACTTCCAATTCACAATCTAGGAACTTGTGATTCTTCTTGGGGGGCATGGTGATGGGTGGTGATGGTGAGTGATGTGTGTGTTGGTGTGCAGGTGAGGGTGTGTGAGTGTGTGTTTTGCTGGGTGTATGTGAGGTAGCTATTTGTTGGTGTGCTGATGGTGTGTGGCTTGTGTGAGGGATGAGCTGTGGGTGTGTGGTTGCTGTCTGTTGAGTGCTGGCAGTAGAATGGCATTTGCAAAGGATCATGGTTGGGATTTGTGTCCTTTATATGGGTGGAGTTGTGGGTGTGTCTTTGTTCTCTGTCCCCACCCCCCCAGTATTTATTGGCTTTGTAATTGCTTGTTTGGCCTTTTTTTGTGTATTTTTCCTTAGTACTTTTTGTGCATGTTGGAAACGTTCTTGTGACCGAGTCGGACCCTGCATTTGTCTCGTACGGTCTTCTCCGTTTCGTTCACGCTGTGTTTGTGGCAGTTTTCTATGCTGCGTACGCGTCGGTCGCGGTGTTTTGTGTTACTTCGGCTCGGTTTTGTATGCGTGTCGGTCGTACGGCTTGTCCTCCGTTCGACTCGGACGTGGTTTTCGCGCCTTGCATCGTACTTAGCGGTTTGGAGTTCGCGTGTACGTTTCGGTTGGATTTGTTCCGGGTGCGTGTCGGTCGGTTCGATTCGCGTGTTTTTCCGGCCGGATTGCTGTTTTCCGTGCGGCTCGGTCGTTCGGCTTGGGCTCAGTACGTGTCGGTCGGATTTTGCACGCCTTGCATCGTACTTGGCGTGTCGGGCGCCACAGGTACGTGTCGGTCGGAATTAATTCCGGCTCCGAGTCGGTCGGTGCTTTTTCCGGCCCGAATCGGAATCGACCCCATAGTGTTTTTTAACGCGATAGATACCTCTCTGTTTCTTCTTGATCCAGATGGAGGAGGCAGGATAACAGTGCTATTGTTTTTTACCCCAAGAACATTGACGGGTGGTCTGTAGGATGGTTCAAAAGCTTGCTTGTCGTGGATTTTCTCCTGAACTAGGTCCCCAACTTTGGTAACCCACCCGTCAGCAGCAGTAATAACCTTCTCTTCACAGGTGGTGGTGTCAGAGTGGCTTGTGTTAGACAGCTTGTCTCTGACTTTTGGATACTCTATAAAACATTCAAACATTTCTCCCAAGTTAATTTTACCTTTATTCACCACCCTCCCAAAATTATCTAATCCAGGCCCATACATAGGAGCTCCGAAGAGAACTTCGTATTGAGTGCGTCATACTCGTCTAGGCAAGTTATTCAATGCTCTCTGAACTCCCTACAGATTATAGTACCAGCTAAGACCTGAACTTAATATCCTAGAAGTCAAAGCATGTTTATTCATGCCATTTGACCTCTCAAGAACACTGTTTGATTCAGCTTTGAATGGGTTGCTAAATTGCAGGCAAACTCCCAGAGCAGACATTGAATCCCTGTAAGCCTTGGAAGCAAACGCAGGACCGTTATCTGAGCAAAATGAATGAACTGCCCCCATTGACACTAGGCACTGCAAATCATTTATGACTGCTAAAGCGTTTGCATTTCTTTGTGGCCAAACCCATAGGAATCGAGAAAATGAATCAATACTTACCAATATGTACTTATATCGGTTAACTGAATCTAGGGGAAAGATGTAGTCCAAATAAATCATCCGGAAGGGAATATTTGAGATCATGAGGGGAGTTGACAATGGTCTTTTGACAGTGGAGGGTTTAATCTGCTGACAAATGTCACATTGTCTAACATAGTCCCTAGTCTGTTTATATAAACTAGGCCTCCTGTGGCGTTGCTGTAGCATTGCTACGGTTGCATTTATTCCTACATGTGCAGAGGCCAGCCATTTGTGCGCTTCTTTGATTAATTCTAATCTAGACACATTATTAGGTATTATTCACGCTCCCACTCATGATATCGTAACTACCAAATGTTTTCTGAATTGAGGGCGTAGGAGTATTTCAAAGGAAAACCTGCAGGAGGTTTCTCAGCTTGCTTGGTTGCATTTATGGCTGATAAAATAGCTGTGTCGATCTTTGTTTGAGATCTGGTTAGGACTGCTACTCTGACAATGTGAATTACAGCTTTTGCCACTTGGTCAGCTGCACAGTTCCCTTTAGTGTGAATACCACTATGCTGATGGCCCGAAGCGTGCCTCACATGGACCGATGGAAACTTGTTTTGTAAGACAGCTACTTTTCCCCAAAGCTGTTTATTCTTTATAGGCATTCCCTTTGAATCCTTGAATCCATTCAATCGGCAGTGCTGCAATTCAACATTATAGCCATGCACACAGACAGCTGAGTCGGACACAATGAGTTATGGAAACTGACAAATTAGTCTTTTGTAATGCAAGTAGCAGGGCATGCAATTCTGCATGGTGTGCAATACTATCACCTAAGAGTTTGGTGTGGGAGCAGTGTGGGATTAAGTCACCATCCTTCACTACAGCTTGCACTGCTGCGCAGGCTGCACAGTACTTACATTTGGTTCCTACCATAGTTTGGGCAGAGCCATCTATGTAAAAAAAGGCTCTGGTAGGATGCCACAGGTAAAATGTCTGGAGTTGGAACAGCATCCTGTTCATATTGGAAAAAAGCTTGTGTACGAAGAGAGGGATCATATTGAAAATGTATGTCCACTGCACTTGAAGAAGAGGCCCACTGTACCGATCTTGGGTGAAACAATAATAATTAGGGCTCCCAGTTTATGGGATTTATTTCTCCAACATTTCTGTCTTTATCCATATTTATTTTTATGCCATCTTATTGGCATTTATCCATATTTACTTTGTGCTTTGTGAATAAATGATACGTAAAAATGTATATTTCCACATGTATTCAACTGATAAACGTGCACTCAAACTTTGATGTCTGTCGAATTTTAGCAAATTAAGTAGCAAAATATAACAAAACAATACATCTACAGCTAAATATTAGCATTTTACTTCAAATATTGACATATTCTGTTATTTATGGATATCTCATTCTCTTTTTTAACTTCCCATGCCATCTATCTACCCTGCTGTTGGCCTGAATTCATCAAAGACAACATGGAAAGCCACATTTTCCACTTTTAAAGTAAGGGCAGACAGGAAAAACATTGTTTTCTGTCTGTATCAATCTGTAAAAATCAGTAATACCGAAAAACTGGGGACCTTAATAATAATGTTTTTGCATGTGCCAAAGATGCTCCTTTACAAAATACATGGTTACATATTTACAAAATTAAATATTCACAATTTCTGGTATCATCAATTGATGTACTGATACCCGGTTTATCTACCTTACTCTCACTCACCTCTACCTGATATTCACCAAATAACACTAATACATTCAAGGGCAATCTGCTTTCAGTTCTACAGACCCACCTAAAACCATCTTGGTTTGTACAACACTTCAACTCTTCTCTCGTCCATTCCCCTTACCTCCAGAAAAACAGTGATTTCACTACTAATCCTTTCCAAATTGGATTACTGTAATGGTCTATATGTTAAGGTCCAAAAACAGTACACAAGGAAATTACAAAGTGTTCAAAACGCAGCAGCTAGGCTTATTAATGATGTGCCCAAATTTCATTCTGTCTCAGCTTATATCAAAAAGCTGCACTGGCTTACAGTGGCTAACCGGATCAAATTCAAGGCACTGTGCCTTACTTATAAAGCCTTACACGATTCCGGCTCCAGGTACTTTAAACAATCCCTCTCCTGGTACATACCCAATCGAGATCTAAGATCTAAAAATACATTAATGATCTTGCGCCCTAGATTTAAGAGACTCAAATGGGGGGGGCAGTTGTTTCTCCTCTGAAGATGCAGTGCTTTGGAACAGCTTGCCCATAAATATCAAAGCAGCTCCCACGTTACTGAGTTTTAGGAAAGTTGTCAAAACTTGGCTTTTTAATGCTTAGCCTCCTCTGCTCCTTTCACACTGTAACACCCCAACTCAGCGCCAAGACACCCTTGGGTAATCGTGCGCTTTAGAAGTTTCCATAACATAACATAACATAACATAACTTTGATCCTGCATTATCCAACGCAACACCTCACTTTCGCTTAAATATCACACACAATATCATACACAAATATCATTAACATATTGCACCATGGCTAGACCATATTAGCTCTCACCCACCTTACACTTTGACAAGGGTCATGGCCCTCAACTCCTTGAATCTTGGCCCTTCCACTCATGGCCACCACCGCGCATTCCCCACTTTAAGCCCGCTTGGTAACGCCATTGCTTACCGAGCAATATATTACATTTTTTGACACTACTTCTATGCTATCTCCTCTTTCCCACTTATACTCTCACTTTCTTCCTTCCTCTATACATCTCTCTCATCCCCACCTTCTCTCAATCTCCTACCTCCGACCCTATGCCTCCCTCTTACACCCCTTAGACCACCAATCCCTCCTCCACTCTTCACCCACACCCTCCCACCAACCCCCCCTGCTCCCTCCCCACTCCCAACTCCCCAGCATAATACTTGGGTCAGCTCTAAAATATTCCACACTGCCCCCTCATGCATAACCTAAAGATTCTCTCTCTTAATATTAAGGGCTTAAACTACCCAACAAAAAGACAGAAATTCTAGACTACACACATAAACTCAAGGGTGACGTAATACTCATACAAGAGACGAACGTTGCCATAAAAGAAACTCTCCTAATGAAGAATGCCTGGATGGATGATTTTTCCTGTACCTCCACAGTCAACAAAAAAAATGACCTAATTACTCTCATCTCCATCTCCTCTAGTCTCACTAGTACCTCATCTGAAGCTGACCCGGAAGGCAGATGTCTTATCACAAAATTACAAAGACAATACTGACATTGTAATAGTGAACATCTACGCTCCCTATAGCGATACCCCTAGCTTTTGGACTAACCTTAGCAAAAAACTATCACTTCTGCCTACCCACTGCAGACTAATTATGGGTGGTGATTTCAACCTCCCATGGGACGGCATACTAGACAGAAACAACGCTTGCCCATTTAGACCTAACAAGTCTCACAAACAAATGCTAAACCTCTGTAAAACACATAAACTGAATGACATTTGGAGACTCTGTAACCCTATAGGCAAGGACTACTTGTTCTTTTCTCACCCACATTACTCCTTCTCGCGTATCGATTACATTTTAGTAGATGATCTACATGTTGCAGCTACCTCAAACCCCACCATTCAACCAATAATGGTATCAGATTATGCTTGCATTTACCTACTCTATGATATCTTTTGTGCCACGTCTACAACCAAAACGTGGAGAATGAATGACCTTCTTTCAGAAGACCCCATACCTAAGGAGTCAATCAAAAAAGAAATTGAACAATACATAGAAATCAACAAAGATTCGGTCTTTAATCCTTGAATAATGTGGGGTGCGTTGAAAGCCATAATTTGAGGCTATATGATTAAACTAATGTCTAGGAAAAACAAGCAAGCTAATACAACTTAATTTTGAATTGTTCATTTTTATTATCTTGTTTTGTGGACATTGAGAATTTGAAGATGATTTAAAGCAGTTATATTTCCCTTGTCTCCTTAGTTCACTCGCTGTCGGTAGTTAAAGCAAAGGGGTTGTTTCAATCTAAAGTTGTTGTAAATTTGGTCCTACAAAATTGCAATTATCTTCAATGTAGAGGGATTGATGTTATACCTGTTCCATGGGAAAACAAACCTTTTAAACAACAATATGAAAATTAGAGTTGCTCTCTTTCTGAGTGCTACCCCTATCTTTAAATGAGTTCTCTGGAGAAAATTCAAAACTCTTACAGGTTTCTGTAGTAAATGGCGGCAAATGAGTGGTTAATCATGGTACCATGGGGTCTAGGTTTCCCCCATACATAACTGAGGATGATTGTACAATATAGAACTGGTTAGCTGGTGCACTTAATGGTGCCCGTACATCGGGCCCACTATTTAAATCTTACAGTTAATAATAACTTAACAGTGGCTTCCTGGAATGCAGCAAGTTTATTGAGCAAACCGGAGAAATCAAAATGTTTAAAAACTCTAAAAGCAGATTTAATCTGCTTCCAGGAAACTTGGTGTGTCCTCTGATTTTGTGTGTGATGGATACTTTGTTTTAAGCTGTAACACAACTCCATCTAGGAAAGAAACAAGCTAAGGGAGAGATAGCTATTCTTTTAAATAATAATATTAAACGGAAGTATAGTAAATCTCCCCAACTGTAGGTGAGAGTATAAGGAATTCTATTTTAGTAGCAAATGCTTATATCCCCCACACACACATTATAATAAAATGCTATTTGACATCTTTACTTTCATAAGTGACATTATGGTCACGGGGGTGAACTTCAGTTCATTTTTCTGGGAGACTTAAATGGTAAGGTCTCCAACCATTCTATCAGCCTCTTTACTGGAGTTGAAAAAGTAGAAGTGTTACACATCCCCCTGATCCATTTCCTGTCAAAAGTGAGAACAGACAAGAGAGGACAGTTACTTCTTGGCCATCTGAGAAAGCATGACTGTGTGATTGCAAATGGTAGATTAATTACTTTTTTGCCTCATACCACACCTTTATTCTTTTATCTGATCTGAAAATTATAGATCACCAGTTAAGTGGTCAAAGAAATTCAGTCTTTTCTTTTGAGGTCAGTAGGCCCTCAGCGGCCTCATGGAAAATTGATTGTTCCAACTCAAAATTTAATAAGAATACGGGTAGAACAGAATGGTCCCCTATTAAGATTTCCAAACTAAAAGGGCTGTTGGAAAGGGCAAATAATGACCTAAGCCCTGGAAAAGTGATGTTCGTAGCTTCTTTTGTCAATTCATGAAGCAGATTATTAATAACGTCCCCCAGATATTTACAAAGTCTGCTTATAAACCGATATGTCTCCCTCTTCTTTCTTTGAACAAAGAAATAAGTCGATTGATTAGAACTCAGTTTCTTTCCTTCACTACTGAAGAAGAGAAGTTGTTTAAAGACTGGTATAAAAAAGCAGAATATAGATCGTAAATGGATTGATCCAAGGGAAGCAGCGTACAGGAAAAACCCAAGAAAATTCTGGGAGATTATTGCAGAGTGCTCTGGGTCAAGGGTGAGATCTTACCCCTCCCCCATTAGAGAGGACATATGGGGTAGTTTTATTCTGGAATTATACACAGACAATCTGGGGGGTTGAATTTTACTCCAAAGATTGCCCAGTAAGCCCTGAGTTGGTAATTGCTAGTTAGGCACCTCCCTGTGTAGGCGAAATTGAGACATCGATCCACGCAATGCGGACTTCCAGTGCAAAGGGTCCAGACGAAGTCCTGATCTCGATCATAAAAAAGAAGCTAAACTTTGGGCAATAATACTATTTCTGGTCTTCGAAAACTCTTTTTGTAGTTCTACTGTGCCCTCCTGGTGGACCCAAAGTATCAATGTCCCACTATATAAAAAGGGTGACAGTAATCAGCCATGCATTTCTGACAAATTGCACTACTAGATGCAGTAGACAAGATTTTCACTAGGTACCTATTGGATCAAATTAATTCCTGGTTTGAGGCAATATGATTATCCCTTTTGAACAATCAGGCTTTAGGAAAAATCATGGCACTTAAGATAATATTGCAGCTTTGCAACTTATCAATAACAAATATGTGTCTATTAAGGGCTTCCCAGTATATGGTGCGTTCATCGATTTCTCCACAGCTTTTGATAAAGTTGATCGTCCAACTCTGTGGAAATTTTGCTCGAATCAGATTCCTTAAAAAACAGAAGAGACATTTGGCAAAACAGTTTGCTTGTTTAATTAAACAGTTCAGCCAGGAGAACATTTACAGCCATAAAAGGTTACCGGCATACCATATATACTGAGATGAGAAATGTTGGTTGTTGCCTTTAGGGTCATAAATCAATGGTCAATGGTTACTACAGGTGGGTCCTGACCTGCGTGGACACAGTGTGGCCAGTGGTGAATGTGTCCTGATGTCTGGCATGGGGAGCACGTGTTCAATACGTGTGCTAGGCTCTGATTGGTTAAGGGTTCCTAACTCATGTGGCATCTGACTTTATGGTGTTTTTAGGAGTGTGTGCCCCCCGGCCATGTGTGCTTTATTGGGGCAATGACCATTGTAATGTTGCTGCGCCTATCTGTGGAATTGTTCAAGAGTTTCCTGCCTGAGTGTTCTCCTGCCAGCTATACACCATCACACCTGTGAGCCATCAATCAGTAATCCCAGGCCTAGGTTTCAGGGCTTGCCTGGCTACGTACTTGTGTGTTGAGGTAGATGTGGAGTTCAGAATGGGCAATTCTATTAATAAGGACGATAGTTAATTTTTGTCAATAAACGCATAGATATCCACATTAACCCGCCCCCCTCTTGTTGATTCTTCAGCTACACTATCTAACTCATGCATTTGTACCATCATTTTATTTGGGTCCTACTGTTCCTTATGCTCAGTCTTGACTATGACAACCTTCCTAATCACTTGAATTTTACCTAGTTTGAGGACTGTGGATTCACAGCAGATGATCCCCAACAAACCAAAAGAAACACAATGGCAACAGTGATTTGCACAGACTGTATATCCACTGTGGGGGCCAGGAGAACCAATTCGAGAACCACTCCTGCTCAGGGGCACCTCCTTCTTCACACACGCTTCTCTATAGGTTATGCAGTGCTTGGATGGCAAGTGTCAATGTTCCATTATCCATACCGTTCCCTGGGATAAATGTGCAATGGGTGGAGCCTACCTTGGCACAGACTCATCCCTCCATTGCGGTCATTAAGTCCAGCACATATCGGTGCTGCATTACCCATGAGGCGGATGGCTCGCATTTCTTCAATGACTGAATTGAGGCCAAGCTCAGTGCTCTTCATCATCTTGAGCATTTCCCACCGAGTGATCTGGAGCCAGCGGATGTTTGCTTTTGTCTGTAGGGTGATGAAGGGTATTGACCCCTGTGGACCCCTGCTGTGCTCTCGTGAACAGCCTGAATTCTTCTGGAATGTCTTTGAACTGAGCACAGCCAAAATAGTCCACCACTCTCTTTTCGCGAGATTGGTGCAGCAAGGTGTTTTTTTTCTTTAACGAGTACTGGTACAACTGTGTTAGTTCTTCTCCAGGAAGGACTAGGGTCGGGGTGTGCAAGGTCACAAGGGAGCACAGTCCCCTACAACAGGGAACCAGATGGGTGTAGGCATGTTCACCACACTGCCAGTAGAAATCCATCAGTGTGGAGGTGCCCAATTGCATTTCTGGAATGTGCAAAATCACTCTGCAGTTAGCATTCATGCCCATTGGAAGCATTCCTTTTCCTCCGAAACATAAGGAATACAGTGTAAGTTTCCGTACAATCAGGAGTTGACCTTCCCTTCTAGCCAAGTGTATCCAGCCTCCTCGGTGTCCCAGATTTCCTGACAAGGTTTAGCCATACTCTCATTGAACCCTCCCCATGTGATCTATTCCACTTTTTATCCCCAAGCTGGACTGCCCTAAACAGGAATTCCATGTCGGGAGACCACTTGTGGTTAAAAAAGACTGCCACAGATACGCTTTGGGCCACCTTTGATCCACAGAAGGATGCTGGAGTGAAATGATTTGGGGATTTTGCTACCTCCTAGAATCTCTTCTCTGGGAAATCTCAGTGCCACACAGTATCTTCCCCTATGGTTCCCTTTCTGCACAATTTATCCAGCACAGTTTGGATATCATTGGGTTCAGTAAAGAGGTATAACAGTGTTGGGTTGGTGTCTTATTGGGTCAGATTTACAACTACCCTATGTGGTTCTACCATGTTAGGCTGGATCTTGGCCCTTATCCTACATAAGTAAAGGTGAATGAGGCACTTTGCTTTTTCAGGGGCCACCTCTTGGGAAAGGTAAAGCCTATCTGCGCCTACCTACCACATGTGGGATTAGCGAACAGACATAATCTGACTGAGGTCATGAATTGGTACCAAGTGTTGTGTAGGAGGACGCTATGTAGTGCATGCAGGATGCCAGTGTTCAGTTTAGTGCAATGGTGTTGTGTAGTCCCTAGGAGTCCTCCAGGACCTGCGCATTTTGGATGACCTAAACTGAGGGCTTGGTGTCCCGACTGCTTCCGGACACACCCACAGGATATATCAGCTGTTAGACCAGCTAGCTCTACAGTGCTACTACCACCCCCCTGTATTCTACAGTAGTGTAGGTAGTTTCTGGCAACCACTGAACATGACAACCCTGATTCCTCAGGGATCATGGAAAACAGAACAGTACGTTTCGCTCAGACACTCGTGCTTGCTTTCTCTCAGAAAATACACAGGATGGCAATTAGGACGTTTCAATAAGTATTTATTGGTCCAGCGACAGCCTTGTGTAAACATATGTGCTGCGACAATCAGGAGACAGAAGCATACAAAAGAGATTGCTAGTACCAATATAGTAAATAGTAGATACATTTCTACCATAGTGCTATTAAGATGAACAGAAGCAGTCTAGATAAAAACAGTAGCACTTGCATATTCCTAAAATGCCCCCTAAGTAATTTGCCTGAATGTACCAAGCCTAAATCTGTATATGTAGCATGTATATGTATATATGTGTGTAGCCAAGAAACCCCTAGGGAAGACCCATCCCACTCACCTGATGTAAAAAACAAAGGACCGCGTCGAGGATGACCGCTGCGTGCCGAAGATTCAGCATGCAGGACCCCGTGTCAGCTTGGAAGGAATTCTCCTCTAATTTGTAGGGGGGAGTGAGGGTCTTTTATACTAAAGTAGTCACTCCTTTTTTAGAATCAATATGTTTTTAAAACAATCATGGATGTTTTGAAAACAATCATAAATGTTTCGAAAACAATCACCAATGCTTTTCTAAACAAATGCAAACATGCACAGCTGGCTGTTGGCCAAGGATGAAATAAAGTGGTGACTTTTATACTGAATAATTCTGCCGTGCCTGGGGACATGTTTAGGTACAGGGATTATGATAGAATACTAAGAGCCTGGTGTCGAAGAGACAGGAGCAAGCTACTAGGTAAAAGGTCACCTGTTTAGAATCGTTATTGTCGTGTGGATGGGACAAATGTATGTACAAGAGGTATACATGACAGGACTAGCCTAAAGGACATGACACCCACTCCTCATCAAACGGTCAACAAGGTCAGCTAGTTAATGATAATGCTTAAGGCCATTAAAAAGCATAGAATCATTTACAATAAAAAATACTAAAAAGCACTTTTAAAAGCCTGAACAAATGTCCATAAAAGAAGAGTCATTCTCCCTAAAAAAGCGTTCAAAAGGTCCTCTAAACTTGTATATGCTGTGATTATTGCACTGAGCAGCTTGAAAGCCATGTAGCTCAGTTAGAGCCGAGAAGAAAAATACAACAAAGTCACACTCGACCTTCAATTTGGTAAATGTTTAAAAAGTTGCCAAATGGTTCCCAGCACAGGAGAGGCCAGATTGTTTAAGAATCATGTGCCGAAGACTCAACATCGCTAACATCGTATCCGCATGTGGCAGTCCCTCCAGAACTGATACCAAAGGGGATGATGGACGGAGCGTTAGAGCAAATCAAACACTCACCCCCAGTCAACTGATCTGGGTTTAATCCATCATCATTCTTTAGCTCACTCCACCAACCCAGTTCAGACATGGCCATATGCAAATCAGTCTGACCCTGTGCCTCATGGGAACAGTCCAGCCCGAACTGCCAAGCCATGTCTTCCCTGGACTGTAAACAAGCATCCTGGGACCGGTTTCGGGTTCAAAACCCTCATCAGCCAGGCTATCTTGAATCCAGTGGCAAAGTGAGCAAGGGACCCACGTCTGGGCATACCCTGCCAACTTAGGGCGAACAAAGCGATACCAAAGGGGATGATGGACGGAGCGTTAGAGCAAATCAAACACTCACCCCCAGACAACTGATCTGGGTTTAATCCATCATCATTCTTTAGCTCACTCCACCACCCCAGTTCAGACATGGCCATATGCAAATCAGTCTGACCCTGTGCCTCATGGGAACAGTCCAGCCCGAACTGCCAAGCCATGTCTTCCCTGGACCGGAAACAAGCATCCCTCCAGAACTTCCAGTATCATGTCGCGTGAGCAAAGATATTAATCTCTGGTTCCCACAGCAGCCGCGGGGAAGAATTAGATGCCTGCACGCCTGATACCGATGCCTGTACCTCTGGAGCAGAGCCGATTTCCCTTGAAACAGGAGCGGAAGCATCCCGTGGAGGCTCTAGAAATGCTGTCATCAATATGGGAATACGCTGTGGACAGCTGCAAAAGTGGGCCTGCAAAGGCGCCAGTATCACTTCTGTGTCCGGCGGTGCAACCAATGGAAGAGTCAGACACAGGTCCAACACACAGCCAAATCCGCAGAAGAGGCAACGGAACACAGGCAGGACTCAGTCTAGCCAGACCGGTCTGAAAGACAGGAACCAATACTCACTCAGCTCTCGCAGCCGAGGCGTAGTCAGGTAGAACACCATACGCTCACGACAACGTCGTTCCAGCAGTGTTCTCTCCATGTCTTGAGGGATTGAGATGTCTATTGCGAAGCAATAGGATTAAAATCAGGATGTCCGCTACCGAAAGCAGGACCAAATGAAGCCCTCCAAAAACGCTTCCAAGTACAGAGTGTATGAAGGCTAGAATTACTCCGAAGATGGTCTGAAAGTTGGTTAAGAGAACTGATCCAAGTCGCTTAAATAAGTGTACGATCCCACTCGTATCAAACATGTTAAAGATAAGATGAACCATTTCTCCGAAATGCATCGGCAAATTCATACGGACCAGGGCCTGTATCACTGCTGAAGACCTTGCAACCTGTAGATCAAAAGTCTCTTGGGCTGAAGTTAAGGCCACATTTTGTTGAAACAACATGGCTTTCAGTCTGCTCAGCGAATCAAACCTTATACTGGAAACATTCAATGAAGGCCACAGAGGTGCCTCCCTAACTGGGCGAGCCAGGGAAACAATACTTGCTTACAGCAAACAACCCTGAAGTTTACTGTGCCCAGATATGCGATGCATGGCGCCATTCCACAGCAGCCAAGATCATTCAGCACTAAATAACTTTCATTTGAAAGTAATTTAAAAACCGGATGAATCACGGCAGCGGGGAGCCTTTCAAGTAGCAAGATAAGTTCGCTTTTGACGCATTACACGTTCCATGAAGCGACACTTCTTTGCACACTAAAGACCCACTTAAAGCCTTCCCGCAGTCAGTACCACTTAAGAAAACTTAAGTGTCCTTATTCCTGCACCTATATCTATACGATAACTCCCAGGTTTCCTGTATGCACCCTTCACCTAACGCTTCATACCTGCATGCTTGGATGTATCTAAGGCAGTAATGGAACTGGAATGTTGTGATTAGCAGTGTGATATAGCCATGAATTAACCATTCCATAGACGGTGACTCTGCTACTGTAAAAGGTAACTTCTCTAATTTTTCAATGAGCAACATGGTGTACTTTGCATCTGCGTGTGCCATAGTCAACTGTCTGTCTGTCAGATTGTAAACCGAGAACAAACTTGTGCTGTTAATGTAGCGCCATGGCACGTGGCCTGAACGCAATGATTGCAGCGTCCAGCTTAAGAGCATAATGGAGCGTAATTGAGATTACCCATGTTGTAGAATAGACAAATCTTGTTCCATTATGTCAATTGTCGAGGACACAATATTGCCCAGTGAATAAGTACGCGAAGAAAGTGTGGTCATACCATTGTCTACCATAGCCAGGGCCTTTTCTAGGTTAATCCTATCAATTTCACGTAATCTCTCAGCAGCATCCTGTTGGGAGACTTTCCATAGTTCATTGTAGATGGCATACAAGAAGCATTTCTTACGCAGTTTCTTGGGACCTAACAAAAAATCCCTAAGATCCATGTTCTCAGCTAGAAGGGACAAGTGTTGTTACACCTGTTGTAGTGTTGAGGTTTTTAGCCATTCTAGGTACAACTTCCCAACACTATAAGAAGTCACTACCCCCGGGTCGTCTGTGTGTACATAGCGCGGGTCGGGCCTATGGATACTAAACCCTCCGGTGGTACCCTTGAATCTTGACTGACACCTATTTGTGTCGATAGGCCAAACCAATCATCCCTTCCAATTGGGAGCTGAAGAATTGTATGTACCATTCTGTATCATTGGGCCTAGTACCTCCTCACTAATCAGTGTGTCATTCAATACACCTTCAATAGGTATGGGCGAGGGGATGCATGGTGTTTTCAGGTCTTTTATTTTTGCAAACCCCTAGCAGGTAGTCTGTTGCACTGTTCTGGTCAGGAAAATTATTTGTAATGGTATGAGGCAAGCTCTAAATAAAGCCTCAGATCCCTGAATCTGCCAATATTTCATCCCTCAGATGGATTTTGCGTCTATAGTGTCCCTCCAATAGTCAAAACCTTGTATAGACAGTTAGGAGATGAAAGGTGCTGAATATATGAGCTTGGTGTTTGTCAGCATCATTTTCTTCGCAGTTGCATTTGTCTGTACTAGCTTATAGTAGTATGACATTGGGTCTGATGTATTGAACCCTGAAAAGTAAGCACATTTCTGTGTGAATGTGGCAGAACTACCTTTTGGTGGTGTTGTGCAATGTTCCCATTTCTGGAAAGTGTTTACATTGCGTGGAACACTAACTCTGTGCAAAAAGTGATGATCATAGTACTGGTAACAATACATACTGTCGAAGTCAGGTGCATCTTAATACAATTCCCTGTAAGAAAATGCAGCAGATTGTTCTAAATCTAAGAGCATAGTATTTACAGTCTCAATGTCCCAATCATCAGAGAGTGTACTCGGGGTAATAAAATCATTCATTGAAATTTTAAACAAGTGTGGAATTTTTAAATGTTCAGTAAGACCAAATACATCATATGAAACCCTATCCCAAACTATACCATCCGGTACTGGAACTGCTGAAATGTTCACTAGAGACAGGTCTCTTTGTTCACGGTGTGATGACGTATGTGGTTTCAAGACCAAGTTCACAGGTTGTACTGCAGAGCGTTGTTGGAGGTAATGTCAGTTGTAGGAAAAAGACAATTACTATACCAATCCAAATTATCAGGAACAGGATCCCTAATGCGAGCCAAAGATGTAGCCAAGGGGAAACAAAGTAAGTCTTTTTCAGCCAGACATAGAATTATTGAAATTGTTCTTTCTTGGAAATGGGTGGCGTTTGCTCAAGTTCACTTGGATCTGAGGAAAAGTCATCGAAGTTGATGAAGTAGCCAGACGCAGTTCAATCTATCTTTGGGAGCTCAACAGTCTTTGTAGAACTGGCAGTTGCCTCTTGTGAAGGCATGTTGATGTAATGTTCATTATTGGGCCAAATTGCAATTTGCTTTTCAGTTTCATTTAGATGTTGTTCAGTTTCAACAGGTGTAATTCATTCTCCGTTATTGGCTACTCCGGCATCTTGCGCAGAGGAGTCTTGAAACTTTATTAGTCTTTCCATCTGAACTTCCTGTATAGTAGCAAGAGGAGATCTGCGGCTACTCAGGACTCCACGCGGCCTGCTGTTGAGAATTGGCCACATAGTGTAGTTTGAGCAGATCAAAGGAGACGAATCTTGTTTCTTTTTTGCCGGCAAGAGGCGGAAGAAGTACTGTTCTTGTTCCTTGAACCACCAGGACAGGTACAGGTGTTCTTTAGGATGGCCCAAACTCCTTCTTGTCACGATCTTTTCTCTGACCAGGTCCCCAATCTTTGGGACCCAGACAGGTCTTGCTGGAATTGGTTTCACTTCCCCAGTGGCAGTGCATTTTACTTGGACGTTGCTTTGTAATGCTCGGAATTCATTGAGTTCCTGTAAAACAGCCAAACGATCATTCAATTCAAATGGTTTTACACCCGCCACTGTGCTGGCACTGTTGAGGTCAGGTACCCACATTCTTGTCCCAAACAGGATCTCATAAGGGGTACGTCCTCCCAAGGATTTTCTTGGCATATTATTCAGTGCCCACTGGACCCCATATAGGTGATTGACCCAACTACCACCTGCACCTAATACCCTTGCTGTTAAGGATTGCTTTAAGTCCCGGTTTTTCTCTCCACCACCGAATTTTCCTCTGTATGGTAGGGGGAGGAGTACCGCAAGGCCACGCCCATACTTTCCATGGCTTCCTTGTAAGCCCCAGAGCTAAACGCAGGGCCCCGGTCGGAATGTAATGTGCCAATTGTGTATGTCCCAATGAAGACTCGCAAATCCTTTATAATAGTTCTAGCGTCAGCCGAGCTCTGAAGCCCAACCCATAGAAATCTAGAGCATGAATCCACTGCCACCAAGATGTACCTGTAAGCCCCGTCTGAATTTAAGGGGCCGCAGTGATCCAAGTAGACACATGCGAGAGGTCTGTCTGAAATGAGTAATGGTGTTTGTGGTGGCTGTGCTACAGTGGAACCTTTCATCTGCTGATAGACGTTGCACTTTAAGGCATAAGCCTTTGTTTGCTTGGACAAACCTGGCCACCAAAATTGCTGCTTCAGTAACGAAACTGTAGCAGTGACTCCTGCGTGTGCAGAGCCCGGACTCTTGTGCGATCAGTGTTTGGTATAACTCTGTCCCCCACTCCTGGAATTTGAGCATACGGTGTGTTTTGCGCATCTAATTTATATGAATATTTGAGTGGAAAGCCCTTCGGAATGGCAGAGTCGTTCTTTGTGGCGTTGACAGCTATCAGTATGTCTCCGTCTATCCTCGTGCTAGAACGAGTGATTGCAGCAACAGCAGCAGTTCGCACTGTCACCTTGGCGGCTTCATCAGCCAGTAAATTCACTTTAACGTGTACGCCAACATGCTGTTGACTCAATGTGTGAATAACTTGAACCCATGGCAGGCATGCTTTCAGCTTTGCCACTTGTTCCCATAGCAATTTATGTTTAATTGTGCAACCCTTGGAATCTCTAAACCCATTCTGGCCCCAGTAATGAAGATATTCATTGTAAGACTGCACACAGTAAAACGAATCGCACACTATCAGTGTGGGGAATTCCCGATCCGCATACTGTAGTGCCAATATCAGGGCTTACAGCTCTGCCAACTGCGCTGTACAATCTCCTAGAGATTGTGTAGTCGTATTGCTGGGATGAAACTTTTTTTTTTTAAATTTCTTTATTAAGTTTTGAACACAGTGTACAGAACTTGAAAGACAAGCATTGCCACTCAATAATCCCGACAGGGCGTGTGAGCCAAACTTTTGATAAAAAAGAAAAAATTGTATTAGCACTATACATTGACTGACAACGTTCTCATTTATACATACAGCGTGAAATTTACGGTCCAGACATGCTGAGGTATGATGGGAATCAGGCTGCAACTCTCCTGCGAGACCCATCAGTCGTCCGGTCATGCGGCCGCGTCAGTCTCATTAGTGTCAGCCTGCCCCAGAAGGTACGTCTGAAGGGGGACCATATGTCACGCGGGCGGGAGGAGGGCGGTAGGAGCTCAGCATAGGTGTGTAATTGATCCTGACAGAATATAAGGTCATTCAGCCAGTCTTTAAATTTAGGCGCCCTTCCTCTGCCCTATCTACAGGCGACTCGTCGTTTAGCTAGCAAGAGTGCCAAGGAGACATATCTCCGCATTGGTGCAGCCAGGGCCCCGGTATACCCGAGGAGTGCAACTAGGGGATCATCAGGAACATGCAGCCCGGTCATCTGGTCCAGTGCTGCAAGCACCTCCAGCCAGTAGCGTCTGATGGGGGGGCAGTCCCAACCCAAATGGCAGAAGTCCGCCCCCTCTATCCCGCAGCGGTCGCAGCAGTCGGTGTCTCGCAGGTGAAGGCGCATCAGTCGTGCAGGTGTATAATAGAGGCGATGTAAGTATTTATAGTGAATGATGCGCAGCCTATTGCTAGCAGATATGTTACCAGTCTGTTGACAGCAAAAGGACCACTGGTCGTCCGAGAGGGGGGAGCCAAGTTCTTCCTCCCAGCACACCCTGGACGAGGGGGGGGTTATGTATGCAATCTGTTTGGGTGCTGCGGTACAGCATCGATACAACATGTGAGGGGGTAGCTTGCTGAAGGAGAGTGTGCAGAGGGGTCACAGTGGGGGGCTCCTGTGGGAAACACGGGGTTAAAGCCCTAATGTCTTGTCGCAGGTGGACGTAGAAAAAGCGTTCCAAGGGGGTAGGTGGGGTGTCACCAAAGAACTCCTCGCTGGTGCGAAATTTACCGTTAACATATAGCTCACCCCAAGTTCGAATAGGAAGTTTCCGGAGGAGTTGGTAGCAGCCTCCCTCCTGCGTGACCGGGATGTCGAGTCTGCCATGGAGGGGCAGCAGGGGGGAGTATAATGTAGGCATGTGGAGGCGTCGGGCTAGGTCTCACCAGGCACTGATGGTGCAGTCCACTGTGGTAGAGGCTAGGTGTCTCGGGATGGCAGGAGCGCTTAAATAGGCGGAGCATGGGGTCGGGGTCATGTATCCGTCCTCTACAGCAAGGTGGGGCATGTAAGGAGGGGGGTTCACCCAATATGCTGCGTAGTGGGCCTGCGCACAGCTGAAGTATAATTCTAAGTCTGGGATTTCAAACCCTCCAGCGCTGAAGGGTCGAGTGAGGATATTCCAATGCAGTCTAGGTTGCTTCCCACCCCAGGTGAGCCGGATGAGTTGAGTTTTTAGGGCTTTGAAAAAATGTCTACTGGGGGCGTATGGGATATTAGTTAATAAATAAAGCAATTTAGGCAGAATTATCATCTTTATAAGCGAGGTTCTCCCAGCGAGCGAGATCGGCATGGCGATCCACCTGGTGATTTTATCAGTAAGAAGATTTAGTGCGCGCCCATAATTAGCTGCCATCAAATCGTTACGGTTGCGGGTTATTACTATTCCTAGGTAGGTAACTGTGTCGTCGCACCATGCAAGGGGGTAGTCAGGCGTGAATTGTGTGGTGGTGTCTATGAGGGGGAAAATCTGGGATTTCCCCCAGTTTACGTTGACCCCAGAGAGGTGTCCGAAGAGGATAAGGAGCATTAAAATGGGGTTGAGGCTGTCTTCCGGGTTGCGGAGGTATAAAGTAATGTCGTCGGCGTATAGAGAAATTAATATTTGCCTCTCAGGGTAAATAAGGGCATGTTCGCGGTAATGTTGGTGGATTTTGGCGGCCAGGGGCTCAATCGCCAGGGCAAATAGGAGGGGGGACAAGGGGCACCCCTGCCTAGTGCCTCTGGCTATCGAGAAGGAGGGGGATCTGGTGCCATTAACCACCACGCTGGCCCATAGGCCTTTATATAGGAGGTGGATCAACGCCAGAAACGGAGCGGGAAATCTCATGCGGTTGAGCACGAAGGTCAAATAGTCCCATTCCAGGGAGTCAAATGCTTTGGTGGCATCAAGGAAGACAGCCACAGCTTTTGTGTCGGGGTCAATGTCGTGTAAGACAGCGAACAGGGTGCGAAGATTGTGAGAAGTTCCCCTACTGGGAACAAATCCAGACTGGTCAGGGATGACAAGGGCAGTCATGAGAGGACTAATACGGTTTGCTTTCAGTTTTGCTAAACTTTTTGCGTCAACATTAATGAGGGAAAGGGGCCTATATGACTCGCATTGCTGCGCCGGCTTCCCGGGTTTCAGGAGGGATATTATAAGCGTCTCTCGCATGGTCTGGGGGAGGATGCCCGACTCGCGGGCCTCTTCATATAACTGGATCAAAGCAGGGATGAGTATGGCACAGAATGTTTTATAAAATTCGGCCGTGAGACCGTCGGGGCCCAGGGCCCGCCCAGACTGCAACTGCATGATAGCAGCTATAATCTCCTCATCTTCATGATGTGCGAGAAGAAATTCTCGTTGAGTGTCCCCAAGCCAGCCAATCGTGGTGTCTTGAAAGAATGGGGTGAAGTCAACAGGTTGTGTCCTGTGCAAGGTGTACAGGGCGCTGTAAAAGCGTTTGAAAGTGGCAGCTATGTCGGAAGTGCTCCTGTGCAAGTGACCGTCTTCGTCAGTGATTTCGAGGATGGTGTTGGAGAGCCTGGGCGGGCGAACAAGGGCTGCGAGCGCTTTGCCTGGTCTCTCTCCCTCCCCATAACGGCGGGCTACGTGGTATTTCCCTCTGAACTTGCATTCTCTATCGGCTGTCTCCTGATATTCCGTGAGTAAGTCTCTCAGACGTGATTGCAACTCTGGAGTAGGGGAGATTTGCATTTGTGTTTCGACATGTTTACGTTCTGTTTCCAGCTTGCGGAGTGTGGTGCGAATTTCCCTCAGGATGCCCCCACTTTTGGCAATGCAAATTCCACGCACGGTGACTTTAAAAGCCTCCCATATAGTGGAAAATTGTGTGACTGAGTGCTCATTGCGGTGGAAGAAATCGACAATTTCTTGCTCAAGTTCGGACTTGAACACAGGGTCCAACAGTGCATGTGTGGGGAATTGCCAGCACAAGTATGGTGAGTCTGCATGGGGGGAGTAAGCGTGAGGAGCACCGGCGAGTGGTCGGAGTAGGTGCGTGGGAGGTGAAGGGCCTGGGACAGCCATGGGGTCAGCCCCTTAGAGATAAGCCAACTATCAATCCGTGACCAAGAGGAATGGACGGAGGAATAGCAGGAGCCTTCCCTGTCGTGCGGGTGAAGATTTCGCCAGGCGTCGACGAGGTCATGGTCTGAGATGATGTGATTAAGGGCATGGTGTGCATTGGAATAGTGATGAGGTTGCGGGTGTGAGCGATCCTGTGCCTGGTCCAGGGTGACATTAAAATCTCCGCCCCACACTAAGTGCATCGAGCCGGTGTCCAGGATCTTGCCCCAAAGGGCGCAGAAGAACTCAGGGTCGTCAGTGTTCGGGCCGTAGCAGGAGACGAATGTTATGGATTGAGCGGCCAGTCTGCCCCATGAGATGCTGTAACGGCCCTGCGGGTCATTGTAAGACCCCATGGGGGTGTAGGGAAGCGTGCGGTTAATGAGAATGGCGGTGCCGCGGGCGTAGGTGGAGTATGAGGAAAAACAATGATATGTGGCCCATCGGGATGCAAAGGAGGTAGGTGCGGACGGACGAGATGTGTCTCCTGGAGCGCAGCGCAGTGTATGTTATGTCGGTCTAGGTAAGCAAGGATGTGTCGGCGCTTGCGTGGGTCGCCGAGGCCTTTCACGTTCCACGTGAGGAGGTTATACCTAGGGGGGCCAGGACGGTTCTCCATGGAAGCATGTCGGAAATATTATGGAGAGTATTGCAGTCTTGTCAGGTTGCTCTACTGTGAGTGCAACGTCATTGTTTGTCGGGTCATCTTTAAGTGGCAGTGAACAAAACACCCCCCACCCACATCAGCAGCCCAAACCTGCTGTGGCGTATTTCCCTCCCCCCGTCCCCAAAATCCCGTGTGTCAAACTCCCAACAGGGGAGGGTGAACAATAGACAGTGAGAATACTGAGTCGAAACAGTGTAGGGGTTTCCTAAAGGGTAGAGGCTAAAGGGCGAACCAGGGACACCTCGCGACAGCGAGGGTGCTCGGGGAGTAGGAGAGAGTCTCATCATGCCAATTGGCCTGTGGCAGTGGGCAAAGTTTGCGAGCCGCTGTGGCATCAGCCCCGGAGGCCCATCATAGTTTATGGAGCAGTTAATAGTACCAGGCGCTACATTTCCAGCAGTAGGTGGATGGGGCCCGCGGCAGTTTCAGTCTCCAAGGAGAGGTCGCGCAGAGTCTCATCGTGTCGGTAGGTCTATGATGGTGGTATAAAGTGTGAAAACATGTGTAAAGTTAGTTCGGAAGGCCCAATACAAATCGTGTGGTAGTTCCTGATGTAGGGCTTCATATTTCTAGTGGTGATCTGAGAAGACCAATGGCGGAGTCTGTTATCAAGTGGAGGTCTCTCCAAAGAGCTCAAGGAGCGGTACAGCCATCATTCTACATCTGAAGTGTCTCCGGCGTCAGCAGGAGGTTTGGAGGGGGAGTCGCGGTCCCCTTGTCACCTGGGCAGGGACTTCAGGAAGTCATGGACATGTTGGGGATTAGTGAAGAAGTGTTGCTTCGCCTGATGTGTGACTTTGAGGCATGCGGGAAAGAGCATGGCGTAGGCAATGTTCATTTGTTGTAGTTTTTTCTTGGCTGGGAGGAACTTTCTGCGCGCCTCTTGAACGGCCATGGTGAAGTCCGGATAAAGCGATATGTCTATACCCTCAAAGCGCAGTTGCCCATGTTCCCTGGCCAGTCGAAGAGCAACATCACGATCCCGATAATTAAGTAGTCTCGCTATGATGGGGCGAGGAGGGGCCCCAGGAACGGGCCGGGAAGCCAGCGAATGATGTGCCCTCTCGACAATGAGGACTGTTGAGAATGCCTCCTTCCCGAAAAGTGTAATTAACATGCGCTCCACGTAGTCCTCCATTTTTCCTGTGGCGGTCGACTCTGGCACTCCAAGGATGCGCAGATTGTTGCGTCTTGAACGAGATTCGAGATCTTCATTTTTTGCGGCTATCACTTTAAAGATTTTCTCCATGTCGAGCGTTTTGCCCGTGGTCGTGGTGGAGGTGTCTTTCAGATCGGAGATGCGGCGCTCCGTTTCTTTGATGCGTTCATCATGCCGCTCAACTTTGTGTGAAAGGTTGTCCAGACGTGCTTTCATAGTGTCCATTTTTGCCTCTATGGAGGTCAAGCTGGATTGCACCGCTAGGAGAAGTTCCTTCAAGTCCTCTGTTGAGGTGGGGGGTCCGGAGGCATGGCCCCCAGTCTGCTCGCCCTCTGTGTCGGCCTGCGTTCTGGCAGATTTGCGGGCCTCAAAGTTGAGCCTTGGCTGTCATCCATCAGGTTTCCCCATGGCGGTGTTCGGAACTCAGGAGGAGACCGGCAAAGAAATGACCAATGTAGGAGGGTCAGGCAGTCACAGTGTGCGAGGCTTGCCGGTTACGTGTGGCTCCAGGGATGGAGGGGATGTGTGACTGGGGTGACCGACCACTATGGAGTTCTGGATGTTAGGGCCCAGCGTGAGATGAGGGAGCCTTCGCAGCACAAGATGATGCGCTCCCCCGCAGTCCTATGCGAGCAGGAGAGGCCGGCCAGCTCGTCAGGGAGCGGCGGGCTCACAAGTGCACAGGAGTTTGGAGCAGCGTGGTGACAATAGGTGCTTCCCGCAGTGGGCAGGCGAGGGCCAGGCGGGTGCAAGGCAGTGGAGAGGACCCTGATAACCACAGAGTACCGAGTGTCGGCCGCACCGGCCCCCCAGCAGGGTGGGAGCTGTGTAGGAAAGGACTGGTTAGGCCTGCGGCATTGGCTGGAGATCTGCCAGCAGCAGTGAGGAGATGACCACCAGATGAGGCGGGGAAGCAGCACGGTATGGTATGGCCTCAGTCCCTTATAATTGTGCGCAATTATCTCAGGCCCCTTTGCAGGTCCGATGAGGCGTGATGGTGTGGGTCTAGGGAGTCCGAGAGTGATCGCGGCTCAGTAGGAGGTCCTGGTGGGTGCAGCGGGTGATGCCAGAGCACACGACACTGGTTCGTGGCGGGCTTGGTTAATCGCCTGACAATGGAGCGTGGAAGCGAGGGCCCGTGTCCAGTGGAGGTGAGGGTGAGACTCCAGCAGCAGCAATGAGACCAGTGTCAGCCGCTCAGTCCTCCCATCAGGCCACCGGTTCGGGACGGGGGGCTGGAGAGTAGCAGTGTAGTAGGGCCGATCAGCTGCAATGAGGAGGGCGGGCAGGTGTTATTAGGCCCGAGGGCCGGAGAGCAGAGAGTGCTGTGGTGAGAGGCCTTATCAGAGGGCAGCAGGCCGGGGCACAACATGAAAAGCGGGTGCCTCTGCAATGTCTGGGGTAGCGCACCCCGCAAACAGGTGCGAGCTGGAGGTGCCGGCAGCCGTGCCGGGGAGCCACAGGCGCACGGGCCGCCCAGTCGGTGGGAGCAGTTCAGGTGTAGCGGTCTCGCAGCGCTGTAGGCAGGCGGGGGCCGGTCGGGTGCGAGGCAGACGGGCGAGCCCGGTTGCAGCGGTGAGAGATGCGTCGGCCGCACCGGCCCCTTAGCAGGTCGAGAGCGGCACAGGGAGGGCCTGGTCAGGTCTGCAGCAAGGGCCGGGAGGCTGGTAACAGCGGCCGCAGGGTGAGCGCCAGGCGGAGTGGGGTGGAGCCTCCGGGGGCAGCTTACTCACCAGGCAGGCGAAGTGGGAGGCTGCTGGCCGTGTGGTAGAAACGGCAGGTTGTGGAACGCTGCCCCATATAGGCAGGCGAGTCTGCAGGGCCGCGGCAGGCAGATGAGGGCCCCGCCGACGCAAGGCTCATTGCGTCGATCCTCCAGGCAGCAGTCCAGGTGTGTCTGAATTTCAGCCAAGTGGTCGGGCTATGAAGGTCTCCCCGAGCACGGGAGAGCGTTCAGCAACTGTGTAGGCCCAGTGGAGGCCTCCGGATCTGTGCAGCTAGTGGCGGAGCTGAGCAGCGACGGCGGCCGCCATCTTAGGCAACTAGGACCGGAGATTGGAAACGCAGTTTGTAGCCGTATAAAGGGGCTCCGTTGGCTCTAATTGCGGCAGCAGGCAAGGTTCGCCAACCAGATTATGGCGTTTTTGTCGATGAGGGGCTGATGATGAGCAGGATATTAACCGAATTGTGCCCCGAGCAGCAAGAGTCTCACGCAAGTGCGGCCATCTTGCTTGGCGCCCTCTAGCGCTCCTCCATTGCTGGGATGGAACTTACCATCCCGCGTTCGTCCTTTCATTGTAGCACATGCTGCGCTATACTGTTGTTTACTTCCGATGGCAGGCTGAGCAGATACATCAGTATAAATGATGTATTCATATTTCTCTAGTGGCAAGATTTCATTCGGGAGAGGGTATTCTTGTTCATACTGCAGGAACACTTGCGTTTTTAATGTAGAATCATATCTGTAATCTACATCTGTTGCAGTGAGAGAATTAGCCCATTGTATCCATCGTGGATGCGTGCTTTCGTATTTGGAATGCTCGCTTTGGTACCAGCTTCTAAAGTTGGCACTGGGGTTACGACAATTATGCGTTTCCCCTGTGCTAGTGCTCTTTCTCTCACTACAGCAGTCTGTACCTGTCAGTATTTTTTCAGTTGCCGCAAAACGCATTTCAGAATTTGTGTATGAATGTGATTTGTATGCAATTGGGACCGTCTCACCTTCATTGAAAGTGATGTAAGTATATCCTGATAAACCGGGGACGACCCGGATCACCAAGTTTGTAGAATTTACACGTGTGTGCAAGTGTTTAGATGCTGTCATGTCAGCCTGAACTGCACGTAGAGTATCTGTGTGTTGGTTTTTCCACTGATGTGGTGTGAAACCAGGTCTGATTAAGTCGTAGAAAGGTTTTACTCTTTCTGCATAATCTAGAATGTATGTTCTGCCAAAATTTAGAAATCCTAATATGGATTGCAAACCTTTGAGAGTCTTTGGAGGTTGGAGCATCGCGCACTTTTCTAAAAAGTTGGCTGGCGGGCTCTTGCCTTCTCTTGAGAGATCATATCCTGAAAGCAGGACATTGAGATGGGCAATTTTGGATTTTTTTAAATTAAATTTGTAGCCCAAATTTGCGAATCCCACAATTATGTTGTTCACCCTGCTCAAGTGTTCAAGTAATTCATTGTCTGTCAGTTAGATGTCATCTACATAGGACACTGCCTCCTCATTGCATGTTTGTAATATTTCTGACACTCTTGCCAAGAATAGCCCTGGGCTGTTCTTATACCCTTGAGGCAAACGACGGAAGTGACGCTGAGTGCCGAGGGAAGTAAATGCTGTCAAATATCTACTGCCTGGAGCTATATTTAGGCAGAAGAATCCATTCGAGATATCTATGTATTTCTTCCACACAATGTTATTCATTAGTGCGGCACTATGTGCATTTTGAATTGCAAATGTTCGTGTGCATGTGTTCAAATGTTGGTAATCTAAAACTAGACAATATGTGTTGTCAGGTTTCATTACTGGAAACAAAGGATTATTCATCGGGAGGTGCAGGTCTCAATCACACCTTGGTATTCGAGTTGGTCTAAGATTTCTTTGACCTGTCTTTTGGCATCGTTTTTTTATAGGGTACAGGCTCTGTGGATTTGGAGTAGATTTTAATGGGATTTTGTGGTGAGTAGACTTCACATCCCACCCTACATGGTTGCGATAAAATGCCGGAGCTAGCGCTAGCGCCCACTCCTGCGCGTATGATTGTTTAGAGATTCTGGAATGAGGTCGCAGAAAGCAGGCAAAATGACGCTTTCCCCTTTTGGGCAATCCATCACAAACTCAGGCGGCCAATCTTTTTCTGCTGGCAGTATGCCATATCCATATGTTAAGTTCTCCCAAAAGAGACCTTTAACCTTTCTCGATATGTCCCCCTCTATTTGAAGTGTAATTTCGTAAAGTCTATGCAGGACACTAACTCTTGTATCAGGTGTTTCCACCGTGATGTGCTCATTCAATACTGCTGTCACCAGAAAATCCTTCAGGTTTAGCAAGCTATTGTTACTTCTGCCGCGCTGTCTAGCATCGTCAGAGCCCATTCCCCATTCAGAAGCTGAGTCCTCAGTAACCTGGGCATGTCTAATTTTTAAGCCAGCTACTTTCTTCTTTTTGACTAGAGGCTTTGCTTTAGGTTGCTCTTCCTGTTTGATAATATAATCTGAATTTTGATGTGTTTCCCTTTTTGTCTTTGATCGAACTTCTTGCTTTTGTTCTGATCGCCCGTCACTCTCCGAGTTTTTTGATGAAACCTGAAAGGAACAAAAGGAATTTGTATCAGTATCCTGATACCTGTCAGGTTTCCTAATGTCATCACGATTCCTAAGGTTTTTTTTTTTTTCGGTTTTTTTTGTCCTCATTCGCCTCTAACCTCCTTAACCAATCAGACTGTCGGTACCCGTTTTTAGCGTGCCAAGGGAAATAGGCGTTATGTTGGAAACTCACGGTGCCTACCGCCTATGGGTACATTGACAGAAAAAAGTTATTACCCCCAAAAGAAGGGGAGAGGTTTCTCTTCAACTAGGCCCACAGGAGCCTGGTGGACCGCTTTGTTGGCGTATATGTGGAGAGGAGGGTGCCCAACACGGTCCGAAGAGTGCCAAGGAGACATAATAATCATAGGACCTGGTGTTTCATACTGTTGGTGAATCACAATTTTTGATCAGGCCTCGGCCCATTTCAACAACAAGTCCCAAAAGGCGGTCTTTTTTGCCCCACACCCTCTGGACATATGCATCTTGGAGGTCTCAATCATTGATGTCAGCCAGTCTGAGTGCAGAGGAGGGAAGGTTCGGTCCATCTCTTACATATTTGCCTCCTGGCTAACATGATAGCATAAAATAAGAAAGACTTTGCAGGTCCGGTTACTTGATTGGTGAGACCAAAGATTATAAGGGCTAAATCTAATTTGATTGGGACTCCCAAGATTCCCTCCACTGACCTCCGAACTTCTTCCCAATACAGAGCGATAGCCGGGCAATCTTTAAACATATGCACATCCGAGGCTTCCAACAAACCACACTTCCTGCAACAAACCTGGGACCCGTTTGAAAATTTGGACAGCTTTAGGGGAGAAAAGTAAGCCCTGTGGACAGTGAACAGATGGTTTCTCCGCAGCCAGGCAGGTTTTACTATGCTGAAAAGAGTCTTAAATGAGTTCTGCCACAGTTGTTCACACTGTTGATTTGGAAGATGCTCACTCCATAGTTCGTCTGCGAGTTTAAATTCACCGTCCACGGCCTCCTCTACCGCCCAATACCAGAGGGATACCTCCCTCCTCCCCGCTGGCCTGTCCACTAGCTGTTGTTCTAAGCTGTTGCCCCATCCGATTGATTTTTCTGGCTTAACTGCACTTGGACCCAGCTCTGTAATTGGATGTACTTGAACCTTGAGAGGCCCACTCCCACTCTGTCTCTGAGTTGTTCCCATGTAATTAATATGCCCTCTTCCACCAGCTCACCCCACACTTTCAGCCCTGCTTCTCTAAGTGGTATAGCAAGCTTATCCTGAAGACACCCCGGTGCACCAGGTGAATCCCAGAGTGGCGCTAAACTAGAGAAGTAGTAGACCCAAAAGGCGCTTAACTCTGGCCCATGATTTAACCGATGCCTGGAGGACTTTTAGTTTGACTTTTTTGAAACATTTTGGTTTCCCAAACTTGAACAAAAATCCCTCCTCCGGTAAATTAGCCCCCTTCAACATAGCCAGAAACATAGCTCCAGCCCCCGTATTTACGGGCATTTTTAAGAGCATCCGAGAGTGTGAAAACTGGAAGGCCCAGGCATAATACTGTAAATCGGGAAGCGCGAGCCCCCCTTTCTCCCTCCTGCGCCTCAACTTTTTCCAGGCTATTCTGGTAGTTCTATATAGCCAGATGAAAGAATTTACAGCCTGCTGTAATTTATCAATCGCAGGTTTGTCAAAATGTAGGGGATAGTGTTGAAGAGGAAGGTTACCTTTGGCAACACCACCATCTTCACCAAGTTAATCCTCCCAAGAATGGATAAAGGGAGGTGAACCCAAGCTTTCATTTGTTTTTGACATTCCCTTGACACTCTCTCTAAGTTGACTTCTGCTATTTTGGCTATGTCCTGGACAATTCTGACCCCAAGTATCGCATACTAGAACTGACCTGATGTTGGCTTCTCTCAAGATTCCATGTCATAATCTCCGTCTTCCCGGCATTGATCTCATACCCTGAAACCTGTCCAAACTCCTGTGTCAATTCGATCACTGCCGGGAAAGTCGTTTCTAGGTTCGCTGAAAGGATCAAAATGTCATCAGCATACAGGGCCACCTTCCTTTCCCACTCTCCATACCTAAAAGGCACAATACCAGGATCTTCTCTAAGCCTCTGCGCAAAAGGCTCGATATACATATCAAAAAGGAGAGGGGAAAGGGGGCAGCCCTGCCTGGTGCCCCTAGAAATTCTAAACGGTTTCGTCAAGTTGCCATTAACCAACAGCCTTGCTGACGGAGCCTGATATAACAATTGGATGGTATGACGAAACTTCTCACCCAAATTAAATTTCCCCATGACCTCCGACAGGTAAACCCAGTTAACCCTGTCAAAGGCCTTGGTGGCATCCAGAGTCAAGGCAACGAGAGGAAGTGAGTAAGCAGAGGCGATATCTAAGGCTCCTATAGATCATATGTCAGGTCTGATAATTGTCTGCCCTTAACGAACCCCTTCTGATCTAAATGAAGGATATCTCCAGCCACTGACCCCAGCCTGGCTGTCAGGATCGAGGCGAAGATTTTATAGTCCGCGTTCAAAAGCGAGATGGGTCTATATGACCCACAGCTCGCAGGATCCTTGCCAGCTTTCAGAATCAACATGACCGTGGCTTCATTCCAAGACTCGGGAGGCTTTAAAGCCCTCTATTAATATCATATTAAATAGCTGTGTCAAAATTGGAATACAAGCGTCAGCCAGGGACCTATATATCTCAGCTGGTAACCCATCAGGTCCCGCCGCTTTACCTCTTTTGCCAGCAGCTATAGCGTTCCTCACTTCCTCTTGCGTTATATCCTGTTCTAAATCTTCCTGCTGTTTGGGGCTCATAGAAGCCAAAGTGGTCCGATCCAGCCAATCCTTAATTGGCTGGATCGGATGTCCTTCTTGGCTCAGGAAACCAAAATCTTCCTTAAGGTCAACTCAGGCACGGCAAGTGTCATGATGGTCTGGGACTCCCTTAAGGCTTTTTTGAGGGGTATTATTACTAGTAGGACGAGTTTTAGGTACAAAAGGTATAGGGAAGGGTTTGCATCGTTGGAGGCAGAAATGAAGGATGTGGAGGTTGAATTGGACAGTGAGGCCGTTTTTGGTAAGGCACCTCCAGCTTTGAATAGACTTAGAAAATTAAGAGAGCAGCTGGAGGGTATCCTCCAATCAAGGCTTAGGCTCAGATGGGAGGCAAGCAAGATCGCCCATTTTGAGTATGGGGAGGGGGCAGGAAAACTGTTGGCATGGAAGGCAAAAGCAGATAGACTCTGTAATCAGATCAGGGAAATTGAAGTAGGAAACGGAGTAGCGGTTCTGTCTTCAGACGAGGAAATAGGGGAGGCCTTTTTAAAGTATTTTCAGGACATATATCAAGAAGATCTGACAGAGGATAGGTCTAAAATTAACGATTCCTAAGGTTGTATCTCTTTTCAGAGGACTCCCGTTGGGGAGACCCACCCGATGATCGTGAATTCTTTTCTGAATTATTATTTTTAGAATTTTTGTATTCCCATTTTTTTAAGAAGAAGCGGGTGCTTGTTTTGAGTTGTCTTTGTCGGGACTACCCGCCATTTGTGGCTTCCCTGCTTTGGTTCCCAAATTATCTCTACCTAATGCAGCATAGGTTTCTTCGATAATTTTGGTAATTCTCACTCCTTATTTATAGGTGCAATTTCCCTTAGGCAGCTGTGCATGGCCACTGCTGCAGCCTCCCCCTTTATGTTGCTCAGCATGATTGCAGAGACTTGTGCAAAATTACCCATCAGTTTAATTCCCAAGTCCAGGGCAGGTCCTGCCCCATATTCGTTCTGTATTTGTTTCAATACAACTGCTAAGGAAGGGGTACCATATACTCTGATGTAAACAGCAGCAAAGATTGTTCCCCAAGTGGTACAATCCTCAATCGAGGCAACCATCCCCATTGGCAAGCAAACTGTTAGCATTCTATGTTTTTCCTGCGGACCCATATGGGGAAATACTGCTTCCAGCTGTGCTATTTTTTGTGCAATCCAGAATGGAATTTGCTCCAGTTTGGAAGGAATTGTCCCTATTACTGATTTCAGTGTCTGTGGGTTCATTGTAGGTGTGGTCTGAAAATTGTCTTTTTCAACTTGTGTTGTACAAGTTACGCTGTGTCTCTTTGGGCCTGCTCCTGCTTCTCTCGATTCTTCACTTGCTTCTTCTTGCGGTAGTGGAGTATATGAGCTTGTATCTCCCACCAGGGTTCTGTGTCTAGCCCCAGTACGCTGTCCAGTTCACTTTGTATCTGTGTGGGTAACCTTTTTTAATAATATTGTAGAAAAATGTGACTTGCGCCCTGTATTGGTCCACGACTGTCCGGTCTCCTGTCCCCATGTCTCCCTCATTCTATTCAGGAAATTGTTTATGTTTTCCTCCGGATTCATGGTCTCTGCCATAAGTCCTCCTACATCTGGCCGGTCAGGGAATAATTCCCTCACGGCGGTCCAGACCCGGTGCTGGTGTGTATTAAATGCGGCCCTGTCATGCTGGGTATCTGCTATTGTGATTGCTGGAATGCGAGCTTGGGCATCTGCTCTCCAGTTAGACTGCCTAGCAGACTCTTAATATCTCCTATCACTAGGTTGATACCTGCTGCGTTCTTCTTGCAGCATGTAACCCACTTCCCGCCCCATCAGCAATGGCAGTAACTTGGTTCTCAACCCCTTTCTTTGTCCATCCGGGCCCATGGCACGTATACAATCCCTGTCGTGCCCTTCTGTAGTAAAGGGCACACTCTCATGCTAGGTGACTCTAAGGGTCTGCTCTCGATATGGCGTTCCCATCACGCAAGGCATTGCTGCATGTAGAGAAAGTCCCACTTAGAGTTTCCTTTTTTCATGCCTGATGCAGTCCTCCACCACTGGCATGTCTTCTGGCTAAAACGATCCTTTCCTCGGCCAAGGCCTGTCATAGTGGTCCCTCTCCTCAGTCCAATCGGCTAACAGGTCGCAAAACGGGTACACCAAGGTCTTGCTTTCTCTCTTAGCGATTATCTCCCTTGGGGTTTGCCTATCTTTGGAGTGCACCCATGAGGAGCAACATGTATCCTCATTGCTGCTCCCCTTGTGCATGCTCACTGGTGCCATCTTGTTTTTTCTGCATCGAGGGTGAATAAGTACCAGGCTGCCCTGTTCCTTTATCTCTTGGTCATCCCATTTCCAATGCCTGAACAATGTGTCTCTGAGCCCCGCTAACAGCCTTTCATGGACCTCTGACTCTTCCCAGCATGGCCTCCTGTACCTGGCTTTGCTTCCCTCATGAGGAGATTGTGCTGGCCAGTAGCCTCGCTCAAACTCCCTGTTACATGCCCTTTCTCTCTCAAGCTTTGTTCGTGCCACTCTTCTTTGTGCCATCTGGCCTGTTCCCTTTGCTCAGAGCTGCATGCTGGCTTAGTTAGTATGGCTTCACCCTAAAATTTGCGTTCCGTATGCTCCTCTGCTCCCTGGGCAAACCTCATGGCCCCACCCTTGTCATCGGTTCCCGGGGGACTGGGGCTCCCTTCATCTCCTGAGCTCGCTGTATCACTGTCGAGGACCACCACAAACTTCCCTGACACACTTTTGCACTTGTCTACTGGGAATGCATATTTTACCTGCCTTTGAGGTGTGGTATGTCAAGTGTGGTGGGCAGGGAGTCAAGCTTTTGGGAACTTTGCCTAGAAATGTGGGCATTGTTGGCGGAGTCTGGACTTGCTTGCTTTTAGATTTCTCAGGCTTGAACCTGTGTGACCTTCTTCCGGTGGGGGGTTTGTCGGCTTCTACTACTATTGTGTTTGAATATCCTAATGCAGGGGGAGCGGCTGTGAGCACATCCATTCCTGAATATGGTGGGGGAGGTGCCTATGCCTTGTTTGCTATCGGCATCGTTGGATTGAACCACTTCAAAGATAGCCCGCAATTCTAACACTGCCTCCCTTTTGTTTCTTTTATGACCTGTATATCTGTTTTTTATATGTGTTTTAGTGTTTCAATTCTGTTCGTGTCAAATGTTCCCTCCTTAGGCCAGGGAAATGAGTGTGTCTTTGTGTGTAAATGCCACTCTTGGCAAAACTTATTAATTCTTTTTATTTGTTTGGGGAACCTAGTCTCCATGTGCTTTAGTGGGGAATCCATGACAAGTTTAGTAATTTGGATAATACAATTCAATTGATGTCATCCTAATTTTGGTTTGTCAAATTGTAGGGACAATTCGTACGTGGTGCACTATTCCAAATTGGGTACTATGAGCTCAGCACTTACACTTTTCACATCAAAACAGTTCAAACCAGCATTTCAATAAAACAAAATAAGACTGCATTGGTAGTATTGTAACATAAGGCAAATATCCTATATGCTAGAAAAAATGCTGCATAAACTCAAATTGTCATTGATAGGGTTTTCAAAGACAATCAAGGCAATATATTCACATACATTAGCACATACAATGACACATTTCAATAACTATCGACAAAGATAAATTACCTTGTCAAAAAAACGTAGGGCTTGATTCCGATGTCGTTCGGAAGGGCTCCGAATTGGATTCGGGTTTGGCGAATCCGATCCGGAGTCCTTGTTTCTGACCGACTCGTTCCCTGTTCTGAAACGGCCAAGTACGATGCCTGGAAACCGTAAGAGCAGACCGAATTGATTACGGAAGGCATTCGGACAGGACGAGCCTTTTGGATCTGATTCATGCAGCTCTATGGACTTGGTTTTCCGAACGAACGAGTACGATGAACGATTCGGACAGCCTTTCCTTTTCGGTTTGACTGGAATAAATTGGCTGCCGGAATCGGCCTTTGGGGGCCTATAGCAGGCCCCCCTTCACCCTGGGCCCTCCAAATCGGGCCCGTGGGAGTACCCATGGGTCCCCTCTTCCCACCCATGCTCAGTGTGGCAGGCACCATTGGGTGCCTGCCACAGGATGCACGCTTTTCCCCAACCACCCCTATTTTCAATGGGAGCCTGTGTTCGCGTTCAGAACACAGGCTCCCCTTGAAGTCAATGGGAGCCCGACCAAATCGTATCTGGAAGCATTCGGATGCATCATACTTGCTCGGTCGGACTCCTCCGATCCGAGTCATCCGGAAAGAATTCCGGAACCGATATGGTCGTAATGCTTTACGAACGAGATCGGAATTGAGCCCTTAATTGTTCATTGCAATTTATCCTCTAGAAAGAAAAGACTAGCGTGAAACACTTTCCTAAGTGGGCTGTATAGTCTGCCACTATCCGCTCCTAGACAAAGGTGGTAATTATAGACACAGTTTGGTAATAACTCTGGAATCACCAGCCCCTCTTGGCCACACAAAAGTTATACCCAGTTTCCTGGGTCGCCCTTTTCTCTATATGAATTTCACCCTGTAGCGCCAAGGGTCAAGCTAGATGCACCTCCCACACTCCTTCCAGATACACCGGGTGTTAAGAAACCACTTTAGCACTGGGAAACTGTTGAACTACAAAACTATGAGATTGAGGTGTCAACTCCGCCCAATCAGGATTAGCTATGTCACAAAAATCAGCATCATGGGAGTTATCAAGGGCTATACACAGTATTACATTATATTCACCTAAGCTAGCGGTCAGTTATCAAACAAAAGTAAATTTCGTGGGAACGCCTCCGAGGCCACCCTACGACTGATACAGTTGGGATGTTTAAAATAGGTAATATGCCAGACCCCATCACTGGCAGGGCACTAATGTTATCTTTTTACACTTCTCCCTAGTTTGCCTTACACTAAATGCTTTTAGACTAGGTTAGGTTCGGATGCAGTCTCTTACCCTCTTTACAGCTGCTTCAGGACGGACCTTTGACCCGGGGATTCAGCAGAACTTTCAATCAATTGCAGTGTTTGCCCACCTTTCTCGTTGCGCACAATGAATCTGTCCGGGTGGGTCACATTCCTTCGGCTGCAGTCGGGTAAAAGGTTCGATCCTCCTAGGGTGGCTCGCCAAAATGTTGCTTGAATCAGATTTCCTTAAAAAACAGAAGACAAGAGGCATTTGGCAAAACAGGAACAGTTTATTTAATTCGACATTTCATCCGGGAGAACAGTTACAGGCACTAGGTTTCAGGACTGTCTCAATTTACATCGAGTTTGAAGCTTCTTTAAATATAATATTACAACAGCCATAAAAGGTTTCTGGCATAACATATACAGTGAGGAATGTTGGTTGCTGCCTTTAGGGTCATAAATTAATGGACAGTGGTTACAACATGTCGACCTTGACCTGCATGGACCTAGTGTGGCCAGTGGTATATGTGTCTAGATGTCCGGCATGGGGAGCTTCTGTTCACTACATGTGCTGGGACCTGATTGGCTAAGTGTTCCTACCTCATGTGGCATCTGACTATATGGTGTTTTTAGGAGCGTGTATCCCCCCTGGCCTTGTGTGCTTTATAGGGGCAATCTCCCCTGAACATTGTAATGTTGCTGAGCCTATCAGTGGAATTGATCAAGAGTTTCCTGCCCGAGTGTTTGCCTGCCAGCTATATACCCTCCCACCTGTGAACCATCAATCAGTAATCCCGGGCCTAGGTTACAGGGCATGCCTGACCACGTACTTGCGTGTCGAGGTAGAGGTGGAGTTCATAACGGGTGATTCTATTAAGAAGGATGATAATTCATTTTTGTCGACAAACGCATTGATATCCATACTAACAGAAAAAGCTATCTAATCTCGGCATGCCTGGGGCCCTATTGCATCTAATTATTTGCCTCCACCCCTAAACTTGGTGCCAAGTCCTGTTAGGTGGGGATCGGGGGCTATCTGCGAGTTTCCCAACAAAAAATGGCTTGAAGCAGGGGTGTCTGCTAGCACCACTGTTATTTTCTCTTTATATGTTTGATCGACCTAGTTTTCTTTCAAAAGATCCGGACATTCCCGCCAAGTATCGGGGGTCACCCGGTGTCCTGTTTATCATATGCTAATGATATTGTACTTTTTGACTTAACCCCTAAAGGCTTAAATAGCCATTTGGCTGTGTTGCAGCACTTAGCTGGTTTACACTTTTTGAAGATTAATTCTTTGAAAAGCACAGTTCGAAGCTTCCAGGGTAAAAGAGCGTCCAAGTATTCCAACTATTCTTGGTACCTTGGCTTGCAGAAATTGGAAATGGTTAGATCTTAAACTTTGTTGCAGGGATTCTGTTTGGAAACAGAACTATGCCTGGGATCATAGAACATCAGCATGTAGGAACTGAGTCACCGTACCACATCATTACCTGTGGGCCCGAATCCTACTAGCTCATAGTGCCTTACCTGCCCTCCTAACCTTCCCAGAGTAACAGGTAAGTTGGAACCCCAGAACACAACACTCTAGTCCCTTCATTGAACAGTGGTAATGGATCATTACCTTTCATTCTCTCACTCGTGCATGTCCATAATAAACAAAAGAAAGACACGAGGAAAGTTTACAAAATATATTGAAACTATTGTGCTTTATCATGTAGGAACTGTGCTGCAATTAGAAAAAATATGCAACTGAGCAAATTAATTAGCTTTAGTAATAAACTGTAAACAATGAAAAGCCCTATCATGAAGAATTATATAGTTGCCTAAGCCTAACCTCACTTCGTGAGCACGGTGATATATCAGAAATCTCTGAGATTAGAACCAGGCCCCATAGCTGGCATTTGCCGCTAGCTGGCTCTGCATCTCAGATTGCGCAGAGCTGGTGCACTAGTTCCGGGACCTTTTGCCTGTTAGAAATCCTCCTCTCTATGTTCAAAATGGCAAGTCTCGGCTCATATGATAAGAAATGTCATGCAAGAAAACAGCAGCTGGGTCTCTCTATTATGTCTATGTGTTAGAATGTGTTAGTGACCAACCACAGAGAAAAACAGAGCACAATGTTGGTTGACCTTGTACTAAATGTTCAGGCTGAATCCCAGCAGAAGAGCTGAATAACAAAACACATGCAGCCTATTTCTAAAATAATAGTGTGGCACAAAAACAAATGTGTTACTTCATAACGTGCACAAAGCAAAAGCAGCCTGCAACCTACAGTTAGACTAACATAGAGGAGAACTACAGTGGACCCTATAGGAGACTCAAGACAACCTTTTTAGTCAAAATCATGTGTAGCATATTAAATGATTCAGAGCACATTTTGAATAATGTCAGTAAGGCACAATCGCAGGTCAAGGGGTTGGACGCATTTTGTAATGCTGTAGGTCGGAAACATTTTTCCCATTTTTTATCTGAGTATCAGGCCGAAATACCTCCCCCCTTACTCTATGCAATGGAGTTAATTAATGTGGCAAATGGGGCTATCTTGATAAGACTGAAGGGCGAATATTAAGGTGATTATCACCATGCAACACACTAGCAGCCACTGTAGCTGTAAAATTAGAATTTGGGATTAAAAGCTCATTTGCCGAAGCCTTGGTGGGAGTGGTGCTCATTGCCTCCTGAGAACTGAAAGTAGCTCCCTAACTCATTTTATGCGTAAGGAAATTTCTTAAAGGAAAAAAGAAAAATCTACGTTTTTTTTCCGAACATTAAATATGAACTAGAGCAACTAGATTTAGATCAAAGTCTGGTAGTAGCTACATCACCAGCCCAACTAAAAGTCCTTCTTAAACAGGCTTTGTATGGACATTGAGTCCTTTACTAACAAAGGGAACCAGGAAGTAGTAATGAGCTCCACTATCCTGAAAAAGCCACAACAATTTCTGACATAAAATTTGGCACATGGGTTTTGATATATTACCATTAAACATACTAACGTCTAAATGGTATGGATCATCAAACATATGTAATCTTTCTCAACAGGGAGTAGAGAATCTGAAACACGTATTCTTTGTTTGTCCTGCTTTGCTGTTACATTTCTTGAAATTCTCTGTTTGAACGACTGTTGAAGCTCTGCATTTATTGTTAAGTCCTCCAAATGAAATGTTTTTATCCAAGTTTTTAATTTTTTTTTTTTTTTTTACATTTGTACTGAAAATGTTTGTCTGCAGGCGGAAATTGGTTTAAGTGGTTTTATTGAACTAATTTTTTGGGGCCCATCTTCTTTCCTCTTTGTATTCTCTTGTTTTATGTGGACCTCTCCGGAGTTCCAAATCATGGAATAAAACTTGATTAGGAGTGATTAGGAACACAGAACACAAGGCAAGGTGTCTGCATATAACAGGCCAGATTAAGAAGTGCAGACAGGAGACTATGATTAATGGCTAGCACAGGAACAGAAATGCAGGAAAACTAGGGACAGAAACAGATACTAAATATAGCCAAAAACAGGAAAATGGGTTCAGGGAAAAATGGAGACAGAATCAAGGAAAAAGCCTGTAATACCAGCGGGAGGAATACAGCAGAGCACAAGGAGACTCAACAGAAGTCAGTGGCAAACTGCTGCACTCTCTGCTCACAGGGCTGAAATTACTGGAGGTTCAGGGGAGGAGCAATGGTGCAGGAAGAGAGCCATGTGCAAAGAATAACCAGGTGCAAGGAATCGGGGAGCCACTATCTGGACTAAAAGGTGACACAAAACTAAGTATGGTAAGTGTTGATGTGCATGTTGTCCTATAAAGATATAAAGGCATGTTCTCAAAGGGCCCTCGTGAGTGAAATCTAGTTGCAGGATGTCAGAATCCTGACAGTAGTCAGTTAAGGGAGATAACTTGTCTCTATAGTTGGAGCACCCTGCCACAGCACTGAGCAGTGTTTGTTCTCAAGGCCTGTCCCCAGTGAGTTAGCGGACAGGAAGGTCAAAAGGGAGTTTAAGCTGCAGATAGCCTAGTTAAAAATGGAGGAAAAGAAACTGGCTGTGGAAGCAGAGCAGAAGAAGGCTGAAGCTGAGAGGGTCTTAGCAAGACAGAAACTGGCCATGGAGGGAAAAAATTAATTAGGAGCGGTTGGCCCGTGAGAGGAGCCTTAAGGAGCCGGACATCAAGGCCAGACAGGCAGGGTGCAGCAGTGATGGTGGCAGCATACCTTAAGTGCCCTCTTGAGACAAAAGGGCCCATATTCCTACAGGTCTGGGGCCTGACTTTGTTGAGGGGGCGACATTGACAAATGGTTTGAAGCTTATAAGGTACCTTTCCAGATGCATGGAATCCCTGAGGAGGATTGGGGAGGCTAGCCTCTGGGTGCATATACCTAGTGGGGGGAGGGACGCCCTACTGGCCCTAGAGAAGGGAGGCAGGATGATGTATCCCCCCATGAAGGAAACCCTTGTCAGGAAATATGGTCTCAACTCTGAAAAGCATGGACAAAAGTTTAGGGACAGTCAGAAGCTGGCCCATTAGTCCTGGGTGGATTGTGTAGATTCCCTTTGCAAGGCAGTGGATGGCTGGGTGAAGGGCAGTGATGGGAAGCATTACCAGGGGATGTATACCTTGATTGCAAGAGAGTACATGTTTAGTCTTTGTTTTGAAGATCTACACCCACCCCTGATTGAAAATAAGCTCCCTGGTACCAGGGAGCTTACTAAGGAGCTGGACCACTGACTCAGCACTAGAAGGAGTGACCCCTAGAAGGGTGGTTCAGGTTCCCCTCGTGGGTGGTTCAGGTTCCCCCCAGCAGAGTGAGGGGGAGGTAAAAAGTGAGCCAGACAAGTCCCAGAATAAGGGAGGAGAAAATGGTTCCCCTGCCCCTTCTGAGAAACAGGGAGGAAGTCTTGGTGGGAGGTGGCCCAGAGCACCCCATTTCAAACCACACTGCTTTGAATGTTCCCAGCTAGGACTCAAGCATGGGGACTCTATCTGTACTAAGAAATCATCCACTGGTGGGACCTCTACGGGGTGGCCAATGTGGACTTAGGGTTAAGTAGTCCCCAGGGGCCGGTCATAGACCATGCAATGATCTACCTTAGCTGGGAGGTAGATTCTGAGGATGAACTGCTGATCCATGAGGGAGGGAGTCATCCCTTCCACCAGGTTGAAGTGAACGGGATCCCTGTCATTGCTCTGAGGGACACCAGGACTAGCCAGGCCATGGTAGTGGAAAAGTTGGTTTCCCCAGAGCAGTACACCACCAGGTGTGTAGGGTAACTCAGGTCCAGGGGCAGGACTTTTTCTGCCCCATGGCACTGGTAACCCTGGAGTGGGGTGGGGTGGGGAGGTAACCCAGCGAAGGGTCATAGTTAGTCCCCAGATACCCATTGACTGTGCTCTGGGGAATGAGTTTCACCTGGTGTCAGGAGAGCTGGGAGGGGTGGCCACCCATGGCGGCCTGATAGTTCAGTTTTCTGGGAGTAACCACTCCCAAAGGGAGGGTATAGGGGCCCAGATGGAGGGGCAGGAGGTGGAAACAGTCCACAGTGAGAGGACCAGTAGATCATGAGTTGCCAGCTCTCTGAACAGAGCACCACAAGACTGACCCTGTTGAGGCCCCTCCTGACCAGGAGGTGCTCGTTGCACTGTCACGGAGAGAGAGGGCTGGAGACCTGCACCTGGCAGACCACTGCATATTACAGACTGAGTGTGTCACCCATGAGTGGGGTGGTGGTTCCCCCCTACTAGTCCTGGCTCGCCAGGCACCCGTTCAGTCTCAGTGTATAGACCATGAGCTGAGTAGCCAGTTTCAGGCTACCACCCCTGTATTGGTGGGAAGGAGAGTGGAAGTAGGTTCTCCAAGTTTCCAAAGGCGAGCTGGCATCTCTTATAAAACAGGCAGTGGGCTCTGCCATAAATGAGCCTCAGGCCAAAAGGCTCAGAGCTGACTCAGATGAGAAGCAAGACTTTGGGTCAAAGGGAACTATGTCCAGGAATCTCTTCTTCAGGAAGCTTTGGCACATTTTAGAGACATTCTTGGTGTTGTCAACTTGAGAAAAGGATGAACTTCATGAGCGATATAATGCTACACCTGCAAATAACAGGCCATTATATGATGTCAGATAGAATAAGATTATCAAAGAGTGGAAAGATGTCAATAAGGCTGCTACCTCGCGCTTTCTGTACAAGAGATACTTGATTAATAAGATTGATGAGCAGTTTCCTAAGATTCCTAACACAAATACGATTTTCTCCTAAATGGTGTCTTTCTCCTTTTTGGCCTCAGAGGATGCTACTCTGCCGAATGTCATGGAAAGGAAAGTAGAGGGGTCATTTAAAAGAGTTTATGCGACAGCAAATTTTTCCTTGAGGGCTAGTACTAATGCAGTTTGCACAACACAGGTTTTTCTGAAGGGCTTTCAGACACTCTTTGACTGTTTGCAGGAAGGTTTGGATCATGTTTTGGTCCTTGCAAACATAGAACTTCTTTGCCAGTTTCTATTGGATGTGACATTTGATACACTTTGGTTTGTCACCTCTTCTGAAAGTGCAGCTACCCAGGGGAGAAGGCTATGGATGAAGCCTGGGAAGCTAGATGTAGGCCAGAAATCATTGGTCGAGAAGTCACCCTTTTCAGGGTCAAAATATTTGATGATGAACTCAATGTCATTGTGCATAAGCTGGGTGAGGGAAAAAAGATTCTAATACCAGTTAAGCTCTATAATTTCAAGAAGTACTTTGTCCAAAAAAGGATAATGCAAAATCAGAGGGAGAACAAACCTCCCTTTTGTGGCCCGTGGGCCGCCTTTGGAAATAAATCCCGGCTCCATCCTTCTCAACCCCAAGACCAAGGGCAAAAATAACTATATTAAGGTAGGGGAAAAGTTAAGATATTTTTCCTCAATGGTCAAATGTAATTGAAGATGGATGAATTTTCACCAGCATGAAGGAGGATTATCACATTCAGTTCAAACAGAACCCTCCTGCACCTTGATTCAAGTGTACCAATATAGCCAGTGAAAAAACAGCAATGCTTCAAGGCATCCAAGATTTTATTTCCAAAGGAGCAGTAGCTCAGGTACCACAGTACCAACAAGCTCTAGGATTCTACTCAATTCTGTTGTTAGTACCAAAAAAGGAATTAACTTTTCAGCCAGTACTCAATCTCAAAAATGTAAACAAATTTCTGTTGCTCAAGATTTTCAGGATTGTTGGACTTGGCCCTTTTTGCAGGGTCATCCCAGAACTTTTTGCCTTCCTCCTGTATTTTTTCTGACCTGTTGTTGGTGGTTTTATGACTCTGGGCACTTTACCACTGCTGGTCAGTGCCAAAGTGCAAGTGCTCCCTTTGTAAAGTATTGTTATGGATTAGTGATTCCATGATTGGCTTATTTGATTTACTTGTCAGACCCTAGTACAGTGCACTATGTGTGCCCAGGGCCTGTAAATCAAATGCTGCTGGTGGGCTTGCAGCACTGATTGTGCCACCCATAGAAGCAGCTTGTAAAATGTGACTCAGGCCTGCCATTGCAGAACCTGTGGGCAGTGTGGGACTGCCATGTCGACTTGGCAAATGCACACACTTGCCAGTCCTAAACCTTCCCTTTTCTACATATTAGCAGTGGCGGCTCGCATAGGGCGTGCTGCGGGGCGGTGGGGCAGGGTGGGGGAGTGGCAGGGTGGGGAGGTAGTAAACTCGGACCTACGACGGAACGGAGGAAAGTAATTATTCCGTTCCGTCGTATGTCCGAGTTTACTACCCCCCACCCTGCCCCTCCCCCGCCCCGCAGTACGCCCTATGCGAGCCACCACTGCATATTAGTCACCCCTAAGGTAGGCCCAAAGTACCCCTGTGGGCAGGGTGCATTGTATGTGAAAGGTAGGACATGCCCTGATGTGTGAGGCATGTCCTGATAGTGAAATACTGCCAATTTTGTTTTTCACTATTGCAAGGCTATCTGTTCCCATAGGCAAGAATGGGGAGTTTGTTTATAACATCTTATAAACATAACTTACCCTGGGAACAAGGTAGGAAAATAAAGTTTAGTATGCCTGAACTCAGAATGTTAAGATGCATCTTTTAGTACGGGTGATTTTTACATTCTGTGTTTGAAAATACCACTTTTAGAAAGTAGGTATTTTCTTGCCTAACCATCCAGTGTGCCTCTGCTAGGTTTGTGTATTCCATGTCTGGCTTCGGGATGACAGGGGCTGGAGAAGGGCTGCGGCTCCAGAAGTCTGATGAGTCAGGGCTGGTATGAATAGGCCTGGTCTGCATTTGGAGTGGTGGGAGGAGTAGCACCTTCACCTGAATAGGGCTGTGCTTGCCTTCCACAATGACTGCTCTGCCCCCCTGTGGAGTGTCTGGAGCCAGGGCTCACACTGTTAAAGGAGGTTGTTGTGCACTTGCAAAGTGCCCCACAGAACTGGTTTTAGCTGGGTACAGACACTCTCTGCCTTCAGAGAACAAAGGATTTTAGTGTATAAAAAGAGGGGCCCAGACTTTTAGATCACTTCTGGGAAATCAAGAGGAACCTTTGCCAAGGAGAAGATCCGGATAAGCTGAGGAGGAATACTGCGCCTGTGCTGTTTGCTGTCTGGGGTTGGCCTGCAGTGGCTGTTTGCTGCCAAGGAAAGGAAAAAAAGGACTTTGCTGTTTGCTTTGTCACCTGCTTGAAGAAAAGATCTCCAAGGGCTTGAAACTGAGCATGCCTCCTGTTCTGAAGTCTCAGGGACACAAAGACGTCATCCCTCTGTCTCTCTGCAATTGCTGTTTCAGCTGCTACAGAAGGAAATTGCAACACCGACGCCGGCGAGCGATGCCGTAACCTTCACCGAAGCCGTGCACCGCTCGTGAAGAGCACGACGCACCGCCCCGACTTGCACCGTAGGCCCGACGCCTGCTGACGCCGTGCCGCATCGACTCCGAAGCCGTCAACGAGGCCGCTGCCTGCACCGGAGCCGAGGACAACGCTTGTGACGTCCACGACGCACCGTCCCGACTGGCACCGCAGCCCCGACTTCACCGACGCGGTGCTTCATCAACGCGGAGCCGATTCTCAACGTGGGTGACTACCGAATCCATCGACATCGCACCGTCGTAAGGAACCGACGCCTCGCCGCCATCCGTGACGTCACCTCCCCGACACAGTAAGGAACCGACGTCTCCCCTCCCCTGCGCTGCAGTAAGGAACAGAGGCATGACCTCCCCTGGGGTCATAAGGAACCGACGCCGCAGGCTCCAATGAAGCATCACCTCCCCGACGCCGTGCCCCGTCTTTGCTTTCATCAAATTCCAGGTGCTGTTCTTTGTGGGTCTGCTTGACTCCGGGCCCGACGCCGCGCACCTCGCTGTCGGCGCTGTACTTTGGGATTTTCATCTGTCACGACGTCATAATAACTCCAGGTGGAGTTATTTGTTGCTAGAGACTTTATTTAATTGAATAACCTATTTTTGAGTATAATTTTGATACTGTATTGTGGATTTTTGTCGTTTGGTCTTGTTTTGGTTTAGATAAAGATTACTTATTTTTCTAAACTGGTGTGGTGTCCATTTGTAGTGTTTTCACTGTGTTACTGTATGTGTTCACAAATGCTTTACACACTGCCTCTGAGATAAGCCTGTCTGCTCGTGCCAAGCTACCAAGGGGGTGAGCAGGGGTTATTTTAGGAGTGTATCCCCCTTACTCTGACTAGAAGCAAGGGTCCCTATTTGGACAAAGGTACCTACCTCTGCCAACTAGAGACCCCCATTTCTAACAAGGATGGTAACTCTTCAGACCGGTATCCCTTTGGCATCAAGAGGTGAGCTTTTAGCAACTCTAGACTAACAGGTCACTTACTTTCATGTACCCTTTCATCCAGAAAGCCAGATCTATCTAAGGTGTCCAATCCAAGATGATCATTACCAGTTTCAAAAACTACATTTTGGCCTCTCCACGTCACTGAGAGTATCCATCGAGGTATTGGCGTCAGTGGTGGCAGCATTAACATTAAAGGGGGTATCCATTTTTTACTCTCTAGATGATTGGCTCTTATAAGCTTCCTGCATTTCTAAGGCCTAGCAAGATGTAGATATAGCTTGCAGCCTTCTTTGCTGTTGGGCCTGATAGGCAATCAAAAGAAATCCAGATTGTGGCTGCACAAGAAGTGACTTTCATAGCAAATCTTGTTCAATTGCTCCCACATCAGCAAGCTCTGGCTAGGACTTGCTTATAAGCCCAGAGATTTATGGCAGCAACAAATGGAGTGGTTCCCTGGGCTTACTTCCACCTAAAGCCAATCCTAAATCTCCTCCTGTTTCAGTGGAATAAGTCACATCGGGATTTCACTTGCTTGGTGTCAGTCACTCCCAAATTTCTTCTAAATCTTCAGTGGTGGTTAGGGGAGGAGCATTTGTTAAATGTGTTAATTTGTTGTAGTGTTCCATTGTTATTACCAACTGATGCAAGTCTTTTGGGTTGAGGAGCAATACTTCAACATGAGGAGGCGAACGCCAATGTCTGAGATGGAGATGGGCCAGTCATCTAACTGAAGAGACTTAGCTGCAATGTCAGAAGCGATTCAGGCATTTCAGCTTCAGCTGGAAGGAAAAACGTGTAATAAGGGCAGGCAACCAAGTTGCAAGGTGTTACCTCAACATTCAAAGAGATGAAGAGCTGGAAGCTCAGAGTTGACAAGAAAGACTTTTTCTTGGGCAGACAATCATCTGGTTGCTTTAAGGGTGGTGTATATTCCGGGTAAACTGAATCTACAAAGGGACTCTCTGAGTCTCAATCTTATGTCATCAGTAACATGTTACATATCTCAGCTTCAATTCAATCAGATATGTATCTGCTTAGGTGTGCCCAAGACAGAACTGTTTACATCTCTGCAAAATGTGAGGCTGCTTCTAATTCTGCACAGAAATGTTGCGCCCTCAAGCTTACGCAGTAGATGCCTTATTAATCCCATGGCCCAATGACACTATGTATGCCTTTCCTCCAATTTCCTTCTCCCAAAGGTACCGCAGAAGATACAGGAGGAGATGCTGACAGTCATTTTAGTTGCTCCCTTTTGGCAAAGGCAGCCCTGGCTTTTTTGGATACTGAAGATGTCAGTCTAGGATCCGTATCACCTTCCTTTGGATGCCACTTCTCTTCAGTTTCCCAGTCTACCATTGAGGAAATGCCAGCAATTAAACTTGATGCCATGGAACTTGAGAGGGATGGGCTTGAGTTGTGAGGCTGTTCAAAACAGATAGCCCTAGAGTTCCAAGCATGAAGAAACCCATCTTTAGTTGATGCTTTACATCAAGCCTTCAGACTTCGGGCTTGTTCCAATCTTAGTGCACAGAAAAGATTTTAAATCCCAAATCTAAAGATCCTTTTCGAATCCTGGAATTGTTAAGGGATGACTTCCTTGAGGATTTAGCCCCAGCCACTTTAGTATCACAGGGGAAGCAGTCAAAGCCTAAAGGTGGTTCATCTGATGATCTGCCAAAAATGTCTCCCTTAGTTAGTCGCCTCCTTAGATGTTTTAGGCTTAAGAAACCAGAGATTTGTGGAGCAGCAACCTGGTCAACCACACAAACTTTTCTTAATCATTATAGACTTGATTTAGTCAATCCTCTGAGAAAAATGTTGGTTCAGTTATTATTGATTGAGCAATGAAGTAACTCTTGCATTCGTACATAAACCATATTTTCGTATCAGCATCAATTTCTTGTTGGTGCAAATGGTTACGCTTCATATTTTTGCAATGTTGTTAGGACTGTGACGAGGAGGATGGATGATGAGTAATGAAATAAATTACTTACCCATAATCTTCATTACCCTGAGTCATAGTCCTCCTCGCCCCAGTCCAAGTTGCCTCCCCTCTCTCCATACGTTTCCCCTCCTATAATTTTTGTTTTACTTCTTACTCACAGGAAGTTGGGAGGGGAAGTGGGAGGTCTTACACGACATGGGCGTAGTAATGGAAAGAAGACTTAAAACTTATTTTAGCTTTAATTGTTGACTTCAGTATGGGAAGCGGGACTCCTCAATGTTGGTAAGACTGGGAAGAGGAGGATTGTGGGTACTGAAGATTACCGCTAAATAATTTATTTCATCAACTACATGCTACACAATACAAGGAGTACAAACAAAAGTACATTTATAACAACAAATGCACTATCTGCTCACCATCATGCACCTGTGAGAGTGTGGTATCACTTGTGATGTCATCGTTGATATCTGTAAAGTCATGAGCACTGCCTTATCACACGTTCAAACTAGAACTTCTTTGTGTCACTGTTAAAGTTTTTTTTTATTAAAGTACGATGCAACATCATCATAGTAAAAACAATATACACAAGACGCCCATTCGTTCTTTAAAATAAAAACAAATGAACATAAAAATAATGTTTAGTAATAAATATGCGAGATTGCATGTTTCCTGCTAGAAAGCCAAAGCAACACAGTAGGTACACACATATAATGACAATGAAAAGAACTGATGCACATCGAGTAACCTATAGAAAATTAAGCTGAACTGAAATGATAGCTGTAAAGGTTCTCTCTGCCTACAGCACTGGCGTTTCGGGATCATTTCGGAACTGTGCTCCCATAACGCACTAACCTACCCGCTGGGTCTGTGGAAGCAGAGAGATCATTACGGCATCTGCTCAAAGAGACACTAGACAGGAAGTCACCACAGAACCTTCATCCCTCTGGCGGAGCAGGAAGCCCCCTTACCACCTTCGCGCCCCTCCCACCACCACCCCCAGTCCCCAACCAACAGTGACAGCAGCGTGGCACGCCAGGCTCATTGTATGTTGTAAAAGTGGCTTTGAATCAAAATGTGCGCTTGGGCAGAGGCGTAGGTTCAATTGGTGCAGCAGGTACAGTGGCACCAGGCCCAGAGGCCTGAGGGGCCCACTGAACCCTGATTATTGCTGTACTGTATGATTCAAACAACAACCAGGGAGTCCATTTCCTTCCTCGCGCGAGGGCTCGTGACACACTGGCTACGCTCCCGCGCAAGGGGGAGAGGGCGAGCTCTGTGTGAAGACGTTAATTGCTAGTCTGTCTTTTTCTGTAGCATATGAAGTCACAAGAGGTATCATCAGTGCAAATGAACAATCAGCAGAGTTATTGCAAAAAAAGAGCTAATGTCGACTGTTAGTGCTGTTAAATCCACACAGCTGAAAACTCATAAGGTAAATTGTGCTTCAGGATTATTATGCATATTAAAAATGCATATGCCTAGAACTGGAGCAGGTCGCGAGCTGCACTATTCATTTACCAGATTTGCATGTTTTCTCTATTGTATGTTGTGCTAAAATGACCTTACTTTTCAGATAATCTTTGAACTTCGCCCGATATGGGAGAGTGAGGTCTCCGCGAGACAACTACGGATGCCCAGATTCCCACTTTAAATAACAGCACGGACCATTCAGCGGAACAATCCCATGGCAGACACTCTCTGCAATGCAAACAAAAGGAGGGCACTGGCAGAAAAGGTCAAATAGGCACTTTATATATACAATTTATCTCGAACAAAGGGTACTCTAAGAACAAAAGAAATAGATATGACATGAGAAACGAAGAAAAAGAAATAGAGAGAACAAGAAAAAACAGAAAGAGAGAAGTAATGAAAAGAGAATGAGAAAAAATGGAAGTGGGGCAGACAAGACAGAAAAGTGTGATAGGATATATAATGGAAGAAAGCAGAAAATATGACAAGGAAAGAAAAAGAAAGAAAGACTGTTCAAAGGAAAAGAGAATGGAAGAGTGACAGACAAAGGAGAAAAGATTAAAGAAAGAGTGGAAATGGACAGCAAATAAGAGAAGAAAAAAGACAGAGTGATAGAAATAAAGAAAAGGTGAATAACAGAAAACCAGAAATGGAAAAAAGACAGAGGAATAACTAAATGGATGGAAGAAACAAATAATTAAATTAACAAAATAGTAAACAAAGAAAGAAACAAAGAAATGAGGAAGAACGAATAAAGGAATTAAACAATAGGAAGGTGACATCTGGAAAATACATGCATAATTTAATTAAGTGTTAAAATATGGGTTGATGAAAGAAATACAATGACAAAAGAGAGAAAATGAATATTTACTTCACCTATCCTTTTATTTGCCATTTGAGCTACCGGCACGACGCATTAAAATTTCATTCGGGACCAAAATGTGGAGAAATCTTAAGCTCACTCACAGTTTGCCCATTTCTCTCTCCGGTGAAATAGTTGAATGTCCCACTCACATTCCTGTCCGTCCCTGCAACAGCAGAGGGCGCACCAGGTTCGAGAGTGTCCCATCTGCAGAACTAGGAAGGGTTAATAGTAATACCCCTACACACAAGAGTTTGCAGTCAGCAAGGTATGCCCACCTGTCGCTGCACGTGTCCCCATCCGGTAGTGAAGCAAACGAACGACTGGAGCAGGACCCGAGGTGCTGCTGACTTGGGAGAGGGCGAGGCTGGTTTTTAAAAAGGGGGCGTCATTAGCTCCATGTATAAGACGAAGCGGCTTGAACATTAAACAGTGAGTTTGCTTCTGGGAAAGAAGTGGCGCTTCACAGCACAGTCCGATTGTGTTATACACGTTTTAGCGTACACGTATCGTGTAGATTTACTCCTGTGCGTGAAGCTGTCTGAAAATATTACTAACAACCTGCTGAAAGTATCCAAGGAGCTGAAGAGGACATGGAATATATATATATGTAAAGTTTAATGTACAGAAGGGAGGATGCAGTTTTCATGGAGTACTATAGAGGTCAGAAAAAAAGCATCGTTTGCGCTTTGTAAACTGAAAACAGGGCCAGAAGGTGCACGTGAACTTCATGGTGCCTGCTTGAATTTAAATATCGAATTTATCGCAGATTTGGGTTCCTTGATATTCTAGTTCAATGCACTGGGCTTCCCTAAACAGGGAGTTATAGATAATCAACGTGTTTGAGTGCCCTCATCACTATCAGCCAGGCCAGCCAGGGGTGGGTGATAGAGTGGATTAAAATATTTATTGATTGCCTTTTGTTGGGAAAACAATTAGCTTTTGCACATATTAGTTGATAATTTTGATTATGCTTTCCCCATTATGATACTGGGAGGAAACCTGTTTACCTCCAAACTCAAATGCCCGGTTAGTTACTCCAAGTCCTGGTCTTCCCATTCCATTCCTTAACAATGAGCAGCTCGTCTGCTCCGCAGAAACCTTATACCTAAGAGAGTACAATGACACCATGACAACCTGAGAATACCAAAGAAACTCATTGAATAAAAAACACTAAGCAATCACCAGAAACAATGACAGGAAGGGAGGGAAGGGCTCAGGAATGGGACGGGAAGACTAGGATTCAAGTAATGAAGATTACCGGCGAGAAACCAGACATTACCTCCTCGTCCGTCTTCCCGTCCCATTCCTTAACAATGAGCCCATACCCAAGCACATGGTGATTGAAACACAAAGGTCAGAAGGATGCAGCAAATCAACGGGTCAGTTTAATAACAAAGCAAGCAGTACAAATCACAAATCATGTACAGCAGACAAAACATGAGTGCCAGAAGTAGCCAAAGCTGCCATCCCCAACTGAAGACAGTAATGGGAAACAAACGTATGGGGAGAAACCCACATAGCAGCATTACAAATGCCACATAATGGTGCCCCCTGCACATGGCCCAGGAAGAGGAAACCCTCGAGTGGATCTGCCCTGGACAGAAGAAGGAAGAGGACAGTGAGCAGCCTTGTAGGACAAAAGAACAACATTCTTCACCCACTGAGTCAAAGTGGACAAGGAAGGCCTAAGACCCTTCCCTGAGAGATCGTACATAACAAATAAGGAATCCACCTTCCGAAAATCACAGGTTTGATTCAGATAGATGCGGAGAGCCCTCAGCACATCCAAAGAATGGAGAACCTCCTCCTCGGGAGAAGAAGGTCAGGAAAAAAACAGGAAGGACAATATCCTCCTGACAGTGGAAGGAAGAAACTTGGGCACAAAAAACTGACTAGGACGCAAAATCACCTTGGCAGAGCAAAACTGCAGGAAAAGTGGAGAAGCCAGCAAAGCCTCAAGCTCACCAACTCATCGACCAGAGGAAATGCCATAAAAAAAAGAACCTTGGCCGAAAGAAATTTAAGGTCAACAGAAATCAAGGGTTCAAAAGGAGGACCAGTCAACGCCTGCAGGACCAAGGGAAGATCCCAGGCCGGAACTGGAGAGCGTGAAAGAGGATGCTGAAGTAAAAAACTCTGCAAAAGGTGTGCCACCAAGGGAGAGACAGAGGCCACAGCAGAACCCTGGAAGGCAAGGATGGCTGCCTTCAACTCCCGCCAGCTTGAGGACTGGAGAGCCTCGACACGGGACCACCTGCCCTGGGCCTTGGAAACCCCCAGAACTGCATCCCACCCTGTGGCACTGGCATCGGTCGACAACACCCCCATGGCAGGAGGAGGAAGAAGATTGAAACCCCTGGAGAGACTCTGAGGGGACAACTACCACTGAAGGGTAGCCAGAATCTCCGGAGACACAGGAATAAGAGCGTCGTAGGCCTGAGAGGCAGGATCCCAGTAGTTCAGAATGTGATGCAGGAGGGGATATAAATGAAGATGGGCCCAAGTGAGGATATGCAGGGTGGAGGCCATCTCCCTTTGACTCCGCAAGCAGAGCCGGGACGACACCTGAGCCTGAGACAGCACCCAAGAAATATGTTTGAACAGTCAATTGTCTTTCCTGGGACAGGAACACCATCCCCAGATCTATCCAGAAGAGAGCCCCGAGGAACTTCAGAGTCTGGGAGGGCTGAAGGGAGGACTTCCTGTGGTTGATGAGGAACCCAAAAGGATCCAGAAGATGGCAGATCTGAGCCACATCCTCCGCTGCCTGAGAGAAAGAAGGAGAAACAAGCAACCAATCATCAAGGTAAGGAAAAACATGAATGCCCCAGGAATGGAGAATACCCACCAGGGGGGCCAAGAGCTTCGGGAAAATCCTTGGTGCCAATGAAAGGCCAAAAGGAAGCACCTGGAAGTGCTGGGTGCCCACCACAAAGTGAAGAAACTGCTGATCCGCCGGATGGAAGGGAACATGCAGGTAGGCATCCATCAGGTCGATGGAGGCAAGGAACCACCCCTGGTGCACCAGCTAGAGGATAGTCTGCAAAGTCACCATTTTTAAATGACGATGAGAAACGCAGAGATTCACCCCCTTCAGATCCAACCCAGGGTGCAAGTCCGTGGTATCCTTCTTTGAGACCAGAAAGAGGATGGACTAACAACCCAGCCCCCTTTCCAGGGGTGGAACCTCCACTATCGCAGCCTTCTCCAAGGTAAGCTGAATGCCCTCCAGCAAGGCCTGCCTCAGAGGATGATGTGGCAGAGGAGTATCCATGAACACAGGTTCGGGGCAAGATGGAAACTCGATCCAGTAACCAGAGGTCACCATCCGAACTGCCAAGGCATCGGAAAGACCCAACCTGCAATGACAAGAGAAGCGAAGGTGACCCCCAACTGGAAAAGGTGGATTGTCACTGCTTTGGAGAATGAGTTGCGGCAGAACCACCGGACTGGGACCAGGACTTGTCACCTCCATGGGCCCCCCGGCCACAACCCCTGCCATTAAAGGTCTGCTGGGCACCCTTGGCTGAAGGAAAGGCAAAAGCGCTGCGATAACCAAATCCCAACCCTGAGACGTAGGCCGAATGGGAGCTACAAGCTTACGATTTTCAGCTGACTGTTTGACCAAGTCCTCCAGCAGGGGGCCAAACACTTTGGAATCCTCAAACGGTAATTTGAGCAGGACAGACTTCTGAGAGGACTCCGCCTTCCAAGTCTGCATCCAAATATGACGACGAGCAGCAATGGTAGCCCTGAAACAGCTTCCGCGGAACACAAATTATCAAAGGAAATGTACAGAACCTGGAGTTCCATGAGAGCCAACAGAGAGGAGGCATCCTTCCCCTCATTCAACCAAAGAGCCAGAGCCTGGAAATCCTTCAACAGGGACTGGACAATGTAGTCGGAATAGGCCGTAGCCCGAACAAAAAAGTTGGAAGTGGCGTAGAACTGCTTCACAGCACCTTCCACCTTCTTATCGACTGGGTCGGAAGGAAGGACATCATCGGACAGAACTATGCCCTGTGAGGAAAGGCCAGACATGAAATTGTCAGCCTTGACTAATTGAGGGAACTGCACAGAAAAAACATCCAAAAGATAATGTTTACCCAAAAAGCGTGGAAAGACAGACTTGTCAACATCCCGCCATTCATGGGTCAGCACTTTGCAAACAGCAGCATGCAAAGAGTCAGGCTCAGGCAGGTGATACTGAGTGAAAAAATCATCCTCCAGGCCATCAATCACAGGTGGAGGAAACCCCAAAATACTCTTGACATGGCTAGACAAGTCAGAAAGCCCAGGGTCAAAAGCATCAGGCAAGGGAACAGGGCGAAGTACCTTCACAGGAGAACACCTGAGAGGAGAAAGTGATACCAAAGGGGGATGATGGACGGAGCGTTAGAGCAAATCAAACACTCACCCCCAGTCAACTGATCTGGGTTTAATCCATCATCATTCTTTAGCTCACTCCACCACCCCAGTTCAGACATGGCCATATGCAAATCAGTCTGGCCCTGTGCCTCATGGGAACAGTCCAGCCCGAACTGCCAAGCCATGTCTTCCCTGGACCGGAAACAAGCATCCTGGGACCGCTTTCGGGTTCATAACCCTCATCAGCCAGGCTATCTTGAATCCAGTGGCAAAGTGAGCAAGGGACCCACATCTGGGCATACCCTGCCAACTTAGGGCGAGCAAAGCGATACCAAAGGGGAATGATGGACGGAGCGTTAGAGCAAATCAAACACTCACCCCCAGTCAACTGATCTGGGTTTAATCCATCATCATTCTTTAGCTCACTCCACCACCCCAGTTTAGACATGGCCATATGCAAATCAGTCTGACCCTGTGCCTCATGGTAACAGTCCAGCCCGAACTGCCAAGCCATGTCTTCCCTGGACCGGGAAACAAGCATCCTGGGACCGGTTTCGGGTTCATAACCCTCATCAGCCAGGCTATCTTGAATCCAGTGGCAAAGTGAGCAAGGGACCCACGTCTGGGCATACCCTGCCAACTTAGGGCGAACAAAGCGATACCAAAGGGGGATGATGGACGGAGCGTTAGAGCAAATCAAACACTCACCCCCAGTCAACTGATCTGGGTTTAATCCATCATCATTCTTTAGCTCACTCCACCACCCCAGTTCAGACATGGCCATATGCAAATCAGTCTGACCCTGTGCCTCATGGGAACAGTCCAGCCTGAACTGCCAAGCCATATCTTCCCTAGACCGGAAACAAGCATCCTGGGACCGGTTTCGGGTTCATAACCCTCATCAGCCAGGCTATCTTGAATCCAGTGGCAAAGTGAGCAAGGGACCCACGTCTGGGCATACCCTGCCAACTTAGGGCGAACAAAGCGATACCAAAGGGGGATGATGGACGGAGCGTTAGAGCAAATCAAACACTCACCCCCAGTCAACTGATCTGGGTTTAATCCATCATCATTCTTTAGCTCACTCCACCACCCCAGTTCAGACATGGCCATATGCAAATCAGTCTGACCCTGTGCCTCATGGGAACAGTCCAGCCCGAACTGCCAAGCCATGTCTTCCCTTGACCGGAAACAAGCATCCTGGGACCGGTTTCGGGTTCATAACCCTCATCAGCCAGGCTATCTTAAATCCAGTGGCAAAGTGAGCAAGGGACCCACGTCTGGGCATACCCTGCCAACTTAGGGCGAACAAAGGGATACCAAAGGGGGATGATGGACGGAGCGTTCGAGCAAATCAAACACTCACCCCCAGTCAACTGATCTGGGTTTAATCCATCATCATTCTTTAGCTCACTCCACCACCCCAGTTCAGACATGGCCATATGCAAATCAGTCTGACCCTGTGCATCATGGGAACAGTCCAGCCCGAACTGCCAAGCCATGTCTTCCCTGGACCGGAAACAAGCATCCTGGGACCGGTTTCGGGTTCATAACCCTCATCAGCCAGGCTATCTTGAATCCAGTGGCAAAGTGAGCAACGGACCCACGTCTGGGCATACCCTGCCAATTTAGGGCGAACAAAGCGATACCAAAGGGGATGATGGACGGAGCGTTAGAGCAAATCAAACACTCACCCCCAGTCAACTGATCTGGGTTTAATCCATCACCATTCTTTAGCTCACTCCACCACCCCAGTTCAGACATGGCCATATGCAAATCAGTCTGACCCTGTGCCTCATGGGAACAGTCCAGCCCGAACTGCCAAGCCATGTCTTCCCTGGACCGGAAACAAGCATCCTGGGACCGGTTTCGGGTTCATAACCCTCATCAGCCAGGCTATCTTGAATCCAGCGGCAAAGTGAGCAAGGGACCCACGTCTGGGCATACCCTGCCAACTTAGGGCGAACAAAGCGATACCAAGGGGGATGATGGACGGAGCGTTAGAGCAAATCAAACACTCACCCCCAGTCAACTGATCTGGGTTTAATCCATCATCATTCTTTAGCTCACTCCACCACCCCAGTTCAGACATGGCCATATGCAAATCAGTCTGACCCTGTGCCTCATGGGAACAGTCCAGCCCGAACTGCCAAGCCATGTCTTCCCTGGACCGGAAACAAGCATCCTGGGACCGGTTTCCGGTTCATAATCCTCATCAGCCAGGCTATCTTGAATCCAGTGGCAAAGTGAGCAAGGGACCCACGTCTGGGCATACCCTGCCAACTTAGGGCGAACAAAGCGATACCAAAGGGGATGATGGACGGAGCGTTAGAGCAAATCAAACACACCCCCAGTCAACTGATCTGGGTTTAATCCATCATCATTCTTTAGCTCACTCCACCACCCCAGTTCAGACATGGCTATATGCAAATCAGTCTGACCCTGTGCCTCATGGGAACAGTCCAGCCCGAACTGCCAAGCCATGTCTTCCCTGGACCGGAAACAAGCATCCTGGGACCGGTTTCGGGTTCATAACCCTCATCAGCCAGGCTATCTTGAATCCAGTGTCAAAGTGAGCAAGGGACCCACGTCTGGGCATACCCTGCCAACTTAGGGCGAACAAAGCGATACCAAAGGGGGATGATGGACGGAGCGTTAGAGCAAATCAAACACTCACCCGGTCCCAGGATGCTTGTTTCCGGTCCAGGGAAGACATGGTTTGGCAGGTCGGGCTGGACTGTTCCCATGAGGCACAGGGTCAGACTGATTTGCATATGGCCATGTCTGAACTGGGGTGGTGGAGTGAGCTAAAGAATGATGATGGATTAAACCCAGATCAGTTGACTGGGGGTGAGTGTTTGATTTGCTCAAGCGCTCCGTCCATCATCCCCTTTGGTATCGCTTTGTTCGCCCTAAGTTGGCAGGGTATGCCCAGACGTGGGTCCCTTGCTCACTTTGCCACTGGATTCAAGCTAGCCTGGCTAATGACGGCTGAATAGCCAGAAACCGGTCCCAGGATGCTTGTTTCCGGTCCAGGGAAGACATGGCTTGGCAGTTCGGGCTGGACTGTTCCCATGAGGCACAGGGTCAGACTGATTTGCATATGGCCATGTCTGAACTGGGGTGGTGGAGTGAGCTAAAGAATGATGATGGATTAAACCCAGATCAGTAGACTGGGGGTGAGTGTTTGATTTGCTCAAGCGCTCCGTCCATCATCCCCTTTGGTATCGCTTTGTTCGCCCTAAGTTGGCAGGGTATGCCCAGACGTGGGTCCCTTGCTCACTTTGCCACTGGATTCAAGCTAGCCTGGCTGATGACGGCTGAATAGCCAGAAACCGGTCCCAGGATGCTTGTTTCCGGTCCAGGAAGACATGGCTTGGCAGTTCGGGCTGGACTGTTCCCATGAGGCACAGGGTCAGACTGATTTGCATATGGCCATGTCTGAACTGGGGTGGTGGAGTGAGCTAAAGATTGATGATGGATTAAACCCAGATCAGTTGACTGGGGGTGAGTGTTTGATTTTCTCAAGTGCTCTGTCCATCATCCCCTTTGGTATCGCTTTGTTCGCCCTAAGTTGGCAGGGTATGCCCAGACGTGGGTCCCTTGCTCACTTTGCCACTGGATTCAAGCTAGCCTGGCTGATGACGGCTGAATAGCCAGAAACCGGTCCCAGGATGCTTGTTTCCGGTCCAGGAAGACATGGCTTGGCAGTTCGGGCTGGACTGTTCCCATGAGGCACAGGGTCAGACTGATTTGCATATGGCCATGTCTGAACTGGGGTGGTGGAGTGAGCTAAAGAATGATGATGGATTAAACCCAGATCAGTTGACTGGGGGTGAGTGTTTGATTTGCTCAAGCGCTCCGTCCATCATCCCCTTTGGTATCGCTTGTTCGCCCTAAGTTGGCAGGGTATGCCTAGACGTGGGTCCCTTGCTCACTTTGCTACTGGATTCAAGCTAGCCTGGCTGATGACGGCTGAATAGCCAGAAACCGATATTTTGGGAAGAAGGGGGACCCCTACAAATACAATGTGCTTGCTAATCGCAGGGAAAAAGGCTCTTAGGTAAAGAGATAATAGCAAGCTTTCAATTGAATCTGGAGTTAAAACATTCTAGGTATCATGTAAACAGATATAACCACACAATGAACCGACTATAAACTGAAAACAAAATCTTATTTCTGTTTATAAAAATATTTTATTTAGTTATTTAGTCTCTTTTTCTTGGAATTATTTTCCATTCTTGATCAATAGTGTAAATATACATATATACAGAAAAGATGAACACATAATAAATACATGAAAAGAAAAAAGTCAGTCCAAATCATGCGGTCAATAAATATATCTTTCTTAAAAAACTTTTTCAGATTCGATGAAGGCTAGCGGTAGATGACAACTACGTGCGTTTCGGCACTTCTGCCTTCGTCAGGAAACCGTCTATTGCGAACAAAACTGTGAAAAACATAGAACAATTACAAAATATATATACCAAATGCTAATTTTATATACAACTTGTTAGACCTGGCATCCTTGGCGTGGGTCTCCCTTCCATTTTTCGTAATGCCTCCACTGTTGCCGTTATGTTTTTGCTGGACTAGATGCTCATGGGCACTTTGCCGCTGCTAATCAGTGCCAAAGTGCAAGTGCTCCTATCGTGAATTGATGTATGTATTAGTGACTCCATGATTGGATGATTGGTTTACTTGTCAGTCCCTAGTACCGTGCACTGAGTGTGCCCAGGGCTTGTAAATCCAATGCTGCTGGTGGGCTTGCAGCACGGGTTGTGCCACCCACAGAAGCAGCTTGTAAAGTGTGTCTCAGGCCTGCCATTGCAGAGCCTGTGTGGAGCCTAGGGCTGCCATGTCGACTTGGTGAGTGCACCCACTTACCAGTCCCTAAACCTTCCCTTTACTGCATGTTGGTCACCCCTAAAGTAGGCCCTAGGGCAGGGTGCATTGTAAGTATAAGGTAGGACATGCCCTGGTGTGTGTGGCATGTCCTAATAGTGAATTACAGCCATTTTCGTTTTTCACTATTGCAAGGCTACCTGCTCCCCATAGGCCAGAATGGGCAGACTGACTATTACACCTTATAGTCAGAACTGACCCAGGGAACATGGTAGAAAAACGAATTTAGTATGCCTGAACTCAGGATGATAAAATACATCTTTTAGTGAAGTTGGTTTTAACATTCTGTGTTTGAAAATACCACTTTTAGAAAGTGGGTATTTTCTTGCCTAACTATCCAAGCCTGCCTCTGCTAGGTTGTGTATTCCTTGTCTGGAGATTGAGTGACAGGGGCTGGGGGTGGCTACAGGAGACAGGGTGAGTCAGCACAGGGCTGAATAGAAAGATCTGCATCCAGAGTGGAGGGAGGAGTTGCACCTGGGTCTGAATAGGGCTGTGCCTGCCTTCCACAATGCTGGCTCCACCTCCTGCCGGGCGGCTGAGCACTCTGCCCCACATTCTGAAAGGAAAGAAGGAGTCAGAAAAACAAAGTGCTCCAGGACTGACCAGAACTGGTTTTGGACTAGGCAGAGGCCTCTCTGCCTCCAGAGAACAAAGAGAATCAGGGTATAAGAGGGGCACCCAGACCCTAGGAAAATTAGATCACTTTTGGGAACAAGAAGAAACCTTTGCTGAGGAGCGGAACCAAGAAGAAACTGAGGAGAGACTATCCCTAAGCCTGAAGTGCTGCTTGGGGATTGGCCTGCAGTGGTTTGCCTGACTGCCAAAGAAAGGAGAAAGGAACTTTTGCTTTGCTGTGACTTTCATCAACTTGTGAAGGATCTCCAAGGGCTTGGAAGAGAGCTTGCCCCCTGACCGAAGTCCCAGGACCATTGGACTTCACCCCTTTGTGAATTGCTACTGGAAACTCTGTTTCAGTGGCTACAGAGGTAAGGGAGCTGTGACCGACTCTCACGACCGACTCGGTGTCCTGTAAGCACCGCATCGAAGCACCGTCTCGCCCTGCAACGCACGGCCCTGGTCTCACCGACTCCGTCAACGAGCCGCTGCCCTGCACCACATCGAGGGACAACGCGTCCTGCAACGCTTCGCTACGCCGAATCGAACTGGTCCGACCGACAGTCACTGCTGCTGAGTTCGAGTCCTGTGACCGCACCGGAGTTGGGCACCGCTCGCACGCTTTGCGACGCACCGCCCGACTCGCACCGCTGTCCGGACTGATCGACGCCAGCTCCTGAATCCGGCTCCGTCGCCGCACCGCAACCTGCCAGCACCATATCGAAGCACCGTCTCGCCCTGCAACGCACGGCCCTGGTCTCACCGACTCCGTCTCGACGACGTCAACGAGCCGCTGCCTGCACCGCATCGAGGGTCAACGCGTCCGGCAACGCTTCCATTTCTGCATCGCGACCGCGACGAACAGCCATCCGGCTCGCACGCCCGTGCCTGCCGCGTCAAGTAAAAGCTACTGTGACCGAATCTGTCTACGCTGTGTTGGCCCGTCTCGACGCGGTCAGCTGGATTTGTTAGACTCTGTTTGTTCTCGACATCGCCTTAGCCGGAGGAGGCTACCGACTCGCACAGAACCTTGAATTAAGCCTTTTTGATCAGAACTAAGCACTCTTGACAGTATTGTGGATTATTTTTGTCGTTTATGGTCTTGTGATAAATCTATATAAAGTATACCTATTTTTATAAATATATAACCTGTGTGGTGTCCATTTGTAGTGTTGTCACTTGATTACTGTATGTGTTCACAAATGCTTTACACACTGCCTCTGAACTAAGCCTGTCTGCTCGTGCCAAGCTACCAAGAGGGTGAGCAGGGGTTATTTCAGGAGTGTACCTACTTTCCCTGACTAGACTCAAGGGTCCCTATTTGGACAAAGGTACCTACCTCTGCCAACTAGAGACCCCCAAATCTAACACAACTATATACAAACATGCTCAAAACCTAGAATTTGGCAATACCTCTCATTATTATATATAATACAATGCAAAAGATGCGATCAAAAACGGACAATCAACGTATATATATTTACAATGCAAATACAGTTATGTATATACATTTTAAAAAATGATTAATAAATGATATAATGTAATACATTTTGAAATACTTTTTTAATTACTTTTCTGTATGACTAATGGCCACTAAATCATTACAACTAAAACTAGACAAAGTGGTCACTTTTCTGATCTATATGGTTGTTGGTAAGATTGTTGATAGGATTGTTGTTCATGTACATCTGACTGCGTATAGTAAGTATCAGATAAATAAGGATATGTGTTCTCCTTACTGAAGAACCTTATATCTTTTTTAAGTTTTTCCGTTTTTCTCTTGATTAAATAATCCGTGTATGAGTTCAATTCTGAATCTAGCTCTTCAAGTTTTTTCTTAGCCTCCTCCACAGCCAGAAACCGGTCCCAGGATGCTTGTTTCCGGTCCAGGGAAGACATGGCTTGGCAGTTCGGGCTGGACTGTTCCCATGAGGCACAGGGTCAGACTGATTTGCATATGGCCATGTCTGAACTGGGGTGGTGGAGTGAGCTAAAGAATGATGATGGATTAAACCCAGAGCAGTTGACTGGGGTGAGTGTTTGATTTGCTCAAGCGCTCCGTCCATCATCCCCTTTGGTATCGCTTTGTTCGCCCTAAGTTGGCAGGGTATGCCCAGACGTGGGTCCCTTGCTCACTGTGCCACTGGATTCAAGCTAGCCTGGCTGATGACGGCTGAATAGCCAGAAACCGGTCCCAGGATGCTTGTTTCCGGTCCAGGGAAGACATGGCTTGGCAGTTCGGGCTGGACTGTTCCCATGAGGCACAGGGTCAGACTGATTTGCATATGGCCATGTCTGAACTGGGGTGGTGGAGTGAGCTAAAGAATGATGATGGATTAAACCCAGATCAGTTGACTGGGGGTGAGTGTTTGATTTGCTCAAGCGCTCTGTCCATCATCCCCTTTGGTATCGCTTTGTTCGCCCTAAGTTGGCAGGGTATGCCCAGACGTGGGTCCCTTGCTCACTTTGCCACTGGATTCAAGCTAGCCTGGCTGATGACGGCTAAATAGCCAGAAACCGGTCCCAGGATGCTTGTTTTCGGTCCAGGGAAGACATGGCTTGGCAGTTCGGGCTGGACTGTTCCCATGAGGCACAGGGTCAGACTGATTTGCATATGGCCATGTCTGAACTGGGGTGGTGGAGTGAGCTAAAGAATGATGATGGATTAAACCCAGATCAGTTGACTGGGGGTGAGTGTTTGATTTGCTCAAGCGCTCCGTCCATCATCCCCTTTGGTATCGACCTGAGAGGAGAAGGCAGACCCGGAGCCAAACAGGCACATGAACGCTCAGCGCCGCCGCCGCCTGAAAATAAATACAACACCCGCTGGAGCAGGGTGAACAAGTAGCAAAGCAAACAGAAACACGGCCGCTAAAGCAAGTCACAGACACGGACAAAAACAAGTAAGAGCAAAACACTTACCCAACCTCTGCTAGGAACGATAGAGCGAACGCAGAAAAAAGTACAGGTTGTCATGGTGACGCACATCCCCCTTAATGCACGCCAGGTAGGTAGCGCAATATTGGGGGACGTGTTTGAACTGTGCTAGGTATAAGAGCTGCTCATTGTTAAGGAATGGGACAGGAAGGGGGGACGAGGAGGTTATTGTTGTCTAGAGTTCACCACCATGGAAAGGCATCCAGAAGCCACGCTTCATACCAGAAGTCACAGATTTTCCTTCTCTACAAACTCACATTTTCCCAATATAAGAGGCCTTACTTGTTAACATTTTTGTTCCTACATACAGGGCAAAATGGGATGCCATCAGTGGCCAGGGCAGGATGCAGGTGCCACTCAGTTTCAAAATTCATACAATACCTACCAGCATTTGAGCTACTATACAGCAACTATCATTTACATGCATGGCTGTGGTAGGAGTAAACTTTAAAAAACAAGACTGTTTATTAAATAGGCACAAGTCATGTTGAGAAATTAGACAGAGCTATCAATGGACCAAGATTACATTTAGAGTATTCAGATTCGGTTTCTTTGTCTTTTACGTATTAAACAATGTGCAATGGCTAAGCTCAGAGACGTTTGCAACTTCTACAAATATTTCATAGGTTCCTGTCAAATATGTGTTTTACTCCACTGCATTTTGTGCAATCAAAGCCCCCAAATACAGAATGCATTTTAAAATCACTTGACAAAGAAGACAACTCTGCTAATAATCATGAGTCCTGTTCAGTGTAATTTTATCTCAGTGTATTGATTTAAAACTTTGTATCCTCATTGTGGTTAAATACCTTGGCTTACAACTACTACACATGACAAAACAGCATTGTATACATTCTATAAGTAAATGTGCAGAGTGTAATATGCACAGTGCCACCAGAACCTCGAGATGGTAATAAAGAACCATATCATGTGTTACCCTTAAAGTTTTTCGTGTTGTTAGCTTTAAAAAATGCAATTACTGCAAGAGCAGACATAATAAAAGACACATCTGGAGAGCTTCTCATTCACCTAATGAGAAGCCATATCTCAGACAACGAAGCTAAGCCCAAAACCTGCTACACGGAGAATGATCTGAGACACTGTCATTATAGACTAATAATCTGTAAACATGGCAGAAAAGGTTCCAGAAACAACTCACTAGAAATACTGTTAGAAATGGGGTCTCTCTCTAGTTCGCAGAGGTATACACCCTGTCCAATTCAGGACCACCACCCTTGTCAGGGTAAGTCAGATATGCATCCTAAATTAACCTGTGCTCACCCTCCGGTAGCTTGGCACAGAGCAGGCAGGCTTAACTTGAGAGGCAATGTGAAAAGTATTTGTGTAACACTTAATACAATAAAACAGTGAAAGCACTACACAAAAATAATCCACATCAGGTTAGAAAACAAGGCGAAAACGACAAAAAGCCAATAAGTAGAACTGGAGTTATGAATTTTTAAAGAACATCTTGAAATATAGTGCTTAGAGTCTTAAAGGGTCATGCTAGACAAGGTCAAATCTGAAAAGTCAAGTCGACCACGAAGGAGCGCGGGTTGTATACAGAAACCATGCAGGCCCCGCTGAAAGAGTACCTTCACAGAGAAAAGCGTCGACGTCGAGGAGCAGCTGCGAGGAGCGAAGGAGGCGATGCATCATCATTGATCCAAAGGATTGTAGGCAATGTGTTGATTCCGAGTCACGCAGTCGGGTCCGCGTCGCCGTCGAGCTCTGGGCGGTGAAGGCAATGCGTCATCATCTAGCCGTAGAGTCAACGTGGTGGAGTCCTTGAAGCGGTGCTGCTACGGCGTTGAAGGCGAATGTGTCAGTTCCGACTGGCGCAAAGCAGGAGATGCATGGATTTTTGCAGAAGCAGTGGCAGAGTCCAGAGGCTGCAGCAGGATTGAATGGAGTCTTTGATGTCCCTGAGATTTCAGAACAGAAGGCAAGCCAGCAAGCCCTTGGAGTCACTTGGTTCTGGGGGTGTAGAGATTTAAGTCCAGTCCTTCCCACCACCAGACACCTGCAGGTAGCAGGGCAGGCACAGCAGAGCAGGAATCCAGCAAATCCAGCTGAGTGTCAGTCTTTTCAGCAGCACAGCAGTCCTTCTTCCTAGTAGTGTCCTCAGGGTCCAGAGTGTACTGAGTTGGTGGTGTCAGGGGTCCAGTACTATTACCCACCTTTGAAGTGGGGTTCATCAAGATGTGAATGTCGCACATCAGTTCCCTTTGTGTGTGATTGTCTAGAGGGAATGCAATAAGGCAATTCAAATGTTAACCTATGGGCAAGATAGGCCTTGCAGTAGTGAAAAAGAAATCTATGATTTTTTCACTACCTGGACATGTAAAACTTAAAAGTATATGTACAACTTTTTAAATACACTGCACCCGGCCCATGGGGCTGTCCAGAGCCTACCTTAGGGGTGGCTCATATGTATTAAAAAGGTAGGTTGGGGCCTGGCAAGAGGGTTAACTGTCCAGGTCGAAATGGCATTTTAAACTGCTTACACAGGCTCTGCAATGGCAGGCATGAGACATGTTTTAAAGGGCCACTGAAGTGGGTGGCACAATCAGGGCTGCAGGTCCACCATTAGCATTTAATTTACAGGCCCTGTGCACATGTAGCACACTTTACTAGGGGCTTTTAAATAAATTCAATAGGCCAATTGACGATAAGTCAATGTTACCTTGTTTTAGGGAAAGAGAACCTGCACTTTAGCACTGGACAGCAGCTGGAAAGTGCCCAGAATCCTAAAGCTAGCAAAAACAAAGTCAGCAAAACAGGAGGTCAGAAGGCAAAAAAAAGTCAGGGGAAATCATACCAAGCACGCAAGGTCTAACACATGTCACCCCAGCTGAAAGTGGGGACAGCTACCCAACCCCTTGGGAGTTCTGTACGCTAAGGCAGAAAAACCTGGAGAGACCATCAGCATTGGCGTGTTCTGTTCCAGGACAGTGTTCCACCGTAAAGTCAATTCTCTGTAGCAAGATGGGCCACCTCAACAGATTGGGATTCTCACCCCTCATCTGTATTAACCATCTGAGGGATCTGTGGTCTGTCTGAACCCGGAAGTGAGTTCCAAACACATATGACCTTGGCTTCTTCAAAGGCCAGACCACAGCAAACACTGCCCTTTCTATTGCGCTTCACCTCGGTTCCCTGGGAAGTAGTCTCCTGCTGCTGAAGGCTACAGGTTGATCCAGGCCCTCTTTATTTAGCGCTGAGAGCACGGCCCCAACACCATGTTTAGAGGCATCTGTCTGGACAATAAATTACTGGGAGAAGTCAGGGGCCTTGAGCACAGGTGCCATGCACATGGCCTCCTTCAGGGCATCAAAGGCTTTCTGGCACGCCTCAGTCAAGATCACCTGACGTGGCTGCTTCCTGGAAGTCATGTCTGTCAAGGGGGCATCAAAGGTGCCAGACCCCTTGACGAATCTCCTGTAATAAGAAATGAGGCCTAAAAAGTCTCTCAACTCTGTGTGGGTCTTGGGGGGTTCCCAAGTCAGAATTGTTTCAATCTTGAACTGGAGGGGCTGCACCTTGCCACCTCCCACTTGGTGATCCAAGTAGATCACAGATCCCTGCCCTATCAGGCACTTACTGGCCTTAATAGTCAGACCTGGCCTCTGCAGAGCGTAAAAGACTTCCTTGAGGTGACACAGGTGGCCTTCCCAACTGGAGCTGAAGACCGCAATGTCATCTAAGTAGGCAACATTGAAGTTCTCTAACCCAGCCAGGACCTGGTTGACCAACCTCTGAAAGGTGGCAGAGGCGTTCTTTAACCCGAAGGGCATGATTCAGAACTAGAAGTGCCCCTTGGGTGTGGAGAACGCTGACTTCTCTTTTGTCCCCTTGGTCAAGACAATCTGCCAGTACCCAGACGTTAGGTCAAACGTGCTGGGGAACTTGGCAGTTCCAAGCCGATCAATGAGCTCATCAGCTCTTGGGATGTGGTGTGCGTCAGTCTTAGTGACTACATTGAGCCGACGGTAGTCCACACAGAACTGAAGTTCAGGTGTGAAAACTGGATGGTCAGCCTTGGGGACCAGCACCACTGTGCTGGAACAAGGACTGTTTGAGGACTCAAAAACCCCTAATGCCAACATTTTGGAGACCTCCTCTTTAATGTTAGCCCTCACTTTGTCAGACAACCTGTACATTTTATTTTTCACAGGTGGACTGTCCCAAGTGTCAAAATCATGGGTGCACCATGTAGGAGCCCTGGGGTAAGTGAGAAGAGAGAGGCAAACTTCCCCAGCAACTGGCAGCAGTCTCTCTGTTGATCTAGGGTCAGTGTAAGGGAGAGGCTGACACCATCCATGGACCCATCCTGCTCTTTGGAAGATAGGGGGCGGGGAAAGGTTCACTCTCTTCTTCCACCCCATCCTCAGTTACCAAGAGCATGGTAATCTCAGACCTCTCGAAGTGGGGCTTGAGGCGATTAACATCAGGACCCTCAAAGGGTTCCTAGGAGTTTTGAGGTCCACCAGGTAGGTGACATTACCTTTTTGTTCCTTTACCTCATAGGGCCCAAACCAGTGATTTTACAGAGCACAGGGCTCCATGGGCTCCATCATCCACACTTTTTGGCCAGGCTGAAACTCCACAAGAGTGGCATTCTGGTCATACCAGCATTTCATGTCCTCCTGACTAGTTTCTAGATTCTCCTGGGCGAGCTTCCAGAAGCGAGCTGTTTGGTTGTGTATGGCCAACATGTAGCTGACCACATCCTAGGGGGCTCTCGCAGGAACTTGCTCCGAGCCCTCCTTTACCAATCTGAGAGGCCCTCTCACAGGGTGCCCATATAGAAGTTCAAAGGGTCTTAAACCAACCCATTCTGCGGTACCTCCCTGTATGCAAACAAAAGCCATGGCAGAAGGACGTCCCGCTTAGGCCTCATGGTGTCTGACAGACCCTTAATCATGCCTTTCAGGGTTCGTTTGAACCTCTCAACCAACCCATTGGTTTGGGGATGGTAAGGAGTGGTGAATTTGTAGGTCACCCACACTCCTTTCACATGACCTTCATGTAGTAAGATATGAAGATGGTACCCCAGTCAGATACCACCCCCTTGGGGAAATCCACATGGGTAAAGATCTATGACGGGCGCAGTCATCGTCCTCAAGAGGATAGCTCCGGGTACCGGGTGGCATGGTCCACCAAGACCATTATGAATCTGTTGCCCATGGCTGTCTTGGGGTCCAGAGCCCCAATGATGATGATGCCCATATTCTCAAAGGGGGTGCTAACAACAGGAAAGGGTTGCAGGGGAGCCTTGTACTTCCCCTCGTCTTGCCACTCATTTGGCAGGTAGGGCAGGACCTATACTACGCCTCAGAGGCCTTCTTCATTTGGGGCCAATAAAAGTGGGTGACAAGCCTGTCAAAGGCCTTGTCTTGCCCCAAATGACCTGCCAGTGGCACATCATGAGCCAGACCCAGTAGGAAGGTCCTGTAGCACTGGGGGACCACCAACACACGTGTTGCACCAGGCTCAGGAGCCTTAGGCTCACTGTGCAGGAGACCATTCTCCCAGTATATCAGGTGCTTCCCAGAGGTTTCATCAGCTGCCTGGGTCTCTGTCTGCTGCCACAGACCTTCAAGAGAAGGACATTCCTTCTGCACCCTGAAGAACTCCTCCTGGTGGATCCCCCTCCTGCTGCCAATTGGTCAGCTCAGCCAGGTTCCCCAGTTTGGCCATTTCCTCCCCTGTAGTTACTGGGGCGTCCCCTCAGATTCAGCCTCTTCCTGGACCATGGGAATCTCAGGAGCAGATTTCCCACACTCCTTGCACTTTCTCTTTTTGGTAGGTGTATGGGCAATTCTTCCAGGCTTCAGGTCCTCTTGACTACCCTGATAGGCTGCCATGGACCGTGTGGTCAGGCACAACCACTCAGGCAACTCCAACATCTCCACGTGGGACCTGTGCTCCACCTCTTTCCAGGCGGTATGCTCCAGATCATTAACCAGCAGACAAGCCACTGGCATGGATGGACTCACAGCTACCTTAGGAAGACCAGAGACCTCCACCCCCCACCCCCACTCAAAGGAAATCAGAGCCACTGGGTACTGGCTTTCAAGGTTATCAGCTGCAACCACTTCATGGAACACATTAGGGACTACCTGCTCTGAAGACACCAGATGACACCTGACAGTTGTCATGCTGACTTCCATGTCTCTCAGAGCCTCCACCCTCTGCCCATTGATGGTGACCCACTGACTCTACTTCCTAGTATTATCAGGCATGTAGGTTCTCTGCACCATCTCTCTGTCACCCAGGGACACTAGAGTCACCTCTGCACTATCCCGCAAACTATCTGGGACCATCTCCTCCCCAAGCGCCACACTAGTCAACACCAGTGACTGTCCACCGGTGGGGGTCTCTGCCCGCTTGGGACACTTGGGATCCCCTCGAAGTGCCCTTCCTGCTGACACTAAAAGCACTTCAGTGGACTCTTCCCTACAGACTTACTGTCAGGGAACCACTTCTGCTTCTTCTCAGTAGGGGTCTGTTAGAACAGACCCACAGAAATAATTTACGTCCCTTTGGATAAATCCTTGTTTTTATTTCTGTCCCCCCTCCTTCTTCAAATGAGGACCCCGCCCACTCTTGTGGTGATCCCCCCGATACCTTCTTATGGACCCTGGTGCTGACCCAGCGGTCCTCCTCCTTAGCAAACTCCCAGGGGTCAGAGAGCCTACTGTCAACAAGGTATTGGCACATATCTGGTGCTGTGCAAAAGGAATCTGCACAATCCACCCAGGTCTGTTAGAAAAAACTTCTGACTATCCCTGAATTTCTGTCCTTATTTTTCTTGGGTCAGACAAAACTTCTTGATTTGGCCCTCCTTCATGATAGGATACCTCATCCTGTCATCCCCTCTAGGGTCAGCACGGTCTCCAGAGACACCAAGCTTAAAATGTGCATCTTGTCCCAATGTTAATTTATGGGCAAGATAGGCCTTGCAGTAGTGGAAAACGAATTTAAGTGTTTTTCACTACCTAGACATGCAAAACGTAAAAGTATATGTCCAACTTTTTAATTGCACTGCGCCCTGCCCTTGGGGCTGTCCAGGGCCTACCTTGGGGTGACTTATATGTATTAAAAGGAAAGGTTTGGGCTTGGCAAGAGGGTTTACTTGCCAGGTCAAAATGGCAGTTTAAACTGCACACACAGGCCCTGCAATGGCAGGCCTGAGACATGTTTTAAAGGGCCACTGAAGTGGGTGGCACAATCATGGCTGCAGGCCCACTAGTAGCGTTTAATTTACAGGCCCTGGGCATATGTAGTGCACTTTACTAGGGACTTATAAGTAAATTAAATATGCCAATTGTGGATAAGCCAATGTTACCTTGTTTTAGGGAAAAAGCACCTGCACTTTAGCACTGGACAGCTGTGGTAAAGTGCCCAGAATCCTAAAGCCAGCAAGAACAAAGTCAGCAAAACAGGAGGCCAGAGGGCAAAACAAAAAGTATGGGGAAACCACGCCAAGGATGCAAGGTCTAACAGAGACATTTGAAAATCCAAGGGGACCACAGACAGAATCTAGTTGACGGTTCCACCTTTCACAGGATGCACAAAATTACTTGTACACCAATGAGGTCCTCTTAATTCATGCCACCAACAAAAACCTTAATAAGGCGCTAAGCAAACACAAAAGTGGCATACAAAACAATGTTGCAAGTCCAGATTGAACTACTTTGCCACCTCAGCCCGACAGCTCATTGTCTTTGGTGGTATGTGTAAGAAATTGGAGAATTAGTTGAGGGCAGTGAGAACCAACCTCAAAAAATAATCACTTTTCTTGTCAGGCTGAATCACAAATGGCAATAAATAAACCTGTGCTCAATCCTCTGGTAGCTTGGCACAAAGCAGTCAGGTTTAACTTAAAGACAATGTATAAAGTATTTATGCAGCACTCATCCAGTAATACAGTGAAAACACAACACATGAAATATCTTGATTCCTAAACTAATTTAGAAAAACAGCGAATGTTTTTATAAATAAAGTGACACCCATATGACAAAAATTCAATCAGCCGAACTGGAAATATGATTTTTTAAATCTTGACTTTAAAACATCGCCAGCAGTTATCTGGTCGCACTAGACTGGGTCAAAGTCAAATATTACGGCTGACCGCAATAAGGCGCAGGCTGGATACAGGGATTAGGTTCGTCCCATTGGAACGTTTACCTTCTGATTTAGAACCTTTTTGGGAGAAAAAGTGGTCACAGGCGTGTCGTCAGCAGGGCAAGCTGGATGTGATGTGGGGCTTGGCAAAAGCAGGATGCTGAAGAGCAGGGTCCTGGTGCAGTCTTTGACGAAGGTGGGAAAGTTCCAAGCTGGTGAAGTACAAAGTCTGTGCCGAGGAAGACCTCGAAGGGTTGCTGCTCGGCATTGGTCCAGATGAAGGCCTCTACATTTGGACTTATAAAATAGTAATATATAATCCAATTTTACCACTAAGCGCCTGATTCTGATGCGGTTAGGAAGGCCTCCTAACGGCATTTGCTCCATCCAAATCGAATCGGGAACGCGTCTTTCCGACCGACTCAGAAAGGATTCCGACTGACCGAGTACGATGCGAGTTAGACGTTAGGAATATCCCAATCTGAATCCGACGGCATTTGGAATGACCGGGCCGTACGGAGCAGAATCGTACGTCTCTAAGGGCCGCGTTTCCGAATGACCAAGTACGATGCTGGATTTGGACAGTCTTTCCAAATCATGCCGTCCGACTCGAATTGGCAGTCGGAATCAGACTTTGGGGGCCAGTAGTGGGCCCCCCTGCACCCTGGGCCTTCTCATTCGAGCCCGTGGGGGTACCCATGGGTCCCCCCTTACCAGCCATGCACAGTGTGGCAGGCCCCAGGGGGTGCCCACCACAGGGAGTCCGATTTTCCCCAGCCACCCCTTTCTTCAATGGGAGCCTATGCATTTGGTCGGAACAAAGGCTCCCATTGAAGTCAATGGGAGTCCAACCAAATTGTATCTGGAAGCATCCGGATGCATCGTACTCGATCAGTTGGACTCTCCCGATCTGATTCGGTCAGAAACCATTCCCAAACCCATTCAGTCGGGAAGCTTTCATCAGAATCGGGCCCTAAGTTGGATTTTAAGCCACTATTAAAATGAGTCCTTGAATCATTTTTCTTGCTGCTCCCAAACTGAAATTAAGCATTATAAGTTATTAAAATGTAACCCAGTGTTTTCCAAGGGGTAAGGCAGCCTTGCTACAGTGAAAAATGACATTAGGGAGGTTTCACTGTCAAGACATGTAAAATATTAAATTTACATGTCCTACTTTTTAAATGCCACACACCCTGCCCTATGAGCATTTGAGAAGTACCTTGGGGGAGACTTATAAGTACTACAAAGTAAGGTTTAGGCCTGGCAAAGGGTTTATTTTGCCAGGTTGAAATGGCAGTTTAAAACTACATACCCGGGCTGTAGGGGCAGGCCTGAAGGCATGCTTTACCATGCTACTTTAGATGGTTGCACAATGTGTGTGACATCCCACAAGTATCATTTCATTTACAGGCCCGAGGTACATGTCGTACCATATACTAGGGACGTATACGTACATTAAATATGCCAATTAGGAGTATGTCAATTTTACCATGTTTAAAGTTAGAGCATAAGCACTTCACCACTGGTTAGGAGTAGTAGAGTGCAGAGCTTGCAAATAGTCTAACCACAGGAACACATCATGACTAACAAGTCCTTAAAAGGCCAATAACTGTCTGGGGTTGCTTGTGGTCCTTTTTGGATGGGGCCTTTCATGGCAGTTTGGGGTGGACTGTTCTGATGAGGAGCAGGGTCAAGGTGAATTTGCCTCTATCTAGAGTGGCACAGCAGGTGAAGACCAATGGATTGGAATGCTACCCCAAGTGATTGCCAGTGGTTAGACTATTTACAAGCATTCCTCCCACCATCATCTTTTGTGTGTTTGATGTAATGCCTTAAGTGACCTAGGGTATTTCCCAACATGGGTTCCTTGCTCACTGTTACGCAGGATCCAAGCTATACCTCATTGAAGAGGCCTAAAAAGGCCCAAACTGGTCTAGGTTTTCCTGTGGTCGCTCATGGAGGGGGTCAGTTCAGGATGAACTGTTCCCATTAGGAGCAGGGTCAATACCAATTTGCTTAAGTCGGGCCACAGTAGGTGAAAAACAATTTGTTGCATTTCTACCATGAGTCATTGCCATTGCTATTTTCCCATCATCTTTCATGTGCTTGATAGTATAATACCAGATTATCACAACCACAATATTGTCTCACAGAATATGGTGTCCCAAATGCTGTTTATAAAAATATCGCGCCATTGGAGTAAATACAAGACAATCTATACCCAGTGAAACAATTTTTTCGTAAATGGTTTTAGGACACACTATTTCTGCAAGACAATATTTTCAGTAGCGTTATTCTGTTATACAACCACTCAGACATACCACAGGTTTTCTTCGTCTACGCCCCTACTCATGAAGCCAAGTGTAACACCAAAGAGGCATAGACTAAATCAGCAACAACCTTTTAATAACATCCTTCACACCTCCCCACTTCCAAAAGACCCCCCAGAAAATCACTCTTCCAAATGTTTGTATCTCAGCACCCCTCATAGAACAACTATTACCATCAAAGTATTAATGGCCAACTAACCAGAGTATTAGAATCACATCCATCAATTCCCAATGTCTTATCCGACCTTTACAACCCAGTGGAAATGAGCATTCTTGTAACAAACAGGCTCATCAACACTCATTTCGGTTGGAAACACAAACTGAATACTTGAGATCTATTAATTATCTCTTTAGAATTATAAATTTAAGATAGTTTACATGAACAGAAACAAGGTTTGGAGACAACTTTACCATCATCAATACCCTTATTCCCACAGGATCTCATAAACTGAGGCTAACACAAGAAGCTGGTTAACTCTAGCTCAGACTGCCAGGTTAACCTGTACATAGCTGCATTCTATTATATGCCCGTTATTCACTTGGATAGTCAACAGCTACATAATCAACCTGCACAGCACTTTCATCACAGCAGTGATTTGCCACCATTTAGAAAGTAATTGTATATTCTGTGATTACATTTCTTAGCTGACTTTCTACCTGAAAAGGTAATCTTAGAAACACCTGTTGGGTGTTGACAGACTCAATTCAAAACCTGCACCAGGCTTCTTAGAAAACCTGCTGACACTAAGAGGCCCATTAAGAGCAGATAGCAAGCCATCAAACCCCTGGGGATGCAGAAGCTCCACTACTATCATCCCCACTGCAGGCAGATCACTGACACAAATACTGAGGTAAACAATAGTGTTTGACACAAATATTCTATCAAAAATGTTGTATACCATATATTGTGTCCTAATACTTATAATGGTAAGTATAAAAATATTGGGAAAAAAATATCGTTGACACTAATATCATCCAGAAATGTGCAAAATAATGCTTTTTAAATATGAATAGAGTTTATAGTAGTAAATGTTAAATATTTTAATATATAAAGTTAATATAATGTCAATTAAATAAATTCCACTAATATTAAATTCTATATAGGTAGTTATAGTTAGGACCTAGTTTCCATAGGAAAAGCGTTTTTTGACTTGCTTATAACTTTGGCGCCATTGATGAATTGTCACAAAATTCTCCCAAAAAAGTACATCCCCCCCGTATCTTGCTGTGCATGGAAAGTTTCAGTGTGATTTGTCAAGTGGGGGGGGCAAGAAAAAGGGGGGGGCAAAAAATGTGTTTCCAATGTTAATTTCCGTTGAGATTATAAAAACGGCTACAGACTGAACCGCTAAATGGTATTACACCAAATTTGGCAGAAAGCTAGATCTTGGTCCAGAAAGATCTCTTTTTGTGATTTGGTGGAAATCCGTTCAGTAGTTTTTAAAATACTAAAGGAAAAATAAATTTGCATATATAGGGAAGCAGATCCTCCGCAGATCCAACAGATCTCATGCTGAGATCTGATTGGCTGCCAACACTTCAGGCAGACATTTTGGGACTTGGACTCAGCTGAGTCCCAAAAATAACAGTTAAAAGAAAGAGAAGGTGGCAGGGTACGAATACCCTGACCCCATAGGCCTGTTGCTGAGGATCCCCAGGGACACCACCAGGGCCAAAAAGCATTTTAAAATAAAAAAGACTACTGCAAAAAGCACAGAGGGTCTCAGGAATCCTTTTTTTTTTTTTTTAAAGCGTGGTCTCCAGCACTTGTTTATAATTGAGTCCCCAGGTGGGTCAATATCCCAGGGGCATATATATTTATTTATTTTGAGGATGGGGCCCTCCTCCCAATGGCCGATATCATCCCCGGGGACCACCTGTCAGGGTTTTCTGTGGCAATTACACAGGAGCAGAATGACGCCTATTCCCAACTCTCCTCCAGAAACTCACTGCCCACAAAGAATAGAAAAACATGGGCACAGTTAAGTCCCTGGGGGGGAAAGGGGATGGGGAAGAGAAGAGACTGCCTTGGTTGAGATTCTTCAGGAAGGGATTCTTCTTTTGCTAATGGTAACCCTCCTTCTCACTGAGAACTGTAAGAAAACATTAAGCATTAATTATCCTACTCTCTCTTTACTCTTCTACTTCTAATATATATATATATATATATATATATATATATATATATACACATCTGTATTTTAACTCGTTCTTCACATACCCTTTACTAACAAGGCTTTAGCTTCTCTTCTTTTTTTCTGTGTTCTTTTTCTTTCTAGTAATATTAGTTATTTACATTTCTTCACCAATTAATTTATCATTCTAAATTCTTAACTTTTCTTTTTATTTAGGTTGGTACTTGCGTGTCTGGAGAGACCTGCGTAAGAAGCATGGAACACTTCTACAGGTAAGTGGAGAGTCTCTAGGCTAGCAGCGTTTCTTTTAAAAGTGTTAACGATAACTGCAGCTCAAAATAGAATAGCTTGAAAAACTGTATTTCAGAAAATAAGAGAGGTAAAGTTCTAATCTTAATTTTGACCCAACGCAACATCAACTGCCTTATATAATCGATACTCTTTGTAAACAAGGGGGATTAATGTTAAACCAGGTGACCTTTAAGACTGCGTGAAAGCGATACACTGTAACCGTTACCCTTCTCTGTCTTAACCAAAAGAGTAAAGCTGAGTAGCTTACTTGGCAGGGAAACTTCACTTTACCCAAGCGACTGAGACACTAATCTACTGAGAATGCGCACTGACAACTCGAGACACTAGGAGGACGATTATGAGGGAATCGCCTCAGAATTTCTAGGGACTCTTTGCACTAACTCAATACAGAGACACTATTCTTGTGCCAAAATAGGCTTGCGCAGAAAGGATTAGCCCGTGAACACTTGACCGAAGGAACTAAAATGACGAACCAGACGTTTCCTACCTTAAACTGTCTAATGCGACGGAGGAAACGAAAACACTGGCTCGTCGATAATTCTGTCAGGTGAAGTGCGCGGTCGTTAGGCTGCACGAGCCTCACATTCTCTTCATGTTCCAATGGGAAATAAACTAGAGCGTAGCAGGAGGAGTTGGGCTGGCAGACATCTTGGATTTTCAGCGCTGCTAGCTCAATCTCCACCTGCTGGGTAACACGGAGTCTTGTCTTCTCCGGGTTATCTTGCCAATGGAGACACTGGCCAGAATGGAATGATTAGCAGGAATCCTTCTTAGGACCCTGACACCACAACCTTCCCGGGGCCAGGCCAACCTTAAATGAAGATGAGGGGGGGCTGCGTGGCCCCCTTCCTAGGCTGTTTACAGCCCCCAAGACTGCCACCTCCTCGGGGCAAGGCCAAAGTAATATGGGGGACCATGCGGACCCTCTTCCTGGGCGTATTACAGCCCAGGAGACTGCCAGCCCAAATTAGTAATAGGGAGGGGGGTGCGTGGCCCTTCTCCCGAGCCATTTTCGGCGACAGGGACCACCACCTCCATGGGGCATGGCTGAAATGTCAATGGGGAGGGGGCCCCTCCCAGGCCATTTTTGGCAAGCCTTGTCAGGCCTTGCAAACACAAAGGAGGGGGCCACACAGCCCCCCTCCAGGAGCTATTATTGGCCCCAGGGACCACCATCCCCCAGGGCTGGCTCCCTATGACCGAGGTGCCCACCCTCTGGACATAGTTGTTTGCTGTCACATGAATGAATGAATGAATTTATATTTGTATAGCGAAGGACAGACGCAGATGGACACAAGGCAGAGAGTTAGAGTAAGTCCTTGAAGAGGCAGGTTTTCAGGAGTTTTCGAAACGCTAACAGGTTCGGCTCCTTCCGCAGATTTAAAGGAAGGGTGTTCCAGAAGTTAGAGGCATTGAAAGAAAAGGAGCGCCCGCCCCATCTAGTTCTTCGTATTTTTTCCGGGACGGCAAGATAAGAGGAGCTGGAGCGAAGTTTTCTGGGAGGATGGTAGGGGGTAATGAAGGAATGGGTAATGACCGGGCCATTCTTCCAGAAGGCCTTGTGAGCCAGGCACATGGCCTTAAATTGTATCCTTGCCGTAATAGGGAGCCAATGAAGGCTCCTCAATGCTGGTTTCGCAGATTGCCTACGAGGAATCTGAAGGAGCAAGCGAGCAGCACAATTCTGGATCGTCTGGAGTTTATGAATAGTGAATTGAGGGGATCCCAAATAGAGGGCGTTCCCATAATCCAGGCGAGAAAGAATAAGAGCTTGGACCATGATCCTTCTCGCCTGGAAGGGAAGGAGGGAGAGGATCTTACGCAACATCCTCATCAGGCCGTAACAGGTAGCTGAGAGCTTGGTGGCCTGATAGTTGAAGCTAAGAGAACAATCAAGCCACATACCAAGACTCTTGATCTGGACTTTTGGGTCTGGGGCAGGGCCAAGACAGTCTGGCCAGAGGAGGGCAGGGTCGAAGGAGGGTGAGTTGCCGAGGAGCATGAGCTCGGTCTTGTCCCCATTGAGCTTGAGGCATGAGAGTTCCATCCACTCAGCCACCGCCTCTAGGCAAGGACCTAGGGAGCTAGATGACCTCTCAGGGTGGTTTAATGCCACCACGAGCTGCGTGTCATCTGCATAGGTGATGATCTTTATGCCGAAAGGATGGACAATCTCCGCCAAGGGTCTCATATAGATATTAAATAGAGTGGGGCTCAGGGAGGAACCCTGGGGAACCCCACAGCTAAGAGGCAACTGGTTGGACACAACATCTCCTTCAAACACCTGGAAAAAGCGGTCGCTGAGAAAGGACTGGAACCAGGCTAAAGCTGTGCCGCTCAGCTTTGACAGCTCCCACCATGCAAAAGCAAACAGTAAGTCCGCTCCCAGCGGGCAGGAAAACTGCTCCCATTTGCAGGAGCAATGCCAGCTCGCACTGGATGCGGAGAGCCTGCAGGGACCGCAGGGGCATTAAGGCTCCCCCGTGGTCCACAACAGTGCACACTGGGTGACATGGGTGGGGCCAGGGCACTCAGGCACAAGTGGCCAGGCCCAGGAGGATGGGGTCCCCGGGAAGAAAATGGACCCGGGGAAGGGGGCTGCATGGCACCCCTCCACTTGAATTGGCCAGGCTCCGTGGATGGGGTCCCTTGTGCCAAAATCGACCCAGGGAGGGGGGCCGTCTGGCCCCTATCCTTGAACTAATTGGCCAGGCCGGGGAGGAAGGGGTCCCCGGACCCAAAATCAGCCCTGGGAGGGGGGCAACATGGCCCCCCTCTCCTTTCACTAATTGGTCGGGGGTCCCCAGGCCAAAGTCAGCCCGGGGAGGGGGGTCACGAGGCCCCCCTCCCTTTTCACTAATTGGCCGGGCCCGTGGGATGGGGTCCACAGGGCTAAAATCAGCCCGGTAGGAGAGCCACGCAGCCCCCCTCCCCTTTTAGTATTGCGCTGAGCCTCTGGGGATGGGTTCCCCGGGGCTAAAATTGGTATGGAAGAGGAGTCACGTGGCCCCCCTCTCCCCCTCTCCTTTCACTTATTGGCTGAGCCCTGTGAGATGGGGTACCTGGGGCCAAAGTCGGCCCGGTGAGGTGCGGGCTATGCGGCCTCACTCCCCTTTTAGTAATTGGATGACCCCGGGGGATGGGGTCCCTAGGGTCAAAATCGATCCGGGGAGGGGGGCCACCTGGCCCCCTCTCCCTAAACTAATTGGACGGGTCCCGTGGTCCCCCTCCCTGTTTAGTAATTGGATGGCCCAGGGGGATGGGGTCCTCTGGGTCATTATTGGCCTGGGGAAGTGGGCTGCATGCCCCCCTCCCGGGTTGCCTACATATGGGGGGGCCCACAGGGCCTATAACTATAACTGGTGACCTCATCATGCACTGCTACGTACCCCACATATTACATTAGCAATGGCATCTGGTACGACAACATTCATGCTGAGTAAAGCGCTCTGATACCCGATACCTTCGGGTCAAGTTTGCGCTATATAAAACTCTGTAAAGAATAAAAATAATAATATAACTGCAACATGTGCTATCAAATTTGTGATGTTAAAACTATGCATGGCGAGGGCGTGAGTTATAGTTACCTTAGGGCATGAGTTATAGTTTCTTGAGATAACTAAAATTGTTGAATTTCTATGGTTTTGTGCACGTAAAATCTGAACCTACCTATAACGTCCCTCTGACCTTTTTTTTTTGTGAATTTCTAAGGTTATTGTAATTCTATTTCCTAACTATAACGTCCCTGAAACCTTAGGTTTTTTCAGTAAATATAAATATATAATTATACAAACACACACACACATATATATATATAAATATATATATATATGTTTGTGTGTATATAAAATATCTATTTATATATATAGTGTAACATAATTAATGACATTATTTATTATACATCATATTATTTGTTTTTAATACTTTTCATTTATTACTATGAAAATAAAACAAATATATATATATATATATATATATATTTTTTTTTTTGGGTGGGGTTTTACATTTGTAATATTTAATTTATTGTCTTAATTAATATATATTTGGTTAGTGAACTGTATATATATATATATATATATATATATATATATATATATATATATATATATTATCTACTGGCGGTCGCCATTAGATAGTTATAGTTAGGACCTATTATCCATAGGAAATCTGCGACATTCTATTTGAAATAACGTTGGCGCCGGTTGACGAATCTTCGCGAAAGTTTCCAACTTGTTGGGGCGCTCCGCTCCTACCCTGAAAGTCTCGGGGTGATACGTCAAGCGGGGGCCGAGAAAAAAGGGGGGTCCCAAAACGCGTTTTCCCCATTCATTTTTCCATAGGAACCTTTAGTCGCAGCTACAGCCCGAACTGCAGAACGGAATTACACCAAATTTGGCAAAGAGGTAGCCCTTGGTTCAGACTGGTGCCTTTTGCTTAAATGGTGTAAATCCGTTCAGTAGTTCCTGAGAAATTCACAAGTAAAGTCACATATATATCTATGGGCGCGTCGGATCCGCGTACCCTCAGCGCACCCTGCGCGCACCGTCCCGATCACGAGCTGCATGCTAATTGGCTGTCAGCTGGCTGTCAACATTCCGATTCAGGAAGTGTTGGCAGCTATTTTGTCCCGAGGGACAGAAACAAGTGCGCAAAGCGCACAAAGGGGGCAGGGTAGAAACACCCTAACCCCCTAGGCCTGCTCAGGGGGTCCCACAAGGACCCCCTGGGCAAAAAAAAGCATTTTTTTTTTTTTTAAATCGGCAGGATGCGCTCAGGGTGCGCGGATCCTGCCGAAAAAAAAAAAAATCGAAGCGCGGTCTCCCGCGCTTCGATGTAAATTTGCCCCCGGGTGGGCCAAGTTGGGGGGGGGTTTATTTTATGTATGGGGGGCCTCTAAGGGCCCCCCAAGCCCCGGGGACCACCACCCCCCGGGGCTTTATCATAAATGGTGCGGGAGGGCTCTGAGCTCTCCCGCAGCCCCGAGGACCGCCACCTCCCCGGGGCTTTTTTTTTTTTTTTTAAACCTGTGTGGGGGGCTCCAGCCCCCACACGCCCGGGACCACCACCTCCCCGGGGCACTAAGAAAATTGAAAATGGGGGTCCGTTTTGGACCCCAAGCCCGAGGACCACCACCTCCCCGGGGCTTTCAAAATGTAGGGAGGGGGCCGCACGGCCCCCTCCTGGAGCCCTTGATGGCCCTGGGGACCGCCACCCCCAGGGCCGGCTCCTGCAGTGTCCCGGGGTGCCTACCCCCGGGACACTGTAGTTTGCTATGACAGGACGGGAGCCTCGCGGCTCCCGTCCTGTCATAGCAAACTTGGTTTGCATTTTGAAAGAGAGAGCAGGAAACCTGCTCTCTCTTTCAAAATGCAAACCCAATTGCTTTCCACATGGGGAGCAGCATCTTAGCTGCTCCCCATGTGGAAAAGCAATGCCGGCTCCCATAGGACGCGGGAGCCGGCGGGACTGTAGGGGATTGGGGACCCCCACAGTCCCCAACCAGAGGCCAGGCCCCGGGGATGGGGTCCCCGGGGCCATAACTGGCCCGGGAGGGGGCCACGCAGCCCCCTCCCCAAATAAAAAAAATAAAAAATAAAAAAAATAAGGGCAAGGCCGGCCCCGGGGATGGGGTCCCCGGGGCCTTAAATGGCCTGAGGAGGGGGCCACGCAGCCCCCTCCATATTTTTTATTTAAAAAGAGGGCATGCCCGGGGGATGGGGTCCCCGGGGCTAATAGAGGCCCAGGGAAGGGGTGCCACACGCCCCTTCCCGTTTTTTTTTTTTTTTTTAAATAAAACAAAAAAATGCTCAGGCCCCGGGGATGGGGTCCCCGGGGCCAAAAGTGGCCGAGGGAAGGGGGGCCACGCAGCCCCCTCCCATAAAAAAAAAAAAAACGGCATTGTGCCGGAGGCTCCGCCCCCTCCCTGCAGTACTCTGCAAACGCGCCCCCTGGCGCGTTTTAAGAAGGAAGTAATTCCCCTTGAATACTGGGGGTCCCTGGGGGCCAACTAGCCCACCAGGAACCTCCAGTATGCGCCAGGGAGCTGCCTTGCAGAGAGGTGTACAGAGGCCACGCCCCTTTTACACCTCTCTGCAACGCAGCTCTGTGGCGCTTAATGGAGGTAGCTGGTGGGCTAGTTGCACCCCAGGGACCCTCAGGATTCAAGGGAGTTAATCCCCGACTTAAAACGCGCCACGGGGCGCGTTTGCACAGTGGTGAAGGGAGGGGCGGGCCTGAGGTGACATGTGTGCAAACAGGCCCCGTGGCGCGTTTTAAGATGGGGAATTAAATCCCCTTCAATCCTGAGGGTCCCTGGGGGCCAACTAGCCCAACAGGTACATCCAGAAAGCACCACAGAGCTGCGTTGCAGAGAGGTGAAAAAGAGGTGTGGCCTCTCTACACGTCTCTGCAACGCAGCCCCTGGCGCATACTGGAGGTTCCTGGTGGGCTAGTTGGCCCCTAGGGACCCTCATGATTCAAGGGGACTTAATCCCCCAACTTAAAACGCGCCACAGGGCGCGTTTTCACAGATGTCACCTCAGGCCCCGCCCCTCCCTTCACCATTGTGCAAATATTCCTCTAAAATCTGCCGAACTACGAATTCTGATTTACTCACCTGTTAGCAGGAGAGACCTCAGTGCTGCATCTTTCAGCCCAGTACTAATCCTGAAAAGTAATTTTAACCATACTTACCAGTAACTTGAATTTCCTTCCATAGGATATCATTGCCTGCTTTTTGCTGAAAAAGTTTCTAAGTGTTGATTTTTGAAACATACAAATATTCCTCTAAAATCAGCCGAAATACGAATTCCGATTTACTCACCTGTTATCAGGAGAGACCTCAGTGCTGTATCTTTCAGCCCAGTACTGGTCCTGAAAAGTAATTTTAACCGTACTTACCAGTAACTTGAATTTCCTTCCATAGGCTAACATTGACTGGTTTCACTTGGAAATTCTTCTAAGTGTGGAGTTTTGGAACTTTAAAATATTCCTCTAAAATCAGCCGAAATACGAATTCCGATTTACTCACCTGTTATCAGGAGAGACCTCAGTGCTGCATCTTTTAGCCCAGCACTGACCCTGAAAAGTAATTTTAACCGTACTTACCAGTAACTTATATTTTCTTCCATAGGAATCCATTGTCTGGTTTTCAGCAGAAAAGTTTCAAAGTGTCGATTTTCACAAACTACAAATATTCCTTAAAAATCGCCTGTATGACTTAAACGCATTCTTTCAACTGTTTACAGGAGATGCACCAGTGCTGGATCCAGGATCCAACACTGAGTAAGAAAAAGTAACGATAACAGTTTTTACCTGCTAAGTGAATTTCCTTCCATAGGATAACATTGGTGATTCTATGAGAAAAAGTTTCTAAGTGTCAACTTTTAAAATACAATAATATTCCTTAAAAATCACTACTGTAACCAAAACGCTTTTACTCAACTGTTTACAGGAGATGTCCCAGGACTGAATCTAGGATCCAGTCCTGTGGTTAGAAAAGTAATCCATAAAGTAACTAATTGCATTTAACTAGAAATTCATATTGAGCTGAATGTTGCATTGTGTTTGAAAATGTGTTGCCCATTGCAACAACTGTAACTACTGTACTTAAAAGTCTATTGCCTATGTGCAAAGTATTTAAACTAAAGTAATTCATTCTGAGAAAGTATTTTTTGTAATGTATAATGTAATTACAATGTAATTTAAAAAATAAAATATGTAAAAAAATTGTTTCTAAAAATGTAGTAAATCAGTATGAAAAAAATAAATATAACAATTAATACATTTAAAAATTGTCATTTACAAAACCTTTGAAATTCACTGAAAAAACCGTAGGTTTCAGACATGTTATAGTTAGGAATTAGCATTTAAAAAACCTTTGAAATTCACTGAAAAAACCATAGGTTTCAGACACGTTATAGTTAGAAATTAGCATTTAAAAAACCTTTGAAATTCACTGAAAAAACCATAGGTTTCAGGCACGTTATAGTTAGAAATTAGCATTTAAAAAACCTTAGAAATTCACTGAAAAAACCATAAGGTTTTAGGGACAGTTATAGTTAGTTGGACATTGCACTCGTACAAAACCCGTGAAATTCCCCCGTTATAGTTAGTTCAGGTAACTATAACTCGCACCCCCGCAATGCACTGCTGATGACGTCACATATTACATCACTCATGACATGGTCAGTGACATCACTGATGACATCACTGATGACATCTCAAATGACATCACTGATGACATCACTGATGACATCATCCATGTGAGAATTTAATGCATCTTCTCACACCCTAATATAAGTTTTGATACACCCACTCTAAATTACAGACTGCCATTCTCAAAACCATACACACTCCAATACCAATAAGTACATACCCAATCTAGCAATGACCATAGAAAAGTATACACGAATAAAGGAAGGGAAATTATATATGGCATTCATGGACCTGAGCGCAGCTTTTGACTGCGTGGTCCATGAAAAACTCTGGAATATAATGCAGATGATGGGAGTTGAACTTGCCATACTCAACTTTATAAGGCAGCTATATGCCAACGCAACGGCATCAGTACGATTTACCAAAAATGGAGACTGTACGCGCCCTTTTAAAATTTCTAGGGGAGTAAGGCAGGGCTGCGTATTGGCTCCTTTTCTTTTCTCCTTATATACAAACGGAGTAGAGAAAGTACTCTCAGTTGTTACAAATGATGTTCCCCTTTTTGAAGATCAGAAAATACCAATATTGGCTTATGCTGACGACGCTGTGTTAATCGCCAGGACAGGGTTGGGGCTACAAAGGTTGATTACGGCATATGTTTCCTTTATGGATTCATTGCAAATGAAAGTGAACCATAACAAGTCCTTTGTAATAGTCGCTGGGCAACAAAAAGAGAAAAAAGGATGTATTTTCATGCCGAGGCGAAAAGAATTGAAGTAGTAGACTCTTTTCCCTATTTGGGGATTCTTTTCGATAAAGACTTATCGTGGGTCAAATTGGTGGAAGGTAGAAAGATGGTGATGGAGAGGGGCATCATAGCTTTGAAATCTTTTACAAAAAAACTGGGGCGAAACCTTTAATGCCGATTAAAAACATTTACCAAGCTAGAGTAAAAGCTGCAGTGAACTATGGGGCCGGCGTTTGGGGGTGGCTGAATCCTCATCTTTACAGACTGTTGAGAATAAATTTTTTAAATCAGTAGTAGGCCTCCCACCCTCATTCACAAATTATATTTTACATACGGAACTGGGTGTCCCTTTTATATCAGACCAGATCCAAATAGCCCCAATATTATTATGGCATTCAATTTGGAGAAGAGAATCTGTCCCACTTACGCAATCAATAATAAAGAGCTGCCTAGCTATGGATAAGTGGAGGAGGTCTAGGTGGCTGAGCTATGTAGAGTCTGTATTAAGAGAAATTGGTCTTCCAGAACTTTTTAATGATCCTTTGGCATGCAAGAACATCTCTAAGCAGAAGGTTACTAACATGTTTTTGCTGATGACCGAGTACAAACGTAATGAATATTATAAGGAGAAATATGCTGTCCGGTCATATCGCAGTAACCCCCACCGATAGAGGAGGAGTTTTCTTACCTTGCATCTGTAAATAGATTACAACATAGATTCATCTTGCTAAGGTTTCGAACAAATTTAATTCCCTGCATGTTAGGATACCCGGAAAATTCTTTTAATTATGCTGATTTAAGCCCATGCCCCTGTGATAATTCATCAGCGCAAACCGAACTGCATATAGTCCTATTCTGCAGCCTATATGAGAAGGAAAGGAAGGATTATCTGAAACCAATTTTAAAGAAAGGAAATTTTAAGCAGTGTCGGGTGGCACTATATTTTTTAAAATCATTACCAGATCCTCTGGTATATTTTTCTGTGGCGTCCTTCCTATGGGCCTGTATGAGGAAGAGAAAGGGGAGGGCACACAGAGCACTGAGATTACTTTTATAGACGAACTGTTTTTCTTATAACTGATTGTGTAAATAATAATATAACTGCTAAAAATAGTATGTGAAGGGATTTTAATGATTTTAAAATTAAGAATTATTTCAGAAAGGTATGTAATTTGAGTGAAAATTTTATAAATGTTTATTAATTATGATGAATGTATTTGTTCTTTTATGATCATTTTTATTGTGGTCGAATAAAGAATATGACTATGACTATGACTACATACCCACTCACTGATTCTTAGGTCTACACACACACATCTACTCACTCACCCGTACAGTCACTCATACTTACAGTCACTCAGTACAGGACTATCATATGCACTCATACACCTATATAAACACTCACACAACGCAACTCATCCATAGAGGTACTCACACACCTAGTCAGTCATGCAAATAATTAATCACACTCCAATTTACTCACCTATACAGTTATACACACCAGCTCACTTACTCATAAAAATACTAGCACATTCTTACGCTCCTATGCAATCACTGATGCAAGCACTCACTCATCCATATAGCCACTCTCACAATCACACACTCTCACTTATAGCCATTTATATACTCCAACACACATATATACTGCCTTTCACATATGTAGTTACTCACACATGTACCACTGAGATATACATTCAATCACTAACACACCCATACACACACTCACCCACCCATACAGTCCATCACAGACGCACTCTTGAAACCATGCACCCAGTGAATCACCCACTCACACATCTATGCACAGAGTCACACACACCCCACCCACACAAACACTCAGGCACCCATACAGATACTCAGAGAACCAATCCATAACCCATATAGACACTCATTTAGCTAGTCAGAAACCCATGCAGCTGCTTACACAACAACAGACAGACGGATACAGACATTCACACAGTTTAGTCACTCACCCATGCATCCAGTAAGATACGTTTAATCACTCACTTATAGACTCAGTCACGCACCTACTAAATCATCCATTCAGGCGCTTCTACACCCACTCATTCTTCAATACGCCTTTCCCTATATATATTAAACATATTTAAACTTTACAGAAACACACAGTCACTGGATGATGTCATCAGTGATGTCATTTGAGATGTCATCAGTGATGTCACTGACCATGTCATGAGTGATGTAATATGTGACGTCATCAGCAGTGCATTGCGGGGGCGCGAGTTATAGTTACCTGAACTAACTATAACGGGGGAATTTCACGGGTTTTGTACGAGTGCAATGTCCAACTAACTATAACTGTCCCTAAAACCTTATGGTTTTTTCAGTGAATATATATATATATATGTACATATATATATATGTATGCACACACAATAAAACCATAAAAAATATAAACAATCCAATAACAAAAATATATTAATTAATTACGACAATAAAGTAAATATTACAAATTAAAAACCCCAAAAAACTGATTTACTAAAAAATACTATAAACAGCAGGAAATGCGTTGGACTTCAGAGGGATTCAATTTACTATTCCCACTCCAGTATGTACAACGGTAGGGAAAGCATTGAACTTAGGAGGGGTAAGAGTTAATATTCCCACTTCAGTCTCTGCAACAGTAGGAAAAGCGTTGGACTTCAGAGGGGTTATACTTACTATTCCCACTCCGGTCTGTGCAACAGTTGGGATAGTGTTGGACTTCAGAGGGGGGGAGATTTACTATTCCCACTCCAGTCTGTGCAACAATAGGTAAAGCTTTTGAGTTCAGAGGGGTTAAATTTACTAGTCCCACTCCAGTCTGTACAATAATAGAGAAAGCGTTGGACTTTGGAAGGGTAAGTTTTACTATTCCCACTCAAGACGGTGCTAGAGTGGGGGATGTGTTGGACTTCAGAGGGGTCAAATTTACTATTCCCACTACAGTCTGTGCAACTGTAGGGAAAGTGTTGGACTTCGGAGGAGTTGAATTTACTATACCCATTTCAGTCTATGCAGCATTAGGAAATGCGTTGGACTTCGGAGGGGTAACAATTACTATTCCCACTCAAGTCTGTGCAGAAGTAAGGAAAGCGCTGGACTTAAGAGGATTTAAATTTACTATTCCCACTCCGGTTTGTGCAACAGCAGGAAAAGCTATGGACTTTGGAGAGGTAGGATTTATTAACACCAGTCTATGCTTTAGTAGGCAAAGTGTTGGACTTTGAAGGTATAAAATTTACTATTTCTAATCCATTCAGAGCAACAGTAGAGAAAGGACTTCACTTCAAGCACACTACATATTTGAATAACCAGATTAATTTATAAAAAATATAAAACTGTTAATATAAACAATATTAATTAACAAAAAGAATATATATATATATATGTAAACATAATGAATATAGAATTTAATAATTATCAATGAAAAAATAATTGTTATTTAATTATTACTTAATTAATTTCCCACCCTGTACCCCTACAAACCTAGCAGCCACACCTAAAATATAACTATAATAAATAAGTATATGATAATTTATATAATTAATAACCAATTAAATAATTAACAATTAATAATCAATTGTTAATTAATAATTACTTAATACACTTTGAACCCTATACCCCTACAAGCCCAGCAGTCAGAGCCTAAAATATATAATTATTACACAGTATACATAATTATTAATCAACTAAAATATTATTAAAATTAATAACTAATTATAATTAATTATTACTTAATTAACTTCCCACTCTATACACATACAAACCTTGCAACCCACACCTAGAAAAACTAAAATAAATCAGTATTACAGGATGTAAATAATTAATATCAATCACATACTTACTTAAAATTTATTAATTAATGAATAATTAATTATTAGTTAATCAACTTCCCACTCTATCCCCCAACAAACCAAACAATCCGCTCCGACACTATAAATCACTATTTATTTATTTATTTATTTATGTATTTACTATTAGCAATTAAATGTAAAAATCTACATCCCTTAAAAATATAAACTACCTCAAAAAATAATAACAGTTATACAAACAAAACCAACAAATAAAATTGATATATAAATGAAAACATATTATAATAATTATAAAACAATATTTTTACAACTATTATATTGAAAATGAGATTAACAACAACGATATTCTTAGCAACGAATGAATGAATTAATACTTTTTATTGTTTAGTTAATCGGAACTTAACGATTAAAAAAACAGATAAAGTCAACACTTTGGTTACAACCGAAATACAAAAATCCAACTGTCCTTATGTTTTTAGCTCCTCAAGCCCAATGTCCCTATCCACAGCTCCAGCATTTATCATAAGCTATTTCATACTATTTCATACTATTAAACAGCAAGACGTAAACATGAGATGAGTGGATAGGTGTTGGACTTGGCCCTCTATGCAGGGTTATCACCAAACTTTTTGCTTCTTCCTCCTATTTTTTCCTGACCTGTTGTTTTTGATTTTAGCATTTTACCACTGCTAATCAGTGCTAAAGTGCATATGCTCTCTGTGGAAATTGTTATTAGAATTGGTTCTCCCTGATTGGCATATTTTGATTTGCTGGTCAGTCCCTAGTAAAGTGCACTGGGTGTGCCGGGGCTGGTAAATCAAATACTACTAGTGGGCCTGCAGCACTGATTGTGCCACCCACATGAGTAGCACTGAAAAGATGTCTCCGGCCTGCCACTGCAGTGCCTGTGCGCAGTTTGCTAACTGCCATGTCGACTTGGCAAGTGCACCCACGTGCCAGGCCCTAACCTTCCCTTTTCTTACATGTTAGTCACCCCTAAGGTCGGCCCAAGGTGTGGGCAGGGTGCAGTGTATGTGAAAGGTAGGACATGTACTGATGTGTGTAACATGTCCTGATAGTGAAATACTGCCAATTTCGTTTTTCACTATTGAAAGGCTATCTTGCCCCATAGGACAGAATGGGGAATGCTTTGTAACATTTTACAAGCATATCTTCCCATAGGGATAAGATGGAAAAATAAAGTTTAGGCTCTCTGAACTCATAATTTAATAACACATCTTTTACTAAGGATGGTTTTTAAATTGTGTGCTTCTTGTTTAACCATTCTGTGTGCCTCTGCCTGTTTGTGTATTGACTGTCTGGTTTTGGAGTGACAGGGGCCGGGGAGGTGCATTCTCTCAGACAGCCACCGGGGGCGGGGGGTTGATGTGTGTCCTGCCTTTCCTGAATGAGTCAGGGCTGGGCTGAATAGACCTGGGCTGCATTCAGAGTAGTGGGAGGAGTTCTCACTAGCACCTGAATAGGCCTGGTCTGCATTTAGAGTGGTGGGAGGAGATTTCCCTTGCACCTGAATAGGGCCTGTCTGCCTTACACAAAGCTGTCTCCACCTCCTACTGGGCTGCTGCACCAGAGAGGACAGAACTGGTTTTGACTGGGCTCAGAGACCCTTGCACAAAGAGAACAAAGACATTTTGGGGTATAAGTATTAGACCTAAAACCCCTGAACTTTAGACTACTTCTGGAATCAAGAGGAACCTTTGCTGAGGAGAAGAGCTGGAGAAACTGAGGAGAAGTACTGCCCTTGCTGTGTGTCTGGGGTTGGCCTGCAGTTGCTGTTTCTGCCAAAGAAAGGAGAAGGACTTTGCTGTGTGCTGTGTCCCCTGCTTGAGGAAAGTCTCCAAGGGCTAGAGTAGAGCTTGCCTCCTGTTTTGAAGTCTCAGGAACACAAAGACTTCACTCCCAGCTCCCCTGCACTTCCTTGCTGGGAGTTCTGACCTGCCAGGAGTGCCTGTGACTGTGTGGGGCCTCTGGAGGTTGTTTCTGCTGCTGGGAGCTGGAAAGCAATGCAACAACAAGAAAATCGACGCATTGCTCTTCTTGCGACCGTTTTTCCAAAGCAACGCCGTGGTGCGAGAAGAATCTCCCTGCACCGCCACGCCGCTGCTGAAACCGATGCAGTACCTGTTGCCGCTGCAAGAATCGATGCATCGAGGGATTGCGGCTGAAGAAACCGACGCAGTGCCACTTGACGCTGCTGCATCATTCGCCGACGCATCTCGGATTTCCACGCATCGTCCCTGTGCGACAAGTTTTCCCCGACACATCACCCGCAGATCGGAGTCGTCTCAGAATCGACGCCTCGCTTCCCACTACAGACCGGACCCGACGCACCGCTCCCCTGTGTCCAGCGGAACTGTCGCATCGCATCCACGAAGGTCTCAGGAATCAACGCATCTCTTTGTTTTTGACGCTTCCCATCGCAGCGGCTGTTTGGCTTGGTGAATTTTGTCGCAGCGACAGGTACTTTGCAAGAAATCACGCATCTATAGTTTTCTATGGACTCAGTTGCTAAAACCTTTTGCAAGTCATTTTTCTTAATACTTGTATGTTGGATTTTTGTTGTTTTGGTCTTGTTAAGTTTAGACAAAGATACTTTATTTTTCTAAACCGGTGTGGTGTCCATTTGTGGTGTTATCACTGTGTTACTGTTAGTGTTGGTACAAATACTTTACACATTGCCTTTGGGATAAGCCTGTCTGCTCGTGCCAAGCTACCAAGGGGGTGAGCAGGGGTTATCTAGAGTGTGTATCCCCCTTACCCCGACTAGAAGCAAGGGTCCCTATTTGGACAAAGGAACCTACCTCTGCCAACTAGAGATACCCATTTCTAACAACAGGCAAATAAGTCCATAGTCTAAGGGTGCACTGCTCCTAAAGCAGGCAGGTTTAACTTAGAGGCGATATGTAAAATATTTATGCAGTACTCAAGCAGTAATAAAGTCAAACCACAACACAAGAAAAATCCCAAACCAATTTAGAACAATAGAGTACATTTTTAAGAAATAAAAGGAGACCATAATGACAAAACCCCAATATGTAGAACTAGAGGTATGATTTTTTTCAAATAAATATTCAAATTAGCTCCAAAAGCATTTAGCACCAACCGCAGTCATCTGGTTGAGCTTGACCAGGACAAAGGTATGGCTTAAGGTCGACCACAATGGAGTGTGGGTCAGATACAGGGACCAGGTTCATCCCAGTGAAAAGTTTTACCTTTGGACTTAGGGGCCGATTCCGATTCGGGCCGGAAATCTCTCCGACCGAGCCGGACCCGGAGAGATTTCCGACCAAATCGGACCCGTGCAGCCCGACCGAACGAGTACGATGCGTCCGTATGCTATCGTACTCGAGTCGGTCGGACTCCCATTGAAGTCAATGGGACCCGGTCATACAACGCATACGCGGGCTCCCATTGCCTCAATGGGTGCGAGGCGAACAAGGGCGCCCCCTACAGCGGGTACGCGGCGAAGCGACTTGCGCCGTACACGCACAGGTAGGGGGGACCCATGGGTCCCCCCTGTGTGCGACTCGCGTGGCTACGCGTACAGGGGGGACAGACACGGACCCCCGAAGTACGGCTCCGACTGCTCTTTCGAGCCGGACGGCGCGTGTCAGTCGGACTGCTCGCGGCGCGCATCGTACTTACCTGGCCGGGGAACGTCTCCATTGCGCGGTGCGAGTCGTGTCCGAGCGAGTCGGTCGGTGCGGTTCGACCCGGGAACGAGTCGGTCGGAGCGGTTGGGACGCCCGAACGAGTCGGTAGGCGATTTCGCATCGTACTCGCTCGTCCGGACGCGCGTACGAATCGGTCGGGAAATAGGTCTCCGAATCGGATCCGGTTATGCCGAATCCGATTCGGAGCCCTACCGGCCGAGATCGGAATCGGCCCCATAGTCTGTGGAATTTAAGTTAAAAATCCTCAGCAAGGCAACCCAGCAGGCTATGGCCTGGGCAGCTCCACGTCATTGTATAACCGCTGGACAAGGTCTCAATGAAGCTGTTGACTTTTGGTGGAAAAGCTCTGAGCATGAGAACTTTGAATTTCATGCCCAGAAAAGGACCCCCCGGCGGCGAAATACTTTTCGCGCCTCTGCCCACTAAAGATTCCTACCTTCAGACTTAGTCACTTTTTTGGAGGTTGGATTCTTCCAGCACCGCAATGTTGCAGGCTGTGGTCCAAGATTGCTCTCCAAGATTGCTCCCCAAGCCCAAATACCTTCTCCATGAGGCCCCAATAAATCAGATTTGCTGCTGTGGAGAAGAACGTAGTGGGAGCAAGCTGAATCTTTGGCCCAGCAGCAATGGACCTTTGTCTGATCAGTTTAGAAGGTTGGTCCTGTTCCAGCGTCCATTTCTAAGTCCCAGGTTTCATGATTTTTTAGGGGGCGTCTACATCCAAGCTTCTTGGTCCTTGATAACAATACATGGGGGTCAAGACTCACTCCAGTAGAAGCCAGCAGCAGGGTCCGGAGAAAGTCCAGTTGGAACTGGTCAGCTGGAAATGCAGGAAAAAGACCTCTTTGAGCTTGTTGTGTCCCTTTAGCCCAAACAGGTCAGCCTTATGACCCTTGGAGTCCACTTCTTTGTCCTGGGTACAAGAGGGAGAGCAGGCCCAATCTTCAGGGCTCTTCTCAGGTCACAGACAGGAGGGCCAGTCCTAGTTTGTTCTTCCACAGGCCCAGAAGTGATCCGAGGAGGATACTGTCTGTGCCACCTTTTATGTCCAGTGCCTGCCAAAGGGTGGGGGAAACTCCTGACCACTCCTTAACCAATGGGGGGACCCTAACCACTTTTGCAGCTCTTCCTGTGTGTTTTACTGCAAACAATCCCACTCTGCCCCTCTTTGATGAAATCCAACACTGCAGAACCTTTCCTCCCCTATGCAGAGTTCCTGTGCCCACCCTAGAGGTGTGTCTGGGGAAATTAAAGAGCCCTACTCTGTGGTCACTTAAAACCAGTTCTTGGGCCGCTCCTCTCCCATTGAGCATGGTGCCTGGTTAGGAGGAAAAAAGGAAAGGAGCAGGACCAAGTGTTGGCTACACCTTCCTGTGACAGGGTAGATCCCTTTGAAGTTAAGTTCCTGGGCACAGCTTAGATGGTCAGCGTGCCAGAGAAACAAAACACCTCCACATAAGCAAGGCTTTTGTCCCAGGTCTGAAGGAAGTTCATACCACATCAGGGGAGCTTCTGAATGACAGCTGATAGCTGTAGTCTGCAGAGCGGTAATTGTTGCTTATTTTAGTGAAAGTGCTATGCTTTTTTATTTTAAACTTTTTTAATAATTCGGGGTAAATCTTTTTAAACAGGTGGAATTTGTGTGTTTTTTGTTCTTAGCTGAATGAGGGCACATTAAGAGTTTAGTAGTGCCAAAGGAAATCTGACAGGGGGGGCTGTCTCAGGAAATCGAGCTAGGAAAATACAACATAAGGAATTTCAGCCATTTTTACTCTTTGTTGGAGCCACACTGCTAAGCCCCATTTAGAGTTAGCGCTCTAGTGGCTTTTTTGACAGTGACTCATCTCTTCTTTGCCTGCCCACAAAAGGGCGGCAGAAGCACTGACACAACCTGTAGAGCGGTCATTTTTGCTTATTTTATTGAAAGTGCTGTGCTTTTTTATTTTAAACTTTTAAAATAATTGGGGGGAAATCTTTTTAAATGGGTGTAATTTGTCAATTTTTTGTGCTTTGTTGATCGAGGGCACATTAAGAGATCAGTTTGTCCCGATTAAACAGAGAGTAATGTTTAAGACATTTATAATTACCCAGAGAGCTCTTCACCAAGCAGAACCTCTCTATTTACAAAGGAGATTTAAGAAATATGACCCTAGTAAGGAGCTACATTCTTCCAACCAGGGGCTGGTGTGTATCCCTAGGATTCATAAGGACAGGTTAGGAGGACAGCCCTTCTCCTATTTGGCAGCAAAAAACTGGAATTCCCTTCCTAAAGTATTGAAAGATCTAAATGTGGAGAAGACTAATAAGTCAGTACTGAAAACATACCTTTTTAGGGAATGCTAAAAATCTATTCCTTTCTGCTCTACAGGGTTTTTTTGCACCTGGACACTTCTTGGGAAGCAGAGCTCTGCGCTCTACAAATTACATTTATTCATGACGTTCATTCATGCATTCATGCATGCAAATGGGATTCTAGAAGTTCTAAAATTTGTATTACTTTACCAATGAATTGGGCTTGTAATAAATATTTTAAAAAGTCCAAAAATGAATTTTGTAGCTGTTTCCTAAGTTTAGTTTGAGAATATTAAATGTAATATTCTGGTGGAACAGCTAAACCTGCTACAGTGAAAATAGCTTTGAGGGCTTTCTCACTGTAAGGACATGTTTAGCCTTAAACCTTTACATGTCCTAATTTTAAATACCATGCACACAGCCATATGGACATATAAGGCCGACTTAAGGATGACTTATTAAGATTTAAAAAGTGGGTTTAGGCTTGTCAAAAGGGGTTATTATGACATGGTGGATATGCAGTTTAAACCTGCACAGCCAGTCTACTGGTGGTAGGCCTGCAGTCATGTTTACATTGCCACTGTAGTAGATGGCACAATGAGTTCTGCAGTCCACTTGTGCCATTTAACTTATAGGCCCTAGGTACACTGTGGTACCATATAATGGGGACTTATAGGTAAGTCAAATAGGCTAATCAGGGGTATGACAATTTCATCATGTTGAAAGGGTAAGGACAGGCACATTGCCACTGGTAGCAAGCAAAAACAGTCAGGGCAAAAAATTGGGGTGGCATCACGCAAACGATGATCATTTCCAACACTCACGCAAGGGCCTAGGAAATGTGAGCACTCTGAATTCCGTAATATCAATGTAAAAGAGCATCACGTCTTAATAAATAAGTTTCAATTATATGTGATAAATTGGTTGGGTGAGAGAACGACCACACTTGCATAAGGTTAGATGTCTCTTAAAACGAACTTGACTATCACAGCAGAACGTGACATGAAAGTTAAAGTTGCATCATTACTGCATTGTGTTGGCTGGTGATGCTCATGGATAACAGATGGGTTCAACTGCCATCCAAAATACTTCCCTGTCATCTCGAAACTTTGAATATTAAATGTACCAATCATAAGTCCTTGGGTGTCTGAGGTCCCAGTGCTTTCCAAACTTTTTAGATCAAACTTTTGGGACCCACCTTGTCATTTGTGCATCACCATGTGTCTTGATTTGTTTTGTTTTATTACTATTAACATATGTGTTTCTGTCACAGTTCAGAACTACTTAAAAAGTGATTCATTGTTGCTTTCCTAACTACACATATTTACATTTTGTTTTGTTACAAAAAAATGAGTTCCTACAGCCTTTCCTTACACTCTCCTTGTACCCCAGCAAGACTGTCATATAGTTCACAAAGTGAGAGGAGTTTGCAAACACCAATCCATGTTAAAAAGACATAGCCTGACATTTAACCTGCCTTTGAAGCACAGCAAATGAGACAAACTAAATACAGAATTGAAATGCATCTTTATTTATTGCTTGGACTTTCTCAACCCAACAAAAATCGGCTCGCAACCCATCAGTGGGTCGCACCACAATTTAGGAAACACTGTTCTACCCGATATATCATTCTCACATTCTGTTACAGGCATTCTGTAGTCTGCAAAGAATGCCCTCCGTTCAGGATAATGCCTAGCATTGCAATTCAAAAACACGGTCTGTGGCGCCACCTTCAGTGTTTCATATAGAAATAGTTACTACAAACGTATAATGTGATTTTGTCATAAGTCGCTGAAAAAGGTAAACACATTTAAATTATCTGTGTGCCATTTGATCCGTATTTTCTACTATGTTTTATTAGATTCTAGGATAGTAGTTGAACCCTTCTTCTTGCAACTGTGATCAGGTAGCGGCTCAGATCCATTAGCTGTCTTTTATTAAGCGTAAGCGCCTGAACTATAGTCCCCTAAAGTAACATTGCACGCCGAAAACACCTCCAGTCAAAGTGGACTAACGCGCAGACGTGTTTTTGTGCCGTTGTGGGTTGTTCGTTTTGGTACATTTTGCAGTTGCTTCAGCATCATTCTATAGACCCTGCTAATGATCAGAATTGCTGTGTGCGTTTAAGAAGATAAAAGGAGGGACCCAGGCCACAATTCCAAAAAAATAGAAGGGGGGGGGAAGGGGGGTGGAAGGGGGGAGGAGGGTAATTAGCACAGATAATTCGCAGTTATTATGGTTTGATGTCACAGGAAGTGACACCACAGAAACTGATGTCACGACCCTGTAACTTCTCTCAATTAGCAAAAGCTGAGTCCCTGGCTTTACTATTAATGATATGTGAATGTAAACAGGTGTACCAAATGTATGCATTAATACCTAAACGAAACTCACACGTGCATCTACTTGTTGCATGTGAATAGAATGCAGTGAATGTTTTACCACAATAAGCAACTCTACATTTAGAGCAAGAGCCATGCATTTAACATTTATTCATTCGTACAATTTGAAATAATGGGCAAATGCATCGAGCTCGTGCAAAAATACTCATTAAGTTAGCATCGGAGATGACAAATGGAGCTAAAGGCATTTACTTTTGCTACATTAAAAATGTAAAATGGTGCGTGAGTTTTGTGATCATATGAGTAATTTTCCATTCAACAAACTTTATTTCGGTCAATATAGACCATAAAAAGTAAATGATACAAATACATACATAGCTAAATTTAAGCAATACTAAAAATTCATCAAAGACAGATTGTAAAAGATAGCCACAATGCATTTTAAGTTAGTCAAGTATCATTACAGCAATAATTCAAAGAGTAAAAATAGTTAAAAGCAGGTTAAAAAAAATGTTAAAAAGGTTAAAATGGGACAGAGTACAAAGAGATATATTTATAGTTGCTGTGGTGATTTTAACAACACCCTACGACTATGCCACATAGAATTGAGGAATCGAGACAGGGCAAAAACTGTGAAGGGGTGAGTATCAGATCTCAGTATTCTATATGCCTCCGAGCACTGCCTACACCCCAGATTTCTACAGAGTGGTACGAGCCAACGCCGTCTGGCTATTTTATAGCCAGGGCAAAAAAAAAGTACGTGAATGTCGGACTCGTCTGGGCTATTGCAAACAGGACACCCAAGGGTATGAGTAATTTTATCAGGGATCGGAAGTGGCTCTTGACTACATGAGCGCTATAGAAAAAACAACATTTAGATGTAACCATACTAAAATGTGAAAAGAACATTTTTACTTTAGTTTCACTTTGTATAAATCACATATATGTCCCAGACACGTCACTGTTTAATTGAGCTAAATATGACAACATTTTAGGCAGGCGATATTTGGTTCTAATGGTTTAATCTGCATTCACAGTTGAAAAATATGTGCTGGGTGTACCCGTATTTTTTAGGTCAAAGCCTACCATCCAGTGCAAGCACTGGCTGTTGCAAGGCATATTGTGGCTCATCAAGAACATACAGGTGCTTGGACCCTGCCCATCGATTACCATTGGTCAGCTTTCCTTGTCACTCTCATTTGCCAGATTCGTATTCATTTCCCAGCTTGTAAATGTTGTTTGCAATATATATTGATTTCTCGAAATAAGAGGGCAGAGGATACTTTTTTTTAATGAACTTCGACTGCTGGTATGGAGAGACTCCTGGGCTGCCAAAACCTCAGCCTAACACTCTATATTGACACCGGTGATCCCTCGGTCGCCGCAAATCCGATCCTGACTGCTATAGTATTAGCCAGGTGGGAGGCCCAAAGACTTTTGAATAACCCTCCAGTTCATACATTATAAGGCCCTGCTGTGGCATAACGCGGCCTTGTGGATAGCAGTCAAACACATTTTTCAGTAGCGGCTCCTCTGCTATGCTTTGAACAGTGTAAAAGAAAGGAAATATAAAATGATAATAACTTTTAGTTATTATCATTTTATGTTTCCTTCCTCTGCGGGCGGGTGGGTGGGCGGGACTGCTCTGCTCACGGAGCAGGGCAGGAGAGGAGTGGTTTGCCCACTCCTAAGTGCGCAATGACTGTTTGGTCGGCCCTCTCGGGCCGCCCAAACCAGTTATGCGCACTTTCCCCGTTCTCCATGCAGTCTGCATTACGGCCTGCATGGAGAACAAGCCCAGGCCCCCATTCCCTGGTTGAGCGTTGAACCAGGACGCTCAAAACCAATCACAACGCTGCATTGCAGCGTTGTGATTGGTCAGGGGAGCCTGGGTGCTTACCAATCACAATGCTGCATTGCAGCATTGTGATTGGTCATGGGAGCCTGGCTTCATGTCCCACGAGGAGAGCAGGAGCAAGGAGCAGAGACGCAGGGGCGGGACCGGCAGCAAGGTAAGTGTGTAATTATTATTTTTACATTTTTTTTCACTGCGCTACCTCAAGCCCGCACCCCTCCTCTCCCCCCGCCCGCCACCCGCGAGTCATGCTAGCCGCAACTGCATTTATTGTACAACTTGGCATGAGAAGGGTTTGAAGAGAACAGACCTATTCCTTGACAATGGGGCCCTTAACACCTTTGCACCATTACAGCTGGAATATGGCCTTCAGAACATAGACCACTGGCAATACGAACTGGCACGTTGCCTGCACAGTACACTAGGACCTGCACTGTTAGACCATTTAAACTCCCCCATGCTCCAATACCTCCAGACAGGGGGACAATTCAGAGGAGCAGCGTCTGGACTATATGACATTCTTTTTAATTCCATACATTCAGGCATCCTCATTAACTCAACCTGACTGACTTGGCAGACACTCATTGGAAAAGTCTATTCCCTTGAGGATGGTGCGTCGCTGCTTCGCAACCATGATAGGGTCTTACAGGAGTCCAGGACGAAGTTCTTATACTTCAAGTTGTTGAACGACTGTTAATAGTCCCAAGAAACTGAAATGGGCCAAGCTGTTACTCCATGACCTGTGTTGGAAATTCAACGCTGAAATTGCAATATATACCATATTGTGGAAGGCATGGGCGGAAACAGAAGCGAGGAGGCCGGATAGGTGTAATATTGGGGCGTTTTATTGTCCAAATGGTTGGTTAGAGTATATACAGGTATGATTTTCAAAATAAGGGAAGAAAAAGAAATCGGGACAAACAAAATTTGATACATAGTAGGGATTCTCTCCCCTAAGGAATTCTCAGTACTATCCCAAGGGTATTTTAAGTCTGTTCCACTGAGGTTTCAATGGAATTAGTAGTCTCTTCACTGAATCCTTCTCTTTCTCGTCTCTTTCAGGTACTCAGGTCTGTCTGAGGGGGTCCCAGGAGGCTTGCAGAGGGAGTAAACAACAGAGGAAAAAGATGCGATAAGTGTGTTTGCAGTGGTTTTCTCACTTTTACCCTTTTACCACACCCTGGTGGAAGAGTTGTGCACAGGCAAGGAGAAGAAGGAGGGAAAACCCGGATGGGTTTAACTAAACAGCTTTACAGGTGCTCGAGATGGTAGGTGTGCGGTATAGAAGCGTCAGGAGGCTGGTGATACTGCAGAGTCAAGTAGTTACTCCCATGCATGGGAAGAGGAAAATTGTAGTGCCCAAAAACGATGCTGAGGAAGGGAGAGAAAAAGTAAAGCAACTAACGGACATAGCAGTGTGGCATTTTCATTTCCCGCTACCCAACCTCCGCCCTCCAACGTTTACGTACCGCCTCTGGATGCAACTCTCCAGAGTGACCACCACTCCTTGCTCCACACGTCTGTGATGTCCTCGGCTTCGGTCTCTTCCCGAAATGCGCTTGTGGCGTCCTCTGCTCTGTCTTCACTGGTAGCCGTCCTTTTCTGAGCTTCTTCCTCCGGTGTCGATTTCCTCCCGTCTTCTGCCTTCAAACTCCTTGTCGGTCTTCTGTTCTCCATCGTCCTTTACTTTATGGCGGCTGATTGGTCCTCTAGCGGTACACCCCCGCTCCTTGGTTGTTCCGTTTGGCAGGACGTGGAGATCTTGTTCTGTGGAGTCAAAACACAGTCCGTTCTCAGTGTTTCCTTTCCCCTAATGTCGTCAGCCAGACACGGAAAGAAAGGAGACCGCAGCGCTGGAATGGTAGGTAAGCCGGGTTTTGGGGGTACTTCCTTACATTTCCCCCCCCCCCCAACTTTCTTGTTTACAAGAAATGAGTCTAAGGGGTATCTGGACAGGTAGTATACACTGGCTTGATCTTTTCCTTTTCTATGGTGAACTGTGAAACGAAAGGGCTGAGGCATTAAGAACCATCGCAGTATCCTTTGGTTATGCCCTTTATTTCGGGATAGCCACTCTATAGGGGCATGATCTGTGTAGAGCATAAACTCTCTTCCCTCCAAATAATACCGAAGAGACTCAATAGCCCATTTAATGGCTAGTGCTTTCTTTTTCTATGACAGCATACCTGGTTTCTCGGGGAAAGAGCTTACGGCTAATGTATATGATCGGTCTTTCTTGGTTCGCTTCGTCTACTTGTGATAATACGGCCCAAGGCCGCTTTCCGATGCATCAGTCTGAAGAAAAAAAGGCTTACTGTAATCGGGGCTTAGTAAAAATGTCTTTGAGGTGATGATTTGTTTCAGGTGTTGGAAAGCCTGTATCTCTACTGGGGAGGGATGCTGGAGCCGTTTTTCTGTTTGTACCTTTTTCTGCAGTAAGTCAGTCAAAAGAGTGGCAATGTGCGAAAATTGTGGGATGAACCTTCTGTAATATCCTAACAGTCCCAGGAAAGCTCTAAGGTCTCATTTGGTTCTGGGGAAAGGTATTTGTGAGATGGCGTCTACTTTTTCTTCTTGGGGTCGTATATAACCATCTCCCAGAAGGTAGCCTAAGTATCTCACCGATTTTGCAGCTAAGTGGCTCTTGGCAGAGTTGATAGTCAGCCCGCTTCGGCCCAGGGCTTGTACAACCCTAGTTAAGTGGTCTAGGTGTTCTTCCCAAGAGGAGCTATAGATGATGATATCATCTATGTAAGCGGCCGCGAAGTCTTTATAGGGTTGCAGTATTATGTTCATGAGCCTTTGGAACGTGGCGGGGCGCCATGCAATCCAAAAGGAAGCACCGTAAATTGATACAGACCTCCAGGTGTAGAGAAGACGGTCTTTTCTCTATCCTGTTCTCTTAATGGCATTTGCCCGTACCCCTTGCACAGATCTAAGGTGCCTATATAATGTGCCTTCCCTAGTCTTTCTACCATTTCATCGACCCTGGGTAGGGGATAGGCATCAAACCGGGATATTTTGTTTACTTCACGAAAATCGATACAAAACCGAATTGAACCAGCCGGTTTTGGTACCAGTACTATTGGGGAATTCCACTCACTTGTGGAAGGCTCTATAACCCCAAGCTCTAACATCTTTTGGACTTCTTTGTCTATTGCTTCCCTTCTTGCTTCCGGTATACGGTAAGGGCGTGAGCGAATTATTTTGCCTGGCAGGGTGTGTATCTGGTGTTCTATAATCGTGGTCTTTCCGGGTAGTAGGGAAAAGACTTCCTGAATTGGTTGTAGGTGTTCTTTTAGGATTTGTCTCTGAGGCTCAGACAGTTCTGCATTGATACTCTGTTCGGCTGGTGACACAGGGGTTCCCATTAGAACAGGGTGTGGCCCTTCCCATTTCTTTAGGAGATTGATGTGGAAGATTTGGATATTTCTTTTGTTGTTGTCCATCTCCAATTTGTGGGTTACGGGGGTAACCTTCCCTATGATTCTATATGGGCCTTGCCATTGGCCTAACAACTTGGCTCTGTGGTGGGCATCATAATAAGAACCAAGTCTCCTACATTTAAGGACTGCTCTTTTATTTTTTATCATACTGAGCTTTCTGGGCTGTTTGTGCCTGTTCCATATTGGTTCTTACGATGTCCCTTACTTGGTTTAGATGGGTTTTTAAACTGGTGACGTAGTCTAAAAGGGGTTTGGACTCATCTCTTTCTTCCTCCCACTCCTCTCTGGCCATGTCTAACAAAGTACAGGGTTGTCTCCTGTACAGTAATTCAAAGGGGGAATAGCCCAGACTCTTTTGCTGTCTACAACATATGGCAAATAGCGCCAAAGGGAGCATGTCCTCCCATTTACGTGCCTCAAGATTTAACAGCTTTTTCAAGGTGGTCTTCAAGGTGGCGTTGTACCGCTCCACCAGACCATCCGTTTGTGGGTGGTACGCAGCCGTGCGGATCTGCTTGATGTTCAGTTGTTGACAGACTTGTCGCATTAATTTTGATGTAAAAGGGGTCCCCTGGTCGGTAACGATCTCTTTCGGAAATCCGACCCGGGAAAATATATTGATCATGGCCTTGGCTACCTGCGTGGTGTTAGGGTGTCGGAGGGCTACTGCTTCGGGAAACCGTGTAGCGTAGTCTACCAGGACTAATACATAACGATACCCACAACGGGAGGGGAGCAGAGGACCGAGTATGTCCATCCCAACCCTATCGAAAGGTTAGTCAATGATGGGAAGAGGTCTCAAGGGTACTGGTGCGGGTATGTACCGGCTATTCTTCTGACAAACAGGACACTCTTTACAGTATTTCCTAACTTGCTGGTATATTCCTGGCCAATAGAACCGGTCTAGGATAGCTTTCTCGGTTTTATCGGCCCCAAAGTGTCCCCCTAAAAGGTGGCTGTGGGCTAAAAATAATACTTTGTCCCTGAACGGTTGGGGTATCAACAACTGGGTTGGAGCATCTTTCCCTCTCTTCCGGTATAGCAACCCTTGATGTACAAAAAACTGGGGACCTACTTGATGTGGGTCTTCTTGATCTGTGGCCTGTTTCCAGGCCTCCTGAAAAGTAGAGTCTTCTCGTTGGGCTGCATGAAAGTTCCTATCATGACTCCAGAGGTCACTTTCAGTGCTAGTTAGGACCTGTTGAGCCCAACCCTTCTTCTCATTTCTTCTTTGGTTTTTACTTTTCCTGTCCTTTCCTACAACCCATTCGGAATCCGGGGTGTGAGAAAAAGGGGCAGTTTCTCTCCATTTGGCTCCTTCCTTCCAGCTCTCAATAAGCAGCTCTCCTATTTGGGGGTAATCGTTGCCCAGGACTAGGGGTTCCGGCAGCTTTGGGATCAGGCCTACCCATATGGGTGTGGGGAGGAGGAGGGCTGGTGTTGGATGGCTACGTCTGTTGTGGGGTATGTTTTGTTATCCCCGTGAACGCACTGTATTTTAACAACTGCTGTCAGAGGAGGAGTCCCTCCGGGAATGGCTTGGGGTCTCATGACACTTTGTAGACACCCGGTGTCGATTAGGGCTTCCCTAGGTTCCCCGTTCACCATCACCTTTCGATGATAAGGAAGGGTGTCCTTATTCACAGCACAATAGAGAGCTCGGGTATATCCCACCTCCATAGGTTCGTCTCTCTGTGGGCATGCACGGGCGATATGGCCAAAGGCCCCACAATGGAAGCATTGTGGCCCCGGGGTTAGTGTGGATCGAGGGGGTGCAGGCATGGGTCCCGGGGTTGCAGATAGGGATCCAGGGACCAGGGTTATGGCTTCTGGTTTCCGGTTGGTTGAGTGGGGTTTGGGGAGTCTAGAGGGTGTTCCTCCAAGGTGTTTCAAAGTGCTTTCCTCCCTTCCTCTCTGTAGCTCCTGTGCCCGGTTAAAGGCTGTGGCTATTTCCACGGCCGTTTCCAAAGTAAGGTGGGCGTGTTGCCGGACCCATCGTTGTATGGGAGGATGTAAGGAACTGAGAAATTGCTCCAGGTATATTTTTTCCAGTATTTCTTCCTTAGAAGAGTACAACGGTTTGAGCCATCTCTCAGCCACATCCCTTATCCGGTAATACAAGGCTCTGGGAGTCTCCTGCGGACCTTCTTTGATCTGTCTCAGCCTGATCCTGTAGGTCTCCTCGTCTATCCCCATACGTTCCAGGATACATTTCTTTATTTCGTCGTAGGGGGTCGTACCGAGGGGATTAGCCGCCTGGTATGCCGACTGGAGGTCCCCGGCTAGTAGAGGGCCTAGATACTGTCCCCATCTGTCCTCGGGCCCCATAGCCGCTCTGGCCATCCTCTCGAAATTAGCAAAAAAATAATCTGGGTCCTCCTCTGGGACATATTTTTGCATCACCACAGAGGGTAGGCTGGAGTGGCCTCATGGCTGTCCCAGGACTTCGGCCAGTTTCCCTATTATTGTTTCTTGCGTCTGGCCTTGCTCCATCAATGTCTTATGTAGATTTCCTCTGTCCGCCTCGGCTGCCACCAGGAATCTCTCCATTATTTTCTCCAACCGTTCCTGCCCCTCCACCATCTTGATTACAGCGGCCTCCATTTCCCCCAATCCCACTTCTGAAACCACCTGTGGGAGGGATGGGCGGAAACAGAAGCGAGGAGGCCGGATAGGTGTAACATTGGGGCATTTTATTGTCCAAATGGTTGGTTAGAGTATATACAGGTATGATTTTCAAAATAAGGGAAGAAAAAAAAAATCGGGACAAACAAAATTTTATACATAGTAGCGATTCTCTCCCCTAAGGAAATCTCAGTTCTATCCCAATGGTATTTTAAGTCTGTTCCACTGAGGTTTCAACGGAATTAGTAGTCTCTTCACTGAATCCTTCTCTTTCTTGTCTCTTTCAGGTACTCAGGTTTGTCGGATGGGGTCCCAGGAGGCTTGCAGAGGGAGTAAACAACAGAGGAAAAAGATGTGGTAAGTGTGTTTGTAGCGGTTTTCTCACATTTACCCTTTTACCACACCCTGGGGGAAGAGTTGTGCACAGGCAAGGAGAAGAAGGAGGGAAAACCCGGATGGGTTTAACTAAACACCTTTACAGGTGCTTGAGATGGTAGGTGTGTGGTATAGAAGCGTCAGGAGGCTGGTGATACTGCAGAGTCAAGTAGTTACTCCCGTGCATGCGAAGAGAAAAATTGTAGTGCCCAAAAACGATGCTGAGGAAGGGAGAGAAAAAGTAAAGCAACTAACGAACGTAGCAGTGTGGGCTTTTCATTTCCCGCTACCCAACCTCCGCCCTCCAACGTTTACGTACCGCCTCTGGATGCAACTCTCCAGAGTTGCGGCGGCTCTTGAGTGTCCTCCGGTGACCACCACTCCTCGCTCCACACATCTGTGACGTCCTCGGCTTCGGTCTCCTCCCGAAATGCGCTCGTGCAGTCCTCTGCTCCGTCTTCACTGGTAGCGTTCCTTTTCTGAGCCTCTTCCTCCGGTGTCGATTTCCTCCCGTCTTCTGCCTTCAAACTCCTTGTCGGTCTTCTGTTCGCCGTCTTCCCTTTCTTTATGGCGGCTGATTGGTCCTCTAGCGGTACACCCCCGCTCCTTGATTGGTCCGTTTGGCAGGTCGTGGAGATCTCGTTCTGTGGAGACGAAAAACAGTCTGTTCTCAGTGTTTCCTTTCCCCTAATGTCGTCAGCCGGACATGGAAAGAAAGGAGACCGCAGCGCTGGAATGGTAGGTAAGCCGGGTTTTGGGGGTGCTTCCTTACACATATCCTTTGGACTTGCCTGATCTTGAAGCGCTATTGGACTGATGTATGGGCACACTTTCCATATTCAGTGGAATTAGGACCCTGCTCTCTGCTCTGTCCTTGGGTAGGCGGGATTTTGATCGCCTTATTGAATTACAATACATCCCACAACCACCTGTACATGCACTTGATTAGGGGGCAGTAGACTTACACTATTGCTACGATTTCCCCTCTAGTGTGCTCGGCTTGGCACACCTTCCACCCTTCTCCAGTATGCCCACTTTTCTTCCCCCTCGCCTTTTATCCCTCTCCATCTCCCTCCCCCTTTGTCTGGAATGTAAATCCTTGAAACCAAAGCGGGCATATAGACAGATACATTAGAGGTAATTACAAACCTGTTAGAATCCCGTGACAGGCACAAAATGACCCCCACTAACTTTATACTTGACTGTGCTCCCATGGTTTTGACAAGGGATGTTTTTAAATACGAAAGCGAGTACTTCTTACAAACCCATAGTACTTCCATGGCTAGCACCTGCGCTCCTAGTTTAGCATGCCTTTCTGTGCACAGTTTTGCAACACAATTCATCTATAGCAATGAGAATCCTTTCCAAAATCAGATGGTATTGTGGAAAAAATAGAGTGGTGATACTCAAGTGATCTGGAGAGGATCAAAGGAAGAGGCAATGGAATTTAGCCTATGGGTGAAGAGTTTGAATCCGTTTCTAAAGTTCACCATGAGCATAAGTCAGACAGAGATAAAATTTCTAGACTTGAGAATATACCCTGTTTGGCAATGTGGATTATTGGGGATTTTGAGCCCTGGCTCATCTGTCATCCAGGGAAACATACCAAACCCAGACATCTCTGAAAACAAGACATGCAGGAGGCTCCACGGTGGTATACCTTGCATGGATCTCAGGACGTTTTCATATCCACAGTATTATTAAAATCTCAAACTTTGGCAAAAAACATGCATTTTCCTCACATTTCTGTGGGTGAGTTCCAGAATCTTTGGGTATGCACAAATTTCTTACCACTCAATGGTCACACACTTGTCCCAATAAAAAACAATGCCCCACTTGGGTGTTTGTCTGTAGCGCCCCCAACAGAAAGACCCCAAAACGCAACAAGGACAGATCACATTTTTCCACTCAAAACCAACCCTTTTTTTGCTATGTTGATAGCTGTGGATCTTGGGCCTGGGCTCACTCACGCTGACTGGGAGTTGACATGCTTACTGCCCTGGGAGACTCCCGTGCGGCGGATGCCGGGCAGCACGGGAGGTGGCTCCTCGTACTTTCTCCTGGATTTGAGCGGTATCGCCACCACTTATGAGGCCTGTAAGTGATTTTTTTAGGGGCTGTTGGGCTGGCAAGAGGATTCACGATGGCGAGGTTAGCCTGTGTGCACTTAAACGAGGGGGTATCATTGCTTCCCCGCTCCCCCTGTGTTCCTGGGCGCTGCATGACTGGAACCATGAGACTTACATTCTGTTCCCCACTTGATCCCTTCCCTGGGTCAGACCTGAACCGCATGATCTGGGGTGATGCGGGGGTTGCGAGTCCAAGGCTCGTGTAACAACCGGAGGGCTCATCTCTGGTCCCTGGAGTCTGCCATCGGATGCCCAAGAAGTGCTTCATGACTTGGCACCCTGCTACAGCTATATTCTTCACACCTGTAAGTGCATAGGCCTGCTCGTGCCCCCGCAGTTGTTTGCCCAGGGTGAGGCGGGCCGGACCCCAGATCATATGGGATCCTCCTTCATGAACATTAGTTCGACCGCACATCCATGCTGGGTGACTTGTAGTCCCACTGGTTGGACTGAATACCATTTTGCATATCTGCTGAGATTCTGCAGGCCATGTCTGCCCGTGCCCCCCCATCTGCTGCAATCCGAGGATGAGGCAGGACCCTGAGGAAGCTGAAGATCAACTGTGGAGTGGACTACTGTGCGTACTCCTGAACCACGTCGATCTTTATCTGTGACAGCATGAGGAAAACTGATACTAAGCAGTCCAAACTTTCATTCGACTATTGCAGGCAGACAAGAGTGGTGGAATTACCTCTTGATGACCTGCAAGTGAGTCAGAGTGATTGTGAAGACTCCTCTCAAGAGCCAGACATTCGCACTATGTTTATGGACCTTAAACACAACCTCACTGCAATAGATTTTTTTTGGGTTGAACCTTTTTATTTGGGTTTCAAGCAATGAAAGAAACTTTACACATATACTCAAATCAGAAGTGGAGACATAACATGTCAGTTACTAGTCTGGCACTGAAGCATCATTGCATATAGTGAACAAGCATCAAGTCCATTGCTGTCCGTAGAGTGCCTTATGGAAAGGGACCTTGTGACTGTGGGGGTGTAGCTGATGGAGCAAGGACTCACAATGAGACTTGCTCGTAAGCAATCCTCTCACAGTATTAATTATTAATCTTTGTAATGTTTGTATTAACAAATGCACACATGAACACAATTAGAAAGAAGCTTGCCTATGTGTTTAAACTAACAAATAACGCTTGTCTAATCTAAAATGGCCGCTAAAGCGCGGGAATTTCATTGCGCATGTGTCAACCATATCACGTGGTAGGACGTCTTTCTTTGCTTGGAGGGAAACCTTTGCTTCTGCGCAGTGTGTATTAAAATGGCTGCTTAATGTTTTCACGCGCTACAGCTTGCTCATATGTTGCAAATAAAACTGTGGTATTCTAACGCTATTAATGTGGGATAGATTTTAATTAAACGGGAATAGAGTAGACATAGTGGGTATACAGTGAAACCATTTATTTTGTGATTTTAATATTTCCTTCTTTGAGTTTTATCAGTTCATAAATGGGCCTGGGTTGGTTGAACTGCAGCTCGAAAGACATTGGTTCTGCACATGCGCCCTGAAAGGCTGACCAGAGAAAGCGATGAAGTCAACTTGGAAGCCCTCCAAGGTCGCGAAGCCTGGTTCACAAGTTCATCTGAAATGTACCTGAACTCGATACAAATGTATATAAAATGTATTGTTGAATCAATGGGAAACAGGTGGGAAATAAAGCAAATGTATTAATTGTGATGGGCGGTATTTTAAAGACAATGGGCTTAAAGAAATTGAACTAAATTGATATGGTGTGAGGATCAACCCCCGTCCCCGTCCAATCAGAAGTAGTGGTCCCATAATTTTGCAACATTTTGGGGAGGTACATGGGCATAGAAGAGTATAATAGATATAGAATTAGCTAATTAGTTAGCATTAGGACGCACAAGCTCAGATAGTTCGAGATCCATGACGCTGATCGATTGCAGGCTGAACCGCTGTCCAGAGAGGTCCTGAGGTGGGGGCGGCGGATTCCATTAGAAGGAAGATTCGGGAGAATCGAGGAGAAGCGAAGTATCAGAGAGGGGAACGGCGAAGGCGTCGTTGATAGAGAGGTTACCTGTCCTGTCCTGAACTCGGTCCGGAGGTCTTCGCTCTTCATCCTTCCTGGGACCTATCTTTCCAACTCCTTGGCCAAGGTGTTTGTTTTCTCGCACCTTTAGGTAAATATAAACGCAACTTTAGTTGTGCTGCTGTCTCTATCTTCTCCTTTCTGAGGGACCGTCATTGATTGATAATTGATTATTATGCTTCATCCTTGATATACGATTAAGTATCATGTGGTTCTGTATTTTACTCTGCTAAATCTTTAGATAAACATTTTAAAACTTCCTGACTCAGTGATTATTTCAGGATTATGAATTGTAATGAATGTCACTCATTGTAAACTTCCCAATTAGCAAAGGGTCCATTGGTAAGTCATTACTCTTCAATCAGAAAAGTAATTGGTAGCAGGGATTTGATAAAGAGTACAACTGACCCACCAGCGGAAATTGCTGACGTAGTATGAATGTATGGGCCCAGGTGAGTATTTGGTGTATGAATGCTTGTTGCTAGTAACCCGCTGGATCAGTTATCTGGTTATCAGAGGATGGTTGTACTTTGTTAATTGGGTAATGAGAATTTTATTTTTATAAACTAACATCCGTTTGTTCAAAAGTTTGTTTTATGTTGTCCAGAATTCCCCGGGGATAATTGAATAGCGGATGGTAAGTGGAAGCCATACTGCAGTGAGGTTATCTGTCAGGCAGAAATAGTACTGAAAAGTTAAGTAGGGCTATCAGTACTTGTTAGGGACTCTATGCGTGTGAGTAATAGCAAAAGAAATACGCTGGTAAAATTTGATGTTATATTACCTAGAAAGGGTAACATTGAAGAAGTAGCAGGTATTTCTGAAGCTTACCTGAAGGGTAAACGGAAGGGTTTTACTCGTAGTGTATGTTTAGTAAACGGAAAGATTTTACTAAGTGTGAGAGAAACTATCTTTTCCAATTTAGAGAAACTGGCACGATAGCGAATGTTTTACGTTGTTACTGAATTTTAATAAGAAGTGTAGAGAAATTAAAGTTGTGCGTACGATTTTGTAAAGGGAGGGTCAGCTGCCGCAGAGGAAGCTGACGTCACAAAACGCCGCGCTGGGATTGGTTGAAACCGCGGGTGTGGAACGACTCTTGTAAAGGAGGGGTCAGTAGTTAGGAGTAGTACTGACGTCACAGGTGCCGCGCTGGGATTGGTCGAAAAACAGCGAGGGACATAGAAGAGCAGATTGTAAAGGAGGGGTCGTCAGAATAGACGTCACAGAAGAGCCGCGCTAGGATTGGTTCAGAGACAAATGTTAGCTGGAATTTAATTGGTTGATAGCGTAGAAGTCGACATTCTAGTGGATAGTGAAAATTATATGTTGAAACGCGATCCGACTTTAATAGGAACTCGTCCGGATAGGAGATTCCTAGGTTTTGCAGAATATAATTTTATACACAGAGATTTACCCAAAATGTACGGAGAAAAGAGGAAGATGTCATTACTACAAAAGATTAAGAATTATTTTAAGAAGGATAAACCCATCAAAACTAGAGAAGGCATTATCATTCCACCAGCAAAAACGCCCGCTTCATTTATGATGATGGAGAGAGGTTATCATACTTGCGTATGGTTAGAAAATTGGATAGAATATACCAAAAATGATGGGATATTAGCGTTCCCAGAAAATGGCACTTTCAATGGGAGAATTCTTCAAAATTTGAGATTAAGGATGAATGATTTAGAACCCAGACCAAGATTACCCAATACGAAGCCTTAGAAGAGTGGGAAACCGAGGCATTCGAACGTGACCGATCCCGGAGTAGTAGGGGTTATCGGGGATTTTCTCCTAGATACCAAAATGAGTCCAGGGATGGTCAAATGAAACAGTGGAGAAGAGCGATGCTTACAGAAGGTTTGTATCCAATATTAATGGCAGAAGAATCGTTAGGGAGTAAATGCACAGAAAAGACAAAACACTTGACAGGATTTGGAGACTCTGAAGATGAATTTATGGAAGAAATATTAAAGAACCCGCCACCATATCAGGAAGGGACAAGTGGATGCACCCCAAGTGCACCACCTTTAAAAACACCATTGGTACCGCAAGTGTTGTATAATCCCCCAGTTAATAGGGTACTTCAGGATAAGGAAAAGGAAGCTATAGACAAAAACAGAGCAGAATTGATACAGAAAATAACACAGTTGAATGCACATCCTGATTCTCTGACCATACCTGTAACAATTGGTCCAGTGGTTCCTTTATATGGTGATAAGGTAAATTATCCAAAACCATTAGCAATGCCCACACCGGTAGAAATTCCTAAACCTGAACCTGTAATAATTGATGATCAAATCAGTGATTGTGAATCTATGATATCCTTAATGGATTTACCGATTCGAGGTTCTATAAATAGTACTACTAGAAGAATAAAACTGGTTGCTCCAAAGATGTCAATATAGTAACCTCATCTGGACCTAAGAGTGCTACAGTAGTAACACCAGAAGACTTAGAAAGGTGGGCACAAGGATCAGACAGACAGAGTTCACCCCAAAGATCATGGACATTTACAAATTAAAGGTTGAGTTAGAAGAAATGATAGCAGGCAATGTAGGAGTAGATCGTCTAAATACTTACGATGAAGAAGAACTATTGTTCGTATGCAGAAGTATCACTAGAAATGTAAAAATATTTCATGAAAAAGACATTGGTTCTGCACATGCGCCCTGAAAGGCTGACCAGAGAAAGCGATGAAGTCAACTTGGAAGCCCTCCAAGGTCGCGAAGCCTGGTTCACAAGTTCATCTGAAATGTACCTGAACTCGATACAAATGTATATAAAATGTATTGTTGAATCAATGGGAAACAGGTGGGAAATAAAGCAAATGTACTAATTGTGATGGGCGGTATTTTAAAGACAATGGGCTTAAAGAAATTGAACTAAATTGATATGGTGTGAGGATCAACCCCCTGTGCCCGTCAGAAGTAGCGGTCCCATAATTTTGAAACATTTAGGGGAGGTACATGGGCATAGAAGAGTATAATAGATATAGAATTAGCTAATTAGTTAGCATTAGGACGCACAAGCTCAGATAGTTCGAGATCCATGACGCTGATCGATTGCAGGCTGAACTGCTGTCCAGAGAGGTCCTGAGGTGAAGGCGACGGATTCCATTAGAAGGAAGATTCAGGAGAATCGAGGAGAAGCGAAGTATCAGAGAGGGGAACGGCGCAGGCGTCGTTGATAGAGAGGTTACCTGTCCTGTCCTGAACTCGGTCCGGAGGTCTTCGCTCTTCATCCTTCCTGGGACCTATCTTTCCAACTCCTTGGCCAAGGGGTTTGGTTTCTCGCACCTTTAGGTAAATATAAACGCAACTTTAGTTGTGCTGCTGTCTCTATCTTCTCTTTTCTGATGGACCGTCATTGATCGATAATTGATTATTATGCTTCATCCTTGATATACGATTAAGTATCATGTGGTTCTGTATTTTATTCTGCTAAATCTTTAGATAAACATTTTAAAACTTCCTGACTCAGTGATTATTTCAGGATTATGAATTGTAATGAATGTCACTCATTTTAAACTTCCCAATTAGCAAAGGGTCCATTGGTAAGTCATTACTCTTCAATCAGAAACGTAATTGGTAGCAGGGATTTGATAAAGAGTACAACTGACCCACCAGCGGAAATTGCTAGCGTAGTATGAATGTATGGGCCCAGGTGAGTATTTGGTGTATGAATGCTTGTTGCTAGTAACCCGCTGGATCATAGCGTCCTGATCAACCATCTGACTAAAGCGCAGGAGTAGCATGGCCCATTCAGGGGAGATGGGACGGCGACGGACTCTGCGCACCTCCTCGTACCGAAGCGCATCTTTTTCTGCTGCGCCCCACTGAGATACCGCCCCAATCCAAGCCGCTAGGGGGTGGGGGGTCCCTCAGGTGTGCGCCAGTGCATTGTGATGCTGCGTCTGGCCAGCAGGAGGGCCAGCGCTGCGAAGTGCGATTGGACCTTGTAATGTTTCCATCATTTGAATATGCCCATTGAGCAGGCTTCCCAGGAACAGATATCAGGGAGCGCCGTGACCTCATGCAATGTGCTGTGTATAGTGTTACAGTAGAGCTGTAGGGTAGGGCAGGCCCAGAACATGTGAAGGAAGGTTGCACTAGGGGTTTGACAGCAAGGGCAGGTAAACTGTGACTCAGGGTATTGGCACTGGAGCTGTGCTGGCATCAGATATGCGCGGTGCAGTATAAAAAAATTGTATATTTTTGAAGCAGGAATTCTGAGACACCTTCTTCAGGAATTCCAGGGTGAATTCCCACTCTTTGTCATGTAGCGGCCTCTCGAACTCCTCCTCTCATTTATGTCGCAACCGGGCAAGTGGGTCAGGGGTCAGTTCCCAGGTGGCTTTATATATCCAGGTGATAAGATGTCGGCCAGAGCCCATAGTCAGTATCGTGTGAAGCACTGGATGGGTGCAGGCTCCCCTCCGGACAGGCCCCAGAGGCGTCGGCAGTCGAGTAGGATTTGTCTAAAGAGCAGGAACTGCTCCGGAGGGAGCCCGCCCTCCTCCACCAGTTGGTCAAAGGGGAGAAGCTTGCCCTTGCAAAATAGGGAGTCTATCCCCAGAAGGAGTGGTCCATCCAGATCTGTAGCTCCCGGCCGGCCAGCAGCAGCGGGGTATATGATGGGATTCCACGGGACAGGTGATGAATGCGAAGCATACAGGCCTTTGCAATAGCTACTTGTATGGAATAGGTTGAGGCCAGCCGGGCTCCCGGTATGAGCCGATGGCAGATTGCCATTAGCGGCAACGGTCTGCCGTCGAAGTAGTCCTCCCTCAGGTACCGCCCCGCTGTCCAGCGAGATAACCACTGAAGCTGCGCCACCAGGAAGTATGCTTCAAACAATGGGGCTCTCAGTCCCTGTTGATTCACCGGCAGCTGGAGCTTGACCAAAACGACTCGCCTTTGGCCATTACCTCAGATAAGGGAGCAAAGCAGCGCACCTTGCTCCTTTAAGAAGGAGCGGTGAGGAATGACCGGGAGATTGGCAAAATAGTAAAGAAGGCGAGCAAGGATGACCATTTTTGCCAAAACAATTTTTCCTAGAGGCGCCAGGCGAAGAACTTTCTAGGAGCTCACCAATGAGCGTACGCTCACCAGCGTTCTGGGGTGGTACCTTCTTAGAGATCCTGAGGGGTATGATACAGGCATACTCCCAAATAGCGCAGCGTCGGCTCGTGCCAGGCGAAGCTGGAGCCACCAATTCACACCTCTTGTGGGGGGAGGTCAGGGCTGAGAGGGTAGACCCACGATTTCACCCAGTTGACTTTCAGCCCGACAGTATCTGCGAAATCCGACAGTGTGGCCCAGATGGGTCTGAGATCGATTGTGATGTCCCGCAGATAAAGAAGGAGATTGTCCGCACTGTGAATCTCTCCCGCAATAGGAATGCCCCACTCTTTTCCCTCCCCCTGTAAGCGTGCCATCAGAGGTTCCATCGCTAGGGCGAAAAGCTGGGGGGATAGCGGGCACCCCTGACGCGTGCTCCAAGTCACAGGGAAGGGGGCTGAGATGAACCGCCCTAGGCGCACCCACGAGGAGGGGTTCAAGTGAAGCAGTTTGGTGTAGGCTAAGAGTTTGGGTCCCACTCCCAGGCGACAAAGGACTGTGAACAGATAGGGTCAGCACAGTGTGCGGAACGTCTTCTACAAATCTAGGATCAGGCAGGCGGCACGGGGGAAGAGGGTCTTCACCCTATCCTGAACATGAAACAGATGGCGGATGTTTTGGGACGTGCTTCTACCCGGCACAGAGCCGTTGTGGTCCAGATGTATAAGAGGGGGAAGCATCTGGGCATAGTGACTCTGCCAATATTTTGCCATGGATCTTGTAATCCGCCGGTAGAAGAGCAATTGGCCTGTAGGAGGCCAGTAGAGTGGGATCTCTGTCTGGCTTCGGAATTGAGATCAGAAGGGACTCGTGGAGCAACTGGGGGAGCTCGCCTTTTTGGAATACCGCTTCGTACATTTCCGCCAGTAGGGGCACCAGCTGGTTAGAGAAAGTCTTGTAGTATTCCAACAGCAGACCGTCCATTCCCGGGGTTTTGTTACAGGCCAGGTCTAGGATCGCCTGCTTCACATCTGCCGATGTGATCTCAGCATCCATGGAAGCTTTCATCTGAGCGGGGATCTGGGGTAGCGTAAGGGTCGCTATGAATTGGTCTATAAACTGTGAAGAGTCATGCTGTGGGGCCCTATAGACCCCAGCATAATAGTCGTTGAAGGTCTTCAGAATGTCTGTCGGGGCATGGACCGTGACGCCGGAGGGTGCAATCACTTCAGTTATGGGGCGAGCATCAGAGTCTTGGTGAACAAGCCACACCAGGAACGCTCCCGGCTTGTTCTCTTCTCAGTGCACCCTGGCAGCATATGCTTTGAAATTGTATCGCTGGAGGTCTGCTAGCAGCACTTCATGGGCGGTTCTTGCTTCCGCCAATTGGGTCACATGTGACGAATCAGTGTCCACCGCCTTGCTGAGAGTAGCAAGCTTGTGTTCCTGTGCCTGCAGGTTTCGCTCAAGCGTACGTCGGACCCCTACTATCTGCTAGATAACTACCTTAAAGGCATCCCATTCCAGCATTACGGTGGATGCCGTGTGGGAGTTTTCCGAGAAGTAATGACAGATGTGTGCCTCTTGTTCATGTCGAAATACTGCGCCTTCAAGGCAGTCGCAGGGCAGCCACCAAGCAGGAACAGGGATTGGGGGGCCGCCATTGGAGGGCCATGAGGTGTGTCGTGATCTGACAGGACCCGCCCTAAGTATTCCACATGCTGGAAAGGGAGACTATGGTGGGCGAGCACAAGAAGTGGTCAAGACGCACATAGAGGTTGTGCAGGATAGAGTTAGATGAGTATAGTTTAGCCATGGGTTACCGGGTTCACCAGGCATCTGCAAGTGCCTAATGTTGCACCCAGGTGCGGAAGCGCTCCATCTGTACATAGGGTGAGGAGCAAGGAATAGGCAGGTGGAACCTGTCCAAAGAGAGGTCAAGTGCACAATTATAATCACCCCCTAGTATCCATGGCGAGCCAATGACTCGGGCCAAAACGCCTGATAAGGTGTCCCAGAATTTCCCCTGCTCTGTATTGGGTGCACAGACACTTCCGATAAGCACCAACTGGCTATCCGGTAGTCCTTCAAGTAATGCATATCTTCCCTCAGTGTCAACCACCCTGCAGGTTTCCTGAAAGGGGGTACCAGGTTGCAGCCATATCCATCCCTTGCACAGATGGGTTAGTTTACCCGCCATAAGGTGTGTCTCTTGCAGCAGAGCTATCTGTGCATTCTGTAGCTTCAGATAAGAGTACACCATGTATCGCTTACGAGCTGTATGCATGCCCCATACATTCAGGGTGAGGAAACTGACATCAGCAGCAGGATGAAGAGGTTGTGGTGGGGAATGCTAGTGGAGTACACGCTTGCGGGCTCGCCCCTGCCAGAAGGGGAACAGCTCCCAAAGTATAGTGTCACCCACCGGCCATGGTGTTGGTTTGGGGAGGGGGTAAGAGGGATGGGAGTAGGTAAATAACTGGGCAGGGACACAGTCCCAACTCTGGGGACCTACTGCAACTAGCAGTATGTCCAAACAAAGCATGGCGCAGGTACTTTAATGTAACAAGGGGGGAGCCGGTTGTGTGCCCTTTGCAAGCATTGTGTATGGCCCATGTGGATACAGTGGAATTAAGAAGACGAGAGGGCCGAAAGCAGTGGAGTGTGTGAGATCAGTATTGTTTGGATGCGCAGCTGATGGCGCTTTCAATTATAAAAGAGAGATGAGAGACTGCACAAGGGGCATTTTTGATGAGAGCGTCAGCTGTTTGGGGTGTCACATTTGGTGGCGTTACCGATTCAGACCGGGATGTGCCAGAGTCACTGTGATCATCCTCAGAAGTAAAGATGTGGGGGCCCCTCTCGTCCCCAGAGGCCACTGACGCAGGGCCTAAGGCCACCACAGCCTGTAGAGCCCTCCAACATTTGGCAATAATTTGCTCCAAATCCCGGGAGGCAGACGTAAGGCATCGGGACAGGGATCCGGAATGGGATGCGACCCCCTTCCTCTTGCGGCGCCTGATCCGTGGTCCGCAAGTCCACTGGATGTGACCAGTTTCTGAAAACTTGAGTCCATTTTAGTGTTGGTCAATCCAGTCCAACGCCTCAGCTGGGTCAGTGAAGAAGGAGGTGTCACCTGCGAATATTATCTTGAGGCGTGCTTGAAACAACAGTGAGTATTGCATTCCTATCTGTCTGAGGCGTCGTTTGACTTCCGTGAAAGATGAGCGCTGACATTGCAAAAAAGACCTGGCGGCACCGAGTATCGCATCCCTGTCCTTAAAATGCAGGAATTTTGCAGGTAATGGTTGGGGGGGAGCCTGGTGGCGGGCGGCGCGCCGGGACACGATGCGCCCTCTCAAGGGAGAAGAAGGGTGTTAGGTCAGATGCTGGGGCGAAGGACTTAAACCAAGTTTCTAGGTAAGTGATGGGGTCCGGTCCCTCAGCTCCCTCTGGCAGTCCCAATATATATATATACTGCTCCTCCGGGATCTACCCTCCAAGTCATCTGTCCGGCTTTCCAGTTGCACCACGCGATTGTGGAGGTCACGCAGGGCCCCTCCCTTGGTGGTCGTTCGTGAGCGGTTGAAGGGCTAAAATGGATTTCTCTCCTTCAGTGACTCTTTCCTCAAGTTTTCTGTGGTCATCCCTGAGAAGGTTAAGGTCCGTGGCCAGAGCACCGAATTTGTCCTCCATAGTGACCCTAGAATGCTCTATGGCGGCCAGCACTTTATCCAGTTTCTCAGACATTGTGAGGGCAGCCATGGTGTCCTCCTCCCCCCATGTGGTACTTGATGTCAGGGAAGATTGCTTCGTTGGGGCTGACGCCTGGGCCCCAGTGTGAGAGCTGAGTCTCTCCATGCGGGGTGGAGGATTTCGATGGGTGTTAGCTGCGGCTTCTTCGCCGTGATCTCCGCAGCACTATGAGTACCGGTATGCCCCTGCCCCCAGACGTATCAGATGGTAGCTTGTAGGAAAAGTGCCACTTAGGTAGGAGGGCTCCAGGGTACTGTCCTTCAGTTCAGGGGTGTCACCACAGCGCCTGTCGGTGGGCATCAGGTAGGTGTATGTCTCTGCCCCCGCACCTTGGCTGTGGTGCCAACTTGGGGGTGGAGGCCGGATTGCTAGGCTGCCCTCCAGGTCATTGAGGGTGGGGGCAGGTCTCCTACCAAAGCCCCGGTCTGGCACCACAGCATCTCACTTCCAGACTCCAGCGCATTACGGGCTTGAAGGGGGAGAGTCCAGTCTAATGGCATGGGGCAGGGATGCGCAGGCCTCCCCGGTCATAGACAGGCGCGAGGAGAATATCAGGCAGATGGGGGCGGTGCGCTCACTCAGTGTCTGTGTTGTTGTCAGCTGTTCTCTTCTTTCTGCTTGCAAGTGGCTAGTTGGGGTTGTATCCCCCCTGGCGTCTCGGTTGTGACATCGGTTTAGCGGGGGAGACTCACGGCCTCAGGTTCACGTTGCAGAACCCACCCAAATACAGCAGGTATCACACGTTGGGTCTGGGGGACGGGGGCAAACTCCAGTGGAAAGGGAAGCTAGGGCAGCCAGGCTCACTCACCACTCCCGGCTTCGTCAACAGCCGCTTCTCCGCAGTTCAGACCTGTCGTCATCATTGCATGCCTGCAGGTAGTCCCCGGGTCAGCCTCTTGTGTGGGGCCTCCACGCCCCATCCTCTTCGGCGGGCTGTACCCCAGCAGGGGGCCGCCACCTGTAGCCAGTCACAGTGGTCAAAACCAGCAAAGCGCAATGCATCCCCCTAGACCAGGGTGGGGGGAGATGGTGTTCTGCCACCCTACAGGCCTGAGGGTCTGCTTCTGTTGTCTGGCTTAAGAGGCACTTCAGTTCTTTTACAGTGTCTCGCCACAGAGGTCACCAGTGTAGAGCAGGCACTGCACCGCCTACACATGTGCTCCCCCAACACGGGGCTCCACCTTTTATTGTTGTGGACAGTTTCTCGGGCCGAGGGGCTGCAGCAAGACAAAGGCAGTCCACTAACTTCTGTGCCCCATCAGAGGAGCCAGGTCAGCCAACAGGGTGTCCGCGCTCCATCGTCCTCATGGCAGTGAGGACTAGCAGGAGCTGGGTGTCGCCATTTTGGAGTCAGCTCAGTGTATTCGAGCTAGCGGCCCCTGCAGCCGTGAAGCACCGGTTTTCGGGTCCCTGCCGGGAACAGAATCAAGTCAGCATGCCCTTAAGCAGTGTTTTTGCACTGCCCTGCCAAACCAGATGCATGCAGATTGTCGGGCCGGATCACAGGGCTCTAGGCTAACACGTCTGCCATCTAGGCTGGCTCAGCCACGCCCCACAACCTCACTGCGATAGATACCAAAATTGACCTGCTGACAGATTTAATCGTCTGAAGCATGATAAATGATTTGATCACCTTGAGCGTTGCTCCACGGAGGTTGAAGACGGACACCATTCGGCTGGACAGAAATTGCTCCAGATAGAAAAAGTATTGGAGATTATCCGCAAGAAGAAAAAAGATCTAGCAGCACGCTCGAGGAGGAATAATCTGTGCATCTTTGGTGTACCGGAGTTGACGGAGATGGGCCACATGGAGGATTACGTAGAAACGATGCTTCGCACATTGTTTGGGGATGCACTTTCTGCCATGTTTTTCATCGAACAAGTACACAGGTTGCTTGGACAGAGACCTCCTCCTGGCATTAAACTACAGAGATCGGGAGAAGCTCCTGCGGTTGGCGAGGGATCAGAGGGCTATCCACTATCAAGGCAACAAAATATTCATCTTCCCAGATTTCACTGCCGCTGTGCAGCTGTCAGAAGGGACTTTTGCCAGTTAAATGCTCCTTGCAGAAATCTAACGCCAAATATTCTCTCATTTATCCCGCCAAGCCAAATTTAATATCAGGGAAAGACTCACTACTTCACCGACCCGAAGGCTGCAGCCAAATTTGTGATAAAAAATGTGCCTAAAGCGGCATCACTTACGCCTGTCACGGCCCAAGACTCAGAAATGGGACATCTCAGTGACAAGGATTAAGGGACTGCATGACCTTACACTGATCGCTTTGAGAACACTGTTGGATGACATGTAGTGAAGTTCTCCATGTGACCCTATTCCAATGCTTCACACTGGGACATTGCAATTCCACTAGGTTATTAGCGGCAATGATATCCACAGTGGTCGTGCCAGGGGTCCACCCAGGTGAGCCCTGGACACTCGGCTGATATCTCTCTGGCCACCTAGCTGTTCCCTGGCTGAGAGTGAGTTGGACCTCTGGTTTGCCCCACGGGATGATTCCCTGGTTGTTTACTTCTTTGATGTTTACGTTTCGGCTGGCAAATGGGTGGGGTGGTACTATTTGGCCTGATTGGGGGGGTCAAAGTGGGCGGTGGGAGGCTTGTTGGGGTGTTTGAAATGTTTGCAGTCCTTTGGCTGATCACATTTTGCCTGTCCTTCCCTTCTCTGACCACTCAGCATTATGTCTTAGGCTTTTCTTCTGGGTATCTCCTACGAGCACTAGAGGCAAGCACTCATCCACCCTTCGTTTTCGATGCAGCAGATTAAATGCGTGACCTGGAATATACACAGCCTAAATGATAGGTGTAAGGTGAGACATGTGCTGGCTTACCTGCAGCAACATCGGATTGATATTTGCATGCAGCAGGAGTTGCATCTCACTAAGGGCACTAGGACGTGCCTGCGCATGGGCTGGGTCGGAGAATGCCATGTTGCCCATTATTCCAACTATGCCCACAGAGCAGCTATCCTTATTTCGCAAAGGCTTATCATGGTGCAAGGGCCGTATCTTCTGTGACCAACAAGGCCGGTATGTGCTAATCTCAGGCACACTGCAGGGACACCCGCTTTGGCTAATACCGGTCTATTGCCCGAATGTGGACAACCCCTGCTTCTTTACAGAGGTTTGGAGACAAGTAGGCACGTTGTGCCCGGGGCGACTCTAAGGGGAGGGGAATTCAATGTGGTCTTGGATCCCAGGGCCGACTGCTCCAGCGAGTCCCTGCGCCCTCATCCAAATGCAGTGGTGCGGCTGCGCCTACTGATGACGGACAACCACCTTACTGACCTGTGGAGATCTCGACACATTGATAGCGCGGAGGGTACATGTATAGCTGATTCGCACACCACATAGTCGCGCATAGATTACTGGCTGGCACCGCGCAATATAGAAGTATGGACTTCGACAGTTGAGCACCTTCCGCGGACGTTGTCCGATCATGCTCAGGCTCTATTAGAGAAGTGCCCACCGGATTGTGCTAAGTGTACTTTTGCATGGCATCTCCATTCTGGTGCCCTACAGGATAAGGTTTTCCAGGAGATCGTCAGATCCGCCATAGTAGACTATTTGAAGCACAATGAAAAGTAGGTGTCATTGCAGTCCACACTATGGGAGGCCAGCAAGGTTGTAACATGGGGGGTCTGCATTGTGAAGCAGGCAGGGGTGCTGCAAGTGCTGCACAGTGAGCTTGTGCACCTTGAGGGTCAGATTTGCACTCTAGAGCTCCAATACTTTGAGAATAGTACCCCATCACTACTGGCGGATATTAGAGGCATGCTGGGGGAATACAAGGAGACCCACTACCTGGACAGGAAGGCCTCCGCTCGGCGCTATGGGGAGGGGGACAGGGCTAGTAAGACCTTGGCCAATTTGCTGCGAAAGCCTTGGGCTAGTGACTACATAGTCGAACTCGAGGATGACCAGCAGTGCGAGCATATGGGGACTGCGGTTGTAAGGAGGGGAATTACTGCTTTTTTCTCCAAACTTTACATGACTATGCAGGATGCGCTGCAACCGGACCTCACTCATTACTTTGATTCGGTGCAGTTGTTGTGGCTCGAGGAGGGCCACCAGCAGTTCTTGGATAAGCCTTTTACTGAGGAGGAGATTATTCAGATTATTAACTCACTGCCAGTAGATAAGGCACTTGGGTTGAACGCCGTCACTACTGCTTTTTACAAACAATATGCAGGAATCCTTGCTCCACATCTCCTTGCACAATATGAGGAATCCCTTGCTGTAGGTGTTCACCCTCCCTCCTTGCGCAAAGTGCTGATTGTAACACTACTCAAACCTGACATAAATCCCCACCGGTGCGAGTCATACCTCTATCCATGATTAACATGGATAATACTATCCTTGCAAAACAAATCGCTGTGCGACTACTACTGCTCCTGCTGCTTATCACATGCACGGACCAGTTGGGCTTTGTGCCCAGAAGGTCTACAGTGCATAATTTGCGTACCTTTTTTGCTCTTGAGCATACCATTGATCCTGCCCTCCGTGTAACTGGAGTGTTTTTGGACACCACAAAGACATTCGATTCACTAGAATGGCCTTATCTATTTGCGTTGCTTTCGCGTATCGGTATGAGACCCAAGTTTATCAGACTCATGGTCTCCTGTATGCCCAACCTGTTGCCTGCTTGCGAATCAACAGAAGAATCACTTCCCACTTCCCGGTGTTGAGAGGCACCTGACAGGGGTGCCGACTATCACCTATATTGTTCGCTGTCACTATGGAGCAACTTGCAGCGTGGCTCCGAGAGCACCACTCCCACCGGAGCTTGGCGTTCACACCTCACCGAATTATGACCTTCATGCACGCTGACGACATCATCCTGTATGTGAGACACTCACAGGATAATTTGGACCCATTAATATGAGAATTAACCAGATTTGATGGCATATCGGGCATCACTATCAACTGGGCCAAGTTGATTCTGTTCCCCGATAGACGTGGCTAAGGAATTTGCTTCGGAGTTTCTGCTTCGCTGGGCAAGGAAGCTGGTACGATATTTGGGTATTTGGCTCAGTAGAAACCTTGATGACTTGTGGAGAGCCAACTACGGGCACCTATTGACATGGCTGGAGGAGCACATGGAGGGTTGGATGAAGCTTCCGCTGTTGCTGACTGTGCGGCTGGCCATTGCAGAAATGGTGGTCCTCCCTAAGTTCCTTTATTTGTTTCTTAATCTGCCACTCCAGCTGTCATGTATTTCCATAGACAACTCCAATTGCACATGGTAATGCTTGCGTGGGTGGGTGGAAAACCTCGTATGGCGAGGGAGATACTGACGCTCCCCTTCGAGCAAGGAGGACTGGGAGCCCCAGATATAGACTTATATTACTTCAGTGCCCAAGAGCAGTTTGTGCAATACTGCCTTTTCCTCACACAATTTATGACACATATGGCGCCGGAGCATGATCACGTGATGCCGTGCCCCCTGCAGATGGCACTGTACCGGGCCCACATGCGCCCGAGGGCTCAAATAGACACTGTGGCTTGCACGGTGTGAGCTTAAGCAACGCACACATGTGGGCTCCCTCTTTCCTCTCTCTGTGCCGCTAATTGATCATCCTTCCCACCTGATTACAGTTGACATCCATGGGAGCAATTTACCCAAGGGGTTCTTTTGTCATGCCACAGCAAGCCAAGCAGGGCCCTGATGTGACTCTATTGGACACGGGCACATATTATCAACTGCGGGCTGCTGTTCGGGCGCTTCACACCTCTTTCCTTGCGGCCCCTACTACATTCAAATGCTTGAAATGATCCTCGCATCACCTTCCCCGGTAAGCTGGAAATGAGACTCTTTGCTGGGATGCAGGAGACGGCGCTGGTGCGCGTCCCCGGCACTCGACGTGCATAGGAGGCTGACATGGGTACCCCTCTCCCAGATGATCAGTAGAAGTACTGCTGCACTCAATCTAGGACCCTATTGCCTAACTACAGACTTATGTCTGGTACCTTTCAAGTATTTGCATTGATTACATTGCACCCCTGAGCAGTTATTTCGAATGGGACTGATGGAGGATATATGCTGCAGGGGTTCGATGTGCTGAGTTTCTCCGTCTACCGTGAGATTGCCCAGAAACGCATCGATTTTGGCTTGAGGTATTTGATACTATAGATGATATCACTGGTCATGTGATTGAGCGCTTGCTGCGAGTTTGCTTTTGGGATATGTGAGGGATGTCCCCTTAGACATGTGCAAATTGACTGCTATACTTACATTGCTAGCGAAGTGTCAGGTGGCAATGCACTGGGGTCAGCATCCGACACCGCGCAGGACCAGGTGGCTTCGCGATGTGACCTACTGCCAGGAACAACTTACAGTCTATTGGGAGTTGATGCAGTGAGATCCTGCCCCTAAGATATTTGGTGTCCCTTGGAACTCTACCTGGGTGCACAGGCTGCTGAGGAGGAGAATGGAGCTGATACGAGCCTCGCAGCCGCTGCTCGGCTGGGTGCCTCTTCTTCTACAACTCACTCACTAAGGGCCGAGGCGTAACTGATCTGATTGTACCTGCTGGCATGATTCCTGGTGCGTGGGTGGGTGTACCTTAATGGTCATATGCACATGCTCCTCCTTACTGAGTGGCTTTCCCTCTCCTTCCTTCATTTCCCTGTCCCCAGTTCTGTGAAAGACAAGTTTTAATACTGGTTATCTTATTGGTTTTACTTGTTGTATGAAGCAGCTGGCATTCATATGAAACTGCACGTGTTCTCTTTTGTTACTGTATGCAAGAAAACTCCAATAAAGAGAGTTAAAAAAAAAGGATTTAGACTCCTGCCATTAGTGTATAATGCCTCTACATCGATTGTCATCAAAAACTCAGTGGCCGGGTTAAATTCAGTGTCTTTTAATTTATTTAGTACATCTTTTGTGTATTTTTTTCTATTAGATTTTTTGAAGTCTATCTGTTGTGTTCTAAAGCATTTTGTGTCATGGACGGTATGCCCAGCCACACAAGTGGGGTACAATTTTATTGGGAGAAGGGTCGCAGCGCTGAGTAGAGGGAATTTTGCAGATCACCGAAAGTTCCCAAAAATGTTCTCACAAGAATGTGGGGTATATGATGTTTTTAGCCTCACAGTTAGAGGTCTGCAAGGCCTTCTGGGTAAAAAAAACCTTGTGGGATTCACATGAGTCACACCATCCTGGACTTCCCTATGTGTCTAGTTTTCAGAAATGTCTGAGTTTGGTATGTTCCCTGGATGGTGGCTGAGCTAGGTCCCAAATTCTGAGCTACCCATGTTGTAAAAACTGTGTTGATATTTGCTAGGTGAAATGTGAAGTCTCCAGGTCATGTTTTGAGGTGTTTTTTGTCACAGGTGCTAGACCCAGCCTCACAAGAGGTGTACCGTTTTTATTAGGAGGCTTGTGGAAACACAGAATAGTAGAACATTTGTTATTATCAAATGGATTTCTCTGCATTTTTGGCTTCCAAATGAATGCCAGTGTGCAAGAAAGAAGACATTTTGCAAAATGCAATCTGAGTCACATGGTAGTATGGGTAACCCCAAATTCATAGGTGTACAAATAACCACTGTTCCTAAACTCAGTATCTTTTTCACATTTCAGAAATGCACAGGTTTCCTTCATACCTATTTTTCATTCATTATATTTTATCATATCAATTACTGTATGATCAGTACAAAATAAAAAAAATCATTATAAGCTGTAGCTGAGTTGCTGGCTCATTTTATTTCCCTCTGCTGCTGGATTTCCTGTGCTTTTAAACTGTAGTTTTATACACTGTTGTTCAAGTGTGACTGAGTCACAGCTTACACTTTCTTTTCATGAAAAGGAAGTGGAAAAGAAGGTGTGTGGAAGACTAATAGGACAAATATGCTCCAAAGAGATGGCCCAAGGGTCAGCAGCCCGCTTTTAATATGCTGGTGAGGTGCCGTCTTACTCCATTGCACTCCAGTGGTGGATGAGAGCTGTTCGTAGCTAAGAGGGCTACCATTTTGCAGGCATCTGTTCTACTCCCCGTGCACTGGGTTTATAGAGCTATCATAGGTGGCCGGGCAGGGCAGGATGAAGAAATTAGTAAATAGGGATGGCAGTTATTTCTTCCTGTACAGCTCCACTTAGGGGGAATTTGAAATTGACTCCATTAATAAAGTAACTGCCTTACTGGCCAGTGTTTTGCAATTACTTAAAGACTGTTGCTTTGGAAAATTAGACCTAAACTGTTGCAAAGTCATTCTGTGCCCTGGGCATACCCTGATTGTTTGCCGACATGTGCTGGTGGTAGCTGACTCTGACTGTCCCTGAGCTCTGCCTAACCAGTCCCAGGGCCAGTGCTATGCTGAAAACACACTTACAATACAGTGAAAACACCTACATACACTAGGGTACACTATGAGTTAGGGTACCGCTATGATTGGCCTGAGCCCACACACCCCCCTATAAGGCCCAGGTATATAATAAGGCTGGGGGGTCAAAACTACCTTTAAGTCCCTAGTATATAAGAGGGCATGGCAGTTTAGAGGCCAGCAGCCCTTTCTGCACTTGCATGTGGGCACTGCTGAGGCCTGAGGTCAGTTTAAAAGCAGCCTTGTGTATCAGGACTGCTTTTACAATGTAAATTGATTGTGCCCAAACTCGACTTTGCTGTTTGGGGCACTTACAAATTAATAAACTACAATATTTCGGCATGTTAGGTACCCTCAGGGTCTCCCTTAGGTGTCCCAGTGGCGGCGTGTCAGGTAGTTATAAGGAGGACCCTTATAAAATATGCTTTGTATGCCTTGGGTTTACTGAAATTGCACATTTCACTTCCCACATGTAGCAAAGTGCTTCCAAAAATCGACTTTTCTGCTAAGAGCACTGTGGAGTGAGGATCTGCAATTTTTTTTACATATCCAGAACCCCTAAAGTATCCCCTAGGTGTTCCAGGGGAGGGGGGTCCTGTAGATATAGGCAAGGTCATTATAAAATATGTTTTATAAGCCCTGGTGTTGGAGTAATTGCCCAGTTCATTTTCCCCATTGCTGATCCCCAGCCACATAGGTTAACATGGCAAGAAGTTATTAAATAATAACTCCGGTCAGGGAACACATAAAAAATATAATTCAAGGACTTACTAGAATGGTACTGATAAATCCAACAATATGCTATAATTGAATTTATCCTAAAATGTACAGACAAGAAGTTATAAGACTTTCTTGTCTGTAAGTCAAAATTCAGCCTTCCAGTGATCTGCCCTGATTGGCCAGAGTTAAGTGGATCAGCCAGGCTGCTTTCATGAGGTGATAAGTAGACCCTGGTGAGATGGAGCCATTCTGGGAGGAGAGGTTACTGCTACATAGGAATGCCAGAGCAAGGGGGTGGGGTTGTAAACAATGATCTTCAAATGAAGAAGGAGACAAGCAGGAGAAGCCAGTTTCATTTACACCCCTACTCTTTGAACCCAGTCAGATGGCAGGCTTAAGGAAGAAATGTGCAGATGCAGGGGCAGGGAGAGTATGGAAGTGAGCCATCCGGGAAGTTGGTTTAGCCAGCTCTTGCCTCTCTGCTGAGACTTCAGTCATATTGAATTTTGGTGAAATATTGCTTTCTGTGAGACAATGTGCTACACTTTGGAGGAAATGGTCATGCTCTGGAGTGTTGTCCTGCACCTCATTGGACAGGAGTACCCTCCTGTGTGACCTCAGAGAGCACTGAATAAGTATCTGAGAGGGGCAGTGCCTTTCAGATCTGCTGCTTGAAACAAGAGGAAGTAGAAGGGTCCATGCTGAGAAGTTTGATTTGCACCAACTAGGCCCTGCACTCTGACTGACTGCACCTGCTGCACAGCCTGAAACTACAGCCCTGTGGACCTAACTTGCTTCAAAAGGACTAAAGAGTGGACTCCCTGCAAGCTACGGGTTAACAGAGTTCACCAGTACCATGAACACCAAGAATCCCCAGCCTGGAGTACTACCAGTGGATTTGAAAGGGTTTTGACCAAGTGGATTGTGGTAATTGAAGTCCCAAACTTTCAAGGATCATCTTGCAGCTTCCAGACCCTTGGAGTACGTTTTGGACACTTTGGGACACTCAAAGGAACTTCAGGAAGAAGTTCCAGAAGTTTAAAGAAGTTTGGAGCAACTTTGGAAAAAAGCTCCATAAGTGGACTGATTCGACCTCGCCAGCCAAGCCGGTGACCCTCAACCGCGAGCCGGCCTGCCGTCCAGGTTCGTCCCGCTAAAAAGTTCTGGAGGTCCGACTTCCAGAGTTTGTCCGGGAGTTGGCGGAAACCCAAGCTGGGGAAACATCACGAATCTAGCCTGTAAATAGCATTGAGGGACTCTGGGAGAAAAAACTCCATAAACGTTTCTAAGTCAGAACGTAGAAAAGGTGACCGGGACCAACCGCAAGAGGCAAGCCGCCCACCTTCAACCGCGGCCCAGCCTGGATCTCTGGTTCGTCCCGCTGGAAAGCTACAGAGTTCCGACTTCCATAGGTTTGACCGGGAGCTCATTGCAAGGCAATCCAGCAAACCCTCTCCAAATCTGGACTGGCTGAGAGTTTCGTGGGACCCCGGGAAGAAAAGCTCCTGAAAAGTTTCTAAGTCAAAATGTACAAACCTACCGCGAGGGGTAGCCGCACAGGACTCCATCACGGTTGGCCTGAAACTTTGACTTTGTCCCAGTCTAGTGCGACCAGATGTCCAAATATTGCATTACAGCATCTGAAGGGATCAGAAGGGTACAATCGTGCTCTCATACAACACACCAATCCCTCATTCGTGTTACAACATAAATTTGCTGACTTTCACAATAGTGTGAAGTCATAACATATATGGTTTCTTCCCTCTTATTGTAAGGAGGGCCTTATGGTACAATTTTTCTTGAGCTGTTTTTTGCTTTGCAAAAATATAAGCTTATTCATTACATTATTGAAATGTATCCTGTTCTTAAAGATGCCAAACATAATTAGAAAGTAATGACAGTGCATCATCTTAACTTTAAGCACTCCCAGTGTGATAAAAAATGGCAAGGAGAGCTGACTTTTAAAATAATTACAAAAAAATTGCACTTTTAAACATTACAAAATAAACTCTTTATTTTCACAAAGCATTTTCTAAGGGATAATTGTTTTTTGTAATTATTTTAAAAGTCAGCTCTCCTTGCCATTTTTTTTTTATCACACTGGGAGTGCTTAAAGTTAAGATGATGCACTGTCATTACTTTCTAATTATGTTTGGCATCTTTAAGAACAGGATACATTTCAATAATGTAATGAATAAGCTTATATTTTTGCAAAGCAAAAAACAGCTCAAGAAAAATTGTACCATAAGGCCCTCCTTACAATAAGAGGGAAGAAACCATATATGTTATGACTTCACACTATTGTGAAAGTCAGCAAATTATCCCTTAGAAAATGCTTTGTGAAAATAAAGAGTTTATTTTGTAATGTTTAAAAGTGCAATTTTGGAAATGCTGAAAGCTCATGCAGAATGTAAAATAGTCAAATGACTTGAATGCGCCACTTTGCTGCCTTTGCAGCCACGTTACTGGACAGGTTCTGCAAGATGTGTCTGTAGTCCACGTAAGTACGGTACTGGCCTCAAACTTGGCTAGCTGAGAAAGGGTGTTTGCTTGTACTCACTAGTCCGGCATGAGAAGAAGGTCTGGTGCAGAAGGCCTATGAATTACTAATGCTAAGTCTCACCCGGCACCTGTCTGGCCCCCTGCTCTCTCTCCCCTCTTACTCTAACATTTCCAGATCACTGAGATCTTGGTTCAGGGACATATTCAGGCACACAGAACTTCACCAGTTCGGAGAACACTTTTTTGCTGTGGCCGGTGCAGGCCAGGGTCCGCGTGGGACGCGCTCTCGTTCCTGTACTGTTTCCTCCAGCAAGAACTTCTTTGGAAAGTTGCTCAGCTGGCACGCAACTCCCCAGCTACTGCCACAGGCCTGCCAAGTGTCACGCATCATGCGTGACGCTAACGCATTTCAGTGTGGTGTTTCCGCATCACCGCACTGAAATGCATTGTCACGCATTTTGCCCCTGCTGTGACAGTGATGGAAGACGCGCTGTAGAAGTAGTTAACCCGAGGTCCGCGGCGCGGGCGCCACTGCCAGGTCAGGTGGATGCGTGTGACAAACCTGTGTGCCGCGCCTCAGGGGGGTAGGGGGGGGCTCAGAGCTGCTCTGCTGAGTCTCAGTCTGTGTTAGTGTAATTGACATGCTCAGGATGCCGGGCCGTGCGCCACGGCGTGCCCAAGTTCTGGCCTGCTACAATGTTGCACTAACTGCAGGCAGAGAGAGAGTCCTGGCTCTGATTCATGGCGCTGCCAGTCAGCTCACTCTGTGTCCTCACACAACATGATGTCAGAGAGTCATGAGATGAGTGACTCCCTGCTGCTCTGCCCAATTAAAATTTACCCCGGGACCCGGGCCTGCCCTCTCTGAGACAGAGTCCGTTTTTAACTGGCTGACGCTGAGTGCGCCCGAAGTTCGAAACCTCACGTCCTGCTAGTACAGGAAGCGAGGCTTTAGGCGGCGGGACTGGGAGAGAGTCAGTCGCTGCTGTGCAGCGTGGCAGTCTGAGTCAGACAGCGGTCTCACACCACAGGCAGCGCGCCGCCGGCATGACTAGGCCTGTGGCTCAGTCAGGCTGCAAAAGGTCGGGCCGGTGCGCTGGCTGCGCAGCGTGTGCCGCGGGGAGACTCGGGCGCTGCGGCTGCCTGCAGTGCTGCAGTCTGTTGTTGTGCACAAGTGTTGTGTTCAACTACTCGGCGCGCTGCAGGCTGGCCAGGCTGATGTGGTACGGCGCGCCGGCCGCGTAGCGTCCGCGACGGCGAGAGGCAGCAAGCTGAGGCGGCGCAGCGCCGCGGCAAATAACTTTGGAGCACAGAGAGGTCTGGCACGCACCCCGGGACCGCCGTCCAGTAAGTACTAGGCCAACTGTGAGTGACTGCGACCCAATCATTATATCCGGGCGGTTTGGTGAGAGCTGCAGGACCGCTGATAGTGCACTGTCTGCTTCAGAGTGCACTCTGAGCCTCAGGCTGCGGGTGTGTGCTGTGGCTGGCTGGGCTACTTGAATTCAAGTGCTTGAAGCGCTCATTTTCTGTTTTTAATACTGTGCGCAGCGTAGCTGTCGGTGGTGCAACCCTGAAGGTTCTTGTTGCTCAAATGGCTGTAATTTCTGATGTTTAGAAGTTTCCCTGGTCTTCATTGCATAATTTTTGCTCGCGAGAAAGTGTCACTCATAGTCGCTGAAATGTCACTCATAATTTCCCTGAAATTATGAAAATGTCACACATGGCAATCTGAAACCTTGGCAGCTATGCTGCCAATGACAGCCAAAAGACTCTCTGAAGGAGGGAGACCAACAGACGCACTGCAGCCGTGTGTGAGAAGCAGTTACTTTCAGGAATTACCAGAAACAGCCACGGTAAATGGGTCACCAAAACTGTGCAACAGTGTACAGTACAAGCCTGGGAAAAGAGGCAGTGTTGTAGACACTGTGAGGAATTAAGAAAACTAAACTTGCTGACATCTCTGATTGCGTAATTACATTTGGGTGCATGTGATGATGCAGTAAATAGGTACCGGATCCGTTACTCTAACCCGAAATGTGTGGTACTTGGCAGGGCTGTTTAGAGAACCTACAAAACCACGTATATCCTAGCGGCCAGAAAGATCTTTGAGACGTAACGGAGCATTGCTTTTGTATATCAGCCATTGTGACAAAAAATTACAGACAACAACATTGACACCAATGGCTTTTTTTCCTCCAAATTGTCACTATTCTTTTACTTCAAAGTTTACTTTTAGTTTCTCTGAGGAAAATCTTGAGCGAGCTAAACAAATGACCCCTTGCTGAATCAGAATTTTGTTTACTTTTCAGAAATGTATAGCTTTTCAGGAATACCCATGGGTTTCAAACCTGTTTCCACCACAAAGTTCAAGTAGGTTAAAGACACCAAAAAAATAAGTAAAGCTGGCTAGCTTATAGAAAAAAAACAAAATCTGTGGTAAAAACAAATTATTTTTCTGATACAACTCTGCATCTGCATGAAAACTAGGAGGATGGCGATCCTAGCACAGCAAACCTTTTGTGGATGCCTTTTTTTTTTCCAACACAAAAAAACATACAATTTAAAGCACCTGTCTCCCCCCAAAACTACATTTGGCTGTATTTTTGCTAGTTTCTCTGTTTCAGACTAATTTACGAACACTAGATATCTTTACAATTCCAAAGATATTGGGAGAAAATTATGCAAATTTGGCGTGGCTTTGTGGGAAAAAAGTTATTACGGTTTAATTGCAAACTCCCCAAACCATCCAAAATAAGGACTTAGCACTCAAGACAGTGGTACTGGTTAATAACAATATGGGCTATATATAAACAGAGACCCATGGTTCGGCTTCTCCAAAGCTGTCCGTGTTCCCTCCAGAATGTAATGGCTAGTACGTCCTTTTTCAACGCCTTCTTTAAGCTACAGCTCCGCGGATACTCCCAACTCGCGCAAAACAGGCTCTTCTCCTCTGACCAATAAAAAACATTAAATCCCCAAAAATAATTTTATAAGCACAACGATGTGAATATTTGTATGCTTCCGGTCATCTCTACTGCTCATGATACCGTTTTAAGATGGCCGCTTAACTCGGACTCAAATAGAGATAGACGCTCCGAGCCAACGAAGCATATGTCCTCTTTCTCTTTCTCTAACTCAGACCATTCAACTGCACGCTTACCGATTCAGTTCGCTAACGCAGGGAAGCGCGAAGATTGATTAGTAAGGCTGATGCTGCTAAGTTTTCACTTCAGTTTATTAGAAACAGAAAGAAACGGGAAGGCAACTGAATTCGCCACTGTCATAAGGATATTCGTTCCGCCCAGTGGACACTGATAATTCACCGGGCCAGTAGCCCGCGCTGTGTCGGTAAGTAATTCTAATCAAGTCACTTTCTGCGTGCCCTTAGGATTCCCCCGCCCAAGTACTAGGGTAACCAATGAACACTTGAAAAGTTCGTTTCCAGTGCACCAACTCTTCGTGCTGGTGGTAGGATAGACACTGCAAAGGTTTCTGGGCGCACTACTCAGGTGCGTGCATATTAATTGCACACCTGTGTGAGTCTTTATAAAAAGTGCATGATAACAAGTACCTCCATGCCGTGTGTGACAGCCAGTCGTTGCATTTTTGCTAATAGCGCGAAGCATTTTGGGACTTATAGTTTTAACATGATAACCAAAGAGCCCAAAGAATTACTAAGTGCTGTTTGACAAAATGACGGGCCTGGCGTTACGTTTAAGATATCACAAAATGCTGGTTGAATGTTTCTGAGAATGAGTGTCTGTCTGTCTCCTTGCTCTGTGTCTGTCGGTGTTATTTGTGAGCCTCCATGCATACGTGTGATGGGACTAGAAAAAGTCAGACCTGAAGGTTTTGTTTTGCTTGTTAATCAGTGAGGGTGGTGTGTTGAATACATTGTGTTTTTTTATTATAGTTAAAGTTTTTAAACTTTTTTGTCCTGTGAATCCGTTACATGGGAATGTTTCTGTCAGCTGTTCCATATCAGAGGCAGAAGGACCCCATTAGCAGGGCCACTAGAATTATGCAGCAGGAGAGGGCCGAATTATGTGGCATGGTTGAGTAAATTATGCGGCATAATGCAGCACATTTTTAATAGTATTCATTATTTTGAACTTTTTACACTTGTTAACACTGTCTGGGTATTGTGTGCACCTCATTAGTGCCAGTTTAATACCCAAATATAGAAATAAGTAACAGAAAGGTGACCAGTCAAACTTTGCAAAAGGCCTTCCACTGCGTGGCCACACGTGCTGCTGCGTTTTTAGTAACTTTTGAACCATTTGAGCTAGAACCAAATATTTTTTGTTAAAATTTGCAGCTAATGCAGCAAGATTATGTGGCAAATCTATAATTCTGTGAAAATAGCTGCGGCTGCACAATCACATAATTCCAGTGGCCCTCCCCATTAGGGATCTTGACGTTGCGCCGCAGCTCTTATCCTTTGCGACTGGTGGACTGGGAGTGGTGTAATTACTATACAGATTTTGTTGGTGTCCCCTGAACCTGTGTCTCTATTTGGAGCTTTTAAATGAAAAGTTCAATTCAGCACATATAAACCATTTGGTCCTACAACAATGACCGCTAGGGAAGTCTTAAAGGTTTTATTTTCAAAATTTAGTCATAGGCAAATTAATTAAAATAGTCCAAATCAGTAGATTACTGTTCAAAGCTCAGTTAAAGTACAGCTATCAAATAAAGAACTTAGTAAAGTTGAGGTTAGCCAAAGTTCGAGTTTTCATTTGTGCAAAGCATGTATTTAAGAAAAACAGCATAGTCCACCATCCCTCCCGTTTCAAGTAATGCAAATGTTTAAGTTTACTGATGTTGCACATGAGGTTCCTGGGTACCACCAACCTGAAAGTCCTGCATGAGTGTTATATGAACGAGTGAATAAGTCTTTATTGTCGGTTGATTAAAACCTTTACAGTTTACACTTTTAAACAGTACAGTGGCGTTGCCCAGTATGTAGAGAATCTAAAAGAGAAGATTAAGCTGCCGAAGTACTGTACAAAATCATCAAAAAGAATCATCTACATTATCTTAGATAATATACATTGTGCTAGGCATTAATTTTTTTTTTTTAGGTTCATCTTAGTAGAAACTTAGGGGCTCATTACGATGACGGACGGAAAAGCCCTTCGACCGCCATGGTATCGGGAAGAATCCCCCCGCATGACCCGCGGCATTTTCGTCGGACAAATTACGATGCAATGTACGCAGAATCAGACCCCGGCGGAAGGATGCCACAAAAGACCGTCCACCACATTCGGAAAAGCTGCAAATCGGACCGCGTCGGACCGGGAAAGCTGTGCAAAGGCCTGAAAAGGCCGCTCCTGCTGCGGCATGACCGCACGGCCAATTACGATGAGAATGCGGAGCTGGCGGACCGAGCACTGCGTCCGACCGCCGTGCACGCACATAGGCCAAATGAATGGTGGACGGAACCAACTTCACAACAACGCCCGAAGTGTGCCTGTACCCCCTGCCGCCCACAACACACATGCCACAATGATACACCCCAGCTTGCTCCTGGTAGGGAAAGCCATGCACAGCATGGAAGAGACATCTGGAGGTCATCACTCATGTGGACACACCCACATACCACAGTAGAAAACCAACCCCTACCTGCACCAGCAGCCTTTGCACACCACAAGCCGAGACAGAAAGACAGGACACCATTGACCCACACTGCACAACATCACATCCACATATCTCCACACAACACCACTTCCACCCACACACCTCACACACTATACATATCTCCAACATCACCCTGCACCCCTCATCCATTTTCACCATGCCCCCAAGAAAATGCCCAACTTCACCGACTCAGAGTTGAAAGTGATGGTAGACGAGACAATCAGGGCTGAACCACATTTGTACGGGCACCTGGTCCAACACACCCCACCTGTGCACAAGAATCAGATGCGGGCAAGGATCCACAGCAAAGTCAATGCCGTAGGGACCACCCTATGCACTGTGCGTGACATCAGGAAGCGGTGGTGCGACCCCAAGGGCCGGCTCAAGCTACGGGCCCAGAGGAACCACGCGGCGGCACAGAAAACTGGTGGCGGCCCTCCCATCCCACCACCAACCTTCACTGAATGGGAGGAGAAGGTGCCTGCCATAATGCATCCAGAGAGTCTCACATGAATCGAGGGGGGACTGGAGGCTGGTAAGTACCAACAGACATGGACATGACGGAAGTTGTCACAGATCACATAGCGCAGACCAATGAAATCCTTAGCAATGTGCCCACAGGAGCCAGCATCACACCACATCTTGTCATGTGGACGATGTGGACATTGTCGCATTAACACGCTCAAGTACTGTTGCACAGGGATTTTCTGAATACACGTGCGATTCATGCATGTTCAACCACATGAATACCAGTCCCTGACAACATGCACACGCCAAATCTGGTTTCAAAAAGCACTTCGCTGTTCCTGCATGAGTACAACAGCTGCGTGCACAGGCCAGGCATCACGTACATAGGATCTGTTGCACGACGTGTCCTTTTTGTGGCAATGTTCAGCTAACTACCCCATGAGTGATTGTGGATAGTCATTTGTGGCCTCACATTGACACAGCGAAAGCATACTTCAATAAGTGTGCATGCACAATGGGCCTCTGTTCAGACAAGTAGTCACTCCCACACCAGACCGGAGACCTTCGAATTGCAGTTGTCTTGACCGTCCCGCGCTATTCAGTCACTGATAGCGTCTGATGCTGAAGGCCGTTGCACACTTTTCATCAGACTTGTGGGCTCTGGCCTTGTCCCTTCCTTCCATGCTTTTCCGGGAGTACCACCGGGTGTGATTGCTCCAAATTTCAACACTGCATTTAGCGGTCTCAGTTCATTACTTTTGCTGTACAGCTGAGTGCTGGTTCTGAGATTGCTCTCACGCCATGTCTGACCGTCCTGTGGTCCGGGCCGAGCCCGGGCAGTTGCAACTGTACCGTGCCCGCATGCAGCTTCTCTTCGGATGTTTCCCATTGGCTGTGCTGGGCATCAGTTATGGGCTAACGTTCCGCAATGCCTATTTCACCTGCGTGCAACCTGTCTTTTCCTGCAGGAGATGTCTGTTTGAGTGGGCCATGGATGTCTGCCTTTCAAACACATGCCTTGCCAACCTGGATCATGAGCTGTGGTGACTCCTTTGTTGGTCCACGTGCAAGACTGCTTCGGTGAGACACGTTTATGGGATGCCTTACAATGTGTCAGGCAGGCGGACAGCTGCACCTGTGCGTTAGCGCAATGGCTCCTGTGCAATGCCTACATCGAACCTCTCCCAGGTTGCGATGGGATGCTCCTTTCAACCTCGTGGTGCGAGGAGCACATCTGTTCCTTCATACTGCTGGATTGGATGGCGGTCCTCTTCGCTGAAGATGGTTTGGTTCGTCTTTTGGAACTGATTGCCTTCGAAGCTGCCTGTGCCTTCTTGGATTCGTAACTACTTAACAGCAACTGGGACTGTTGGTGACTAATTCAATTTTCGTTTCCCTTTCTTCACGCCTCCTGACGGGAATTGTCATCCAGCTCTCTGACTTTAGCCCTGTCGACATTGGCTTGGACTATGCTGAGCTCTGCTGGCTGTCTCGCTTGGTACCACAGACCGGAGCAGGTGGAGTCTGTCATCTGTCTGTCGTGGACATTGTCGTCTGGCATGGGCCCGGCTTCCATTATGGAGATGTGGCGCACAAAGATTACATGGCGTTGTTGTTTTGCAAGTACCCAGGGCTCGAGTCGGATGTACACGCAGGTACATGGCGTCTCCCCCTCTTTACACGGGGTGGACGCCGTCCCCCCCCTGCCAGGACGCTGGTCCCCACAGGAATATGCATAACTTGTCCCGGTGTACTCTCCAGTTACGTGGACATGTTCAGCAGCACCTGCACGTTGACTGCTCTCCATTCCCTGCAGCAACGTGCAGGCAGCGAGTGAGCCTTTCTTCACCTCCAGCCGTGCCGAAGTAAAGGGGCCATCCGGCCTCCTTTTGTCTGTACATGCTGACTGGGGGCCGCCTTGAACCTTACATTTGAATGTGGATGCCACAGAGAGAAACAATGGCACACAGCTTGCCTTCTGTTCACAGGGACTTAAGGGAGGCATGCTTTTGCCTGTGTTCTGTCCATGTGTATCAATGCAGACACTGTGAGACTGTCAGATGGGTTAGTCTGTCCCAATATTTGCACAAATCATTTCTGTTGCACTATTTTACTTCTTTCTTAGCGCTACGTCGTAACGTTGTGAGGTCATCTGCATTTTGTCTTACTTGGTCAGTCCCCCCACTTATTTTTTGGGGACCTGTGCCCTGCAAGTGCCTTGGTATATGTCTGTCACATGGGAGGTGTCCGCAGAGCTTGTCCTCTGCGCGGTCCTAGAGTCCTGTCTGTACATTCTGTCCGTGGTCGGAGGACATTGTCCCTTGTCATTCTGTTCTGGTGTGGCCCTGGCACCCCGACCCAACCAAGTCTCCCAGCTGCAAGAGGACACGGATCCCCTTTGGATGACATGGGAATGCGGACTAGATGCCCCACACCTGGAGAGCGATCCATCCAGTGATGAGAGCGACACAGCGAATGTGTTGCAAATGTCACCATATATAGGCAGAGGGATGGGTTCTGCTGACAAAGCCCATAGACCAGGGACATCCTATACAACTCCTACCTGCAAGGGGTGGGGGGATATGCTCGTGGTTCTACGTCCAGAGTGATTATTGATGCAACATCTTGCTTCATGTTAAATAGACATGTCACTGTGGTTACTGGTTGGGTAATCATGCATTTTCTGCCTGTTGTGGCATGCATGTTGCATGCTTTGACACTGTAGTAAGAACTTCACATTTGGAAACGTTTCTTGTGTTCGACTTGTCTGCTTGTGTACAGGCGCCTGTATGCCACAGAGTGAGTAGGAGAGCAAGTGAGGCAGTATGGCAATGGTGTCCTGTGCGTAGCGGTGCTTCGTTGTGCTCAGTCACTGCATGCACACGTTCTCAAATCCTGCGCATAGTCCAGTATGTGTATGAACTCACATGAACATTTGTCAAAGTCTGTGAGACAACAGCAAGGCACACAGACACAGTCATAGTCAATCATTGTTGAATCACACTCCACGGAAGTAGTTGACGATGAGCTGTTGTCGTTGGTCAAGGCCTTCTTCCTCACCACTGTCATCGTCACTGGGCATGTGTGGGTTGGGAGCGGGGGTGATGTTGCTGGTCCGCCAGATGTAGCAGTCATGTGCCGACTCCGGATACTCTGCACACACGTGTGAGATGATCTGCTCCGCCTGTCGTACCACCTGCACGTTGATGGAGTGGTAGTGTTTGAGGATCCTATAGATGGGTTCACTTTCCTGTGGTGGTACGTGGCCAATGTGTGTTCCATCAATGGCTCCCATCAACATTTGGTATGCCTCCCAGGCAGGGACGGCTCCAGGACTCTTTATTTGTGTGGTCCAACGAGGCATTCGGGTGGGCCATTGCGTGCCCGATTTGTCACTTGTGTCTCTTGCCAGGCCTGCTTCAGGGCCCTCCTTTATCTCTCCTCAGTTTTACAGGGGCCAGGGAGACGCATTCTTTCCTTCCAAATGCTCTTTCTAGATGTTGTCACTCATGTAGTGTGTTTATCCATGAAGGGTCCTCATGATGGGAGGAGGAGGTTACCTGAGGTGGGGGTATCAGGCAAGTGACACTTCTCATGCTCCCACTCATGCCCTCCTCCTCGGCTCCCCTCTCTGCCACCCTCGTCCAGCGCCCCTCATCTCTCCATGGCCACTCGCTCATGTGCATTTCATTTGTTGTATGGCGCTACTGATATCAGGGTAGGGTGTGACAGTACTTTACGTCACGCACACATTGTACAGAGACAATCAGTCATGCAAGTATGTAAGTACATCAGTCTACAGGGAATGTCACGGAAGCCAATGAGGTTCACAAGGTGTGGTAATCACGTCATCCATACTCGTGGGCAGGATTCTTGCGGGCGTTTGGTCTGGAGAAGCACTGACTCGGGACGTGTGTGGGAACAATTGCAGGCAATGGCAGCTAGGCACACTGCACGCCACACCAGTACGTGTGTTGGGAGTGCTAGGGATTACAAGTATGTCTGATTTGCAGACAATGGACACGTCAGATTGTCTGCCTACGTCACTGGCCCTTCACAGGACGACCCCTTGCGAAGAGGCGCCAGTCAGATGTCAAGGGATATTCAAGCGATGTTCACGGGTTGGATGTTTCTTTACACAACATTGGTACAGTGCAAGAGACCTTTGTCCTTTTTAACTCCTTCCCTCATTTCAGTCCATGCTGGCAACGAGGCATGGCGATGTATGTAATTTCACTCTCCTTTCTTGGACATGCTATGTGTGTGTGAACTTGACTCAAAGGTCACACTCTCTCATTCCTTCACAGTGTAGTGAGCAGCTGGTCACTGTTCTAGTTGTTCTGATGTACCAGCCACTCCTAGAGGACTGGCTTACCCCCCACCCCACAGCCACCCAGCACAGGCGTTACTGGACCTGTGACCCTGCCAACAAACGGGGCCGGACGCACGTGCCGTGGGCCAGTTCTCCCATACAAGTACAGTGTCTTTGTGGTTACCTTATATGCATGGGGGCCTCGTTCCCCACGACATTACACATAGGGTGCACCAATAACTTTGGGCAAATGGGCTGTGATGTGTGATGTAATTCGCAGGTCGCCAATGCAAATGCAGTATGTGTTCGCATGCGCGGGAGCTGGCATCCGCAGCGATGACACGCATTGCCTCCAATTGAATGATGCAGGGTTGCGGTCGCAGCTTCCGGGCCGCCGCGGTGTGGCACACACTATGCGAATGAGCCATCAGCCAATGGGGGCCTTCGGCGGCGTACATATTTTGATATTGCGTTGTGCGTGCTCTGCAACTGCGGTGCTCGTCATTGGCCCCAATTGCCTTCAGGGGCACTGAGGGTCACTCATGGGGATTGGGTGGGCCTCGCACTTTGCATTTGTCAGGTTGCCACGTTCATCGTGGTGCCGCCACGCTTGCTGGGAGTTGTAGTTGTTCAGGGGTTGCATGCGTGGAGATGTTTGGTACGTACCTCTGCTGTTGAACGCGGCAGCGTCTTGTCTGCTGGAGGTGCAGCAGGAAGGCCTGTGGCGCTGGATCCATGGCGGCTCCGGTGGTTTAGATGGCTTCTGTGTCGGCTCTTCCTCTCCGTTGTTGTATTTCTGCCATCCGCAATGTGGTGGTTTTTACGCTGCGGTGGGAAGGGCTGTTTGCAACATCGTGATCTGGTTGGTGGACGGAACGTGTTTCCGCACGCCGGTCCTGCTCAGTTTGCTCCGTCCGCCGCCCTTGCGTATGCAGAAAACGTGCGGAGCCTGACAGACCGCGGCGGACGGTAGAAGGCCTCTGTTGGACCATTGTGATTTGGTGGTCGCAATGACCGCACCTGGGGCGGACGACATGACTGTTTTCAACCGCCACCAGCACGGATGAGCTTCCGTCCATCATCGTAATAAGCCCTTTAATCTTGAATAATTTGCTAACTCAATCAAAGTATTTCAAGACTCTTTTGTAATTAATTGAGTATTGGGGTTAGTCAACAATTGTCTCAATAGATATTTTTTACATGGATGAGGCTGATATGCATCTCTCCCCTAGAAGCATTCTGGTAAAAGGCCTGTCCCTTCACTACAGCTATACTGACACCACAGTCAGTCTTTCATAACCAAGGCGGGGAGTGCAGTAGCTAGTTTCTAAAACGGGGATGTTCATTTGGTACCATTTCAACTTTAGTGCCTTGCTCTGGTATCTCATGGTTTCTTAATGGTACATCCCTCGGTGCGTTTGTGTGATTCTCAAGCTTAATGAATTAACATGCATTGGCAAAGCCAATAGGTCTCACCTTTGGGACCTATTCGCTCTGCCAGTGATATCTAGCCACGTTTCATAGCAACCGCAAAGCAGTGCAGCATGGCTAAACCCCCCCTCCCCCCCCCCAAGCTTATGATGCAGATGTTTTTTTTCTTTTTATTTACTGATCCGAGTTGGATTCCTAACGTAAAAGAAAATGCTGAAAAGCATTTTTTTTTTTAAAGCGGGCAAGTGGGGTGAGCAAAACAAACACGAGGGAGGGTCGGCGAATGGCAGAGCAACACTAGGGAGAGCTGATCGAATAGTGAAGCTACACGGGGAGGGCCAGGTGAATGGCAAAGCAACACAGGGGAGGGTTGGCGTAATGGCGAAGTAACAATATGGAGGTTAGGGGGTACGGCAAAGCAACATAGGGCAGTGTGGGAAGGGAACAGCAAAGCTACAAAAGTGGGAGGGTCAGGGAGAATGCCGAAGCAACAAGGAAGTGTATGCAAAAGCAACATGGGGAGGGCTGGAGGTGACTCGAAAACAACAGGGGGTGGCGGGAGTGAAAGCAACACAGGGCCAGAGCAGTGAGGGGTAGCAATGGGGAGAAGCACAAGAGGGTGTGGCAGTCATGCGAGAGATGGCTCAAACACACACTCTAATGGAGTGCTTCAAACAAAAGTAAAAATAGTGTTTTAAAATCAAGCAGTCGAAGCAGCAATGCCAGCCTTTCAAAGCGATTGTAAAGAGGCAATGCTCTATGGCAGGGACAAAATAAGTTTGACAAGCTGGGGCACGAATGAGAAGCAGGCAAATGAGTGTGAAGGAAAGCTAACCAATAGTAAGTAATGGGCAGACTCCAAGCCCCTCATTGTTCTTGGTTAACTACAATATGCAGCACAACAGACAACAAATGCGCAATCTAATATGATCAACCTAAAATGAGAGCATTAGCAAGAAGACAATTGCTAGGGGAGAGCAGGAGCACAAATCTTCTGAGCAATTGTGAGGACTTTTCAATCCAGCACTGTGCAAAGTTGATGTTCACACCGTACTGTTGCATTTACACTCCTAGACTACTGAACCTACCTATCATTACATATGCAAATAACTCCCGCAACAATATGAATATGTAAATTACTCCTAAATGTTGTTCTGCTAATGTCTCTCGTCTCATCCACCACCTCTCAAAACTTCACCCAATCAGTGTACCATGCTTGACACTATACAGTGTTTCTGTACAACAAGCTCCTGCTGCTCTGCAGAAAAGTACATTCCATAATCAAACTGTCCCTTTTCTGCTGGCATAGAATCATACTAATGCAGCTGCTGTGAATGTGGTAGTAGGACCTTTTTTTAAAGAATTGTGTTGTCCCCCGGAACTAAGCCTGACATTGTAGAGGGAGGGTCCCTTTTGTGTATTTTCCCAGCCTCACTTAAACCTGAATAGGCTGTCTCCTGTCTCCACACAAAGGGCCCAACGACCTTGCATTGTCACTTCACCTAGCTTGCAGCCAAGGAAGGGAGGCAGGAAATTTTGTGCACTTCAAAGACACTGTCTAGAAGCTTCTCACACCTTGCAAACTGTGCCATTTCTGCTGGCATAGAATCATACTAATGCAGCTGGTGTGAATGTGGACTGTAGGCTTCAATAAGTCTCCCAAATTTATTTATGTGCATTCACTGGAGAACCACACCGAAAGTCTACAAGAAATGTGCAACATTGAAGAAGCCATGAATTCTGATGTGCTTAAATTATAACCTACATTTGAGATTTGTGCTATGTTTAACATGCTTGTATTGGCCAGCCAAGCGTGCTGCGATTTAATAGCAAAGCAAAGTGCATGTCATGTGCTCAAGTACAGACTTCAGTACACTGACTTTGGTTCTTTGAAAGTTCGTAAAGCAGACATTGAAAAGGAAGTGGCACCCTCTTCAGACCCCTCAATCCTTGTTGCCACCATCTGACTATCCCCGTCTTTCATGGTTTTGTCTTTGCTGTTAAGATCACTCTTTCTTATTGGTTTTCATTCTGACCTCACAAACTCATATGCATATAAATTCAAATTCACTGTCAAACAAAAATTCTGTGTTTTGTCACATTCTCAATATGTTTCTTGGTAAAGTCAAGCTTCTTTTGCACCATATATGTTGGACCTGGCCCTTTCTGCAGGGTCACCCCCAAACTTTTTGCCTTCTACCCACCACTTCTTTTTGCTGAATTCGTTTTTGTGCTAAGGTGCTTGTGCTCTCTCCTTAAAACATGGTAGAATTGACTTATACCCAATTAGCGTATTTAATTTACTTGTAAGTCCCTAGTACAGTGGCACTAGATGTGCCAATGGCCTATAAATTAAATGCCATTAGTGGGTCTGCAGCACTGATTGCGCCACTCACTTAAGTAGCCTTTTAAACATGTCTACGGCCTGCCATTGCAGAGCTGTGTGTGCATTTTTAAGCTGCCATTTCGACCTGGCAAAATAAACCTTTTGCCAGACCCAAACCTTCCTTTTTAGGTCTCTCCTACGCAGCGCGCATGCGCTGAATAGGAAAAAAGACCTTTTGGAATCGCTTCGGCTTTTCAGCCAAAAACGTGCACGCGTTTCATTGCCTTCAATGGCAACGCGTGCACGTTTGGAGATTCACTTGCGGGAGCGAGCGGCGCCATATGGTAGCAATTATCGCTCCTGGCGCCGCTCGCTCCCGCAAGGGAATCGCGCAGGCCCCCTCCTCTCTCCCCTCCCCCTGCTGCCGTGCGAGGCGCGCGCGCTTGTCTCTTTAGAATTCGAAAGCAGGACGGCGCTCACAGAGCATTAGAAGTAGTTATTGTCGATGGTAAATTTGTTTTGTGTTCTCCTTGCAGTCCCAGATTACCCCGGCAGTTGAGGGGAGCCTTGGAGCAAAGCATGAACTAATTTTTTCTTCGGAGCTTCAGATGCCGGCTGAAACGCTATTTGGGGTGCCCTGGCTAACTAACTGTGTGGGGCAGATTTCGAGGTGCTCTGGGTAAAGCACCCTAGATGGACGAGTGCCGCGAGATGCTTTCAGGGCTCTCTGTGTCACTGAGTTGTGAACCCTGCGATGTTTCTTCATCACTACGTGTGTGCACTCGCGCTCCGATACCTGAAACCTGGCCCTGGTTCTCCGTGTCCTTTGAGGGTAAGCCCCCTGGCTAGGTGTGCCCTGGAATCCGAGAAGGTTCTTCTTGCCCCTGTATAACGTTATCTGAACCCACTCGCTTTGTGCCCTCTTCCCGCTGTGTGCCCTCTTCTGAACCCCCCTTAGCCCCGAGAGTCCCTCCCCACCGTGGCTCTCCGCAAGCACTGCGGTGGCACGCAGTTTCTTTCCCCTGTGCCCTGGGATCTGAAGCCTGTCTCCTCCCATCCACCTGGGTGTATGTACCCAGAGGGCTGAAGCTTCGCGCGTACACACATCGACGGGAGCCCCGCCGTGCCCTCACATCGGACTCTGCCATTATATCCAGCGAAGGGCCGGCTTTTGTCATTTCCGACTCAAAGGGAGTGTGGGGGATTGTTTTTAATGGAGGGTGGGGGGATGAGAGGGTGATCCGCCTCTTTTTTTGTGCTGAAGGGGGGGGTAAGGGCATTTATGAGGGCACATGGGCCTTTCATCTCAATTCCGTTCAAATTGGGTCGTGCACAGGTGTCTTGATGGAGAGCTCGCCTTTTCAGGTTATTTTTTGACGGGAATTTATATCACCTCCCTTGTAGCCCTGAGTGGAAAAGTGAAAGCGAACGGAGGTGGTTAATTCCATGTGGCTTAATTGCTTTTAACCACTTTTGTGGCCTGGCTGAAAACTACCAGTGCTGTTGTGTTTAGCAGTCACCAGTGCCGGACTGACAGTGCCACACGTGCCAGCTTAAAAGAGTGAGTGTGTGTACTTTTTGTGCCCTCACGGCCCACTGGACCAAGAGAACATCACACACACACGTGCCCTTTCACAAGCACCGAGGCTCTGTAGTGGGCGTCAGTACTGTCCTCCTGACAGCGCCAGGGCTGTACTGTCGGCGTCAGTTCAGGAGTACTGTCCTCCCGACAACGCCGGGGATCGGGGGTCCGTAAAGTCCTGACAGCGCCTAGCCTCCGCTGCAGGCGTCAGTGCCGCTCTCCTCCTGACAGCGGGCCGCTCTGGTGAAGGCGCTGGTACTGTCCCACGCACACGCTGGCGGCTTTGCAGAAGACCCTAGCACTGTGCTATACTATATGTACCTAGATCCTGACAGTACCTGCCCGGTATGCGCCTGTGCTGTAGGCAGGGCACAAGTCCTAAACAAGCATTGGCATAGCCAATAGGTCTCGCCTTTGGGACCTTATAAGTGTTTAGCCATGCAACAGTTGATGTTGTTGTACCAAGGATTTTGTGCTGCATAACTAAATACTTATAAGGTCCCAAAAGCGAGACCAATTGGCTATGCCAATGCTTGTTATTACATATATCACTCCTAGGGTAGGCCCTGGACAGCCCAGAGGGCAGGGTGCAATGTATTTCAAGTTGGGCATGTACTTTTAAGTTTTACATGTCCTGGTAGTGAAAAACTCTTACATTCGTTTTTTACCACTGCAAGGCCTCTCTCTCCCCATATAATAACTTTGGAGTTGCCTCATTACATTTTATAAATGTAATTTCCAAATTGGAAGAGATCACCAGTTGAAGTTTGGTGTCTCTGGAATCCTAATTTAAAATTCTAACTTATGGTGAAGTCGGATTTTAAATTACAATTCTGAAAATGCCACTTTTAGAAAGTTGGCCTTTTTTTGCCATAGCCATTTTGTGCCTGCAGCCTGCCTCTAGTCACATGAATGGGTATAGTTGGCATTTGGGCTTTGTGTATTCCCCCTAGACAGCCACATACAATGCAAGCTTAAGTGTGACTAGATGGGCCATCACTGGCAGGGTGGGAGTGAGGGGCTGGACCCAGCTTTGCTTACTTTGCTTTGAGGGCGACCCCTGACCTTGACTGGTAGGTCGCTCCCCCACCACACAGCTCCGTCTGTGTGCCCTGCTGCTGCCCCTGATTGTGCTCATTTTTTCCTTTCTGTGCCCCCTTGCTGCCCCTGATTGTGCTCGTTTTTTTTTCCTTTCTGTGCCCCCTTGCTGCCCCTGATTGTGCTCATTTTTTTTTCCCTTTCTGTGCCCCCTTGATGCCCTGATTGTGCTCGTTTTTCCTTTCTGTGCCCCCTTGCTGCCCCTGATTGTGCTCGTTTTCCTTTCTGTGCCCCCTTGCTGCCCCTGATTGTGCTCGCTTTTTTTCCCTTTCTGTGCCCCCTTGCTGCCCCTGATTGTGCTCGTTTTTCCTTTCTGTGCCCCCTTGCTGCCCCTGATTGTGCTCATTTTTTTCCTTTCTGTGCCCCCTTGATGCCCTGATTGTGCTCGTTTTTCCTTTCTGTGCCCCCTTGCTGCCCCTGATTGTGCTCGTTTTTTTTCCTTTCTGTGCCCCCTTGCTGCCCCTGATTGTGCTCGTTTTTCCTTTCTGTGCCCCCTTGCTGCCCCTGATTGTGCTCGTTTTTCCTTTCTGTGCCCCCTTGCTGCCCCTGATTGTGCTCGTTTTTTTTCCTTTCTGTGCCCCCTTGCTGCCCCTGATTGTGCTCGTTTTTCCTTTCTGTGCCCCCTTGCTGCCCCTGATTGTGCTCATTTTTTTTTCTTCCTTTCTGTGCCCCCTTGATGCCCTGATTGTGCTCGTTTTTCCTTTCTGTGCCCCCTTGCTGCCCCTGATTGTGCTCGTTTTTTTTTCCTTTCTGTGCCCCCTTGCTGCCCCTGATTGTGCTCGTATTTCCTTTCTGTGGCCCCTTGCTGCCCCTGATTGTGCTAATTTTTTTTTCCTTTCTGTGCCCCCTTGATGCCCTGATTGTGCTCGTTTTTCCTTTCTGTGCCCCCGTGCTGCCCCTGATTGTGCTCGGTTTTTTTTCCTTTCTGTGCCCCCTTGCTGTCCCTGATTGTGCTCGTTTTTCCTTTCTGTGCCCCCCTTGCTGCCCCTGATTGTGCTCGTTTTTTTTCTTCCTTTCTGTGCCCCCTTGATACCCTGATTGTGCTCGTTTTCCCTTCTGTGCCTGTTTCCCGCCGCTGCGCCCCTGCGGCCCCGCCCCCTCACTGCCCATTCGCTGCCCCATTCCCTGCTCCTCCCTCCCACCTCCCCATTTATGGCGGGCGCTGCGCGGCCGCGCCGCTGGCGCGCCAAAGGCGCGCCTAAGGCAAGCCCGTCTGCGCCCGTCCGCGCCGTGACCGCGCCCAGCGCCAGACCCCCTGGTCCGGGCATCCCCCGCGCCCGCCACATCAACAGACGCCGATACGACGCCAGCACCCTCCATGCACTCAACCCCGGAAAAGATCACGCCTGCTACCAGGCCACCCCGAAGCGCACCCAAGGGCCCTTCACCTGCCGGAACTGCAGCTTCGCCAGCACCCGCCGCGCCAAACCACCGCCCAGGAAAGAACCCAACTACCTCAGATGCATCCTCCTCAACACCCGCTCCGCCCGCAAACACGCCATCGAACTCTGGGACCTTCTCGACTCAACCTCCCCAGACGTCGCATTCCTGACGGAGACCTGGCTGAATCCCGCTTCAGCCCCCGACATCGCCATTGCCATCCCGGACGGATACAAGATCACCCGCAGGGACCGCACCAACGGAGTCGGAGGAGTAATCGCCATCGTCCACAGGAACACCCTCAGAGTCTCAACCAACACCGACGACACCCTCAGCACCGCCGAACACATGCACTTCCAGATCCACACCGATCCCAACACCACCCTCAGAGGAACCCTCATCTACAGACCCCCCGGACCCCGACCACAGTTCAGCGATTCCATCGCTGACTTTGTCAGCACACACGCCATCGCCTCCACGGACTACATCCTCCTCGGGGACCTGAACTTCCACCTCGAGAACAACAAGGACACCAACTCCACCACCCTGATCGAGAACCTCGCCACCCTCGGACTCAGACAGCTCGTGACTACACCCACCCACGCCGCCGGCCACACGCTAGACTCCATCTTTTCCGCAAGCCCACACGTCTCCTTCAACCACACCTCCGAACCCCACTGGACTGACCACCACTGCATCCACTTCACCTACAGGAAGCCCACCACGCACCACCGCACCGAACAAATGCCTCGCCGCTGCTGGAGCAGAGTCACGGAAGACCAGCTAACCACAACCTCGCCCTGAGCCCACCCGCCGAACCCTCCGACCCCGACACCGCCGCCCGCAACCTCAGACAGTGGATCGACGACTGTGCCAACACCCTCGCCCCGCTCAAGAATCCGCCCAACAGCCACACCAGCAAGAAAGCCACCTGGTTCACCGAAGACCTCCAGGCCTCCAAACGAACATGCCGAAAACTGGAGAAGATCTGGCTCCACGAACGGACAGCGGACAGCTACGCCGCCCACAAGAGCGCCACCCGCAGTCACCATCACCTCATCAGATCCGCCAAAGGGCCTCACTCAAAGACCGCCTAGACAACAACGCACACAACAGCAAAGAGCTCTTCAACATCGTGAAGGAACTCTCCAACCCCAGCTCCAACACCAACGACATCCAGCCATCGCGAGACCTGTGCGACTCACTGGCCACCTTCTTCCACCGCAAAATCGCCGACATCCACGACAGCTTCAACACCACGACCGCCCCGGCAACCACCGAGACCACTGCCCCCACAACCACCAACCGCCTGCTCTCCTGGACCAACATCAACGACGAGGACACCAGCGAGATCATGAACACCATCCACTCCGGTTCACCGCTAGACCCGTGCCCTCACCACATCTTCAACAAAGCCAGTACAGCCATCGCGCCCCATCTCCGGAAAATAATCAACATCTCCTTCGAGACAGCAACCTTCCTGGAAAGCTGGAAGCACGCCGAGATCACCGCCTTACTCAAGAAACCCAAGGCAGACCCCAAGGACCTCAAGAACTTCCGACCCATCTCTCTGCTCCCGTTCCCCGCGAAGGTCACCGAGAAAATCGTCAACAAACAACTGACCCGCTACCTCGAGGAGAACAACATCCTGGACCCTTCCCAGTCCGGCTTCCGCAGCAACCACAGCACCGAAACCGCCCTCATCGCCGCCACCGATGACATCAGGACCCTGCTAGACAACGGAGAAACAGCAGCCCTCATCCTCCTGGACCTATCAGCCGCCTTCGACACGGTCTGCCACCACACACTACGAACACGCCTTCACGACGCCGGGATCCAAGAGAAGGCCCTGGACTGGACCACATCCTTCCTTTCCGGCAGAACACAAAGCGTCCGCCTCGCCCCCTTCCGATCCAAGGCCACCAAGATCATCTGCGGCGTACCCCAAGGCTCCTCCCTCAGCCCAACGCTGTTCAACATCTACATGGCACCCCTCGCCCACGTCGCCCGACAGCACAACCTCAACATCATCTCCTACGCCGACGACACCCAGCTGATCCTCTCCCTCACCAAAGACCCTCACACCACCAAAGCCCACCTCCACGAAGGAATGAAGGCCGTCGCCGAATGGATGAGGACCAGCCGCCTGAAGCTGAACTCGGACAAGACGGAGGTCCTCATCCTTGGTTCCAACCCTTCAGCCTGGGACGACTCCTGGTGGCCAACATCACTGGGAACAGCCCCGCCACCCACCGACCACGTACGCAACCTAGGGGTCATCCTCGACCCCACCCTCTCCATGACTAAGCAGGTCAACGCCGTTTCCTCATCCTGCTTCAACATCCTCCGAATGCTCCGCAGGATCTTCAAGTGGATCCCCACCGAAACAAGAAAAACAGTCACCCAGGCCCTCGTCACCAGCAGGCTGGACTACGGAAACGCCCTCTACGCAGGAACGACGGCTAAGCTCCTGAGACGGCTGCAACGCATCCAGAACGCCTCTGCACGTCTTATCCTCGACATCCCCCGACGCAGCCACATCACACCCCACCTGAGAGACCTGCACTGGCTCCCTGTCAACAAGAGGATAACCTTCAAGCTCCTCACCCACGCACACAAAGCACTCCACAACTCCGGACCAGCCTACCTCAACAGACGACTCAGCTTCTACACCCCCACCCGCCAGCTCCGCTCGACCAGCCTCGCCCTCGCCACAGTCCCCCGCATCCGGAAAACGACCGTCTGCGGCAGATCCTTCTCCCACCTCGCCGCCAAGACCTGGAACACCCTCCCCACCAACCTCCGACAGACCCAAGACCTACTGGCCTTCAGAAGACTCCTCAAGACCTGGCTCTTCGATCAGTAGCAGCACCACCCCCTTCTTCCCCCAGCGCCTTGAGACCCTCGCGGGTATGTAGTGCGCTTTATAAGTGACATGATTGATTGATTGATTGATTGAAAAAAGGTTCTATTACCCTGATTTACTTGTCACACTAGAAAAAACCATTTGAAGCGCAACCGAGACTCAGATGCCTGCGGATGCGGCATGAAAACGAAAAAGAAAAATATCTGCGACTCTTGCCAGCACCCAAGAAGTATGATGCCTCATGACTGGCTTGATTTCAGCCTGTGATTTAAAGTGAAGGCGGTTTGGATTTTGACCCATGGGACTTGAAATCGGTAACCAAGGTGAAGGTTACTCTCGGGAGAAGTAAGAGCGCGCGCCCATGCTGCTCAAGACATCTAGTGTGATTGATATCATCCATTCCTTCTGGACTTATGAAAGGACTTTTGTTTTCAAATGATGCACTGATGAGAATTTCCCCGTTTGTCCTCCTGATAAAACATGTGTAAAGTTTAAGCTAATACTGTCCTGGAAAAAGGTGGTAGAAAATATATGTATATCCACTGAAATGTGCACTGGACCTGCATCTCTTGAACCCAGAGTGACTCCAAGGGCTAGTTGGCTGGCCTCCTGATCTGAAGCCCTTGAGACATAACAGGCTTCCAACAACCTTGCCCCTGTACTTGGACACTGCCATCTGTGAGTCTACACTGCCAAGTGGTGTATCCAGATTGGGCTGATACACCGAAAGGAGACAAGAAATCAAATTTGGCTGGTGGACATGTTTTTTCTGGACCGATGTGTGTTGGATGTGTGCAATGTGCAATGAATGGTATGTGAGATGAGAGCATGGTACAGAAAAGCTTATGGGGTTATGTTGCGTTTGTAGTGAAATGGTTTTTGTTTTTAACAAATTAATGTATTTTGTCTATCATAATATAAGAAAAATCATGTTCAAATGATGTATACAAATAATGATATGATAAAATTGATCTGGACCTGTTCACGGTGCAATTTTTCCAGTCTGACAAGTAAATCAGGGTAGTAGGACCTTTTTTTCAAAGCATTGTGTTGTCCCCCGGTCCTAAGCCTGACATTGTAGAGGGGGGTCCCTTTTGTGTATTTTCCCAGCCTCATTTAAACCTGAATAGGCCGTCTCCTGTCTCCACACAAAGGGCCCAACGACCTTGCATTGTCACTTCAGCTAGCTTGCAGCCAAGGAAGTGGAGGCAGGAAATTTTGTGCACTTCAAACACAGTCTAGAAGCTTCTCACACCTTGCAGAACCAGGGCACCAGGGTATAAAAAGGGGACTTCAGACACCAACTATAAAGTACACTTCCGGACCTGTGGATACTGTGCCAGGAAGAAGGGCTGCTGTTGTTGCTGTGGAGGAACTCCTGTCCTCTTGCCTGGGTGAGAAATACTGGACCTGCATCTCTTGAACCCAGAGTGACTCCAAGGGCTAGTTGGCTGGCCTCCTGATCTGAAGCCCTTGAGACATAACAGGCTTCCAACAACCTTGCCCCTGTACTTGGACACTGCCATCTGTGAGTCTACCCTGCCAAGTGGTGCCACCACAGTCCTGGACCTTTGGAAGTGGGCATAAGGTGCTTGCCAACCTCGGTAAATCCAGTGGAACTGACACATCTCCTCTGCTGCTGCATGTCGCATCCCCGAGTAGAACCGGCGCATCGCCGCCTCTGTGTGGTTTGGACCCATCACAAAGACCCACATCGCCTCCGTAGTCCTCGGAACCGGCGCATCATCCTGACTCTCCGCATCACAACTTCGGCACGGGCCCTCGCAGCTCCTGTTGACTTCAGCCTCGACAATAATGTCGGGCTCCACATCGCAGCTTCTCAGCTCTTTGGAACCGATGCATCGCTGCAGCAGCGAGCCACATCATTGATGGTGGAATTCGCATCCTATGCCCTCTGCAACGGGATCCTCGGTGACTGCGTAGGACCTTGCATCTCTGAACTACGCATCGTTTTGGCTATGCGACACGTCTTCGTGGATCCTCACAACGCTCCGCAACCCAGAGTTTTAAAGTAGTTGGTTCAGCTGGCCTAACTGCGTTCCTGTAGCCAGCCCGCGCTCCATTGTGGTCGGCCTGTGCTTGTCTTTGTCCTCGTTCAGCGTGACCAGATAACTTCAGTTGGCGCCTGGTGCTATTTTCACTAAAATCTTTAAAAATCCATTACTCTGTTTCTATTAATTGGATTTTTGTCCTCTGGTCTTGTTTTATTTATTCAATTCTGCTCTATTTTTTCTAACCTGGCATGGGATCTTTTTGTGTGGTTTTTTCACTGGTTTACTGTTTGAAGTATTACGCAAATTACACATTGCCTCTAAAGTTAAGCCTGACTGCTCTGTGCCAAGCTACCAGGGGGTTGAGCACAGGGTAATTTGGGATTTGCTTGTGCCTTACCCTGACTAGGATTGTGGTTGCTACTTAACCAGTTCTCACACCCCAGTCAACCAGTAAGCCAATTTCTAACAATATAGAGTTGTGAGCTGTGTGGCTTGCTAGCCACAGAACTATTTATTTGTTTCTTTTCCTAAAAGCTTATTTTACAAGTTCTTGCAACTGTGGTTTTCGCTTATACCTTTGTATGGATTTAGGCACAGCAGGTTAATTTATAAAAAGAAACAATGTAATTGCTATTTGTGTGATGGCCCTCAAAGAAGAACTTGCCTCTTGTTTGTGCTTGGCTTTACTAAGTGAATGCTGCTCACAGTTGAAACCCCATTTTGTGGCACTTGATGTTCTTACATTGGCTTCAGCAGTCTAGTGTTCTGAAGTACCTTTGCAAGAGTGTTACCTGTTTCTCACACTTTCCCCCCAGGATCTGCATCTCTGAGGAATATGACCCCGCGTTTGGGCTGATCAGCATTGTACCTCTACCAAACCAATCCTAGACACTCTACAGTTGAACACAAACCATGCAAACCATGTGTGGGTGGCAGATGACCTAATGAGACATCTGCATCTGCCCCTCTTTTGGACACCAGCCTGCCTTAAATGTTGTTATACATGGGCACTCTGAAAGCTCAACACTTCTTTCTATTGGGGTGATCCTGACAGACACATAGAGAGAGATTAAACAGGAGATTGTGACCTGTAGTGTGGAAAACAAGCGGCAGCATCCAAGTAGGTGGCTGCATGATTGCAGAGGAACACACCAGCCGAAAACACTAAGAACGGTGGTTCTGATGCAAGGTGTCCTCTCCAGACAGGGAAACCAACACAGAAGGTAACAAGCAGCACACTGCTAGTGCACCGACATCCTGGCTCAATGTTGGGTCCTAGGAAGGACGAGGGCTGCTGTACCCTGTAGTATATCAGTAGCGGTGGTCTGCTAGTTAGCCCCAGAGCTCTGCTGTTTGACAGAGGATGGTAGTGCCCCCCGGCAACACTGTGGGAGAAATGGAGTGTCTGAGCACCATGCTCCTAGTCTGCTGCCAAGTAGTAGGTCTGGGAGGGCACACGTTTCCATGTCCTGGAAGCTTGAAATAAAATAAGCAAGAAGAAAAATCGCAACAATCTGAGATCGCAGGAGGCCAACATACACAAATGATGGGAACATAAAGCGCAGCACATCAAAATATTGTTCCCAAGCAATTTACTTGTGACAACAGAATTCTCGCCTTAGAAGTAGTATGATTCTACAGACTGACTCTCCCTTAAGTAGTACTTCATTTGCCACACAATTATTTGAACTAGAGCTCCACCTTCCCACCCAGGCTACAATATTGATGTAAAGAGCAAACAGGATGGAGAGCGAGGAAGCTTTCCTCCTATCTCTCCTGGGGCCTGAGTGCATTACAACATTGACAAAGATTAGAAAACTAGAACGCGTGAGACCCTCAGCATTTCATGAGCACATCACCTCAAAAAGGGGTAGGTTTAAATGAACAGTATCACCCTGAAATCAGCAGAACAGATGGGAAAATGCTGCCATCAATGCTCCAACCCCATCCACTGACTCTCATTTTCCCAGGTTTTGTGGGCACATCACCTGCAAAAATGGGTAGTCTTAAATCGACTGGTCCGCTGTCGAACTCGGCCCAGATCAGATGAAAATAGCTGATAGCTGGACACTTGTAAAATGTTGGAAAACAAAAAAGATATTGTAGTTCTTGACTTCTGCCTTCTACTTTCAAATCAAAGGAAATTTGCAGGGAGGCTTGTGGCAAATGAACAGTAGTTTACTGAATTACATCCTGATGCCCAATATCTAAATACCTACATCAGTGACTGAACGTCTACAGTACTTGGAATATTATGCGGTAAACACAAGGATAAGTCACAAAAAACACAATGTCAGTGTTGAACTGTTCCTCAAGGACTGATTTTGTTAAAGTGATTACTCCAGAGAGCCTGTTCGGTTTCTTTCATGTGGAATGTGCCCACAGGGTATAGGCATTGTCGCAGGCCCTGCGGACACTTTCTAGACCAGTTGTAGTCCGACTGTTGACCTGCAGAGACTGGGACATCTGCAAAAGTCTGACTAAACAGTCCTTTCCTTATAAATGTCCTCATAATTATCATCTTCCTGTATTTTAACTCTAGTTTAACTACAGTGCAGCTCCTTACATGAATTTGAAATGCTTGCTGCTGTTCCTTGCCAAACTAAAAATCCTAGACAGAGACAGTGAGTGAACTTTCTCACAGATCCAAATGAGGCCTGGCACTGGTTGGGACAATGGGCAGTGTAAGAAATTGGGTTATTAGTTGAGAAGGGTGGAAGCCCCACTCAAATAACCAACTCCATCCTTGTCTGACTGAAGCACAAAAATCACCACATTAACCTGTGCTTAACTGTCTAGTAGCTTGGCACAAAAGCTGTCAGGCTTAACTTAGAGGCAGCGTGTAAGTATTTATGTAGTCCTCAAAAAGTAATAAAGTGGAAAACAAACACAAGAAATTTCTCAATCTACTTTAGAAAAATAGAGTAGATTTTAATAAACATGAATATAAAATGATCAAAATCCATTCTTTACAACCGGAGATAAGCTTTTAAAGTTTCTGGTGAAAATCGTGCCAAAAAGCACAAAGCGCCACTTGCGGTTATCTGGTTGTGCTGGACCAGGGAAAAGGCACATGTTCAAGCCGACCACAATGGAGCGCAGGGACTGGGCTAGTCCTGCAGAAAAGTTACCTTCTCAAGTCCGCAAGAGGAGTTCCGCTCACATTGGAGGGGGCAGCAAGGAGGAGGCCTTTAGCGCGAGAAGCAGGTTGAGCTTCGCAAATGTTCATTGCTCTAGCACGAAGCACGGGTCGTCGCTGGAGCTTCACATTGGTGGTCGTCGGGGGTCTGCCGCTGTCGACGCGAAGAGCAGGTCTGCTGGAGCTTTTTGTTTGTGGTGTTCGTGGGCGGTCTATTCTGGGCCCGAAGAGGTCACTTGACAGTCACGAGGAGCCTAAACTTTAGGGTTTCCACCTTTTCTTGAGCAATTGACACTGATTCCAGCCAATGATCTATGACCTGTGGAGCACTTCTTAGGGATCCGGACGCATTCCAGCAGCAGGGCCCAGGAAAGTCCAGGCTGATCCAGTTGGTGCTGGATAGTTGAGGGCGGCCTCTGCAACTTCTGTCTCTGTAACTCACACAGATGTCTGCCAACTAACCCATGGAGTCAATCTAGGTAGCCAGTGATCAAGGCAAGCAGGTCCCATCATCTTCCTTCTTCAGACAGCAAGGTAGACCTTCCAGCAGGATGGCAGTCCTTCTTCTGAATCTTTCACTGGTCAAGGAGTATTCTGATGAGAGGTACTAAAGGTCCCATTTCTATACTTGGTGCCAGTTTTTGTGTGGGGGAATTCTTGATCTACCCCCAAAACTGGTTCTGATCCTGGCTCTAAACTCCAGGGTGACAAAGGCAAGGGCTTTCCTGGTGTCAGGTTACTTTGTGTGTGCTGAAGGCAGAGCCCTTCGAAATGTAATCTGGGTGGGATACAGCTGGGGGCCCCCCCCCAGTCATCCTGTCAGGAAGAATCTCTCCCTTCACACCTTGACTTGCCTTGTCTTATTGTCTTTAAGCAATGCACAGCTTACAACAGTACAGGGTGTTGAGACAAAATATTGAGTTGGAAATATCGACTTGCAGAAATATTGAGTCAAAAATATCGTGACATGGAAATATTGTCAGCAAAAGAATATCGTTGTCAAGAATATCTATTTTAAGGTAAGTATCGAAGTCATTAATATTGATTACAAAAATATAGTTGTTTATAATATTGTTTTTAAGTTGTTATGTATTTTGGTATATATTTTAAATGTATGTGATGTAATTGTTTTGTATAATTGTTTGTTTTTTAATGTATTATTAAATGTTTTAGTAGTTATTAAATGTAAGTATTTTTTGTTATTTTTAGTTCCGTAGCTGGTTGTGGGTGTTTAGGGGCACAGGGTGGAAAGTAATTTAATTATAATAAATTAATGATTAATTTTTAATTAATATTATTTTTTAATTAATAATTATGTTAATAGTGTAATTTTAAGCTTAAAATTTATATGTGGGTTGTGGGGGTTATAGGGGTACAAGGTGAGAAGTAATTTAATTTAAATTATTCAATAATTGTTAATTATTTAAATGATAATTATGTTAATTGTGTAAATATTTTATTTTAGGTGTGGGGTATGAGGTTTATAGGGGTACAGTGTGGGAAGTACATTAATGGTTAGTAATTAATTTTTTTATTTAATGGGTATTTAATGTATAATTCATTTTGTTAATTGTGTAATTACATTTTTTTAAACTAAAATTTTAGGTGTGGGTTTTGGTTTTGTTGGGGTATATGGTAGGAAGTAAATTAAATTTTAATTGTTAGAATTAATTTTTTAATTGATAATTATTAAAATTAACATTTATTATCTTGATTAATTTTTTATTATATTTTAGGAGTGTTGTAGATTGGGGTATATTGTGGAAAGTAAATTAAATTTAAATCATTTTTACTTATTAATAGTTTGATAAATATTTGTTAATAGTGTAAATAATTAGCTTTTTAGGTCTCGCGTGGCGTTGCTGCGCAAAGCGCTGCTCGCCTCTGCGAGATTTATTGTGAATGAGGAGTTTCAGTAGAGGATTGAAGCCCCGCCCCTCATTTCCATTGGCTGGCGTCACCGTTTATGCCATTGGAAATGAGGGTTTTTGGTTGACGCCCTTTGGCCTCCGAGCCGGACTGGCTCGCCTGCTTTGCTGCTGTCGCAAAGCACTTTCTTATCTTTATGGGGCCATGTGTTTCTAATTAGAAACACATGGCCCCATAAAGACAAGAGATCGATGCTTGTTCTCCTAATCGTTAACATTTCTTGTTGATGGTCTGGTGCTAAAGCAGTGTTTCCTCTAGTAGTTATTTTCTCATATTGTCTGTGCCTTTGGGCTCCAGAGATGTGTGTTTTTTTTTCTTTGCCTCTGTCATTTTCTAGAAGACGTCCACTGGCATTGGCGATGTTGTTCATTTGTTTTTATCGGATGCAGAGGGTGGGGCCCGACAGCTTAGTTTGGTTGCGGGCAGTAGGGGTCTGTGGGGGTGGGGAGGAGGAGGGTTTCTTGGCATTCCAACGTGTTTACGGTTTCCGTGCTGAAATTCCGTTTTACTTTTTGTGGATTTCAACCGATTGTTTTCATGTCATGTGGTGAGAAGCTATAAATAATTTATTGGGGAGAGGGGTGGAAGTCTTTTGGGGCGATTCACATATCAGGTGGTTTTATTTTGTCCACATATTTCTCGACCCTCTGAGTTTTTGAGTGGTCGCTGTTGCTCTGTACATGAGGCCTGCTTTTAAGGTGACATTTATTGAAAAAGACGCGGAATAACGAGTGGCTTTTGCCACAAGCCTTTTTGAGCACAGATATTGTTTCCAATCATATTAAGTGATTCCACATGCGAGACGTGTCCTTAGGGGCTAAGTTTCGGTGTTCTGGTTAAATGCGCCCCCAGTCGGCCAAACCATGGCAGAGGTGCTAATTGGCAACAATCTGCATGTAAGGCGACAATTCGGGAACAGGATTAACAGATATCTAGAAGGAAGAACATATGAGGCCTGGTCCCTGGTGCCCTTCAACGTGGCGCCCTGCATACTTTATTTTCTATTCTGACATGTCTCCCCCCAGTGTTGACACGTCATTAATTTCAAAGATAGTGTGCGGTTTCTGTTCAGAGTCCGCGGTCCGGCATTTTTTTTTTTGCAGTTTTTATAAAGCGTGAACTCTACCCGAAGGTATTGGAGCGCTGAGCACCGGTTACGTTACACATGCACACATTCATTTTTGGTAGGCACGGGGAGCTTAAGTGGTTAGCCCAGAATCACAGGATGTTGAGCCAACGCAAGGCTCGAACCTGGTTCTCCAGATCCAAAGTCGGCGGCTCTGGCCGTTAGGCCACACCCTCTCCCCTAATCATCATACCTCCAGCATAGGTCAGTTTAAAGAAACAAAAGACTCCTGGGAACATTTAATGAAGCATGACCAAAGCCAGGCCTGTGTATAACTCAGGCCTGGTTAAAAATTAGACTCCTCCGTGGAGATTCGCGAGACAGCATGGCATCTCCATTCAGTAGTTCGCAGCACGGGGTCCCGATCCTGCCTCGGTATTCAAGGATTCATTATCTAAATCTTTATTTTGAGCGTCACGGTCTGAGGGGCCAAAGAGGCCTACTTTTCAACCACCTTTCATGCTGCATGACTCGAGCTGCAGTAAACCGAGACCAGCACCAGGTCACACTCTACATGGTATCGGCTAGAGCGGCCGACCCTGAAGCTGGAGAACCAGTTTAGCGATGGGGACGCTCAGGCACAGAAACCGACGGGGCGAGGAGCCCCTGTGACGACATCGCCTGGGATACGTCTGTTGGAAGGAAACCATTGCAGCCAAACATTGAGTGTACCAGCGAACTAGCTGCAGTCAAAGAGGATGGTGGTTCCAGGGATACAGAAATGCATTTCAGCTAAGATGGCTGCCGAGTAGGAGCTCAGCCCGGGCGCTCCCGGGTCAGAGATCACCTTATCGGTGAAAATCCCCTTCTCTACCGAGCCATCCGCCTCCTATCTTCCCACTTCCAACTCCCTTTGACATCGGACTTGGTTCTACAGCGTGGCTTACCTCCGGGGATGAACTCCAAGACCCCGACGTTCCTTTCGCCATCCTTTCGAGCCGGACGTGTGGCGATTCTGACTCCCACTGTCGTGCCGATTTGGGGCTGTTCCTCTGTCGGACACGCAGCACCATCGCTGGACAAATTTCCTCCAGACTGGGCATGCTTCTACTCGTCGCCTTTCCCTCGTCTGCGCTGATGCTGAGGATTGCCCAGATAGGTGCTCTCGCCCGAGTGCCACACCACTGGGGCTTCTCCCTGTTGCTGGCTCTCCGCTCGAGGATCCTTTTGGTCCGAACCGCTGCCTGTGCTGGGTGGCCGGATCGGTGCCCCCCCGCCACTGACGGCGCGGTGCATAGCTGTTTAGCTTCGCTGCTCCCGCCGACGTGGCTGACAGCATCGAACTCGCCAGGAGATGATCCAGGATAGGAGCGGCAGTTTCACGAACCAGAGTGCCCCGGGCAACCAACGAGCACGGTGTCGGGCTGATTGATGAGCATGTTACACCGTTTTGTTCTTTTTTTTTTGTCTCCTATGCGTTTAACTCAGAGCACCCTCTACTCTATGAGGGACAAAATGGCCGATGCCCCGAGGCGCTCCTGGCACGACACGGTTTGTGATGAAGCTGGGACCCACAAGTAAGTCAATCTGCTTGCCTCCTCGAAACCACGCACGCTGGGCTGCTCCCAAAAATTCTGTCTGGACATATGTTCAATTTGAAATAGTGTCTCATGTAAATCCTCCCTACGCTCGGCCTGACTTTAAAATGGCGGCCGCGCTCGAGACACAGGATAATGTTGCCTTAGCCTGAACATGGACTCGGTTCATAAAACTACTTTTTCCCATCATTCCATCTGATTTATACCGATCCCCAATTAACACCATTAACATTCAGGATACGTGTCGACACTTAGTGAAAACAAGAAGCTTTACCACTAGGTGCCTGCACAAATGCCCAAACACTCCCTATTGTTTTCACATTCACTGGGGGCAAGCTGGAGGACGAGGCGACCGACGCTGCTTCGATAGAATTATGACGTTGCCCCCTGGGCGGAATCCATAATTGTTCGGACTTATCGCGGAACTAGAGTAACGTTTGGTTGATGCCCGGTGGAGCTATCATATGTAGCTATAGAGGAGCTTGACTCTGGGTCACCCCCCTTGGTTGGCACCTACCCAGCTGGATATCAGACATTGTTTTCTTCCTCATCTACCCGTTATGTTCCCTTCCCTCCCTCCATCGATCTTGTTTTTCTATGTTTATTGAATGCACTAGCAATGGATTTAACTGTAATGTAACTGTAACTGATGTAACGCTCTAACACGTCTTAATCCTCATGTAAAGCGCTCTGATACCTCCGGGCCTAGCCTGGACTTCGTCTCCTCGCCATGTCTCCTACCCCCTCCCCCACCTCTTCCCTCCTTCATTCTTTGCTTGCCTCCCCTATTCCTTTCCTCTCTCCCTGAATCTCTTTCCCCCACCTGCTTTGTTTATCCTTGTGCCTATGCTCCGCTCAATCTCCCTCCCCGTCGCCCTTTTTACATTATCCCCTTACCCTCTACACGCCATGAACCAACGGATGCAACTCGTAATTGATGTACCTTCTGTAACAATGGGTAACTTGTAACCTATGTAACCCTACCAGCCTGACTCCCTAAAATGGCCCCCTTAAGTATGCCCTTGTCCAAAGCACTCCTACTCCCCTTGTTGGGGATGGATCCAGCATTTTTGCCCTGGAGTCTCAGAGACCTTTCTGAGAGAGTCCACAGTGACAAGGGAGTCTCACATTGTAAAGGACTGGAATTGATCCCCTTACCTCTGGGAACTGTCTCCTACCCGCCGGAAGTCGGACACTGTGTTCACGCTGGGTTTTCTACCCCCTCCCCCTCCTCTTCCCGCCTTCATTCTTCTAAGTGTGCCCGTGACCAAAGCACTCCTCTCCCCTTGTTGGGGAGGGATCCAGCATCTATGCCCTGGAGTCTCAGCGACCCCGCTGAGAGAGTCCACTGCGACAAGGGAATCACACAAAATGGAAGACTGGGAATGACCCCTTTACCGCAGGGAGCCGTCTCCCACCCAGCCGGACATCGGACACAGTTACTTCCTCGTCTCCTCGCTGTGTCTCCTACCCCCTCCCCCTCCTCTTCCCTCTTTTCATTCTTGGCTTGCCTCCCCTTTTCCTTTCCTCTCTTCCCTGAATCTCTCTCCCCCTACCTGCTTTGTTTTTCCTTGCGCCTATTCTCCGCTTAATCTCCCTCCCCGTCGCCCTTTTACATTACCCCCTTACCCTTCTTCACGCCATGAACCAACGGATGTAACTTGTAATTGATGTACCTTTGGATGTAACTTGTAATTGATGTACCTTCTGTAACAATGTGTAACGTGTAACCTATGTAACTCTCCTCATGTAAAGCGCTCTGATACCTCCGGGTCTAGCCAGCGCTATATAAAACTAAAAATAAAAAACACTCTGGTGAGTGAGCAAAGAATGTCCGGGAGCGTTCCACAGATTCGTCACACTGGCAGAAAAACAGACCAATAGACTGAGCTACACAGACCGTTAGAGAAAGAGAGAGAGAGGTCGTATTACTCTTTGTTGATGAATCCAAAATAAAAACGTTACCTATGATAGTCACAGACATTGATTCCCAGTTGGGGCCTACTCAGCCTTTCATGCTTGTGAGATCGGTAAAAAGAGTGCAGAGGCTGTTGGGTATCGGCACGCCTGTTACTGAATTTCCAAAGTGCCTAGACAACAAACATGGTTATTAACTATTTGTTTCCTCCACTTACACCATCGCTGTGTCCTGATCTTTAAGCTTCATATGTCCCGACACAAAGGAATCAGCAGTTAAAGACACAGGTACTTGCAGGAGATGATACAATAATCATCTCATTGACACAGTAATGCTTTTTTGACAGATATCAGCTAGCAGAGATGTTGCCACAGCCACGAGGGACGGTGTAATGCTTCACGTAGGGTGGTGAACACAAGCAGTGCTGCAGATAACCGGGAGGAATCAGAGGGGCAGATGGATTTGGAGATATTATAGTGTACTGTCCAATTTGTAGAGCGCTTCATACCCCTGAATTAGGCCATGAAGCGCTCCAATTGTATCAGGAACAGGCGCCCTTCGGAGTGCATTATTGGAAGGGTGTTAGGTGAAGTATGCCCTATGTGGGAGATGTTGGTTGAGGTGCGTGAGATATGGGTGATTGATGTGTGTGACAAAAGGGGGGTTTCCGGTCCTGGGTCAGTGGCATTCATGTCAATCTTTATCTTTGGGGCCAGGCAGTATGTTTTTCGTTTTTTTTGTTTTTGTATGAATCTTTATGCCATTCAAGTTTCTCCTCAGTGCACCAATGGAGAAACAGATGAGTGAAAGTGAGGGAAAAGGTTGTGGAGACGAATGTAGAGAGAAAGGGAGGTAGGATGGAAGCAAGCGAGAGAAAAGTCAAGTGTTGAAAGAGGAGACGAAGGGAACAGATGGAGTGATGGAGACAGGGTGTAACAAGCATTTGCAATGCAATAGGTCTCGCATTTACGCGAGTTTAAGCTACTGGCATTGTAAATAACAATGCGTTTTATTTATGTTTCAAAACCCAAAACATAAATAAAAGGCATTGTCATTTACAATGCCAATAGCTCAAACTCGCGTAAATGTGAGACCTGTTGCATTGCAAATGCTTGTTAAAGTACATTTTTAGGTGTTGCTTGTAAGTTTTGTAGGAGTATATGGTGGGTGGTAACTAAAATAAAACATTTTTAATAAAAATTGTTAAATAAAAAAAAATATATGAAATTATTTTGGGATTAACATTTTTCATAATGTTTTTAATTATTTGTGATATATATAATTAACGTTATAATGTGTATTTAAATATTTTTTAATATGAAACATATTAGTGTTTTTTAATATTTATATTTTAATTTTTTTATTTTGTTTTTGAAATTATTTTTATTGTTTTGTAGAGAATTGTTTGTTTCTAATGTAGTACTGACTACAGTGGAAATATATATTTTTTTCCAACCGCAATCCAACACTTTCCCTACTGTTGCACATTTTGGAGTGGTAATAGTACATTTTACCCCTCCACAATCTAACACTTTCCCTACTTTTGCTCTCATTGGAGTGGGAATAGTACATTTTATCCCTCCGCAATCTAACACTTTCCCTACAGTTGCACATTTTGGAGTGCGAATGGTAAATTTGATCTCTCTGTAATCTAAAATTTTTCCTAGTATTGTTTTAATTGTAGTCCTCTGCAATACAATATTGTATCTAATTTTGCATTTATTATAGTGAGAGTAGTAAATTATACCTTTGTGTGATGTAACAATTTTATTACTGTTGTGTTGTGCGAGGTTGGAGTAATACATTTTATATATTACTAGTATAAGAATTTGTCTATTTTTGTATAAATTGTAGTGGGAATGTTATATGTATTAAGTTTAATATTTAATAATTTATATTGTTTTGATTTATATCATTGTTTTTGTTTATTTAAAATGTTTTTTATTTGTAAAATATTTTTATAAAATTGTAAAAAAAATGTTAATGTTTTAAATTTGAATTAGTCGTTTGCTTTTTAAATATTTAGTGTTGGTATATATATATTATATTTAATATTTTTTAAATTTTATATTATAACTTAAAATTATTAGTTGTATAATTTTTAACTAGATGTATGTTAAATATATATATGTTAACTTTTTTAAAGTAAGGTTCTTTGCTATATTTGTTACAGTATACAATAAATATATATAATTTTTATTAAATTAATGCTAGTATTTAATATATTTTATTTGTAATATTTATATATATATATATATATATATATATATATATATATATCCATCCAATCGAAGAAGTGCTCCTGCTGGAAGCCGGAGTCCCGTGGAAGGTGGCGCAAGAGTCGGCGGAGCAGCCGATAATCCAAATGAGTGCAGCAAAGACAATCACTCGCGCTCTCAGAAACATAAGACAGGATCAGGAAAACAATGATTTATTCCATCATAAATCAACGTGACGCGTTTCGCCTTGCGGCTTGATCACACAAAGTGCACAGTAAGAGAAGCCTTGTTACATACTTGCAAATAGAAACTGACAAAAGACCTGTTCATACCAATTGGTTCAGTAAAAATCTCCCATTATCTACTACTGGATTATATGTGACCACATTAGATGATGTCCCCGATTTAACCCACTAGGGGTATACACGTAACCCTACTCGAATGAGGTCTTGCAGAAATGCACTTGCGCATGAGCCTGGGACATTATAGATTTCACTTGTCCATGGAACACTGATCAATAAAGTTGTTTGGACAATTGTCCGACCTAGACATTACAAAATGGCGACCGTTTTCGGTTTTACACCCAGGGAACCGGCTTATATTTACATTGTTTTCATATATTTACAGGACTAACACGATATGTTAATACACAAGACAGTGTAATCATATGCCATGATATGTTAGATACTATCGATGTATATGCATTTTTACAAGGATGTAACATGTTACAAAATGGCGACCGCAATAACGGGAGATTTTTACTGATCCAATTGGTATGAACAGGTCTTTTGTCAGTTTCTATTTGCAAGTATTTTTCCTGATCCTGTCTTATGTTTCTGAGAGCGCGAGTGATTGTCTTTGCTGCATATATATATATATATATATATATATATATATATATATATATATATATATTCTGCTCCAAAGGTTGTCCACCTGGTGAGTAGCACTCGATCAGCAGCTTTGTTTATGATGGGTAGGGACGAGGATCCGCTTGTAGAAGCTGCTCCGTAATGGAAATGCCTGACGCGTTTCGAAGCTCCATATGCTTCTCTTCAGAGGCTTGAACGGAGACAGTGTGTGCAAACGCTGAACCCACTTCGCCATTTTCATATTGCACACCCACCAATGGGAAGCTCGAATGAGACTGTGCATTGTGGGAAATGTGGTACGGATAGCACACAAATCTTGTCCTGTATGGACCCTGCAAGTGGACTCGTCCTCAATCCTGTTTGCGGCTGCTGTCCCACGTAGCCCCCAAGACATTACGGAGTGGTGCACACTCCGCGGCAGGACGGCCACGTATTACATTCTGCTCCAAAGGTTGTCCACCAGGTGAGTAGCAATGAGTGAAAATGGCGAAGTGGGTTCAGCGTTTGCACACACTGTCTCCGTTCAAGCCTCTGAAGAGAAGCATATGGAGCTTCGAAACGCGTCAGGCATTTCCATTACATGGATTGCTTTCCAAGTAACGGAGCACGGACCTCAGTTTTAGTGCAGCAAAGAATAAAATGTATTGCTCTCCAACCTTTACAGCCATGACGCGTTTCAGCCCTTCCTCGGGCCATGATCACATATATATATATATATATATATATATATCAATATTTAATACGATATTCTATATCGGTAGTCAATATTTTTGTAGTAGATATTTCTGTCTCGATAATTTTGTTGATCAATATTTTGGACCTCAATATTTTGTCAGTGAACCAACAGTAGAGCCATTCTCAGTCTTGTGACCCAGAACACTTGCAGAAAGGCACGGTTTGTTTGAGCAAGAAAATGCCAACTTCCTAAAAGTAAGTCAAAATTGAGCATGCACTCCTTCTAAAAGTGGCATGTTCATAATGTAACTTAAAATCCAACCTCACCATTAAAGAGGATTTTAAATGACGTTTAATTTGAGTGGAAACAGCATGACTCTATCTGATCCCAGATTGAACCTAGCACTTGTTAAATGTAATAAGTTTACCGAGTGATAGTCTATGGAAACGATTGGCCTTACACAGTGAAAAACATCTTTAGAATGTTGTCACTGTCAGGACATGTAAAACTTAAATACACATGTTCTTGATTTTAAATTCCATGCACCTTGCCCTAGGAGTTGTTATGGCCTACCTTAGGGGTGACGTATTGGTATTAAAGAAGAAGGTTTAGGGCTGGCAAACCATTTGCCAGATTGAAATGGCAGTTTAAAACTGCACTACAGGCTGCAGTGGCAGACCCGAGACATGGTTTACAGTGCTGCTTTAGTGATTGGCACAATGAGTACTGCAGGACCACTAGTAGCATTTAATTAACAAGCCCTGGGTATAGTTAGTACCATATACCAAGGACGTACAAGTAAATTAAATATACCAATTAGATGTAAGCCAATTTACCATGTTTTAGGGAGAGAGTACATTTACTTTACCTACGTTAGCAGGGAAAAAGTGCCCAAATTAATAAAAGCCAACAAAAATGGGTTCAGCAAAGTAAGGCAGAGGAAACCTGCCTTAAATGATAAAAGACCTTGAATATGTGTGAAGAATGAACAGGTGGAACATTTTCGATTTCAAGAATGCACTGTTGAGCAACAATCTGAAGAGGACAAGGACAGCCAATTTCTTGGTAGACTTGCATGCAAGGGTGTGCACCACCTCCCTGATCTGCACCTTAAAAAAGAAGACCGCTCTCTGGTGCACTCTCAAGCTGACATTAACAGAATAGTTACTGACTATTGTGCCCTATGATATTCACATCCTTCGGTGAGCAAGGACAACCTCTGATGCAACTGTTTGCGTGGGGCCACACTCAACAGGTTCACGTCTGAATAAACGATAGCACTTAACATCCTATTGATTCTCTCTGAGATTCGAGACGCAATATCACATCTGGCTGGTAAAAAAACACAAGGCAACAGTGGCCTACCCACATAGCTTTATGTAACTGACTAAGTGTTGATACCTCATCTATATTAATTGTAGGAGGAAAATATAAATACAGACACTTTACATCCCACAACCCGGAAAGCTACTAAAATGGCTTGCCCTAAACCAAATGCAACCTATCCTTGTACTGAACATTGTCAAAGCTTAACCTAGTGTCCGAACCCCTTTCAGAGGGCACACAGGGGATACTGGGCCCAACCGTGGTAGTTGAGCCCTTTTACTGCTGATGTTCCGGGGCCCGACCCACTACGGATCCTGAGCAACTGGGCAAATTACCCCTTCTGCACTTGACTCTTATTGGTAGCTGTGGACATGTAGTCAAAGGCTCCGTCAGGAGGGAAGTGTGGATACAGGCAGGTGTACACATCTCATAAATCCCAAGTACACATTGTACGAACAATAAATTGATGTCCAGTCCAATACATACTTTTCTAAGAACAAAAAGTATTTGATTTTTAACTTCACACATTCAAAGGAGTAACAACATTCACAAGCAGTAGCACAGTCCACTTAAGGTCGGGGCTCTAGTAGGTGTCAGGCACGTCCCTGTCCCCCCTGCTCACTTATAACGTGGTTGGGGGTTATTCCCCATTCACTTGTGGCCGCATCCAGAGATTGCTCTTTAATAGGCGGTACTCTAGAGTTCTACTTTGACACTTAGCAATTAGTCAAAAGTGTCTACGGTGCCGCAGCACCTTCTGCAGCAAATCCTCCCAGGACCAGTTCGTCTTACCTGCCCCTGCAGCACAGAAACATTCGGCGGTACACCGGGATCACTGAGTGCGGACACCTACGAGTTCAGATCCTGCTCGGAGAAGAGGCATGCTAACTCTCCTGAGTGGCGCGGCCTGTTCTCACCAGCAACCGGAGCAGCAGCTTCCAGCTCACAAAGACTCAGTAAGTAAATTTCTCCCCAGCGTGAGGAGTGGAGGAGGGGTGGACTTGATGTGGGAGGGTCAGATTTAAATCTTTCGGCTGTTTACTGAAGTCCAGCGAGGGTGCAACATCCTCCTCTGCATCCTCCCTGCCCTCGGGGGTCAGTCTGACAGATCTCGTTGGGCAGTCACAGCCCGCTGGTCACAGCCTCACTCTAGTCCCTGGAGATGGCCTGAAATGCTTACCAAGTTACTACCGGCAGCCCCTCCTGGCATACGAAGTTGCTTCGGTATCAACGTAGACACCTCCGGTGCAGTCGCTCACACCACAGCTGCCCCTACTGGCACATAGGGTTGCAGCTAAGGCGCTCACGAGTCCTGGCACGCTGGTCACACAATTATTTCCATGGGCCACCCTCTGGCATACAAGGTCATCGCTATGAGGCGATGCGATCTTGGTGATCCCTGTATAACACTCTTTGGATGGCTCAGTCTGTGGCTTCCCTCTCCTGCCATATGGGGTCTCTCTGAAAACAATCCTGCACATGAGCTACCACCCGATCTGTGCACTGCCGAATCCTCACACCTCTCACATGAAGTCCTCACAGTAGGGCTCCCCGTGGACCTCGCTCTCTTCTTCCTCGCAGGGTACGCTGGTCTTGGGAATCAGGCAGGCTCTGGTGCTCCAGGCTCCAGGGCAGGTGATCTTCGCTTCCCCTGGGTGACATCCCCTCACCCAGATGGGAGACTAACAGACCTTGGCTCCCAGTCTTGGTCACAGGCAGAAGTCTTGCAGAACTTCCCCTCCTCACACAGCCCGTCTGGCTGCTTGGCAGATGACAAATATGGGGGTCTCAACCCCCCCTTCTTATAGTCCTTTTCCAGATGCTGAGTGAGAATTAGGGTCTGGGTCTTTAAAGTTTTATGTTGGGGTTCTTCTTCTTTTGAAGTAATCATTTCCCCTTTTCTTCTGTCCTCCTGAAAGGATATCTGTCACAGCAGACAAGCCTCCGAAGATGACAAGCCTCCGAAGATGATTGACCCACAGCACCATTGATTCCCTTATCAGCCGCATCTTCTTTCCTGAGAAATGTCCTGGCCTCTTCCTTTTAATCTATCAGAGAGCAACCTTTTGAAGTGTGAAGGGAGAGTCCCTTCCTCCAATGTGTCCCACCCAGCTCACAGGAATGCAACAATCCATAAATCTGTCTGGGGTGGATGCCTCTCCTCTTCATGTCTTCACCAGGCAGGCCTGGACTTCCCAAAATGTAACCTAGGGTCCCCCATGTAATGTACCACTGCAGGCACACTTGCACTCTCTGTTCTTTCCCAGCACACTTACTCTCCAGTACTGTTATTTCCATGCACTATGCCACTACAGCCACACATGCATTCAGCAAACACATTGAGCCTGCACGCGCTGCTCAGAACTGTGGCCTTTCTGTATTGTACCAGCGTGTGCAGTTTAGAAACACACACTCTACCAGCACGCGCACTCACCATGTGCGCGCTGCACAACACTTCAACCTTCATGTATTGTACTTCACGCACGCGCACATACACCCAGCACGATTCCATTGCGCATGCACTGCACAGCACCACATCTTTCATGTCATGCATACCTCGCAAGCATACAGACACTTGGCACATGCACTAATCCCATTTGTACTACACAGTGCTGCTCTGTTCTCGTACTGTACTCTTCCCGGGCACACACACATCCAGCGGAGAGTCACTACTCTGGTGTTACACAGCCCTCCACATCTACCTGATGTAGGCCATGGGTGAGTTAAGCACACAGCAGCAGAACTTTTAAAAGGGTGAGCGAGCCTGTAGACGTGACACAGGGAAAAAAGGGCCTATTCACTCCTACTGGTCGCTACACGGTATACTTCTACCACAATGCTCATGCTGCTTATCTCTTGTAATGTCCCACTTTGTGGCACTTAAAACAAGTAACCACTTGGACTTAGAAGGGCTTCCTTGCCTTCTCTTCTCATTATGCTCCTTACTGGACACACCACTACCATTCCTGTGTTTCTTGGGCCCTACTCGAGTCCTATGAGAATTGCCCTGCTCTTAACCTCTGGTTTGGAATCCGTCTGTGGAGAGTTATTTTTCCCATTTGGCTTGGAACTGTGCTGCTCTACCCCTTTGTGAACTCTGTTAGCCAACCACTTAGCTAGCACTGCAAGTTTTGTTAGGTCCCGCCCTGTCAAATCAGACAGGTATTGCCTAAGTGGGGTAGAGCACTCCTCCTTAAGTCGCTCTGTCACCATCAGCTGGTTAGGGCACAGAAAATCCTTGGCCTCCATCCCTCTTAACCACTCATTCAAGTCACATGATACACCATGAATCCAAGTCTCAAACGGAACACCATCTGCTCTTTTGCAGTCACAGAACCTCTGCAGGCATTGAGCTGGCTTCAGCCCAAACCTCCTAATATGAGAGCTTTCTTCATACGCTCATAGACCATCTGGCCTGGCACAGGCATTCTTCGAATGTTGACTGTCCCTTCCAGTGGCATTCACTCCATCAAGGCGCTGTCTTGGTCGCCAAAAACAACCCTGAACTCTGGCTACAGCCCAATCGGTGCACAGCCGAATCCTCATTCCTTGCACAGGGAGTCCTCATGGTAGGACTCCCCACTGGTCCTCGCTCCCTCCAATGGTCTGGTCTTCCTCACAGGGCACACTGGTCTTTGGGAAGCAGGCAGGCGATGGTGCTGCAGGGCAGGTGATCTTCGTTTTCCCTGAGTGATGTCCCCTTACCCAGCAGGGAGACTAGCAGGCCTTGGTCCCCAGTCCTGGTCACAGGCAGAAGTCTTGCAGAGCTTCCCCTCTTCACACAGCCCGTCTGGCTGCCTGGCGGATGACACATTTTGAAGTTCCCAACCTCCCCTTCTTATAATTCTTTTCCAAACACCAAATGTGATGTAGAGTCTGGGTCTTTCAAGTTTTATGTTTGGGTTCTGCTGCTCTTGACATGTACATTTCTCAAACAGTTTTTGTCACAGCAGGCAAGACTCCAAAGCTGATTAACCTACAGCACCATTCATGGGAATGACCAGAGTTTACACCTGGATGTCAGCTACAGTAATATGTGCATTAAAAGGTTAATCCCAGGCTTGCAGTCCTACTCTTTATGATTGTCTTATCAGCCCAACTCCTTAGCTGAGACGTGTCCAGGCACCCTTCTTGTGATCTATCACTGAATCAAAGAGCAACCTTTTGAAGTGCAAAGGGAGAGTCCCTTCCTCCAGTGGGCCCAACCCTGCTCACAGTAATTCAATAATACACATCTGTCTGGGGAGAATTTCTCTCCTCCTCATGTCGGGCAGGCCTGGGCTTCCCAGAATTAGGGGTGGGTGGAATTTTTAATTCTGCCGGCGAATTGGAGTAATTAATAATCAATTTGCCGTTCTAGTGGCGGAATTAAATCAGAACTGTAATGCATTTAAACGGGGCTGGAAGAGGGAGCAGTCCATCTATGTTTAAAAAAACACTCCAGAATAAACTTTAATCTGCAGTGATTTTTAAACATTGAGAGGGACTGCTCCCTCTTCCAGCCCTGTAAAGTACCACTGCAGTGCACTGCATACCCATTGGCGCCCTTATATATGTATGTAAGGGCGCCGAGGGGTATGCACTGAAGTGGATACCCCACGGTGCCCTTACATAATTACGTAAAGGCACCAAGAGGTATGCACTGCACTACAGTGCAGGGCATACCCCTTGTTGCCCCTACATACACCCTTAAATACTTATGTAAGGGGACCGAGGCTTATGCCCTGCACTATAGTGAGGGCATATCCCTCGTTGCCTTTACATAAGTTTTCAAGGGCACTGGGGGGGGGGGTATGCACTGGAGTGGATAACCCTTGATGCCCTTACATGCTTATTTAGGGGCACCGAAGGGTATGCACTGCATGACAGTGCAGCACACACCCCTCGTTGCCCTTACATATGCCGTTAAATACTTATGTAAGGGGACCGAGGGTATGCCCTGCACTCCAGTGCACTGCATACCCCTCCGTGCCCTTACAGAAGTATGTAAAGGCACCAAGGGGTATGCACAGGAGCGGATACCCCTCAGTACCCTTACATGCTTATCTTAGGACACTGAGGGGTATGCACTGCATTACAGTGCAGCACACACCCCTTGTTGCCCTTACATACCCCCTTACATACACCCTTAAATACTTATGTAAGGGGACCGAGGGGGATCCACTCCAGTGCATATCCCTCGGTGCCCTTACATAAGCATGTAAGAGCACCTAGGTGTATGCACTGCACATTGCGGTGCCCACTCTGCCCCTTAGCAGAATTCAGCAGAATTTTAATGTAATTCCTCGGAATGAAACCCCACCAATTCCTCCCACCCCTACCCAGAATGGAACCCAGGGTCCTCCATGTAATGTACCATTGTAGGCACACTTGCACTCTGTATACTTTCCCAGCATACTTACTCCCCAGTACTGTCACCTCCATACACTGTGCCACTACAGCCGCACATGCATTCAGCACACATATTCAGTCTGCGCGCACTGCTTTGTACCATAGCCTTTCTGTATTGTACGAGAGTGTGCTGTTTACAAACACATACTGTGCCAGCACACACACACACACACACCATGTGCGCTCTGCACAACACATCACCCTTCATGTATTGTACTCCATGCAAGCAGACATACACCCAGCACATACTTCCATCATGCACGCACTGCACAGCACTACATCTTTCATATCATGTATTCCACGCATGAATACAGGCACTAATACCACATGAACTACACAGTACTGTTCTATCCCTGTACTGTACCCTTCTCAGGCATGCATATATCCAGTCCAGAGTCACTGCTCCTGCGTTGCACTCCACATATACCTGATGTATGCCAAGGGTGTGTTAGGCAAACAGCAGTAGAACTTTCAAAAGGGTGAGAGAGCCTGTAGGCCTCACTCCAGTGATACAGGGTAAAAACGACGTGTTAACTACTATTGATCACTACACAGTATGCTGCCACCAACGCGTATGTGCTGCTTAACTCTTGGGGAAGGGCTAGCCTTCCACCACTATGAGGGTGGTGCTTTAGGTACTCCTTCCGGTCCTACAAGACCGCAGTCCGTAAGACAGATCTATGTAATGGCGCACACCATGATCTGTGTTCGCCTCTGACTAAAAAATCATCATTAGGGATCCAGACAGCAGTACAGTTGGCCACTCAGGGCAGGGGTACATGTTGTTACCCATGCAGAGGACTTTTCCTCCCTAACACCTAGATTATAACATGTATGTATGTATATGGTATTTCTATAGTGTGAAAGTAGCCAAAAGTCAGCGAAGCACTGTAGCAGGTTAATAGGAGAGGTATCTGGGTTGTGGACAGTTAGCACATTGTGATGTTGTGTTCTTAAAGAGATGAGTCGTCAACCCTTCCATTATTTGGAGCAACATTTGGGCAGAGATGGACTGGGCCTGTTGCCTTGTTTAAACAAAAAAAATGTATACACTTTATAGCCCCCAGTCTGGTGTCCTAGTCCTGGTTGCGAGTGTGCCGAGAACCACCAGAGATGTTAAGCTTGTTTGCAAGGTAAGTTAAGGTGCTGGTTGTGTTGACTTTGTAAATGATGCAGCTGGTTTTTTTACAATGGTGTGGGCCGGCAAGCAGATGAGTTCCATCGTGATGGAGGTAATTTGGGCATATTTCCTCAGGCCCTGGATGAGACCTGCTGCACCATGTAGGATATCTTAAGGGGTGCTATTGTGGAGGTGATGGAGCAAGGCTTTATCACCATCCACATGCAAGAGTATGAAAGCTTGAAGAGCAGTTCTGAAGTTGCTTTATGCAAGATACAGTTCCCATTTCATTAGAAGAGAGAGCTGGTACCACTCTTTGTCGCTTTGTCATTGTGTTCCTTGAGGGTGAGGTTGGTGTCCCGGTTAAATCCAAGTGACTTGAAATTTGGTGAAAGTTGCTGTTAGAAGCCAGCAAAGTTCACATCATTAAGCTACGTTTGTACTGTTTCTTGTTGTTTGTTCTTGACAAATAACATGAATTCTCAAAATTGGGTTGATATTTAGGTAAGCACTGGACATCCAGGTCTGGATGATATTCAGGCAGTGTTTGGGATGATGAATGTCTGAAGCCGAGGACGCTTCCAAGTCGGGTTGTTTATCATCAGGATATTGATGAATGTTGATGCTGTTATCTGAGTAGAGCACCAAGAGCTCCACATAAATGTTGAAGATGGCAGGAGATAGTATGGAACCCTGGGGGACTTTGTGGATGATCGGGGTCTTTTGGGACCTTGAGGTGCCCATGTGAACCAAATGATGTTAATTGGAAAGGTAGGAGAAGAGCCAGTGAAGGACATTGCGGGTGAATCTTATTCAGTGCTCCAGGGTGCATATGAGGGTGCCATGGACGACTGTCAAAGGCAGCTGAGAAGTCCAGCAGTATCAGGGGAAAGATCCTGACGTCCAGGTTATTGAAGAGACCTCTTCAATCAGTTCATTCAGACCAAAGTTGGTATATACCTGGGAGAAGTATGTTTAAATATTTAGAGATTTTCTGCATACTAATCATATCGAACAAAAAGATCAGAACTTGTGGTGGCCTCCATTGATCTCAGGAATGCCTTGGATACCCAGATCTGGGTTCATTTATTCCAAGTACTAAATGATATGAGTTTTGGAGCGGAGATCCCTCACCTAGATCAAAGTTTTGTACCCCGATCCTACTTCCAGGGTTAAAGACAGGATAGATCATCTCAAACCGCTGGCCAGTAGTCACAGGCATGCGATCATGGAGCCCCTTATCACCCTTTTTGTTCCCCTTGACAGAGAAGATTTTGTTGAAACATGGCCGAGGCCTATGTGATTTGCATGGAATTAATATTGATGGAGTAATGTATGCTGTATTCTTAAATGGGATATATTTGTTCTTTATATAAATATAGGGAAGAGGGGATACATGTCACTATGGACCAACCCGGATGTTCAAAGAGGTATTGGGGCTGAGGATTAATAGAAGATGATCATGCTTCTTCTTCCTTTGCCATGTAAAACATAATGCTTACCTGGGAACTACATTCCCATTCCCAAATTTGTTTGCTGTATCCAGGGATCTCATATTTCTGCCCAGTATGTAGACAAGACCAGGCATGTTTCTTCTATTTGATATAAATATGTCCCTACATAGGCCCTAGACTGGAAGGAGATAACAGACTCACTACTAACTAATAAACGTCCCTCACTCCCTGGAAGCATGCCCACTTGGACTGTAATTCCTCACCAAATACTGACTGAGAGAATGGTAGCATTTTACTGCAGAACCTGTAGTTAGTGCACAAAGGATATCCATCTGGAGGTCTGATGTCCTGAAATGGACAACATGTGAAAGCAAGACGCACTTCTAGAGAGCAGGAAAGGAGGAACATGAGAAGGGGAACTAGGATGGGGCACAATCCTACCATGTAATGGCAAAACAGCATTGACTTCTATGGTGATGGACTATGATTGTAAAAATTAACATTGTTGCCTGTGTGGATATTTAATTTGCTGTTCTTAACCCCTTCGATGCGGCGCACATTCCCCCGCTGTGCGGGCGAATTCCACGGGTGCGCAGATCGGACGGCCCCCGGCCGTCCAACGCACACCGTGACGTCAGACGGCCGGGGGCCGTCCGACGCATGGAAGAGGTTAAAACTGTTGAATTTTCTACAGTGTATTAATCTTGGAAGTTAATGTTTTCTTTCCAGTCGTGTGGAGGCAACTAGAAGGTGCTCTTCTATACTTGATTAACCTAAACATGCACTTAAAACATTGAATATTTGTGGAGGCCAATCCAGGCAACCACCTTCTTTTATTTATTGATTAAGGACTTTATCATGTATTTTGTAATGTGTTTGAATTATTTTACTATATGGCATGCCGGCTTCTACAACAATGTTGATCCTGTTTTACTGTAAACAAAATATGCAAATAGCGTTTGAACGTAGTCAATTTTAATAAAGAACGATGGGGGGGGGGGAGGCGCAACCTATGCATACCTCGAGCACCCATTGCTTTTGTCCGCCTGCCACTCAAGGAGCCCCCCAAGAGTCAAAGTATGCTGATAATTGTGAGAAGTTGGCCTGGCATATGCTGTCCACTAATTATAGTGGGCACCTTGCACCAGTCCAAACAACCCCTTATTGGAGATAGGTTAAAGACAACCTTTATTGAAAGCTATCCTAGTGGTAGCTATGGAGAGCAGCCTTCAGGCTAAGTCTTGAAGGAATGTAAAGCAGCTTGTTTTACCAGTCTATAATCTCTTGAGTGACCAAATGAAAGAGGACCACACCAGGTATATATTCAAAATATATGTATTTATTGCTAAACACACCCCTCTAGTCTCTTTATGAGGCTAGAGTTCGAAATACATAAATTATAAGTTAGTTATCTACAGTAATAGCACAAATACACGTTTGAGCCCTAGGGGCGTACCAAACCATATACCAATAAAGTGGTATAAGAACCACGACTGAGCTAGACACAGGGCCTAGAGCCTGTAGAAGTGCTTGGACCACAAGGAACCACCCAAGGTAGTGACACAGGGGACCCACGGGGGACACGTGCAGTGTATGAACACAGCCGCGAATCGCCGTTAACTTCTATGGGGAAAGTCGCGATTTGAATTTAAAAGAAAGGGACACTTAGAGGAGGACTTGGAGCAAACCCTTTGAGAACTAGGCTGTTCTAGTGTCAATACCCACGGGAGCACCGGAGTACTCGAGTTACCTCACCCAGGGAGCCGGGTGCATAGGTGTCTTTCGGGGTTGGGTTTCGTCGTCGCTTTCAATGGCGATCTGCTGCAAAGTGCTGCTGGCGGCCAAGTCGAAAGTGTTCGGGTGGATCCAAAGGTGGATCGAAGATCTGAAGAATCTGAAAGCAGAGGGGACAGAGTCTGGGTCACTAGCCAGTGACCAGGAAGGCGGTGAGCAGATGCCCACCGATGTTGAGTGCTTCAGGTAGGTTGACGGTCGTCTTGACTCTTCAGCCACGAGGTCCAGGAGGCGTCGACGACGACCAGGAGCTGGATTCGAGCTGTCCCACGACGTCTGTCGATTGCAGGGGTATCGGCGACCGGATTGGACCCAACAAGCCTTGGCAACGGCAAGTCTCGTGGAAATGGAAGGACGATGTTGCAGACCAGCAAGGTCTGTGGGACTCACCCAGCGAGGGTAAGTCAGGGCACGCCTGGAGCAACCAGGGAGCCCAAGTAGAAGAAGATTGGCCTTCGGGAGGGCCTACTAGCCAACGGACTAGCGACCGCGAAGGAGCCTCGAGTCGACGCACGTGGAGCTGGCTCACAGGACACTCGTGGAGTGGAGGCCAGTGATCTTCGGTGCAGTTGGTGCTGGAGGCTGGGGCTACTCGGAGCCCAAAGCACGACTTCGTGGGAGACTCAGAAGAGGATGCACTTGCAAATGCGATCGGTGTCCAGGGGTCACGGTTCCACGTTACCCACGACAGCTACGGGCCTCAGCTTTGCTGGGGACTCAGGGCAGCCTCGGGGAAGTCTGGAAATCCACCTCTGGTGATGCAAAGACCTCGGCGTCCGGCGGGAGCTTCAGCGATGCAGACCGGACAATTGCTTCTTTGGTGCCTGCCAAGCAGGGAGTCACTCCTTGACCCCAAGGGAGATTCTTCAGTCCTCTAATCTTGAAGTAGAGCGTCGAAGGTCCAGGATTCTGTGTCAGAGTTTCGTCCAGGTTAATCTAAAGTCCTAAGGACTGGGGTTCCATACTTTTACTAAGGTAGGGGGTTGGACATACTCTGTGGCCCCACCTATGGGAGGGTCAGGGCAGAGGGGTGGTTACACCCCTTTCCCTTTGTCCAGTTTCGCGCCAGAGCAGGGGCTGGAAGCCCCTGAGCCGGTTTGAACTGGGGTATGCACAGGGACACCAAATGTGCACCAGAGAGTGCTCCCGCCCAGCCCCAATACACACTATCCTGTCTGGGGAGGTGGTTACACCTCCCTGGGACAGGAAACCTGTTGTCCAGGCCTCCCCTGCCGGAGTTTCGGTCAGCAGCAGGAGGCCAGACTCGTGTCTGTGGCAGCGGCATCCATTTTGTGATGCCAGGGCTCTGGAAAGTCAGTACCGGGTATACCGGTGTGTACATGTCTCTCCCTCTAGAAGGGTGGAATGCTACCCCCGCCGCCAGAACTGGCGGGGGGTAGTATTCCAAGATGTTTGACACCAAACACGACATGTTTCCGTGCAGCCATCCCAAAGTTAGCATTTAACGCGAGGTTATAATGCGCCTAAGAGTATATGGTCGGGCTGCACTACAAACAGCCTCAGAGAAGGGTCTCCGAACGCTGCAGAGGGGCCCAGCTCATGCAGGGGCACCCTCTCACATAGGAACCACGCACTCTGCCTTCAGGATTGATAAGGCCTGCCAAAGGAGTGACTTATAGGTGTATATGTGTGTATGTATGTAGTGATATAGGTAGCCTATATCACAGTAAGGGGTGCATGCACCACCTTACCTAGGCTGCAGTAGCAGACCTGTGGTGTCATTTTGGATGGCCTTCCAGGGGTGGCACAATACATGCTGCAGCCCCTGGTAGGCCTCTGAGGTAAATATGCCCTGGGTACATAGTATACCATATACTAGGGACTTATAAGGGCACTCCAGATTCCAATCAGAGATGTGCCTAAGGCACATGGAAACCATTTTAAAGAGGAAGCAGCTAGGCTGGGGTTCTGATTAGCAGGGCCCCAGCCAGACAAAGGTCGAAAAACAGTGAAGCATCAGCAAAAAGTGGGGGTACCCATGTGAAGCAGATCCTACTCTCCTACAATAATCCCATTGGTCATGGCTGGCTGTACGTACTGGGGCTCTTGACAGTGCTCAGTTCCAGTTGCACTTGGAATAACCTGTAATCCAGGGACAGGACACTGCTCGCCTGAGACTGCGGCACAGGGGCGGCCGGGTGCCCTGTTGAAACCAATGGAGATCCTCAGTCGGGGAAAACGACTGCAGGTTCTGTTCCGAAAGGCTGGCTGAAGGTATCCCACGACTGGAGAGGTAAGTTAGATAGTGAGGGGATGCCGGGACACTGTCGGTTGGGCACACAAAGGCCTGGGGGCTGCGGGTGAAGGGCTCTCTTTAGGCGTCTAGTTTTCTCACCAGCTCCGGTCGCGGTCGGGGAGACCCTTCAGGTTGAGGCTGCAGGCGTTGAAGGGTAGATCAGGAGAGATCGTCCAACGCAGGATCCTAGATCAGGATCGCCGGGGAGACTTCACTGGGTCGATGGGCTTGCTGGACTCGGGCCGTGGGCATCGGGTGCAGAGGAGTGGTGCAAGTGTCATGGATCTGCCTGGATCTGGAGTCCTTGAGGTAGTTTCTTGCTGGACAAATCGGGTGTCCACGGGCCTTTGTTGAAGACAGCACAGGTCCCCGGGGTTCTTGGAGGTTGCTAACTGCGGGCTGTGTTGGTTTCTTGGAGCAGGGTCGCTGGAGGAAGAGACAGGCCAGTAGGGCTGGGGCAAGTCAGTCGTCGTCTTCTTTCCACTGCTGCACAGCTCTTCGTTCCTTCTTCGTAGATCGTCGAATCTGAGGAACAAGGTTCAAGGGAGCCCTTAAATACTAAATTTAAGGGCGTTACTGAGGTTGGGGCAGTGCCCAATGGCTACTATCCCCTAGGGTAACTACACCCTTTGGTGCCCCCTTCCTTTGGGGAGAGGGGCACATCCCTGTTCCTATTGGCCTAATTCTCCAAAGGAAAATGGAGAATTTTCGGGGGAGGGGTTCACCTCCGCTCCTTGCGAACCTAGGGATGTGCCAGGGTGAGGTGGACACTCCAACTCTGCTTACTAATTTTCCCACCTGTTCTGCCTCCAAAAGTGGGGTTAGGACGGGGGGTGGGCATCTCCACTAGTTGGAGCTGTCCAAATCAGCATTGCACAAGGTGAGAGCCTTTGAGGCTCACCTCTAAGTGTTGCTGTGTCTGCCAGGGAGAATTGAGAACCTCCTCCCAGAGCAGGCTTTGTTTCTGACCTCTGAGAGCACAAAGGCCCCATGAGGTCAGAAACCTGTCTGGTGGTGGCTGGCTGGCAGGGACCAGTCAGCCAATACACTAGAAGTCAGTTGTTTTTCAGGGGGCATCTCTAAGGTACCCTCTGAGTGCATTTTATAATAAATCTATCAGTGTGAGTTTATTAGGCTGATCAGTTTTATACCAAACTTCTCATTCTCGGTAGAGCCATCCTGGAGCTGTGAAGTTCGTGTTGACAAATTCCCAGCCCATGTACTCAAAATGGCTTCGCTGCACTTACAATGTCTGTGAATGCACAGACTCTGTAGGGGCATATTGCTCATGCAATTATGCCCTCACCTGTGTTATGGTTCACCCTGCCTTATGGCTGTGAGGCCTGCTAGAGGGGTGACTTACCCATGCCACAGGCAGTGTTGGTGGGCATGGCACACAGGGATGTGTGCCATGCCAACTCTTCACTTTGCAGGCTACGCGTTTTGGTGCAGACCAATGACAGTGTGTGGGTGTTAAGGTGAGGAGTCTCTGAGAGTGGCATAATACATGCTGCAGCCCTCGGAGGCCTTCTCTGGTCACAAGGCCCTTTGGTACCAGGGGTACCTTTACAAGGGACTTACATGTGGCTCAGTGGTGTGCCAATTGTGGGAACAAAGGTACAGTTTTGGGAAAGAACACAGGTGCTGGGGCCTGGTTGGCAGGGTCCCAGCACACACTCAGTCAAGATAGCCTCAGGTATCAGGCAAAACGTTAGGGGGTAACCACGCAAAATGGGCACTTTCCTACACCCACCCCAGAGGAGTGGTGTAGTAACCTGTATTGTATTTATCTTGTTACTTTCTCCCTAGCTGCTCAGCCAGTGTGAATGTGATACATGGAATGTGTGATGGACACGAATAGAATGTTTGGGTGCCTGGATGCTTGAGTGTGACAGTTGGAGTATGGGCTGAGCAGCAGGCAGACTGCTCCTTGTGGCGCTGCTTCCCATGAACTTTACAACTTGTAACCAAGACTTAATAAATCAACTGAAACTACATCTCGGCTACTGGACTTACTTACTACAAGTGGCTAGGGAAATGAGCAACCCCCGCCTGTGGTCACTCTAAACCAGTTCTAGGTCAGGTCCTCTCCCACTGGGCCTGATGACTGACTGGCATTTGGAACAAAGGAAGGGAGCAGGTGTAAATTAGATCTGCCTGTAACAGGTTAGGCCTCTTTGAAGTTAATTAAGTTCCTGGGTGCAGCCCAGATGGTCAGTGTGCCAGAGGAACAGAACACCTCCTCATAATGCAAGACCTTTGTCTCCGCTCAGGGAGCAACTTCACACCTTATTAAATGGTGTATTCAACTCCCAGGTGACAGCTATAAGCTCATGCAAATGGGCCTCGAGAGGCTTTAGGCAGATAACCGGCACCTTTCTAAAAGTGCCTGTGCTAGACTATTTATTAGAAATCTGGAATTTTCAATAAATTGGGTTTGTAATAAATATTTTCAAATGTCCAAGAGTTAGCTTTCTACCTGTTTCCTAAGCAGAGGTAACATTTATTTAATTTTAAAATGGTATCCAGATCCTTTTCTATAAAGCCGCCAATCTTGCTCTATAAAGCCGCCAATCTTGCTACAGTGAAAATGTATTTGAAGGCTTTTTCAATGTAAGGACATGTTTAACATTAAGGGGCCGATTACGATGTCGGTCGGAAAGCCTCCGACCTCTAGTCGGAGGCTTTCAGACAGTGGTCGCGGGCTTTTCGACCAACTCGGTCGGTTTGCTGTCCGACCGACCGATTACGATGTCAGGGGTCTGAACGTAAACCAGCCGGTCATTCCGACTCGGTTCCGACCGGTCTTAGAGTCTTCCAGACGGTCGGAACCGCACCGCAATCCCCTATGGACGGCGTTTCCGCCGTCGGGATTACCATGTCGGTTTCCTACAGCCTTTCCATGCTGGCCTTTCCGACACGGAAAGGCTGTCGGACAGCGAATTTAGGGGCCCCTAGCAGGGCCCCCTTGCATCTGCGGTCTACTGTTGGTGGTCCTGGAGGTACCTAGGGTACCCCACTTTAAAACCCTGCACTGTGTGGCAGGCACCATGGGGTGCCTGCCACAGGGTGCAGGGTTTACACACGCCCCCATTTCTCTATAGGAGCCTGTATTATGGCCAGTTTACCGACGTGAAGCAAGCTCCCATAGAGAACAGTGGGAATTTGACCAAACCGTGTTCGTCGCATTGTAATCAGGCGGTCGGAACCTCCGAACTCAGGTTGGTCGGTCCAGAGTCCGAGACTGTGTCGGTCGGAGGCAACTCCGACTGACATCGTAATAAGCCCCTAAATGTTTACATGTCCTACCTTTTGCATACCACGCTTTCTTAGGACAATAAAGCCTACTTAACGGTGACTTATAAATATTTAAAAAGAAGGTTTAGGTCTGTTCAAAGAGGTTACTTTGACAGGTTGAATTTGTAGTTAAGACCTTCACAGCCAAGCTACACAGAACAGGCCTGCAGTTATGTTTGCATTGTCACTGCAGTGGGTGGCACAATGACTGCTGCAGCCCACTGGGGAAATGTATCTTACTGGCCATGGGTACACTTTTGGGCGCCATATACTAGGGATCTGTAGGTAAGTTAAACATGCCCATTAGGGGGATGGCAATTTTATCATGTTGAAAGGGGAGCACAGGCACTTTACCCCTGGTAAGCAGTGGTAAAGGGCAGAAAATTCTACAGCCAGCAATAACAGTCAAGGCTAACATCTGAGGGTACACCACGCAAAAGATGGTCCTTTCCAACACGTTGCCAATACTTATTGTATATATCTGGGCTTTTAGTTGCCATATTGTTGCACCCTGCTGTGTATTTAGTAGCCGTTTGTCATCTAGTTTTCTTTTACCAAAATTAGCAATGTCCGTTCATTTCTCGATTTTTTAAGTTCTCTTATTTTCTTGCAGGACCTCTGATGTGTTTGCTTGTTGTTTCATGTTTAGCACAGTGGATAAAAAGTATTTATTTTCTGTTAGAACGATATTACATTGCTTAAAGATCTGTCTTGCTTTGGGTTCCAGGTCTTTCACTAGCTACAGCTAGTGGTAATTTGTGCTGCATTTCTTTATTATTTCTCAGTGTTTAGATTTTTTGCAGTTTGTTTTCATTAGGTGTCCTGCAAAGTAATTCTGTTTTGCAGCTATGCAACTTTGCTGGCATATAACAATGCCGAACTCACCCATTAATTATCAATGCACTCAGTAAGTCATTAATCGAAGTACTCGCTCATATATCGAACCATTAGCATGTTCTAACATGCAACCAAACACACAAAAAAACTCCATTTAATGCAGACACTTTCACGTAGACCAGCCTGTTTTTCTGTGTGCACGTTATTCTGACCGATGTATAACTTTTTAAGAAAAGTCCTCACATCATCTGTTTTGGCTGCTTGGACTCAAGCCCATTTTTCCTAGATTCGAGCGCTCAAATTATGCTTTTAAATCCACAAGAAATGTTAATGTCCAAATGTTCTACTGCAATTCCTACAGACAAAGTACGGTTCCTCTCTTCAGGACCTTCTGCATCCCTCAGCCAGAAGAACCAAAGGAGAAATCAAACACCACTGACGTGACCTGGGCCCTATTTAGCAGTGTGGCTCAACAGCCAGTCCTTTAGCAAAATACTGGTAACAGAAGTTTGAGGCCAAGCTTGCATCACCTCCACTGCTTTGGCGGCAGGTGGGAATTCATCATTGCTGGCAGGGAACTTTACCTAACTAGTTAGTTATTACTTGATGAGGCTTGAACCAGTGCTCAGAAATTTCCCAGGATGCCCACTCCCAGATCCTTTAATTGGGGCATGGTTTGTAGCGACAAAATTATCAATGGCGACCTAAACCTGCCTCAGCTGTGTGGAGCTTTCCACTTAACTCCGCCCTTGCTCCCACCCCACAAATACAAACCATCGGATTTAAAAGGAAATCTCCTTCCCTGAGCCAATACTAGGTCCAATCCTCCTCGGTGCTTCTGCTCACTTGGCCTGGAGGAATTCCTTCTCTCAATGGTAAAGGTGTCATAGAAGCACAATTGAGCACACAGTTTGTACTTGACAGCCCCCAGGTAGTTTTATCTTAAATCATGGGCATTGCGTAGGCTGGCAATTGAAGTAGCAGTTAGAAGGCCGAGCTCCAAAGAGATGTGATTGCACATGAAATTGTATATGCCGTTTGAAATGTAGTTCAGATGAGACGAGATCAGGCAGAATCTATCTTGTGCTTCAAAAGTGTTTCAAAGGAAGTATAAAATGTAATTTTAACTTTACGTAGGCATTTCACGCGCATTACATATAAGGTGCGCATTTGCTGCCATGGTGCTTTACTATCGGAGGATTCAGATTTATACAGTAGGATTATGTCCTACAGCAGGTGTTGATTCAGAAAATATGTGATCTAAAATTTGGCACAGGTTTCTTAGTAGTACTTGGCGAAAATATATCCTTCGCTCAAGCTCTCCGTCTCTTTACTCTGCAGAATGGAGTTGTAATGAAGTGGAGTGACGGTTGATTTGTCAGAGAGGTACTCATACAATGTTAAAATAAAAACATCCATCTATTTCAAACACAGGTGGCTCAGGCTGTTCAGCAGGTCACAGCCACTGCAGAAGTCAGCACACCAAACGCAGAAGCAAATTGGATTTACTTAGGTGCTGGGTCCAACTCGAATGACTGTTCAGAAACTTATTGAAATTGGTGATTAGATCAATATATATCGAATGTGGTATTGTCATTTCTGATGTTTTGTACTCCTACTATTTTATTGTATAATATTGCTACCACTGATTTCTAAAAATTTCAAAATGCTTTAAGTTGCAAACTCTACTATTCGACAACTGAGTGTACTCTTCAAGCTCCGATGTTGGCCCCCACTAGTATTAGATCTTGCGGCCTTCGAATTCAACAGGAATGTCTTTGCAGGGTTCAGTAGGCCAACTAATTATCTGTCAAATCACTTGGTTTTTGTTACCAGCAAATGAAACCTTTTTTTCCCCTTAAATTCTGCTTTATTTCCGTAGTAGGTTCAGTCATGCAAGACAACATCAGATTTGCAACTGCTGGTGAGGATATTAAAATATGGGACTACTCTTCGATGACAGTGGTGGACCAGTTTAATCCGCATACTTCACCTTCAGGAATTTCGTCTCTTTGTTGGAGTACTAATAGTATCCTTTTATAAGCAAATGTAGTTGTTTGTAGTGCAGTGCATAATTTTCATGCTGACAGAGATTTGATCTCTTGTGTAAAGTGTTTCATTTTTTTCTGCTTCCATTTTCTTATTGGTAGTTTGCAAATATACCTTTTATTAATAAAGGGTTGTTTATAATGCACATATTTACTAGTTGGGTCACCAGCCATAGAGCGATTTGCAAATATTTAAAATATTTCACACTGCCTGACTGCCTTCCCATTTCTGTCTTAAAATGCTGCCACGAAGGCCATTTTCATGGCCACAGGAATATGAATGTCCAGAAAAAGGACAGATTGCTGGAAATGGCAATCATGACCATAGCAACTAAAAACCATCTTGGAGAGTTCAGATACTGTGGTAATTTTAAGGGATATAAGGCAAAATGTCAGTGTCTTATGAACGTGTGCCAGTGCCATACCTTTCATAATTGGTCACAATTTTGCGAGGCAAAATGGAAAGTGCATCATAACAATGGAGATGAAAATACACCTGCTGTCCAAGGCCTTGCGCAATAGACACTCAGCCCCTTTTCATCTAACTTAGGGTAAAACATAAAAAAAATATTTCATAAATGGAAAGCAGAGAAGCCAGTGCTGCTTTATATGTAAGTGGGCATCTCGAGGCCTAGCCTTATTCTGATCTCTCCATGGCCAATTTTATTGACTATGCAGAGTGAAAAAGGAGAGGGGGAAAAAAGGTAAAAAGCGCTTAACCCCATGCTCTCTGGCATGGGCAGACCTGCGGAGGACGAGTGATACATATGCAAACCCAACCTTTCTGTCCGGTTAATAAAAAGATGAACTGTCTAAAGCATTGCGTAACAGTTGAGGTGGAATATTTTACACTCACAACCACCTTGACCCTGAGCAGGAGGGTTTGTTTTCTTCCCTTGTTTTCTTAAGCTTCTCTGACACAAAAATGTACCAGGAAATGAACTGAGACAGATGGATAATGGATTTGAGCATTTCTACTGTAGGAATGAGGGCACCCCAGTTCCAGTTTAGGTTTGCTTTGCAAGGAGAATGGGAAGGAACCTTTTGCTTGCTGCTGAGCGGTTCATTACGACTTTGAGACTCCCACAGCAGCTCCATACACTTTAAGAGGTGAGTCACAAGTTGCAGATGGCTGAAGCCTAAAGCCTAAATCCCTAGCACTAGCAGGTTGCAGAGATGAGTGAAGAGTCGGGTCCGATGGAGACCGGGACCCCGAGTCCAATATATGCTCTTGTGATGGTGTCTTAGGGGTCATCTATTGACATGACTCACCCTCCTCGTCTGCCAGCATGCTGCTGCTGCTTCAGTGAACATTGCTGCTGATCCACAACTGTTAGCCAGTAAGTCGTGCGAATAGCCATGCCCAGCACTGCTCGGTGCTCATGCCAGCTTGTCTCACCCCTCACAAACCTCCTTTATGGTGAGCACTGCATTCTGCTCAAACAATTTGTAAGTATTATTACTGCATTTTCTGTAATTGCGCAAAGGGCGCCAACTGAAAATTCCCCCCCCGCCTCCCCCCCCCACCTTTCACAAGAGCCCACAAATTCTGAAATGTGTGAGTCTTAGTAAATATTTAAGAGACATATGCTTGAGTTGGAAACACTGCAATTTTTAGAAAAATAGCGTGTGACTCATAGCTTGTTATCCGTGTGAAGCTGATGATACGTGCTGAGCACACCATTTCCTTTCTATAAGAGGGGCCTTTGTGGAGTCTACTTCCTTTGCAGAAAAAGGAAAGCCTATTGACATTCTATAGATGAACTGCATACTGTGAGAAGTAACAACAGATGTGTTTCTGTTTTTTTTCCCTCAAGATAATTGGTATATTGTTAACATTTTGCTTCTACCAGAACGCCATTTCTGACATATTTTTATTCTTAAAACAATTTATTTCGTTGCTTTTAGCTGTATGACTCCTTTAACTTAGCATTCAGATCATTTTCTGGCTAGTGCCTCAGCCTCTGGTGATAAAATAGTAGTTTCAAGCTGCAAGTCCAAATCTGTTCAGCTTTTACTCTTGCTGAAGGAGTAAGTACAACTGTTTTGTCGCTGTTTATTTTTGTAATTTTACCTTATAGGTTTCTCAGTCATACTATGTGTGCAAGAAATGTCAAGGAAGAGTAATGTTCAAATAATATTTTAAAGTTCGTTCCTGCTATACAAAGCTTTCTATAAGAGGGTACATACATACACATGCCCCGCCAAGATCAGGCATAGGAAAAGAAAACGTTAAGGGTGGAGTGCTTGAATTAATCTTAGCCAGTGGTAATTACTCGGGACCACTTTCCAGTCGATACTTAATTTCCCAATATTGCATTTTTGACTGCGACCAGCCGTCGGTAAATCGGACTTTTTTCTGCTCCAGTAAGAACAGTCCTGCTAAAACTTCCAAGCCTGGCCCCCTTCAGATGGGGAAAAAACGCAGACCAGTTTTTGCCTGTGCGCGCAGTGAGGTGCATTTTGAGTGCAATGGCACGGTGAGCATGTGGCCCACGTCTCCAGTTATACCTAACAAGAACTCTACAGTAAAATGCACCCAAAATACATCCACACAGTGCAGTCACACAACTGATTACAAGATCAAACTCTGCATGTATGTAGCAGGATGTAATAAACAACACTGATAAGTATCCACAAAATGACGACACCAGTTTATTCTGCACCCTCTCACTCAGTCCACTTATAGAGCACAACACTGTTCATCCACCTCATTGTTCAATTGGCAGCATCCGCAAAACAGACCCCAGAGGGCAGACTAGATAGTCACTTTAACATTGTATCATTCTCGGTGGAGAAGAGAATACTAAAATCAAATGTCCCTATTTTTATCAGTGAATCTTGGAACACACGTGCAACTCTTACATTTTTTTATTAGGTACGCGGAATGCAATACCAATAAAGGGGCCAATATTGCAGATATAAAATGTCCATTTCTAAGGCGCCTCTCCTCACACATCCTTGTATCCGTCTCACATTATGAAGGATCCAAATGGTAGTCTGTGTCTGTGACATGCAGGTAGTTGAACATTGCCAATGGCATTGACGCTGAACTTTCAAAACACTTCTAGTCTTGTTCACAGTAGTGCTCAAATAAAACATCTTCTCCTATCACTAGACCTTCTTTTGTATCTTACTTCTGATGCTTTCCATAGACTGAATGGTTTTCTATCTACAGTGCGATCTTCTGATGGCTCCCATCCCGAAAACTCTTAGACCTAGAACCCTTTCAATAGGAACACAATCAATTCAGAGACTCCTTTTCTCAAAATGAGGTTTTTTGCTACCATTGTACTACCATCCTATAGGGATGAGAGGTTTGCTGCATCAGCAGAAGCTGTATTACATTTTTTGGGACGAGCATCTCCATGTCTTCTGCACCGTTAGTTCATCAGTGCTCCTTCGTGCTTTACTGCTGTAAAAGCCCTTTTATAGGTCTTTTTCAGCTGACCTCTTGTCAGAAGACCAGTCTTTTTCTGCCCTCTTCTTCCTTGTAAATTCATCAAACGTCTGTGCTAGGAAATGCAGGGTCTTGCACAAATAAGTTTAAGGTACTCCTAGGAAGATGTGGAAAATTCCTTTGACTTCATTTCTTAGATTAGAGAAAGACCAGCACAAGCTAGTACACCTAAATGGCTCACCAGAAACTGGGATCTAATAAGTCAAAGCAACCGCTGACAACCTGCCAACACCTGCAGGGCACCCAGTACATTCTTTCTCTAAACAACTTACTGGGCCACAGCATTCAGCATCACTACTCATAAAGGCAATCCAGTGGGACAGAACAGTTTGTGAATCTCTGATTATTTTAAAGCGTTTAGTCTGCAATTCAATTTTAATTGGTTAATTTCTTAGTAATTTATTTATGGATAGGTCTTACAAAAATGTACCCTTGTAGAAGCACCAAAGTAATATTGTTAGTATTTGTGGTGGGATAGACATGGCTTCTGGAAAGTCTGTTGTTCATAGACAAGTTATGATCTCTTACTCTCTCAGTATATGAGATGCTAGAAGACCCCTTTGTGTGCCTATCATCTGCCGGTACCATGTTTGCGTTTTTTGTGTGCATTTTTTGTTTTTGTTTTTTTTCCTTCCAAACAATGTCTAACGAAACCTAACCTTTATATTGCAAGTGAAACTCTGACCTTAAGACGAGGAACACATATTTAATGGTATTTTAAATTAACATTTTTCTATTGCAGGAAAAACAGACCTGCTTACATTTACATTCAAATTTTCAATACCTTGTGAGTGGAGGTCTTGATAATACTGTCAATATCTGGGAGTTAAAATCTAGAAGACTTTATCGCTCCCTTAAGGTAAGGATCAAACTTGAAGCTCCTCTTAAAAATTCTTGTGATTGAACGCTATTGAAGTGTACTACAAAGTATGTGTGTACTGGTCACTTTGTGTTTGAATGTTTTTGTTTAAATTATTAATAAATTAAAGTCAACCCGATCGTCTTTCTCCCGCCTTCTCACTTTCACACCTAGATCAGGGGTGGATGGGATGTTTCATTCCGGCCGCAAACTTTTGCGACTAAACACGGAGTTCCGGCGATGCAATCCTTGTCAACCTTTCAGCTCCAAACAGAGTCAAGATTTTACTCCACAGTTCCGGTGAAGGAGACAATTGTTTCCCCACTACTGTGGTATATCATATCGAGCTAGTTCCACATTTGCAAACAGCTTATGGCTTTTCTTAATTTCAATGTCTCCCCAAACACCCAGTATGATCAGGAAATTTAAGCAGCATGCCTAGCACTTCATGCAATCTTCCTCATTAGTTTCCACCAAAAAGTTTGTATCACGGGACATAGCCTCAACGCATCATATAACTTGCCATCTTATCCACATCTCTACACACATAATAACATAGAGCCGCTTGCTAACCATTGTCTTGCGTATTTCCCACACCCTTCTCCCATCTGATTTTTAACTTCTCCAGGGTATGGGAGAATTGTTGGTCCCTGTTGTAAAGAATACAGACACAACTTTCACAGCTACTATCGTCCCATCAAACAATCTATCCTTTAATGGAGTGCCCTGAGACAGTCTCAACTCTGGTGTAATATGTTAACTTGCAACATGAAAAACTGTAATGTAAATGTATTCAGTGCACTCCACCAATTCGACCATAAATTATAATGTCAACGACCTGTCAAATTAATTGATGGAACCCATACCTGTTCCTGGTATAATAAAAAACACTTTCATTCTTAAAAATGTTCTTTATGTAAATGAATCGTCAAACATAATCATATCCTGCATTCTATTCGACCGTCAGAATGCGTTAGTAGGCATTTCACTGGATGAGGTGAAGTGAGGATCTACAATAAACGTATTGCCGTGTTTTATTTAAATGTATATGCAATCTATGTATACACACTATCAAAAATATGTGGTGCCCACACGTTGTACCAAGTGGAATGACCGTGAGTCCATCACTAAAATAATTCCCCGTGCTAAAGGTAGTGTCATGCTTAATGCTGCGTCATGAAATCTCCTTAATAGGCTGTGCCTGCCCTTGTACAGTACATCATAATGGTAAACAGACATATCCGAAATGAGTAACGATTCAAACAGTGCCTCGATTGTGCCAGCGACATATAGTGCCCATATATAACGTGAACTCGAGAGGTACGAAGCAGGTGTGTGAAGGGAGACACGACGCCATACTTGCAACATGACACAGTTGGAAATACTTAAAAACGGTGTCTCGCATTTGAAACTCTTCACTCGTGAGATCCAATCTTGGCTGTGATTATACCTTGCTTTTTATCCAAACAGCTACTTCTGATGATCCCAAGTTTGCTCCGAACCCATGTTCTCCCACTTTATTTGCCACCTATTTCTGCAATTATGGAACAATCCTCATCACCATTTAAAAGGGAACCCAGAGCCTCACAGTAGTCACTACCTTTTTTAATACATTTGATGATATTCAATAGTTATTCTGAGGCCTATTTGTGCCTATCCACTTGTTTATAAATTGTTTTTAGTGTTGTGCTCAATAACAATGATCTGAGTCTTGATCCACTCCATAATGTAGGATTAAGGCTTAGTTGACATTCTTTGGCTTTGTTTCCCAGAATCCGTTTCAGCATCCTGTTAAATTCATTTAGTTCTGTATTTGCCTACTTCCTAGTGGCTGATTAAAATCTCAGTGTCTAAGCTAAAGTAGTATTTACTGAGTTTGAGATTTTGTTTGTTTTGTTTAAATGATGTCATTCCTTTTTTTGTGAGAATCATACAAAGCTCTAAGACAGTCCTGTTTCCCAGTTGACTCCTTTGGAAAGCACAGATGTTTGGGCAGTAGTGACACTTGCTGCTACATTAACGCAGCTTGCTGCTCCTCCTTCCTGTTCTCTCTTATTGCCCCTCCATCCTCTTTCCCTCCTCGTTGCATGTAGTAAGTGATACAACAGCAATGGTCCATGCCAGATGCAGGAAGGAGGTGGAGCAAAGCCTGGACTTGGCAAACCAATGGGCCCAGCGCTCCCAAAGCCCAACTGAGCCTCTCAGTCGCCACAACACAGAAGGCAACATGGAGACATTAAAATTATTCAGCATCTAGAGGAGTATCCAAAGAGCCCTACTTGCAGTTACGTAGATTCAACACTACACAGGGCTCACTGTCTGGTGCTGGTTAAGTGTGTTCAGGGGAGGGCCTGCTCTGTGAATTATGAATGAGACCCTCATCCCTAGTGCCGGACTCCCTCCCTTTTCTGATATATGTCCCCCGTGCAGAGACCGAATCATAAGTAGAATTCTGAACTGCGTTTCTGTGAGGCTGGGAGCGTAATATACCGCTGGACTTGATGTAGCTTCTGCCCGTAGAAATATTTTGCAGGTTTTTTTTCCAGTGACATGAAAACTTCTTACACCTCAATGTGATCTCCAATCACTAAGATAACCATTCATGTTCATCCTTGCTATGCAGGAATTCATTGAATCAGCTGCTTTTACACTGGGTCTTGCAGAATGTGCAAAGTTCACTTAACTGTAAGTGGTCAAGGACTTAAGTTACTATTCCTCCACAAAACATTTTTTGTTTTATCTCTAGACCTACTTTCCCCCTGTTAAATCTCCTAGCATTGTTGTTCAAGTACCTGTCTGGGCCCAGACCGCTCTATTATGAATTGTCTTCTTCTACAGACCGATGCATGTCTTGCAGCAGGTTCCTTTAAAGGCAAAATCACAACTCGCACGTGCCCCAAATGTTGTTGCTATCACTTGCACACAGTTGGAACAGTTGAATTGCTTTTTTAAGAATATAATATTTAGTCATATTTGCCTGTTTAGAAATTAGTGCGCTATTTTTGTGCAGCTTTGCTTTAAAATATATTGCTAATTCATAAGATTTACCTGTGTCAAATAGAAAAGAATGCGAAATCCTTTTGAGACTAACTTTTTAATTGTTCTGACTTATAAGATAGTGATAAAAGACCGTGAAAAAATCTTAATAAACTATTTTGATCCTAGGGACCTTTAGCCATGCATCCTATAGAGCTCCTAACTGCTGTTCGCAGTAGTAAACGCCAGCAACACTTGTGCCTGCATTAAAACCCTTCCTAGACTTTAAAGTTTGTAGCCAGGCTGAAAATTTGCACTGGAACCCAAGGCGAATAGCATTAGTGAAATGCATAACCCCTTCTTTGTAATCTATCATTTGTTTATTTTTACTTTACCAATTATTTTGTAGAAGGCCTATGGCTGACGGTTTCCAATTATTAGCCTCCAATGTAGACTTTAAAATACGTGGGATCTTTAACAAAGTGTATAGAGCTTGTATGGAAAATTTGAATTCCCGCAGGGGAGCAAAAGGTTTCAACTTGCATTGTAATTTATTAGAAATCTGGCTCTTGGAGATTTCTTCAGTTTAAGTGCCGATGTTGGGAGTTTTTTGCCTGAAGCTTAGAGATTTCGCGAATGTTACAATCTTTGTATGGAAGATGTTCAAAGCCTGAAGCTTTTCAGTCAGCTTGGTAGGCAGACCCTGATAATTGTTGCATGAGAGGAGGAGAAACTCTGTGTTTTGAAGGTTTGTTTTAAGCTTTATCTGTGGCATACAGAAGCTGACTAGATAAGAATGAGGCAAAAATGTCAGTCCTTTCTTTGCCATCTTTTTGGTGCAGCTGAGTGTCCTCGGCATACTGATGAAAATCAGTAAGCAGTTTGGGTAAGATTTCTGTTAGGTATGAATTAAGCCATGGGGGGTGTGGCTAACCGTCAAGTATGGCGGACGTGTATTAGATGTGCTCCGAGCCGGGGCCCTGTATCCTGCCATTAACTATGCCCTAGATCGGCCATCTACCTTCCAAGACAGTCTTGAGAGACTCGACTGTCAGTGGACGCCACAGCGGGAGCAAAAGGTATCTCCAATGCCGAAGCTATCGAGACGGGCGCTGCGGCCTACGCCGCATGTGTTGCGGCTTCTGAACTACGCGAGCGCTGGAGGGAGGAGCGCAGCGGTGGGGCCGGAGAACGCGGCACGCTCCTGCAGCCTGAGGTGGCTGTTGTTCTGACAGATGGACTCGGTGTGAGATGCGTCGCTGCAACTGCCGGACTCTGCGAGCGGTGATCGAGCCCACGGACTGGGTGTGGGGCCTGGGGGCCCGAAGGCCGGCGAGAAATAAATTGTGAGGCCCTGAAACAGCAACGATTATTGCAGGCGGCCCTGCCCCCTGACGGATGGTGGTGTGCCGCCCTTCTAACGGGCTCTACAAGAAGACCGCTTACCTTACACCAGCGGCGGACCTAACTGCGGGGGGGTTGGAGTGCGTAGTTGCCTGCGGCGATGCCATCAGAGGAACAGAAGGGGCTGCAACACCACGGAGGTAATTGAAGCGGCCGCTGCCTTCTGTGACTGTTGGCAATGGCGCGACTCTAGAGAGGCAGACGGAGACCTGGCCGGGAATGTAAAACTGACAAACCACTCCCCCTTCACCAGCCGGAATCAAAGCAACTGTGAGTACCGCGCCTCGACAGTTTCTGGGGGTCCGCACTAGGCCTCCTGGTGCTGCACCGATCCAACGCGACTTGAATCCCAGCCTAGGATGTGATTCGCTCGGCCACAAGCTAGAAATACCGAAGTAATAGCACAAACTGCATTATTCAGGAGCTGGGCGCTGCGAATTATCACCTTGTAAAGATAAAGCATAGGAAGTTGAAAACTGCAGAGCTCTGCCCGGCCCTCGAATACATGGAAATCTGGACCTGATGACAGCGCGTCTGTATTGGGGTACGAAACGCTCTGTATCGGACTTAGGTTTATGAAATAAGAACTTACACAACTAATAACGATGGGGCGCACCAGGGGAAAACAAAGATCCCCATGTAGCAGGGGGACAGGATACTATTGAGCAGGATGAACTAATGCAACATACCGGACTGGATTGTGTCCCGCCGACGGCTCTGGGGGGCACGGTTGATAAACTGGACCTGATACTACGAGAGGTGCGTGACTCCAGGAAGGCAATAGAGCAGCAGGTGAGCGCTTTAACTTCTAGTTTCACCTTACGGAAAGCTGATCACGTCAAAATGTCGGAAGTGGTGAAAAACAATAAAATGCTTCTTGCAGAGATGGCGCCACAACATAAAGCCCACTCAGCACAAATTGACCAACTATGGCGCCAACTGTCAGGATTGCACGATAGAGTAGACTACGCTGAAGGGCGTTCCCAGCGCAATAATGTGAGATTAGTAGGAATACCGGAACGAAGCAAAGGATCGAACCCTACTCAATTTGTGGAACAATGGCTGCGTGACAACATAGCACCGGATGGACTCACCGAATTTTACAGCGTAGAAAGAGCACACAGAATCCGATCCCTGGCGCGCTGCCCAGACCGATAATAGCGCGCATTCTGAACTATAAGGATTGCGACACCTTACTGCGTGCCGCCAAAGAAAAAGCCCCAATCCACTTTGAAAATAAACGTGTCTCACTGTATCCGGACTTTACATTGGCAGTCCACAAACTAAGACCCTCGTTCCAAGATGTTAAGAAGACGCTCCGAGCACACAATTTGAATTATGCGCTCTTATTCCCTGCCCGATTGAAAGTCATTTATGAACAGAAAGCCCATTTCTTCGACGGACCAGAAGAAGCAGCGGAATGGGCGGAAGTCACACTGTCACCAGGTGCGTCGCAAGGCTCATCTCAAGCTCCCAGACAGCAACAATACAAGTCCCCGAGGACTGGGCGTAACAGGAACAATAGAGGATCGACGTATCGCCTGGACAAGACGACAAATCCTTCACCTGAACAAATTCTGGAGGGTCAGAAATCAGCGATAATAGCGGCTGCGGCATTGGAGGACCAGGAGGTGAACTCAGTGGCAGGTTCGATTGACTCTTCCAAGGACCCGAACGTACACTCAGGCTCTGAGAATAGTATGGCTTTATTCCCTTCAATTACCCCTCAGACTGCGAATGAATACATGGGTTAGTGGGGTATTGTGTCTAGTAGAAGAAGAAGTTACAGTTGAGTCTAATCGTTACAGGCCGTTCATCAGGTACGGTTATGGCAATCTTTGACGCTATGAGTACATAGGGCCTGGGTTCGGGCAGCGGTGTTGTCATCTAAGTGTGATACATTATCATGCATGCAGTAAAGATGGTTTCCACCTCCCCCATTGCAACCGCAACACCAGAATTAGTCAGAAGAGTTCACTTTGTATTTGTTTTTCTAGTTTGGTCCTCTGCCGTTTTGTGGAGGAACCCTGTATTGGGAGTTGTTAAGGGTTACACGGGGACAGACTCACTCACGATTACATCCTTCATATATCGACAGGCCCATAGAGGGATAGTTCGAATGATAGAATGCACTACATTACATGGCTATGACAGGGAACTACATGTTCACGACCTGGAACGTTAAGGGAATGGGGTCTGTGCATAAGAGGCATGGAATATACGCCCAACTAAACAGGAGGAAGGCCCACATTGTGTTTTTACAGGAGACGCTCCTCAACCTTTCTGAGGCCACTAAGTTACAGAAAAAGTGGAGAGGGCAGCTGTTTTATACCACATACTCCGCATTTGCACGGGGAACGGCCATATGGATTCGGAATGGCACTCCCTTCATGGTATTAGAGCAGAGAATTGACACAAATGGCAGATACGTGCTGTTGCATGGCAAATTAAATGGAGAACGCCTTGTGATTGGTGGTATATATGCCCCTAACACGGAGCAAGATAAGTTCCTAGGGATACTTAACACAGTGATGTTGGGATGGGATGGGTATCCCTGGATTGTGGGAGGGGATTTTAACACGGTATTGGATACGGACCTGGATCGCTCCCACCCCCCACTGCAGGGCACCAGCAGCAAGAAACAGGCTGAGGCCCTAAAAGGATGGACGGAGGGCTGGACTTTGTGTGATGTATGGCGTGCACGCAACCCGACAAGTCGGGAGTACTCATTTTACTCCCCCCCATATGCTGCATAGGCGTATAGACAGAGTATTTTGTTCTTTGACATTGCTCGCAAACATTACACTCACTACCTACCTAGGAAAAACGCTGTCTGACCATAATCCACTAGAACTGATACTCAACTGTGGGACAATCCCCACACCAGTCCCTACATGGAGGCTACAGCCCTTAATCCTAGAGGATCCGGTATTCCGTGACACACTGTCAACTGCCATCACTAATTATTTTGAAGAGAATGCTAATACCGCGAGTTCCCGTCAGATAGAGTGGGAGGCATTTAAAACAGTAATAAGGGGAGTGGCCATTAGCACACGAATAGGTGCCCGCAGCGCATTAGATAGGGAATTAAAAGAGATAGAGGATCGACTGGGCAGGCTTGAACAGGAAGTAATTTCAGATGATACGAAAAAAGTAGCTCTGGACGAAGCCCATATTGGGCATGCGGAGCTCCTTGAACAGCTACGAGTAATAGACTACCGCACATATACACAGAAGCAGCATGCCGAGGCAGATCGGGCGGGTTCGCTACTTGCAAGAATCATAAAGGATTCACCGGCAGTAGCCCCTATACATAAGATCATTACGTTAGAGGGTAGGATTGTAGATACCCAACTGGACATTAACACAGCATTTAGGCGATACTATGAGTCACTGTATGCACCGCCACCGTAGCTCCAAGAGGAGGAATTTGAAAACTTCCTCGATGTGTGCTACAGTTCCCCCAGTTACTGGATAAACATAAAAAAGAGCTAGCAATGCCCATTACCAAAGCTGAAATTAGATCAGCAATTAAAGACCTCCCACGTAACAAAACCCCGGGCCTAGACGGGCTGCCGGTGGAATTTTATGAAACGTTCTCGGCAACACTAGTCCCCCCAACTAGAACGGCTATACCAGGCAGCACTAGAAACAGGATCCCTTCCACCCCACTACATGACAAGCGTTGGTTACGTCCTTCCCGAAACCGGGTTGGAACCCTACGGATATGGCAGGATATCGCCCCCTTTCATTATTAAATACAGACTACAAAATATTAGCAAATAGATTACTTCAATACTTACCAAAGTTGATGCACATAGACCAATGTGGTTTTGTGCCTGGTAGGAGTACTGCCCTTAATATCCGGCGGTTACATCAAGTTTTGACGTCGTCGGTGACTGGTAGTGACAGGGTAGGCTGTGCGTCATTGGACCTGAGACAGGCATTCGACACGTTACACTGGAATTATATGATGAAAGCCCTCATGAAGTTTGGAATAACAAACGAATATGTGGGTTGGGTAAGATTGTTGTATACGGACCCCACAGCGCGCGCTCGTACCGGAGCCCACATCTCGCGGCAATACCGGGTAGCAAGAGGCACTCTTCAGGGATGCCCACTGTCGCCCTTGCTCTTTGTGTTGGCGCTTGAACCATTGACCATTAAGACCCGAGCGGTGGCAGCTGATAAAGGTATTAGAACTGGGGCTGCCACTCATATTATTTCTGCTTATGCGGATGATATAATACTATACCTGAATGATCTCAAAGGAGACCACAAGCCCATCCCCACGGTGTTCCACAAATTTCAAGAATTGTCAGGATTATCCATAAACGAAACCAAATCATATGCATATTACTTCACAAACACGGCACAAGTGGAGACATTCCCTGCGGCACCTGTTACTTTTAAATATCTTGGAGTACAAATATATAGGGAGGCACGCGATCTACTGGATGGTAACCTGGTTCGTGCCATTAACTCGCTTAAAACTCAGGTAGCTTCTGGACTTCTTTGCCATTTTTTGTAGCTGGACGGGTGGCCATCTCTAAAATGGTCATGCTTCCTAGACTACTTTACTTTTTTACCAATTTACCAATATCGATCCCTACACATGTCTTTAAAACATTGGATACACTTTGAGTGGAATTGATTTGGGGAAAAGTACGTAGAAGAGTAGGACTGGCAAAAGCACCACTAGACACAGACCGGGGGGGGCTTGGGAGTCCCGGATTTCAAAGCATATTGTTATGCAAGCCAACTACAATGGCTCGCTTAGTGGATTGCAGGTCACCATCTGCAGGAGATGGGTATGTCACAACAGACTTGGGAAAAGGGAGTGATCCATTCCCTGTTACCAAAAAGTAGGCCCCAGATAACAGTATCTCCACTGTTACAAGTAGCACTAAGGTACTGGAAAAAGGCACTCCGTTATACTAGTGGGGTATTACCTTATGCGCCTAACATCCAGCTGCTGGGGCTCCCCACGCCGACCAGGGCGGTCTCTACAAGGTGCATATCAAAATGGTCGGATGAAGGAGTAGATACAGTGGGGATACTGTTCGCGGATAACATGTTGCTGAACCATGACACGTTTGTCAGGGAACAAGGTGTTCCCAATTCCCTATATTTCCTTCATGCGAGCATTAGCAAATATATAAAAAATACATGGGCTCCGGATGGAAAAGAACCCCCGACTCATGAGTTGGTACACATGCAATACCTAATGGGTAATGGGAGACACTTAACCAGATGGCTGTACAGGGGTATACGTACACACACAGCGGCTTCATTACAGCCACTTAGAGACAAATGGACTATGGATATGGGTCGTGAACTAACAGATATGGAATGGGGAAAGATATTAGAACACCCTAAGAAAGTATCCCACAACCCAAAATTTAAACTTATCCAATACATGTTGATGCACAGGGCTTATTTGGCCCCGCAACGATTAAACAAGATGTTTCCAGATACGGCAGATACATGTCCCCGCTGCTATGCACAACAGGCGGATTTATTACACATGCTGTGGACATGCCCACGATTAGTACACTTTTGGGGAAAAGTAATACAAATCTTGAATGAAGTGGCTCCGGTGGCGGGAGGTGATACGCTTGACTATTGTATTTTGGGATTATGCATTAAACGTAAGAAACAGAAGGTGCAAGCACGCTTTGCTGATTTAGCTTTGATATTAGCAAAACGGTCCATCACGATGCGCTGGAAATCTGCGTTGCCCCCAACAACGCTGGGATGGCATAATGAGGTTGTTAGATGGGGCAGAGCTGAAGGTATGGAGATCAAACGGGAAGAAAATAGAGGCCTACGTAAGAACCCCATTTCGCTGGAATGGAATGTGATGTTGGAACGGTTCGCTGCCGCTGAACCTTCACTACACTGATGGCTTGGTAAAATTAATAGGCTGTGTAGCAAATATATGAGAGCAGATGTATAACAGACCCTGTGGGTACCCAATTAGTGCCATGACAACGTACGACAAAAAAGTTCGACAAAGATGCAGGCTGGGCAGAACTCAGTGGGCCTGTCACCCTACATTCTATGTCCATACTGTAATGAGTCTGAATTGGGAGGGGGGTGGGACAGGGTAGTTACTATTATTTTTTCCTTTTTTTCCTCAGGGAGGGGGGTGGGCTACTGTATTTATTTGTCCTTTTGTTAGCATTGAAACACTACGACAATGGAGATACGTATATTGCATGTTCAATTGCCCGACTTGATTTTTGGCCTGTCGTGTTAAAGTACCTATTGCTGAAGACTTTTACCAAAGTATGATTGTGATAGCAATGGGCGCATGTTAGCGATACTGGCACTGATATCTTGTATGTTTCATTTTTATGATTTGTTGTTTACAAAAATGAATAAAATGTTTTTTAAAAAAAAGGTATGAATTAAGCCATGTTAGTACATTCCTTCAAAGCAAAACTTGTTGCTCAGTGTGTTTACAGTGTAAATAGGATGATGATTGGTTGAAGGTCTCAAAGGTTGCAGAACGTTTTAGCGGTACTAACATGCAAGCTTCACCTTCATCAGATATGCATAAGACCACATTTATGGTTTCTGGTCCATGACACGAGTGTAATTATCCTTTCAGCTTATGTTTGATAAAAACTCTTAAAGCCGGGTAGCAACATATTTCTTTTACTCTGACAAGGAAAGGTAGTCTAGTAATGGGTGAGTAATTCTCAAGAAGATGTGGTTTGGCATCATGTTTTTAATTGAGGGATGAATGTCATCCGGGTCTCTGGGGAATATCTTATTTAAGGGAAGTGGCAATTGCTGGGTTTGTTCTCAGAGATGGAGCTGAATGAAGACAAACTTGATGATGATGCCATCTTTATAGATGATATTTCACTAGGTTCTGAATGGAGGAGAGGCAGTCGATGTTTTAGTGGTCATTTTTAGGTCTCGCCTGCGCCAGCGCATGCGCTGCTCTGGCGAGAGTTTTAGTAAGCGGGTTTTGGAAGTGCAAACAGCACTGGCGACCAGCTTGCGTTCACGTGAGCGTGCACGCCCGTCACGGGTCATTAAGTGCATCGCGATCACTTTCACTTTCCCGGCTTTGAAGTAAAGAAATAGATTATTTTTCTATTTCTTTACTTTTGCTATAATCGCGGCACCCGCGCTTTACTTTAGCGCGGGTGCCGCGATCATAGCAAAAGTAAAGAAATAGAAAAATCTATTTCTTTACTTTGCTACAATCGCGGCACCGGCGCTTTACTTTTAACATTAAAAGTAAAGTGCGGGTGCATGATCTATAGCAAAAGTAAAGAAATAGATTATTTTTCTATTTCTTTACTTTTGCTATAATCGCGGCACCCGCGCTTTACTTTTAATGTTAAAGCGCTTTACTTTTAATGTTAAAAGTAAAACGCGGGTGCCGCGATTATAATGGTGTAGCCAATAGGTCTTGCTTTTGGGACCTTATAAGTATTTAGTTACGCAACTGTTGCATGGCTAAACACTTATAAGGTCCCAAAGGCGAGACCTATTGGCTATGCCAATGCTTGTTAGGTCTTGCGTGGCGTTGCATGGCAGAGCCCTGCTCCGCCTCCGCAAGAGATTTTGTAGGAGAGGATTTTCAGAAGAGGGCTTTAAGCCCCGCCCCTCATTTCCATTGGCTGGCGTCACCGTTTATGCTAAACGGTGGCCAGCCATTGGAAATGAGCTATGTATGTTGCCTCCCTTTGGCTTTTTGTGCCGGCCCACTTGGACTGCCTCGCCTGCTTTCCTTCTGTCGTAAGCGATTTCTTATCTTTATGGGGCCATGTGTTTAATCACATGGCCCCATAAAGACAAGAGATCGGCTGCAGCGCGGCCCTCTTTCAATTTCGGGACCGCGCTTGTTGTTTGAATGTTAATTCTCAGTTTATGCCTCAATGCAGAAGCCGAAGTTCTGCTTCTCAGCTGAAAAACGTAGCCTCTTTGGAGATTGAAACATGCCAGTGATAAATACATCCTTCATAAATAGATTAAAACCCCCAAAAGAGCACCAGTGTAGTTTCATGTACATGGCAAAAGTAATTCAAATCCAGGCGCTCCAAAATTATTTTAAACTGACTATTCTCGTAAGGAGTTATTCCGTCTTTAGTAAAAAAAAAATTACATTTCCTTTAATTCTCCCACCTTTATTCTATCACTTTTTTTTTCTTGCAAATGAAATATTGCTCTAAATAGCCGCTTTTGTCGCAATAATGTAATATTTACATTTTTTACCACTTAAATAGGATGATTTTGCCTCGCTCGCCATACTGGCTATTGGTGTACAGCCGCTATCAGAATAAAGCATTAAGCTGGAGCAATCCTGCGGCGAACTGGGAGTTCCTAATAAATACATTTGAAAAGTCTGGAGTGCCCTGCGGCCTCCTCCTGCACCACCTGCCCCCCTTCCACAGGTTTCTTTTAGCAGAGCACAAACAGCATAAAACATTTAAGTGTCACAATTCTTGAAGGTGGCTGCTAGCTTCCTTGCGTGCTGCGTTCAAAGAAAAGGCCTGGGGGACCCTCGGCGACGTCTCTGCCTCCTGAAGCCCGGTGATGCGTTGACTGCCGGAGACTCGCAGGATTTACGCTGAGTTCCTCGTTAGCACATGCAACTCACTCAAGGTTTCCAACTGGTAGATAGGAGCTCTATATATTCATGCATAGACTGAGAGATGTTAGAAAAGGCCTCGAAGTTAGAAATACAGGACTTTAGATGATCTATCTGAATGCGTGTGTGTTATTTTGTAGGAAGGGGATGTAGGAATTAATGGCTACATTGGGACAGTGGGTGCAACATTTCGAAGTGAATACAGAAGTGATGCGACCAAATTCATCAATAACAAAAATAGAAATATTGTCATCTTCAGAAAAAAATCATATTCAAAATATACATTTTTAGGGGTAGGCCCATGAACATAACTGGAAAAGTCAAAGTTTGGGAACACATAGGTTAGAGACAGATAACACAAACAAATTCCAAAAGGGGCAAATGGTATCAGGAAGGGCAAAAGGAATCTGCGATTTTTACCATCTTTCACAGACATCTGTTTTTGGCTGGTAAAATCAGGTTTAATATAAAACTGCTTGAAGGTTTTAACCTTTTGCAGTGCCTTGGATTAACCCATTAAAGATAAACTAACACATTTTTAAGAAAGCATGTTTGGCTTCTGATCCTCTACTTGTACAACTAGAACAAGAATAGTTCTAGTACAAGTGGCACTATAATAGTTAAAGTTTCTCATCCCTGTCTGTAGTCTCAGTACAGAGTCCAAGAATTGTATGGGCACGGAATCTGAACGTCCACGTCGGCAAACAGCGGCGTCGCTCTACCTTCCAGAGTAAGCTGAGAACTCAATGGAGGGTAGTGACTAGAGAAGGCTGTAATATAACACTGCACTTTCCCCTCTATGTTTGTAATGTGAAGCTGGGTGAAAGTTAAAAGATATGAATGGTGGTTCTGTCAATGATTCAATTCTCGCGTGTGTTTATGTAAATTAGCATACTAAAAAGTAATTCCGGACAGACCGGATAATGTAGCGCTGTGGGCTGAGCGCCTGCCGAGACCCCCGCAGTTTGCGACATTGGTGCCGATCCTGCCTTTCATCCTTCCGAAGCTTTTATAGAAGTGCCCAGAGCCCTTGAGACTGATGGTGCGCACTCTACAGGTGGAAGCTGTGATTGGGGTCTGAGTGGCGGCTCGTGCTGGCTGCGGGCTTGTGCCCCCGATGACATCCACCTACACACACACACACGTTGGCACAGTCACGCACACACGTCACAGACAGTGGCATTCACCTACAAACACACACGCAAACACACACACATCCAAACACGTTGGCACAGGCACGCACACACATCACAGACACTGGCCCCACCTACACAGAGACACACACAGAGATACAGGCAATCGTAAACACTGGCAAACATATTCACCCAAATACACATACTTCACGCACAGACACACTCTGACTTAAACCCACGTATACATGCACACATGGTCACGCGCGCGCACGCTTGAGACTCTAGCACAAGCACTCTTTTTGAGAGCCACGTTCTTGTGTCAGAGCCACAACACGCGCGCCCTCCGTGCACACCCACTTGTGTAAGTGAGCGTGCTTCATTTAGGCAATTTGCACCAATCTGCGTAGTCTTTCGCCGGGGAGCGTCTTTGTTGTTGTTTTACAATCGTGAATAGAATGTTGAATTGCTGCTCCTTAGAGTGTAATAAGCATACCTTTCTCTGGAATGATGTAAATGACTTGCACAGAAGTGAGCAAACACCTGTCAATCTCAGCCTGAAAATCAAGTTCCAGCTGGAAGTTTCTGACCGACTTGGACTGCGGGTTTGACCCATGAACGGTGGATGCCCTCGAGCTACAGCCTAGTATAGAACAAGCATTTGCAATGCAATAGGTCTTGCATTTGCGAGATTTTGAGCTATTGGCATTGTAAATGACAATGCTTTTTATTTATGTGTTGGTTTTCAAAACACATAAATAAAAGGAATTGTCATTTACAATGCCAATAGCTTAAAACTCTCGCAAATGCGAGACCTATTGCATTGCAAATGCTTGTTGATTAGCTCTCTCGGTCTCTTTCTGGCATTTTGACGTTTTGATACGAAGAACAAGGATTTGGCCTGCAGAGAAGGTTTTTGTAAGCTTTTCTATCACATTGTAATTTTCCAAGTAAGATTTAGAGTTCTTCCATTTAATCTCGGTGGCTCATAACATTTTCTGGCGTTTTTTTGTTTCTATTGATGTAAACGCATTTTGTGCTCATTGTGTTGCTGGTCAGGAAGCAGCTTTGGGGTTATAGGTGGTGAGATGGGGGGGGCTGCCTTCAGAAGGATATGAATTAGGTCTAGTTGTTGAGTACATTATTGCCTCATGGCAACCCAATTAATCTCCATGTGTAAACCTATATTTCTAGGTGACTTCACCCTCACTTGAGAGAAGCAATCATGTCCTGGCATATGACAATTGAAAGAGATCCTCAAACAAAATTATTTAACTCAACATTGCAAACTGCCACATCTATCCTTAACCCTAGTGATCTAAAAAATCAGAGAATACCCAAAGTGACAACATCCTCCTGATCTGATCAGAGCGCTCCCTCGTCGCTTTTGACATCTCTCTATGCTAAAATAGAAACTAAAGGTACTAAAAACTAGGAGAGAGATAAAACCAACCATAAACAACTGAACTCTGTGATCCATGGTTCATAATCTGACAAATAATTCACTGTACACCTTAACCTACTAAGTCAATATGATGCTAAACATAGTTGCACTAGCCAAAATCAAGCTTGAGCACAAGACCACCATTTTGGTTTACCAGTTAAGAAATGTGCCTCATTGCAGTAGTTATATTCCCTCCAAACTTGTTGCGTGTCACATCTCACTTTACTCGACACAGGCACTAGAAGATCCAGGCAGGGGGGAACTTCACAGCCAATAAATGATGGAAATAGTCAGAATCATCTCTCCTAGAACATAGCACACACTTCCAGAGGGCTGTGGGTCTACACATGACCATTTTGAATGATTTGTGAACCTTCGCGTCCTTGGAGGTTGGAGCGAAGCTCAGTGCTGCAGAACTTGTTCATGAGGGTCACTAAATTATATTTGCAGATAAGTAGCTGATCTGATGCAATTCCACTGAGAAATTTCACCTGACATTTGGTGGATAGTGTGTTAAGAGCGGAGCTCTCATGTCGATTTGGTTGCCTTCATGGCCTGCAACTCTTCTATCAGATTCCAGTGTTTCTAACGCTTTCTTAATGAGTCCTGTGGTTCGTTTTTCAGCTAAATATGTATTTGTTCCCCCAGGATCACAAGGATGAGGTAACCTGTGTAAGATTTAATGGAAATGATGGGTACATCGCTTCTGGCTCTACAAGTGGTGAAATTATTCTACACAGTGTTACCACGAACTTGTCAAGTGCTCCTTTTGGTCATGGCAGCACCCAGGTAATGTATATTAAATGTCTTCAAAACATATCCAGACATTGTCTTAGTGTGGTCTGAATTGGATCTCAAGCAGTCTGGCATTTCATAAAGAGGAGTTACCTTTGACTTCTGCTTTTCAGCAGCTTCTTTAAGTGCTGTTGAAGGCTTCAAGACTAAACAGAAAAAAGTACATGGCAGCAGTTTTGTATGTTTTTTCATTCCAGTTATAACCCCAGTAAAGTTAACATTTCTTTCTACAACAATATAATGTATTTGTTTATTTGACCATGTTTCATTCAAATTGCTAAATGAAGAATGTGATAGTGTGCTTAATATCTCTGGTGCCAGAGGCAGAACTAATTCTTAGGCACATTAAATACTTTCATCTTTGCTTGGTTTAGATTTGCTAAGGACATTATTCTTGTTTTCTTAATATATTTATATGTTTACATTTTTGTTACAATCTGAAAATTCTTGTACTGAAGCTCACCTTTCAAAATGGATTGTCTTTTTGTAGCAAAAACTGTATCCATGTCTCTCTTTTGCAGGGTCATGAAGTTTATGCTTCAGAGCATAAAAGTAAATAAGTGAGGAGAAGTTGGAACTAGTAAATAAAAGATCATGAGAACAAAGTGAAGTTAAATATTGGCTTACTTGGTTGGGTGGGTTTATTTACATTGTGTGTTTGAGAGGAGGGGGTAGAGAGTGTATAAAGTGAATACATGCTTCCCTGGATATTTTTCCCTGTGTCTGAACTGTTTGCTTTACTTTTTGGTTCCTTGTTTTCTTCCAAATAAAACATATGAAGTATGTGCTTATCCTCTCCAATAGGCTCCCCATTATTGGGAAACTAGCCAGGATGAAATCGGGAGGTTGTACCAGTTGTGCAGGGCGTTGGTCTAACTACTTAGAGCAACAGTTTCTGGTTCTGCCATCAGGTAGCCTGATAAATCATGGGGTGGGGTTAAGAGAAAAGTCTACAGTCCAACAGTAACAGTCTCCATAAAGGTTCCTTCATTACTTCAGATTTTTCAGGCTTACCTGTATCTGCTTTTTGTTCCTAACATCAGAATTTCTTCTGTGGTCCTGCCAAGGGCTAACTTTATTATGGTGGCCCTGAACATGCTAAGTGAGCTTACAACATGCGGCCTGTATAGAGGTACCCATTAGGGTGGAATACTAGAAGGAACTAGGTTGCTTCCAGAGCTTAAGAATGATAACAAAAGTTTACATTAAATTTATGGGAGTCACTGATGTCAACACAACTTGCATAAGACTAGGGACAAACAATCTGAATTTCAGCAATAACTTAAAAGTCCATGGCATCTAACTTTTGCCATTGTGTACTGGGGGTTTTGAACCCCAAACATCGTACATCGCCTAGCTCTTTGCCAAAAAAAGGTGAAAGTTCATCTGTTTGAGTAGCCTTTGACAGATCAGAACCTTACATAGCTACTCCTTCCTCCAGTCCTCACGTTGGTTGCCTGTCCCATCATGTGTGGCACCAGATTTCCTCTGTGCCCCTATTGGAAAAGAGGATGAGGTTTCTCATAGAACTTTAACTTCACTGTGGGGATATGCTCTAAATTACCGATGGCTCTTGACTAAGTGTCATACATTGTGGTGATGGAAAAAAGGAAGCTCTGTCCTCTTGGTCACACATGTTCCTCCTGACTCCGAAGGATGGTTTTATTTTCTACTGCATCCCTCCTGACCCAAATACCTTGTATCTCCTTGTAGGCCTACACCATATCAGATCCACATATTCAGTTGCTTTAGGAGCAGTTTAAATTCCTCTTGCCTAATTGGGATGTAACTACTGGGCATTATCACTCCATTTGATTCCAAGGGCTGGAAAATGCGACTGCATAGACCTCATGAAGCCTGTTCATCCTTCACCTTTGCTCCTGGTTGCTCTCGCTGCACTTGCCTATGGATGAGTGCCTTGCAAATGAGAACATTGCACTGTCAGACTGCTAATGGCCGCACCACCATCTAATTGCACCACAGGGCCCAACTGTTGAGGCTGACATGCATGCAAGTCTGGAGCAGGCAAATAATCCAAAAGATAATTCCTCTTGCACGGAATGTTTATTGAACACCTCTAGATGACCTACTGATCTGAATCTAGATAAGGGAGTGTTCCTTTTCGCTCAAGAGATGATGAGTATGAGTTCTGTCATTTGCATTGGAGAGAAAGTTTTGATAGTACATAATCTTTTTTGAAACAGCCGGGGTACGTGTGGTGTTTGATATCTGAAAAAACCCACATTTCTGTGTTGTGTTGAGCAGCGAAATTGATAAATAAAATAATATAGGCCCCTTCCTGATGATTCTGTTTTATCCCAGCTACCTGTTCAGTCTGCTGGACAGTCTGACTTATAATCAAGTTCATGGGAGTATAATTAGGATACTGGAAGGGTGGGTAGATGTATGAATATTGTCCATTGAGCAGACAGTAGCAAGCTTTAGGACTCTGACCAAGGAGAGCCAGAAAAAGGTGTCTTTGACAGCACACTAACTGACAAGTTGTAAAAATGGAACTCCATTTGGACTTCATGAAATATTCAAGTCAATTACATTTTAGAAAGCGGCTAAAGTATAGGATCTGCATATGGTACTCGGTTTAATCGAATTCTATATAGAAGTACTGACCTCGCTTTTGTTAACTACGAAGCATAATGTTCCTGTCATCATGATGATATCATCCAGCTAGTGAACATATTCTTGTTTTATACTTGGTTGCTCAAAAGCGGCTGTTGAAGTCTCTCTTTAATCATCTTGGAATATATATATATATATATATATATATATATATATATTTTAGTACATTCATTGGGTACGAGTTATGATCCATGGGCAATCCACTTCAAAGAGAACAGGAAGAACAAGGGATCCAAATAGGCGAATCAGTCCATCAACTCCATCCTCACTTCCCCCGCTCCCTTCCCGTCTCAAACCAGTTCCACCCATCACGGTCTACAAGACCTGTAGTAGGCGTGCGTGTGCTTGTCGTGCATAATTATCTTTCACAAAGGTCAAGAAGAGGGTCCATATTTTGTCAAAACGTAACTTTGTGTCCCTCGCTGTGGTTGCCAAACTCTCCCTAACATATATAGCCCAAATCTTTGTCCACCACAATATCTTAGTAGGGACCTCCGGGCCCTTCCATCGGAAGGCAATCACGAACCGCTTGACCAAAAAACAATGTGTGATCAATTTACCTGAAGGGGGATCGAGTGGGTAAAGTCCCTCCTCATCTGGTGCCCCCAGGAGCGCCTGAAGCGGGTGGGGGTTAAGTGTAACGTGTAGGATCTCAGAAATTTGCTGACCTACGTTTCCAAAAATCAGCGACCACCGGGCATTCCCACCACATATGGATATATGTGACCACACCCCCGCCAACAGCCATCGCTCAGCCCCATCATGTGGGACAGGTGGCCCGGGTAAGATACCATGTGCAGGAGCAATTTATAGGAACTTTCCAGAGACCTCCCGATACTCTTAGGGTGTTCTCTAGTGTGTTGAAGGAAGCAACAGGGTCAGTCAGAAAACACAGCGTTTCATCTGCAAACATTGTAATCTTTAGCTGCGTTTCACACATAGGTGTCCGAAACTTGTACCTGAACTTGTGCCTCTACGGGAGCAGAAGGGCTGAATCACTGTAAGGACGATATTTTCCCAACTCCCCAACCCCGCTGCGAACAAGATTTCACTCTGTCCGCAGAAAGGAGGGGGAAAGGGGAATGGGAAGATAGAGAGACTGCCACAGCGGTGCCACCTGTAGCTCTTCCTCCATTAGTCTCCTTGCACCTGTAATTACAAGCACACGATTACTCTGTATATAACCCTTGCAAATACATGACACAAATAAATATTTACACATACATTTAGGTTCCTATACCTGTGTTACTCTGTGGACTAGCTTGTCTCTTAATATTGTATTGGTCTTAAATATGATGATAAATGTTAGCACTGAGCCACTAGATGAATGCTGAAGAAGAGCTGCTCCGGAATTGGTTGGTAAGTAGAAATATATATATTTATACCTACTTGAAGACAAGTAGAGAGAACGCAGCTGGTTAGTGAGAGTTGAGATTAGTGACCAGTAATGTGAGTCTTATGCGCCTGCCTTATATTCAGTCTGTTAAATGTCCTGCGCTATTAGCTCTTTCATTAGTCTATTTAGTAATGGTCCAAAAAATTAGAAGTTAGTCATTGCTTGACTTCAAATTAGTAGAAGAAACAAAAACTGTATGACTATTCCTCGAGGAAAAAACAATTGAGGAATAGTCCCTTTGAAATCCGAAATCTTAATAGTCCAGTCGCTTGAGGAATACTAGTTAAATCCTGACTAGTGGACCATACGAACAGTTGTGAGAATCACTGCCTGGACACTCACTCAGATTCCAGAAAGAAAATACCTGTGTTCTCCCACGAAGGCGGCTAAGGGAACCGCTACTGACCTCAGACTTCTTAGCGGCTTGGAAATTACAAGAAAATGCGAGTGAAAAAATACTCGCCAAATTCCTGTCAGATGAAATACACGAAGAGCCCTGTAAAAACGCTGCTTCAAGTGTGGAACGACGGTTGAAGTGCAACGCGCTTCAGCTGCGCGAGTGCTATCCTCAACAATGCCTTCAAGAAAGCGGAACACTAGAACGCTAACTACGCACAGTGTTAACCGCCATGTTGGAATTCTTGCTGCAGCTTCATGCAGATTCAGCGCTGTGGAACGATTTGGCAATCAACTGTCTCCAGCTCAATGGAGCCTGCCTGACACCTAGAAACCCCTTAAGACCAGGAACAGGTGAAAAATGCTTCTGCCTAACTTGGAAACCGTCAGCCTTGACAATAGGAAGTCCTCGTATGTCTGGATTCGCGTGGACTTTCTGTATGAGAGGCTCAACACAAAGGGCGAACAATGCAAGTGACAGGGGGCACCCCTGACTGGTTACCCTGGACAGCGTAATTGAATCAGACAAAAGATCTCAAATCTCAATCTTTGTGGACGGAGTCACAAAATTCGTCAAAATATAGGACCGCAAACGTGGGCCTATCTTCGTCAGGAACAGGACCTTGGTCAGGAACAATCAATTGACTAGATTGAATGCTTTCTCCGCATCCCAAGACAAGAGAAGCATCTGCATCCCATCTTTTGTTGCCTGTTCAGTGGCATTAATTGATAGCCGGTTGTTGTCCCGGTCTCTCTCTTCCTAATGAAACCACTTTGAAGTGGGGCTAGAAGGGTGCGGCAAACCCCGGGCAAAAGTTTTGCCAGAATCTTAGTGAATATTTTAACATCACTGTTTAAAAGTGCAATCGGTCTAAATGACCCACTTTGGTTGGGGGGGGTTGGACGGCTTCAATATCATTGAGAGTGTAAACTCCATCATTGTCGGGGTAACCAAGCCATCATCCAGGAAAGAATTAAAGACCTTTGTCTGTCAAATGAGGGACCAACAACTCTCTGAAGGATTTGTAAAAAAAAATTAAGAAACCCGTCTGATCCTGGTGCCTTATTATTCGGCAGGACTTAATAGTGACTCTCACCTCCTCCTCTGTAATGAGGGAATCTAGTTCTTCCCTAACCTCATCAGTAATATTTGGAAAATGGAGGGGTGTTAAGTAATAGTCCTGCTTAACCGAATCTAAATTTTCCCCGGTAGAGTTCCCTATAAAAGGAGATGAAAGCATTGCTAAAGTCTGCGTCCGAGGTCAAATAAGATCCCTCTGCAGTGGTAATCCCCTTTATGTGATTCGTGGCCCGGGCTGGTCTAATCTTGTAGGCCAACAACCCTTTCTCATAATGCAATTGTTTGGGTCTCTAATAACTTATGGGCTGCATTCTTGTTCAATAGGGCCTCCAGTTCTCGCCTTGCTTGGCGCAGTTTCCTATAGGTAAGGTGCGAGGTTGTTTGTTTATGTTCTTTTTTAACTTTGAGGATTGCATCCTCTAGTTCCGTATGTTGGAGTTTGTATAAATGGAAAAAGGCTGTGGTGTGCGCTATAAACTCTCCTCTCATCTCTGCCTTGGCCGCACCCCAAATCGTGGCCCAGGAGAGGTCCTCAGTAAGATTCTCAGAGAAATAACGCTTCAGCGCCCCTTTATTTTTAGAACCTAGAACTGGATCGCAAAAAGCGTTCTCGTTCAGTTTTCAAGGGCGATATGACCGAGACCGCGGCGGCACAGTTGAAAGCGACAAAGTGACAGGTGCATGGTTGGATAAAACCTGGGACCCAATAATTGCGTCGTCTGCTCTAGACAATAGGGTGTCAGAGATTTAAAAATTCCATTTGGGAATAAGATTTGTGTACATTCAAAAAGTAAGAATAATCCAGATCATGGGGGTGAAGAGGACGCCAGGCATCCACTAGGTTCCAGTCGATCATGCCCTGGGACACAGACTGTGGAGGATGGGGCGCCCCCTTCTAGAAGGCTGAGTGATCCAAGGTTGGGTCTAAGGTCATATTTTAGTACCCTCCCAGTATCATATGATGGCCAGAAGCAGTTGCCGTGGCTGGGAACAAATTGGCGAAGAAGGGAGCCTTGTGGTCGTTTGGATCATAAATGTAAGCTATGGTGTTGGAGGTGGTATCATCAGAAGCTTGAATCATTACCTATCTCTCCTACTTATCTCTAGGTGTGGTTTCACCCTGAGCTTGACACCTGCCCGAATGAGAATAGCCACCCCCTTAGTCTTATTAGAAGAGGAAGAATGGGATTGTCGTGGGAAAATGTGTGACCTAAACCTGGAGACATTGTTTGCCAGCAAGTGGGTCTCCTGGAGAAGCACTACGTCTGCGTCCCCAGAGGACAACCAGCGGAGTTATGGTTTACATTTGCAAGAGGAGTTAAGGCCATGCACATTGACAGACCAAAAATGTAGCATAGGATCAACTGCTATGAAGGGGAGAAAACCAGAAGGAACGCTGTGCACAGGCACCCTTATGGGACCACCCCCAAGACCCAAAACCACATGCCCTGCCCCGGTAAAATCCACACCATGAATAATAAAAAAATATTAATAATAAAGAAAAAAACAATACAGACATGAAGAAGGCATCAACAAGAATAACTTTTCAGAAAACTGAAACTAAGCCATGCCTCCCTCTGCCCTCCTCAACATAACCAATAAGGCATCGATAACAATAACACACAAAAAAATTAAAAATAACAAACAACAAAATATCACACTTATAAACCACAACTACGCAATCCCTCCGAAGAGGCATCCTGTCTAAGGGAAGAAAAATCAAGAGGCTAGCCCCTGATGGTATCGGGCCCCATTGCCCTACCCATTCTGAAAAATAAGGCTTGATTAGTAGAAGAGCAGATGAATACACCCACATGCAGAAAAAGAGGCACCATCATTTATCGTTGGCTATCAACATCATACTGCACCAGAAAAACTAGCCATCAAAGTTCCTTTGTGTCCATCAACAATGCATTGTTCATGTTTTGTTGGCCAGTTCTTGCTGACGTCTTCCACTCAGGTTGGCTCGTTCCCTGTGAACCTGCGAAATCACCGCCCCCAGACAGGAGTCCCAACAGCCGCATGTCCTCGCCTGCAGAGGCGAGCACCTTGGGCTTGTCCTGGTAGCAAAAGAGGATCTTAAAGGAGAACCCCAAACGGTAAGAGATAATAAGGCTCTGGAGATGGTCTGTAATGGGCTTAAACGGCTTGCCTATCAGGGTATAGGATGATTTGTTTTGGTAAAGGTGAATCGTCAAGCCTTAGTAAACTAGGACATCTTTGTCTGTGGCTGCCCTCATAATGTCATCCTTAATGCGGAAAAAGTGAACTCTGGCCAGAATATCAGGGGTGAGTTTATTGCGAATTTGGTAGGCGTTTGTAACCCTTGAACCCAGTCAAGTTCAATCAGTTGCTCCTCCGGTGCAGCCAGCAGGGTGAGAAACAGGCCCAGGACGTATTCCTGGAGCTCAGAGGCAGCGACAGACTCCGGCACTCCTCGAATGCGAACAGTATTTCTTTTTGGCCTGTTTTCATTACCATCAACTTTATCTTGCAGGAGTTCATATCGCAGTTCAAACTCATTGACCCTAATGTTATTTTTTTTTTTAAAACATTTGTTTATTGACATTTCCAAAATTATATTCATATTGCTACAGGATATATGCAGATCTGTCTCAACATCGTGATACACTCTTACAGTAATATTTATTAGTTCTTGGCAGCAATTAGCCAATCATTGATTTATATTTATCCTTGCTCAGTTTTCTGTGCCCAACTAACACCTGCAGTATACGTCAGCCCACTTGGGATCTGGCTCCCTCTGTGTCCTGATATCGTCTCGCTATGTCTCTACCTTATGTTTATATTCATAAATCTACAGTATTAAGTGGAAATCCGCTATAAAATAAAAACATAACTTGTGAAATGTCTAACTTATTTCCTTCTGTGGGTGTCTCAGTGCTAATACATTTATTGGGGGTGACTAGGTGGGTGTGAAGGGTCTGCGCTAGTTGAAAAATAGCTTCTCTTATCTACTGTTAGCAACCATGCTGGGTTTTAGCTTGTGATGTACTAATTACTGTGTGTTTCCCACCCGTCTGGGGTCTGTTGATTGTTTTGATTACTTTTCCCATTTCTAATATAGTTTCAGGTGTTCTGTCCAGTGCCCTTAGAGCTCCCTCTCCATCAGTCATTGTTTTCTAGCATTAAACTTTCCCAGGATTGTACTAACTCCCTCCATTGGTCCGCTATTAGCTGCTTGTGTACCCCCCTCGCCTCTTCTCTGGAAAGTGCCCTCCCTTCTGCTTCGGCCCAGCTCGTGACGTCTTGTTTCCAGCCCTCTGCCTGCGTACCCTATCTGGCTTTCCAGTACATCACCACCCGTCTCTTGGCTAGAACCATGGCTAGGTCTATAAATCTGTTCCCTACCTTTCGTTTCGGTGGGCGGGGAAATAGGCCCAACAGGCACTCCTCCGCAGAGCTTTCCAGCGTTCTCTCCAGGTTTGCCCCTGTCAATTTCACTACTGCAGCCAGAAGGGAGTCAATGTCTGGCAAATCCACACCATGTGGATAAAGTCTGCATCCTGTTGGTCACGCCTCGGGCACTTACGCGTCTCCCCCCCTTGTATTATTCTAAGCCTATGTGGTGTCAGATAGTTTGTGTATGTAATTAAACTGAAGGTATTTCAGCCTTGTGTTGCTGGATATTGACTTAGAGGAAGCTAAACCTTTCTCCCAATCTCGGTCTGCGAGATGCCTATTTAGGGTGTGTTCCCAGCGGTCTCTGATTTTAGGTAATGGTTCCCGCAATGTCTCCACTAGGGACATATAGAACCACTTCACCTGGTGCTTAGCAGCTCCCAAGGAGAGCAGCGCATGAAGTGAAAGATGGGCGTCCGGTTCTTCCCTGTTTCCGCCCCATAGATCTCCAAATGTGCGGATCAGGGCTTCGTACTGCAAGAACTGGCCAACTGGTAATCCATATTGTTCCACTAATTCCACGAAAGGAATCCGTGTCTTTTCTTGGTAGCAGTCTCCCACAGTCTTTAAGCCCACCTCTGTCCATTCCGTTAGCTGCTCAGGTTTGAATACCTGGCATGGGGTTCCATGCGGAAGACCCACCAAGGGAAGCCGTGGTGTATAGTTTGAGACCTCAGGCAACCTGGACATACTCCTCTTCCAGCACTGCAGCGCCGTGTTTTGTAATATCGATCTATAGGGTGTCACCACTTTATGATCCAGGATCTTGGCTAGTAGGAGGGTGGAATTCCCACCTAACTCACCCAGAAACTTTCCTTCTACGTTAGCTCCCTCCAGCCACTGCGCCAACCATTGTATCTGGAAGGCTAAATAATAGAATTCGAAGTGTGGCACCCCCAGTCCTCCATTCCGCATTGGGCGCCGCGGTATTGCCAGTGAGACTCTCCTATGGCTTTTGCCCCAAATTAAGTCTCGTGGTAACGAGTCCAGGGGGATGAACCAGCTTATGGGTAATACCAGTGGGAGGTTCACGAAACAGTATAGTAGTCTAGGTAACATAACCATTTTGGTCAATGATGCACGCACCATCACAGGTAGCTTCAGCGAGCTCCAAAATGTTACACAGGATCTAAGCAATCGAAGTGCTCTATCCAGGTTTCCTTCGCGCATATCCGCTAGGGAGTGGTAGATATGAATACCCAGGTATTTGAAAGTGGCTGGCGCCCAGTTAAGATCTTCTGGGAGTGCCGAGGGCCGCGTCAGTGGTCCCGATCCCGGGAAGAGGTAAGTCTTGGTCTTGTTGACTCGCAGTCCTGTCAGGATGGCACATCTGTCTAATAACTTAAGAGCAGTATCCGATCCGGCCACTATCTCATAGAGATAAACCAGGAGGTCGCCAGCGTATCTGGAAATAATGTGTTGTCGCCCCTCGAGAGCCAACCTCATCCCAGTCCCCCCTTGGCGAAACAGAGCCGCAAGTGGCTCCATCGCCAGAGCGAACAGCACAGGTGACAACGGGCACCCCTGCCGCGTACCATGAAAAATCCCATACTGGGCAGAGACCATTCCGCCTGTTTTGACTCTCGCAGTTGGGTGGGCATATAGTAGTTTAACCCATTTAATCCAGTTCTCTCCCAGACCCATTCTCTCCATGCATTCAAATACATAATTCCAGCTGACCATGTCAAAAGCCTTTTAGAGGTTTCTTGAAAGTATTGCGGCCCGCTCATATGCTCTTGCCTCAGGGTGGTATCGTATTGAGTAGAGCCTCCTCGAATTATGAGGTATTGTGGGAAGGGATGAACCCATTCTAGTCCGTATGGATTAGCGTGGGCATATACGGGAGCAACCTCAATGCCAGCACCTTGCTCAAGATCTTGAAATCCATGTTAAGCAAGGAGAGCAGTCTGTATGCTTCTACCCGGGTCCCAGGTGTTGTTGACTTAGGGAGCGGAATCACTATGGCGCTTTGGGTGGAGTCTGGGAGCCATCCCAGCCTGAATGATTTGGCATACATGGTCTCCAAGCGGGGGCCAATTTGAAGGCAAAGGCAGAATAAAATTCAGCAGGGAGACCATCTGGACCCGGTGTTTTCCCTGCGGCCATTGATGCTATGGCCTGGCTTATCTCTGGCAGTGTCACCGGTCCTCCCAATAATTCTCAATATTGTCTGTCTAAGGTTACTAGCTGCAAGGGCGCCAAAAAAGTCAGTAACTGTGTCCTGGGCGGCTGGGGGTGGGGCATCATATAGCTTTTCATAATATTCCCGGAACAGGGCGTTAATCTCTTCTGCGTCATGTATACTCGTGCCAACAGCATTGTTGATATGCATGATTTGGGAGCCTCTTAGCTCCGGATTGATCAGCCTTGCTAACAGTCGGCCTGATTTACCTTCCTCATCGTGCACTCTCGCCTAGTGGCCTTAATAGTCAAACCTTCGCAAGCATTCTAGCGCTTCATTATATAGGGATCTGGCGTCTAAAAGGGCCGTTGACGCTGCCGCATCCGTTCGCTGAGTGTTGTCGAGTGCACGTAGGGATTCCTCAAGTTTATCTAATTCCCTGCTGAGGGTTCTCCGCACCCCGACTGACTGGCTCAGGCAGTGCCCCCAGATCACAACTTTAAAAGCTCCCCAATCCAACAATTCCGTGAAGGCAGAGTGTGTTTTTGTGGCGAAGTAAGTTGCAACGCAGGAGTCTAGAGACTCTTTAAAGGGGCCGTCTTCAAGCATTTCAGGCCTGTACCTCCACAGAGGGATCGGGGGTCTAATTCCAGAAGGTCGATGGAACAGCAGCAGCGGACTATGGTCCGAGCAGGTGCGTCCCAGATATTCAGTGTGCATGGCAGTCTCATTGAAGTCTGCATCACAGAGAAATGCATCTAGTCTAGTGTGCAATTGGTGTAATGGGGAAACGTAGGAATATTCCCTGTCTGTGGCATGCTGTACTCTTCAGGTTTCAACCAATCCCCAGTGATTACTGCGCTCCTGGAAACCCATTGATGTGCGGTGTGGCTGGGTACCAGGGAGGGGGGGGGGAGCGGTTGAGGACTATATCTGTCACACAGTTAAAGTCTCCCCCTATTATTGCGGCTCCCGGCATCTGATCGACTAATTAGGCTGAAAGCCCTCGCAGGAAAGCCAGCTGGTCATAGTTTGGGGCGTAGATACTACCAATGGTAATGCCCCTGCTGCACAGTTTTCCAGTAAGCAGTACATATCTCCCTTCCTTGTCAATCGTAGTGTTGGTAACTTCCAAGCGGACCCCTGGCCGTACTCCTACTAGGACACCTCTAGCAAAGGCCGAGTAACTTGTAGCGTATATCTGCCCTCTCCACCTTCTATGCAGTTTCTTAATTTCGCTCTGTATGAGGTGTGTTTCTTGGAGTAAAGCAATATTTGCCCCCTCCTTTTCAGGTAACTATGCACTGTATACCTCTTGCTCATTGACCCCAGTCCCCTTACGTTCCAGGTGAGGAATTTAATAATACCCTGGGCGGCTGCCATAGTTGACAGTATTGAAAAGTTGCCCAGCTCCCCGCACCACCCCCCGAATCTGGGTAACAGCCCCATCTCAGCGGAAAAAAAACACATCACATAGAAAAACAACTTCTCATAACTTACAACTCCCTGATCACAGAGCAGCTCGACAACGGTCGGCTGCCCAAACCTTACCCAATTCACTAGCCACCAATGTAGGGTAGGGACCATCGTGGTACCCACCCGTCAGGGGGGGTTAAGACAGTAGATCTAAGTTAACATCTAGCCCCATTACATCAGCCCAAAGTACAGTCTGAGCTGGAACTGCTTCCCTATTGTCCACAGGTGCACTGATTCCCATCATTTCCAGCTGTGGCCCGGCGTCTCCTAAGTCTTTAATCGGATGATATAGTCTGCAGTTCCAGGGGTAACCTTCGGGAGCACCACACTGCTGACCCTAGAGGCTTCAGACTTCGTGCCCTCTGTTCCTTTAGCTCAGCCCGAGCCTATTTCTGATGGGAACCCAGCACTCGTACAATCTTAGCCACCACCCGTAGCGCCGCGGGCCTCTCCTTCTCAGTTTGCGAGGGGCTGGGTTTTTTCGACCGCTCCTGTCTGGGTCGTCTCCTAAGCCACTTCCTGTTGTCTCTGCCCCATTGTCTCTGGGATTGCCCTTCTTCGCCCATCGACCTACCAGTTTAATGCGCCTCCATCCAGTCCCATGCCATTTTGGGGTCATCGCAGAAGTGAGATTGGCCATCTAGTATGATGCGGAGACTGGCGGGGAACATCAGCAAATATTGAAGATCTTCATCGTGCAGAGCTTTTTTCACTTCCAGATACGATGCCCTCCTTCTTTGGACCTCCATTGTGAAGTCGGGGGAATATGCTATTCACTGTGAACGGGCCGCCTGACCGTGCCCTCTGGAGGAGCAAGTCCCAGTCTTTGTAATGCAACAACTGGGCCACCACTGGTCGCGGGGGGGCAGCCCGGAGCCGGGGTCCCCTCACCCCCCCGGGACCCGATGCGCGCTCTCCAACGTATAGAATGAGGAAAGGCCCTCCGGCGCGATCACCGTTTGAAGCCATGCCTCGAGGTAGCCAATAATGTCTCTTCCCTCCACTTTCTCTGGAAGTCCCACCACGTGGATGTTATTCCTTCTATTGTGGCCCTCCTCATCTTCCACTCTTTGCTCAAGTCTGTCTGCCCTGGACGAGAAGTCCGTGACCTGACATGACAGCGATGCCTGCACCGGAGCTAGGTCAGCGATGGACGACTCTGCTGTTTTTACCCTATCTGATAACTTGTGGTGTTCAGCTCGGAGGATCCCCAGGCCTACTGAAACCGTGCTGATGTCCTGATGCAGCGTAGCTTTAGTATCTGCCATGGCTTCCAGAATTTTGGCTAGCTTCTGCTGCACCGGGTCTATTGGCAGTAGTGTGTTTGGATGCTGGGGGTCTAGGGAGTCGTCCTCCTGCACCAGGGGAGCTCCCGCCGACTTTGCTCTGGCCTTCCCCATAGTCACTCTTGGCTTCCCACCAGGCGGCCTCGCAGTTCAGAAATTGTATATGGAGCCTCTGTACCAGCAGCCTCAACAGGATCAGGGGGCAGTGAAACAGTGTGACGCCTTTGGATAGTGGTGATGTGTGTCTCCCCAGGTCCGCAGGTAAGTAAAGGTGTTGCAACAGCTTCTAAGAGTCCGTCGTCACTGCAATTTCGGACCCCCACCGTTTCAAAGTCCGGGAGGGCTGGACACGAGGGTCAGATGGGTTCAAAGATTGCTTCTCAGGGGGGTTGGCGCATGCTTATCCAAGCAAGGAGGGACCAAGTAGTGCCTTGTCAATAGGGGTTTGCTGTTTTTAGGTCTGCCGCGCCAATCCCCACGTACCCAGCCAAGGTCCAGCCCCTGGACCAAAGGAAAGGAGCCCAATGCTGTAGGCCCCCACCACTCCCTCCAGCTCCGGGGCAGTGCGTCACCCGTCCCCAGGCCTGTGTCAGGTTCTGCCGCCATCTGTCTCTCAGGTCCGATTTCAGGCGTCAGTTCAGGCCTCCACTTTAAGGAGCATGTATGTCCCAGTTCCCTAAGATCCCCAAAGATTGGGTCCAACCCACCTGTGGCTGACACGTCACCTACGGCAAGCTCTGCAATGTCCGCCCAACTCCCGTAGGCCGCTGGGGAACACCGGCACTGGAGCAGCCAATGTAGATGCAGCGCTGATTCGTCCGGTCCCCGCAGTGCCCAGGAGCAGAACAGACTAGCCACAGCTGCCTCCGCACGTGCAACTCCACGTCCAGCGGAGGGAGACAGGCCCAATAACCTTCCTCTCTTGCAGTCTCAGGTCTCCGCAGCCCCCCGTGTTCACCGTGGTGGCCGTCGGCGTAGATGGCTCGCCAAACGAGCACCAGATCGGGGCAGAAGGGAACAGGCGGTCTCCGGTCCCGCAGCCCCCTCAAGACGTCCACCGCCGCAGCTGGGCAGGCAGTGGCTTGAACGGCCCACTTCGCTTACTGCTCAGCAGTTCTGACGCCCATCCACCTTCGGTCGGTCGCGTGTCTCAGCACCAGGACCAGCAGCTGCCACAATCAGGGCTCTCCCGGGTCCACACGGCAGCCGGCTCCGTTCACTCTCCTCCGCTCTCTGGATCGGTGCACTCCCCGGGCTTCTAAACCAGCAAGCACATCTGGTCCGGAGCCGCCATTTTAGCAGGCCTCCCGTCTCTCGCCCGGTACAGTTCTCGTAGTTCGGCGTTGTTGCAGCAACGGCTTCACCGATTTGTAGGGGAAGAGTTCCCTAGTGCGGCGTGCAGAATTCCGGAGACGCAGTGTCTCTACTGTTGCTAAATTTCAGGATATTGTCTGGGCTAGTACAGAGCAACGGGCTCACACGTCAGCCATTGTTGACTTCCAAGCCACACCCCCATGAACCCTAATGTTAATAACATCTGATTCGTGCTTCTCTTTTGCCATAGCAGTCTCAAGGTCATCCACCCTATAGTCTATCTTCTGCAAATTCTGGTCCAACTTAGCAACTGCATTGTGAAACTTTTTCTTGAGCTCCCTCAAGTCCTTACGGAATTCCTCCATAATTTTATGGATGTCAGCCTTGATCGTCAATGCTGCCTCGTCGGGTGTTGCCAATTGAGAAGGAGCGGTGTTGTCATCTCTACCATGTACGGGGTACTAGGCTTGGGAGCGCGCTGTAGGATCTCATCTTTGCTCTGGCCTTTGGATATTTTTGCCCTCTTAGTAGGCATCGGGGCGCATGCCCAGTAATAGCAAAGAAGGATGATGGAGGGGTGCGGGGGTCGCTGGACCAGCTTCACCTACTTTTTCACTCCAGGTAGAAGTATGGCAAAATCCACCAGATACGTTTGAAACACTAGTGAGGCAGACACAACCCCCTGATGATTTTAGGGTGTTATACCAGCACCTTATAATGAAGAAACACTGCAGTAAATCTGTATTTGTAAAGCGCGAACTACTCACCCTTACGGGTCTCAAGGCGCTGGGGGCAGTCGTGGAAATTAAGTGAGCTATTGCCCAGTCTGTCAGGCATCGGCCAGTCTGCCTCATCGCCCCCAAAATGCCGTCCACTGCTGATCCCAAGGGGCAGCCACCGCCAAAGCGGTAGTTAAATGGGCTCAAAGTAGTAATCCGCCCTCCAGCACCCCTCCATCCAGTTCAATTAATGCCCCCATCAAAGCGCTCGCCACACTCCAGCAAAGCCCTTCCCAGCATCAGGGGACCGCCGCGCTGAGGGCTCACAATCACCAATCTCTGAACTAGCCTCACCACCGGGCCTGCCCGCTCTATCAAAGAGCTGTATCTCTAGTGCCGTCGGGCGCATTCGTGCACAGCGCGGGCCACGGTGAGAGGTCCCCACCCGTTCCTGCACTCACCCATGGCCCGCAATGCCCGCGAAAAGAGGGGGGGAGTCGGCGATGTCCGGCCGCAGTCTCGCCCAAAACTCAGCGGGCGGCACAGATCACGGAGGCCGCAGGCCTAATTTCCTCCTCCTGCTGAACGCGCCATCTAAGGAAAATGGGAGCGCTGGCCCCCGGGGCTCCAAAGACCCCGGCAAACTCGGCAACCCCAGTTCCTCCGAGGACCGCACCAGTCTCGTCACGTAGGGGAAACGTTCCCCTACCTCAATCTGTTAGGCATTCCCCGTTCCTCACCTATGGTACGGGCATTGCGACAGGAAGGGCCGTCACACCAGGGAGCTCGGCGAGAACACGTCTACACGAGGCCTCTTTGTAGCTACGCCCCTCTTTAGGTCTCGCGCCTAGCGTTGCACTGCGCAGCAGTGCTCACGCAGCGCGAGACATTTAGTAGGTGAAAAACGGGGATTCAGCACTGACCTAGGAATCTCACACGCTCGTGCGTGTGCGATTCCTTTTGTGCTCCCCCATTGGCCTTTTCGTGCGTCTTTGTATAAAAGACTGCACGCAATTGGCCAAAGGCGGGCGCATTGCTCCGCCCATGGCCTATTGGTGTCTATTCCGCGCTTGGTGCGCGTAATAGACACCAATAGGCCATGTGGTTTCAATTATCGTGCCCAGACACAGGCGTGATAATTGAAATCACATGCTTAGCTGTGAGTGCGCGTGCGCGCACCACTTGTTGTCTATGGTGCAGAGCCCGGTCCTGTTTCTCTCCTTCTAGTTAGCGCGATGCTAGCGACCGTCTTTCTTTTAAAAAAACAAAGTTTGCACTTTTCAGGAACGCTAAAGTACTCTCTCATTCATTCAGCCAGCGGGCTAAGACCAGCGGAGCCAGGCGGACGAAGGAAGGCTCTGCTAGTGTGAAAACACGGCAAAACGTTAGGGGCTCATCGGTATCTACCACTCGCCTGCTGGCTTACTGCAATGCAGTCTCCAGCTTGAGACGACATGGGCTGCTGCCATAGAAAAGCATGCTAAAAGTTAGGCTGCCTAATCCGACAGGAACAAACATAGAAAATAGGTAGTAGTGGACCCTAAAGGGAAAAACCGCACATCAAATGATAACCATGTATAAAAGTCGTAGTTATTAGCGTGTAGTATTGTTATCAAAAAATATTTAGATCGAAAGCTATGTCAGCCTGTAACACCCTACTACCTAGAGATGTTATCAGCACATTATAACATAACATGCATGTAATTAAAACATAATAAAGCTTTTTCCAGCACACCCTTATTGAATGTTACTCAGTCCAACACAAATTTGGGATGAATTCAAAGCACAAACCAAATACATATATTAGTTTTACTGATTGCTAAAAAAAAAATTCTTTCAATTAAATCAGTATTGTCCAAAGCCAACGCACAGCCCAAAAACGAGTTCAACAATCTTCAAATCCTTGTCTTTATTGATTCTTTAAAAAAATATTCCCAGCACACGATCTAGCCGACACGTGTTTCGTCTGCACTCAGACTTTTTCAAGGCAGTATGGGAATGAAGCAACAGTAGGTTCGAGTAATGATGAAACACCCGGGCGCATCAATTAGCATACGAAGTGTCATAGAAATGTCGTGTTACTTGCCCGTTGATCTTAAAAACACTAAATCACAAAATGTGTGAATCAAGTGGTGCGTCCTTAATGGTTAAATGTTCAAGGTAAAAGATTAGAGGTACAAATCCATGATACGATAGTACCCTAAATACACAACAGTCCACGACCACTGACGGTACAGCAGTCCGCTCGCAAGACGAGTTATTTTTATTATTAGCAATGTTTATACCAGCACGGTGAAGGGTCTTGAGGGACTTCAAACGGTATGAGCTCTGGACATTTTTTTTTTCTTTTTTGTAGTAAGAGGACAGGCTTAACGTATATTCTCAGCCGGGGATCAGAGTGGAGTGGACACCCATGCTGATCAGATTTCGGACGTAACAATACGGACCTTAGCAGGGGCTTTGTCAGTGGAAAGTTTGATCCCCCCCTTCCCTCCAAACAGTCCTGCGGTTTCTTCTCATCCCGTACTCCACCATGCTCATTTATTTCATTCTACCGGCTAGCTTGTTACCGCCATTCCTTTCTGTGACGCAGCTCCTGCTGCAACGGATCTCTGTAGGCTCTACGAGCATGGCTGCTAAGCTGTACATGGCAGAGCCTGCTTCTTTCCATTCCCCACTCCTGCATCCCTCTCCTTCCACAGGCTCTGGTTTTCAAACACACTCGTCTACTTCCTTAAAATGACTTTAAGAGCCACTGCATCGGACTGTAATGGGGCAGAGCAAGGACATTACATGGTTGGGGCTTCGATAACAAAAGGTTAAGAAACGACCTTAAGGCACCACCTATTGCCGATAGTAATGTGATGCAAAAGACCAACAAATTGCCATTTCTACGTTTTTGGGAAGTGCTCTAGAACTTTATATGCTGCCTGCAGTGCTTAAAATCCTTCCCCTGTTCCTGGTCATCGATGTGGCACATTAAAGCAATAGTAGGCAGGTGTTTTATGGTGCTGCCTTAAGTGGGTGCTAGGATTCAACTCGGGCTTCACACATACTGTTGCTAAGGCAGAGGGAGCACTACAAGTAAGCCTGGGGCTCTGAAAATACCAACAATTCCAGGCAATGCTCATAACATAAGCATACCAATGACTCACCTAAAGATTGTTTTGTTGTTTAAATTTATAAATCACTTAGGAGGCACACACATCAATCTGCTGTACCTATCGCTACATTACTGAAAGGCAGTGTACCTTTTTTAATGAGGAGAGAAACCCTCATCCCGGTTGCATAAAGGTTGCTTCTAAACTAGCATGGGGTGAGATGCTGTAGGAAAGAAATAACCTAGCTGTCAGTATACAAAAAATGTGGATCATGCTTTTTACACCATGCCCACTAAGAAGCTACATAGATGTTTTCTAATGCTATAGAAAAGTGTCTTGCTTGTGATGCATATAACAAGCATTTGCAATGCAATAGGTCTTGCATTTGCGAAAATGTGAACTATTGGCATTGTAAATGACAATACCTTTTATTTATGTGTTTTGCAAACCTGCAAGAGGTGCATAAACACACACTTTGTATATATGGTCGTTGCTTAGGAGAAGCTAGGCTGGCAGTAACTGAACCTCTTTTACTGCCAGCTTTGCTTCTCGTAAGCAAGGAATATAAGTTTAAAGTGCGTGTTTACACACCGCTTCCAGGTTTTCAAAACACAGAAATAAAATGCATTGTCATTTACAATGCCAATAACTTAAACTCCTGCAAATGCGAGACCTATTGCATTGCAAATGCTTGTTTTATTATACTTCTAATGAAGGAAAATGTTGTTTAGCCAGAAGTTGACAATGTGCCCCAGTAAGTACATTATATTGGCAAAAATGTTTAAAAACCTTGAAATATATTAACATTTCAGTACTGAAAAATATACAAGGACAGATGTGTTTTTGGGAGTTCTCCAGCCTGTCACACTTGCTCCAGTACCTAGGTAGGGCTTATGACCGAAGCAATGCCTTGATTGAAATATTTAGTACTGGTGGAGTATACTTTCATGGAGAGCGGGAGGGTATTCCTGCAGGGGAAGTAAGGAAAGTTATGTCAACAATTTTGAATCTAACATTGTACTTGTTCAAAGTGGATTATAGGGTATCTGCTATAAGTACCAAGTAATATGAACTACACATGTATCTATGCTGACCTATATAGCGCCACTCTAACTACAATGAACCGGAGCCCTATAAAACAGAGGGAGGAATTGCATTCATATAGAGGTGTTGTAGCAGACCTCAGGCATACCTCAGAGCTAAGTTAGCCACAAATAATCACAGGTATTCCCATTGGTACTCGAAGCTCCACACGGATTATTCTGGCTCGGTGCCCACTGCATACATTAGGCCTCTACTACATTCTGTTATTTGGGTATCAGCATCTACCGCGCCCACTCTGACTTGTTGGACAGCAACCTGGGTAGGGCTGCAGGATCTGCGGCTGCCCGCGGCCCCCGCAGGGGGCCACCCTAAAAGGGCGGCCCCTTTAGTGCCATTTGGGCACTTCCCCACCCCCACTACTAATGCGGGACTCCAGGAGGAGTCCCCTTTCCAGGCGCGTCACTTCCGGCGCGCCGAGGAGGTGGGGAGGTATTTATGCCTCCCCCGGCCATCTTGGCGTCCTCTTTGCGCCAGACACGCCGTCTGTAGCCATGGGTGCTCCCCTCGCTGTGCCTCGTCGCGCCGTTTGTCAGGGAGCTGTGTCTGTGATTTTACGGTGAGTCCAGGTCGACTGGGGCATGCTCAGTGTCCTTTGGTGGCTCATTGGTTTATATCGGGCATTGGGGTGCACAGCGAGGTGGAGGTTTGAGCCATTGGTGCCTTTCCCCCGCTGGACACGCGGTTGTGTCCTTGGTCTAGCGTCGGTGTTTCGATGAGTGCGGGGGCATATCAGTGCGGGCACAGTAACCAGCGTTAGCGAGGCCTGCTCCGAGCAAAGAGCTGCGCTGCCTCTCTTGCCCTGCAGGATATGTGAAAGTTAAGACGTCCGTGGAAGGGAATACATTGGTTGAATGTACGGAACCCCCTTCCCCACTTACTTTGTGATACTGAAGGCAAAAGCGGATTTAAATGATGGGCGCATTGGCCTTTATGAGCTGCAGTCCAAGACGTAAAAGAGCAACTGTCCAATGGAAGTCCAGGTAATGCTCAGGGCGCGATTCAAGAACGCGACTGAACTCCATAGCTGACGGTGGCCCTCGCGATGCACAATGCGCGTCATTCTACTTAAGCAGCTAAGAACACATTGCATCCTGGGACATGTTGTTTCATGTCGCAAGAAGGTGTTTGCAACATTATAAAGGGGTGTGTCGAGTTAGGCATCCGCGGCGGAAAACTAGTTCTACTTTCTTTGCAGCGACATGGATTGTGGTCAGCTCTTAGCATTGTGTAAAAAGAATATTCTTCAAAGGCAACACCTAAATATTCAGGGATATTATACATGGTCAACAAGAGCACACCGCCCGTTTGCCCGCTAACTAGAGAGGACATGTGGAGACCGAACAGCCTCCATTCCCTTGATTCCCCTTTAAGGGACCCAGTGGCTCCGACCGCTTGGTTGTTGCCCGGTATGGGGTTGAGGCAGTCCCGGCTGCCCTGTTTTCGATTTGTGTTGGGACCGGGGCGGTGCCAACGGCCGCCGCATGGACGTACTGTTTTCCCTGCTGTCTGGGGGCAAGAAAGCTGCATGATGGGGGCCTGTGGCCTGGGCCCAACGGGTTTTTGGGATGCCGGGGCGGCCTGCCGTGGGTCAGCTTGTGCCCCGTGAGGGTGTTATTGGCGTGGTTTGCCTTCGGTGATGTGGGGGCAGAGGCAATGCGGCCGGTGGGGGGGGCGCGTCCTGCCCAGTGCGTGCGGCATGGAGGATGGCCTCCCTCAATCCTGTGTTTTGGGTCTCTTCAGGTGGCTCTATGAGCAATGGATAGCTTTGGTCTTCTAGGCTGGCGGTGAAGACATTCAAAGGTTGTGGGTTCGGGTCCCACCAGAGTCGTTTCAATTTTCGCCGGCAGTCACAACGGTTATTGGCATGCGTATATTCTCCTGTGCCACTGGGGGTCATCGCTCTCCCTGGTGCTTATGTGGGGGGGGGGGGAGGTTACCCATTACCCCCCACCCCAACTCACGGTTGGTGTGGTCGTGGCAGAAGGAGGGGCACGTTGTTGGGAGTAATGGGCGATGGCGCCGCGGTTTAATGTTAACACTGCACATTGCCGGGCAGCAGCTCTGTCCGCTAGTCGTTGCGCTGCGGGCGGCCGCCTCCGCTGATAACGGAATTGCGCACACGTATCACAAAATTAGGTATTACGTATTACAAAGTGCCCCCCCATGTTCAACATTGAAGTGGGGATGCCGTTGGCCAGCGGGCGAGGTTCCAGGCAGGAATAAAGCCTGGATCTGCTCGACACCCCGCGCGGCATGGAATAGAGATTCAGGCTCCCTGGTTCGCCGGGGGGGTCGGCGCTGTAAGGTGGCAGCAATTAGGGGGAGCTTATCCGCAGCGCGTGGTCTGAATTCATGTTTCCAAAGATGTTGAGACTGTAAATATGTTCACATTGTACTGGTTTCATGCACGAGTCCCGAGTCCGTCAGAGCTGACCGTTTCTCTGTAAATTATGACTGCACAATGAATATTGCATGTTGTTTCAGGTTTGCAGACTACATATTCTTGAGCATCGGGGAAATACAGTGTATTTGACGATGGAAGGGTATTTTAGTTAACGGAGTCAGGACAAACTGTTGGCCTGTTCGAATGTTAATTCGGTCTGAGCTATCATTCCTCCGGGGGAAGTTATGCCATCAGATGGCGCTGCTCCACGGTTTCTTCGAAGTGACAATTTGTTAAATAAAGATATTGCACGTTGTTTCCTAAGGTTGAGGACCACGAACTGTGTGTTTCAAGGCAGTCAGTTCACCACTGTTTTATTCTAAGGTTAGAAAGAGCACACCGAAAGGACACGGCGCCACCCCAGTGTCTCTCGAGTGATGAGTAATGACAAATGGATAGCAGGGGTGTGTTCCAGGGGGGCCACCTACGGAATGTCAGCAGGTCATGCTTTCTTGACCCTGTGGCGGTGGTTTGAGGCCCCCGTCATCCTGTGGCGGACAACCCCTCTGAGGTGTGGCAAAGGTGCCAAGAGTAGTTAATGATTTCTGAGCACGGTGCGGCGCTCCAGGCCGGGCCTAAGACGCACGTACCTGCCAATCCTTCTTGCTGTCTGGTAATGCACAGCCTTCTTCGGACCTGCAGGTGGCTTTGACACGTGGCCACAGCATCTTTAAGCATCATTAGAGTCCTGCCTTGTTGTCCCAGCCTTCTTCGGTATGGGCAGGGGGCTCTGGGTAAGTCCACGTCCAGGTTGAGCCTAGGGCTTATAAAGTGTGTAGGCCACAAGGTGGCACTGCGCTACTGTCCTCGCAAGAGGCATGCTGCATCACTGAGCACTGCGGTCTAACTGCGGTCTTTTACCCTGGGCATACAAATGCAGGTTCCGTTCGCCCTGGGTCAGGCTGGCATTGGGCCCTGTTGAGGCATGTTTTGGTTCGTTGCAGCACAGGCCGTGTTGCAGCGTTCGGGCGCGGCAGATTATCCTCGCTGGCTTCGCGGACTGGAGTGGGGGATTCTGCCTGTCTTGGGTGCATATCCTGGCCAACCAGAAACTCCATATACATTATTGGTAGAGAATGCCCAGGAGTGCTTTGTGGTCCTGTTGCAACTGCTCAGGCGAATGTCTTAGTCCACAGGGCTTGTGGAAGGCGACTGTGGGGGGGCCTGGCTGAAGGGCTAGTGGCAAGTATGTCTTGCGCTATCATCGCACTGTTAAGCCTAGTCATGAGCAGATTGTATCAGGGGAGCTGGCCGTGGGTCAGGGAGCGCAGATGCATCAGATGCACTGAGCAGCTTGCAGCCAGATGCGGTACGGTTGGTATCCGATGCAAGGGGCATATGTTAGACTAGAGCTGCACCCGGATGTATCCCGGAGGACTGGCCCTTGACCATTATTTGTTCCCGCTCACTCAGAGCCGGGTAACGGACGGTACCCTTCCCTAGATGCACGGCGCCGAACTGCCCTAGGGGTCCCTCCTAGGACTCAGCTGGCTATCTTACTCAGGATTGGTTGGCATCTTCGTATCCGACTCACATTTGCATCTGGCCTTTGAGACCGTGTGTCGGGGGGAAGGGTCTTTCAAACGGTGCCTTTCATTTTATTTATGTACGTTGGCTTTAAAAGAGGTGCCTTTAACTTTGCAGTACTTCAAAGCCCAGTGAGCCACGGTTGGAGGAGCGTTGTCCTCTGCCACATTTCACACCTTGAGATTGCACGAAATGGCTGATGCATGTGTGGGTGAGCGAGTCGGGCATCATCTTCAACTTTCCTTCGATTTCCAGAGTAGCGACCGATGGGATCGCGGCCAAGGTTTGGAGCATTTTGAAGGGGCTGAACGGAGTGGCCTTCACCCGGAGCAGCAGACTGGGAAGTAGCGAGTCGATGGGTACCAGATCGCTGCCCACAGTCGCAAAGAGGTTTGCTAAAACTTCAACTCTGCCCCTCCTAGGTGCATATGTTTGGGGCGCGATTTCTGATGAGCTAGAGGGTAGCCCACTGACGACTCACATAAGTTGAGAAGCATTGGTCTTCCAATTGGCAGGCATTCGTAAGTGGTTCATGTAGGAAGAACGGCGCAACTGATTGGATTGCCACTAAACGAGTCTCTTGCCGCAGTTTTCCTTGCGTTTACATGTGTTGGACTGTGGGTGGGGTCCATGAGCCGGGAATGTGGCGAGTCGCGCCGCATGTAAGGTTACAATTAGCCGGGCCCGCTAGTACGGGTCACTATGCTCCAACCAATCAGCTCCAGTGGCGCAATCGGTTAGCGCGCGGTATTTATACAGCAGTACTTGCCATAAGCAATGCCGAGGTTGTGAGTTCGGGCCCCACCTGGAGCAGGACATTTGACACGATGCAGTCACACGTGGTCCGAGGCGAGAGAATGAACTGCTGTGGCGGTCACCCTCGTTGGAGTGAGAGTAAGGGGTGATCTAGCCAGCGTCTTGGGGCACGATCTCGGCCTCCCCCCCCCCCCCATTTGTGTTGTCATGGCCGCGGACTGCTGTTTTATGCGGTTGTGGGGGGCGAGGCAGCCTGTGGGGGTCGAAGCTGCACCCTAGTCCTGACGTGAAGCCAATTGTACACAACCCTATGGTGATGGGTGATGCCTCAGTTGGGCATGAGGTACTTATGATTTGCGCCCTGCTACAAGGGTTAGTAGGGTACACAGCTGATTGAGTGGATGCATAAGGTGTTATGCGAAGTACAGTTCCTACCAGCAGCTACGGGGTTGTGCTAACTGAGCTGTAGGACGGTGGCCCGATTGACCTAGTGAGTTATGTAATCCCTGTGATGTCATGATGAGGTTTGGTAGCACAGGGTAATAGGGGCGGATGGAACTAAGTTTCTCTTGTATGGACGATACCAAGGGTAATTTAAAATAACCTGGTATGGAGTCTCTTCTGTAGTGTGCCACTGTGGGAGTGCGGTTGGCACATTAAATTCACACTGCCTCTGGGATAAGCCAAAGTCGCTGCCTAGCCACCTAGGGGGTGGGCAGGTGTCAGCTTAAGTGTGTACTCCCTTCTCCTGACTAGAGAGGTGGGTTCGGCCAGGTTTAGGTGCATACCCTAGCCAACCAGAAACTCCATTTACAACATTGGTAGAGAATGCCTAGGAGTTGTTTGCAGTCCATTCGCAACCGCCCCACAGGGCGAATGTTTTAGGCCACAAGGCCTGTGGAGTGCTCTTGTGTGGGAGCCTGGTGAAGAGCTACGGTCAGGCTAGGATGTCTCGTGCTTTCGCCGCACTGTTGAGTCCCTGTCACAAGCGGATTGTATCAGGGTGAGCTGGCTGTGGGTCAGGAAGCGCCAAGGCATCAGGAGCACTAATCGGCTTACAGCCAGATGCGGTATCCGATGCAAGGGGCATCTGTTAGACTAGAGCCCTACTCGGAGGTACCGCCTTAAGTGCATGGCGGTCTGTTGGCACCGCCTTTCAATGGAAGCCACCGTCTAGCGGGCTGCTCTGAGCAGAGCAGTTGCAGGCATAAGTAACTGTATCAGCTACCAGTTCAAACGTGCATCTTTCACTAATTTACTCATAACTGGGACAGGAAGTAAGGCGGGCTGGATAACTCTTCTACCTGCATTGGCACATCTTGTCAGGAGTGATTGTCAAAGGGATTGCACTTCAGCCTGGCAATGTTAGCACCCATCCACACCAAGCCGATTGTTTAAGGTCACCCTGGGCCGCACTTACACAGCTCAGTATTAGGCCCTTGTGAGTCAGTGCCTGAATTACTAAAGTGAACTGAACAGGAGGCCGTGGGTTACACTAGCAGAAGTTTGGGGAAGAGCTAGACTCCGCCCATGGTCAAGGTGTAGTTTTAAGTAGTTGGAGTTGGCACTCTTATTTGACCAGGGGTTCGATGCTACACGAGGGCACCGCCGCGTTGCGGCCAGGGCATGGGCATTGTGTGTTTCCCAGGGGGCAGCAAGAGAAGGCAAGGCTCTTTCCAAATCTGGCACCAGAACACAAGGTAGCCAGGGCCAACTTGTCTGTTGGGTGATGTGTGTAGGCACCTGTGTAGTTGTCACTCCACGAAGGGGTGAGTTGTCTCCAATAGGGGGCACAATACATATATTGCGGTTGTCAGCGCAATGAGGTACTAAATGACAACTACAGTGGGCGTACTGGCTGACCGGGCAGTATTGCTATGGCCTACAAGGGCCGATTAGTCAGACACCAGTAGCAGTGAGTGTGGCTTGCCCTCAGTGCAGTTGTTAGGAGAATTTAAATTCCATGTACAGGTTATACTGGACTTGCTTCCAGCGGGTCTCGTGTGTGAGCGGGTTAACTGCTTTGAAAAAGGCATAAAAGGAGTATGGCATAACACATAGACTACTAGGAATTAAATCAGGGACCAGCTACCTTACACATGGATTTCGGTGGAGGGCAATTAAGTCCGGGGTAACCAAGTGTACCGGGTCTAGTGCTTTGCACCTTTGGTCAAAGCGGGTTGGCACACAGGGGGTGTCTAGGATCGTACCAGGCACACTCTGCAGTGTAGAATGCAAAAGAACTGAACGTTGCCACTATTTTGAGTGTGACAGATGCAACAATTTGATCCCTGCCAAAGCAAACCATGGTTCTTATGGTCAGAGGCACAACATACATCCGTTCACTCCAGCCTCACTGAAGGTAGTCTGTTAGCAGAGGTATAGAACGGGACGTCTTGTGCCAGGGTGCGGACATTGCATGGGTGACACAGCAGATAGTCTGCTGTCAGACGAGGGTGCTTGCGGGCTAGGAGGCCAGGCAATGTAGCAGAACCAATTCTAAGGACCCCTCTTCCCCACCGGTCTGCCCGAGAATGTGAGTGCAGTGGGATTTGCAATGTTACAGGCATTTTCCCGCCCATACAGGGGCAGAAGGGTACATTGCAGGAATCTGCATAGAGTGGGGGGCAAGATCTATAGACGATGTGCACCGGTAACCGCAAGAGCGTGGTGTTAAGATCAAAATCCCGCATCGGCAAGTTTGCCAGGTGGCATGCGTCAGTTGGTGAGGCCAGAATGTGTGCCGTGGCTCCAATAGCGGCTTGAAATTTGTTTGGAGCACTATCGCTGACAATCCCAGAGCACACACTGCACCTCGGCCCAGTAGGTGTAGGCCGTATGCTCATGGGCGGCTTGATCTTGTGGAGGGCAATATTCCTTGGAATAACAAAGTACTAGGTCACTAGCTGGGTTGAGCATCATGGGTCACAGCTGGTTAGCAGGTATGTGTGTATCTGTGATCGAGCTTTAGTTAAGCAAGCCTGGTAGGTGGCGTAAGTTGTCACTCCAAATGGTTGCTGTGACTGCAATAGTGTGCGCTAGGCGAACAGTCTTGTTCGCCAGGGTTTATTAATCGCAAAGGCCTGTGCACATGTCTGGTCAACTTCAACAAAGTAGGTGCACTCTGCTCCCAGGGCAGGTTACGGGTTGCTTCAGTGATGCATGATATGCCCCGTCCACATAGCCAGAGTATATAGGCTGGTTGTGGAAGCGGTCTTCTAAGCAAGGGTGCTGCTGTTCCATAAATTGGGGAAACAGGTGTTAGGGAGCACGAAATGCTAGAAGGACTGCAACTACAGGTTGCAGGAGGTGGGAGCCACATCAGCTTGAAGGGTAATATAGCGATGTTTAAGAGTAGAGCACATTCTTGCAGGTCATGCGAGGCACTGGTACATTCCTAGAGAACGATAAACCGCTCCATGCGCAAGTTCGCAGAGCAATGGGCTTTGGCTTCATCAGGCATGGGCTATGCCGGGCGAACACCAAAGGTATTTTGACAAAGTTGGGGTGCACTTGGCACAGGTGGGCTTGGATCTGTTCCTACTGGACATGAATGAGGCCCGGGAAATTGCAGGTTGCAGTGAGAAAGGAACTGTTTTGGTGGGGGGGCTCTTTAGGCGACAGGGGCCGCCTCCAGAGCTTTGGCGGAGTTACAGGGCGATCTGGAAGCATATGGGTACAGAGGGTACCTCTGCGTGGGCACAATAGGGGTGCCAGAGCCAAATCCCAGGAGCCTCATGGGAGGTTCCTGGAACAATTACGTCGGCGCCCCGTTAGTCCTTCGGGCGGTTGTGGGCCTGAACAACCGGGGGCTTGCCTTGCTACGCTCCGCCCTGAAAGGGGCGTGAGTAATAAGGGACCAATGTGTCACGTGATCCAGTAAGGAGATCACCCCCATAAGGGTAGCGCTGATTGGATTCTCCACAGTGCTTGGCTCATCAGGCGGGCAGGGCAGCATAGGTTGGTACATTTGCCTGCCCTTGGATCGCCCGTAAGATAACCCACCATATTGCATACTTTTGTATGGAATAAACCTGCAGCAATATTTTCTCCAAACAAAAGTTGTGTTGTGTATTTATTTATGCATGCCTACTCTGTTGTGGTGTGGGTGGGGTGTGTTGCCTGTAATGGGACTATGCGGCTGCCCGCGGCCCCCGCAGGGGGCCACCCTAAAAGGGCGGCGGCCCCTTTAGTGCCATTTGGGCACTTCCCCACCCCCACTACTAATGCGGGACTCTAGGAGGAGTCCCCTTTCCAGGCGCGTCATTTCTGGCGCGCCGAGGAGGTGGGGAGGTATTTATGCCTCCCCCGGTCATTTTGGCGTCCTCTTTGCATTGGACATGCCGTCTCCCACCCAACCGCTTACCCGGCGTGGGGTTGGCAAGCGAAGTACATAGAACGTTGTAATGTTTTCTTTTGTCGTTGCAGGCGGAGTTACAGGGCGATCTGGAAGCATATGGGTACAGAAGGGTACCTCTGCGTGGGCACAATAGGGGTGCCAGAGCCAAATCCCAGGAGCATCATGGGAGGGTCCTGGAACAATTACGTCGGCGCCCCGTTAGTCCTTCAGGCGGTTGTGGGCCTGAACAACCGGGGGCTTGCCTTGCTACGCTCCGCCCTGAAAGGGGCGTGAGTAATAAGGGACCAATGTGTCACGTGATCCAGTAAGGGGATCACCCCCATAAGGGTAGCGCTGATTGGATTCTCCACAGTGCTTGGCTAATCAGGCGGGCAGGGCAGCATAGGTTGGTACAGCTGCCTGCCCTTGGATCGCCCGTAAGATAACCCACCATATTGCATACTTTTGTATGGAATAACCCTGCAGCAATATTTTCTCCAAACAAAAGTTGTGTTGTGTATTTATTTATGCATGCCTACTCTGTTGTGGTGTGGGTGGGGTGTGTTGCCTGTAATGGGACTATTTGTGTTGCCAGGTGGCCTTCTGGACTTCTCTACCATTATCTGTCCCGAGCCGTATAGCAATCTCCAAGATACTGATAGTTCTTCTGTTACTTTATTACTTTGCAAAGCTTCCCCTAGTGATTCTAAAGAAGTATTTTGGACAGTTAAACTTGCTAATGACAACCCTCATATGGGGAACACAGTGGCGGAGGATAAATTGGCTAAGCTGAGATTGCCACAGGATAAGTGTGGATGGGGAGCTCCCGACGTTTACGGGTATTACCTGGCGGCCCAGCTCCAGTGACAAGCCTGGTGGATGGCGGGACCAATGATACTCAATTGCCCAGGCCCAAGCTGGAGCACTAAACATGCTACTATTCCCTGGGAGAGGAGGGGGCGGGACGGACCCCTCTCTTAGTCGTGAATGCCATAACCTTGTGCAAAAAGAGCTTCACATACACTGACGATACACTACCGTTTGCCCCTGCGCTACCCTTACGCAGACTCCTTACAGAGTCGGGACCTCTTTTCGGGCTGGGAGTTGGAGATGTGGGAGGAGGCTGATCTCCACACCCTCAGGGACTTATACCAGGGGGGGTGCTTAAGGACTTCTTCCCACAAGGCCAATTCCTCCAATATGGGAGGATTAGAGGGCTCAAAATACGCCCTTTACCAATGCTCTGCTGCATGCACTACATACTATGGGGCATTGCCGCAGAATGGTAACTTGGTTGTATAGGACTTTCCGAGTTCATGCCAATGTCTTTCTACAGCCCTTGAAGGACACATGGGAGGAGCTCTTGGGAAGGGCATTAAATGATGCAGAATGGCAGAGGGCTGTAGAGTACAGTTGGAAGGTCTCCAGAAATGTGTGACTTCGCTTTATTCAATTAAATATTCTACACATGGCCTACGTAATGCCACAGAAAATTGGTCGCCTATTCCTGGGGGCGTGTACTGACTGCATTTGTGTGTTATCACTCCCCTGCAGACTTCAGACATGTCCTATGGAATTGCCCATCACTGCAACATATTCGGATGCGGTCCAGAACACTATAGCAGCTCTCACAGGCAAATCAAGGTTGGTATCTACTGAGGCCTTCCTGATGCGCACATTACAGAGATCCCCCAAAAATAAAGTAACAACAAGGTTTTCGAATCTCGTGTTCCTGCTGGTCAAACAACGTATTACAATGAAGTGGAGATCCGCACTCCCTCTTTCAAGAGGGACCTAGCTTACAGATGCCTTGTTCTGGGCTGGAGCAGAAGGGAGGGCGCAGCACAGAGAGGAGAACAGAGGCCTGAGACTCCATCCCATTGCAGTTCAGTAGGATGCTTTGGTACAGGACCTAAAGTACTACGGAGAGGATGACGATAGACCCCCCATGATCGGGGGAATTCAGGTACATGTAATACAACCAGATCAGCAACAGCCTGCCCCAGCCGAAGTCCCCAAAGTACCCCCTGGGGCCTGCCCACTCTCAGGCGACCCCTAACCTTTCCTACAAGACCCTAAGCTCCAGACACAGTGGGTCTTGAGACAGGGCAGCCCTGTAGAAGCCGGCGCACCAGAACACGTCCTGGCCCGTACTCACACTTCTAAGCGGCAAGGGGCGGGGTGGCAGAAGGTCATGTTAAACGTTACTCCAGGTGGTTGTGGAAGGGAGTGGGGAGTTGCAGTTATTAATCGGATGTTAATAGCTAAATGGGAAAAGAATGCATGTCACTTGAGGATGGTTGGGTGCACTGGTGGGATGGGGTTCAGCCTGCGTGAGACAATAAACTGTATTCGCATCTGGATTGCCGTTAATGCCATGTACTTGCATGCTTCGGGTTATCACTCCATTTCTGACATAGTAATGTTAAACCAAATAAAGCTTATTTGACTAGAAAAATCTAGAACTGTTGTAGCAGAGGCCATGGTGTGTTTTGTACGAAGTAAGGGAGATGGTAATACAGAGGGCGCGGTGGGATATGCATCTGTGGTGGGAGAGGGAGGGATGTCACAGCAGGTTCAGGTACTGTGTTGCTCGGGCTTTGTATAGCTCAGGTTTTTTTATAGGGCTGATAATCTATAATGGTACTGATGTTTTATGTGATATCATGGGTCCTTGGCTGGAAGCTTGTGTGAGTGAGTAGTATATCAAACTAAGTGTTGCTTGTTTTTCACATTGAACAGTTGTTTTTTATTTTTATAAAACAGATTTCTGCAACATAATAATTATTGTTTCTTTTCAGCCCATTCGACATTTAAAATATTCGGTCATAAAGAAATCTTTGCTTGGTAGTGTATCTGACAGTGGAAACGTTACCTTGTGGGATGTAAATAGTCAAAATTCCTGTCACATCTTCGACAGTGCACACAAAGCCCCAGCTACTGAAATCTGCTTTTCTCCTGTGAATGACCTACTATTTGCAACCACTGGTTTAGATAAGAGAATCATTTTCTATGACACTGCAAGTAAAAAGTAAGTGATATTTGTGCCTATTGTCCAGCCTGATTTTATTTTATATGCAACATTAATGCAATGTTGAAAATAATTGTTTTGGATGCCCTGTTATATATAGCGGTGTATTTTTAGTTTCAAAGAATCTCATGATAACTTTCTCCATCATTCCCATCGAGATGTGAAGCTGTGCTGTGAGAGGCAGCTTCGAAAAGCCACTGCAGTGATGCTGTTGGGTTTTATTTTTATACTGGAAAGAAGGGCCCAGCTAGTATGTTTTCCTCTGTGTCTTGTTCCTCCCTCTGCGCAGTTCCTCGTTTTCCACTAATAGTCAAAACTTTGCTTTTCATGCATTTGCACTCATCCACAAATGAGCATGGCACAAGAACCCGTTCTATTGTGTCTGTTGTCTGCCAGCTGAGTTCTGAGATTATGCCAAAGCCAGTAACTTATAGCTTGCCACAATCAGTTGTAGTGCCTGGGGGTCGAGTATAAACAGACAAGGATGGCAAGGGTTGCTTCATATATGAAAATTAAAACTGTCTTTTGGGACCTTTTGCGGTCTTTGACAAGGTGGACATTAACATCCTAGAATGTTGCTTGAAGGAAGCAGGCTTTGAAGAGACAGTGCTTCTCTGGATTCTCTCATTCCTAGAAGTGAGCACACAATCTGTATCACTGGGGAACTTTAAATCTGCCAGCATGATGTCACAGGAGTTCCCATTAAGGGGGCTTAACTTAACCGCTGAAGATGGCGGATGCCTGTTGAGCAAGCTCTGAGCTGGCAGACGATATAGCCCAGCAGAATTTTGCTGACCAGGACCGTATCTGCCGTCCACACATCGTTTGGAGGTGTCCAGGAAGACTCAGTGGCTGTGGTCGGCCGATTTAAGCAGCCAGATGCTGCTGTGGGGGACGTCATGAACTGCTGGGCCTACTTCCCCGACCCCACGCGGTCTGCTCGCTGGGCTCTCTACTTCGGTGACCCAGCGTCACGGTAGGCTAATTCGGTGTGCAATTGGCACGCAAGCCAGAGATCCTTCTTTCCAGTCCACGAGGGCAACAGCGCCTAGGTAGTCGCCTCCAGGTCAGCTCCACAACAGCGCAAGGGGGGTGGTGGGGACGGCCCTCCCCTTGCTTCTCTACTCGCAGACAAATTTTCCACTGCCTAGAACCCACATCGCAGAGGCACCATAAGGCGCTTGCAGACCCCCGTGATTGGTACTGGGCAGACCAGCGGCTCCCAACGGACAGACCCTCAGCGTTGACTGACTCTTGGACAAGCTCATAGCCTGCGAAGAACACTTCCTTCACTGTGGCTAAGGCCGCAGCGGGCCCTCTTCGGCATGCGGTCGGCATGCAGGGCGGAGTGCCTGCCTCCCTCACCTGAAAACTGCATAGTGCTGCACTATCCCTTGTGCCCCTGCGGCCCACCTGGACACCCATTGCCGCTTCTGTTGCCCCTACTCAGTGGATCCTGACCCCTTTGGCCTCCTTGGACCCACTGAAGGGACTCATTGGCGTGAGGTTGGCACAAAGGTCGGTGAGTCCGATCACTCCGCTTGCAGAGACTACGAGGTGAGATTTCCCCAGGTGCCCCCCTGGCCCATCTGATCATGCTTTAACTACTACTGGCACTGTGCAGCCTCCCTGCAGCCACACTTGGACTAACACCCCCCACGGCCACATAGTAATCCCAGAGGTTTTTTTTGTTGAGGACTCAGGCCAGTACCCCAGGCCCCACTGCTCACTACCTGCGCGGGGTCTGTTGAAGAGATGTTTGGTGGCCAACAGAGTGTGTATGTGGACCTCCTGCCACTTCCTCATCCTTCTGGTGCACCCGCAGGTCCCGGTGCAGGCGGACACCGCTGATACATTGCAGCGCACTCTCTGAGATCATTCGAGGGGAACTGGAGACAGACTTCCCAATAGCTGTAAATGACCCCACCACGTCCATATGCAGCGTTGCCTCTTTGTGACACTGGGGCCTTGAGAGTCCTCTCCTAGGCACTCACCTAGGTTTCTGGATACATGGGGAGGCTGGACTGTGACTGGGACCAGGGGTTCTGAAGCATACACGGACAAGTGAGGAATGGGCCCTAATCAGTAGATGTGCCTGAGATCAAGCTTTCACCTCGCCGATGCAACTGCTCTTGCTGCCCGCGGCACACTTCGATGGCACCCTGTGGGCCGCGCTGCCTTGAACCTGGGATTCGACGAGAGCCCACCCATCGCCTTGCAACTCTCCCACAGCACTCCATCCTGATAAACTGCTTACTCTTACCGATCCCCTCTTGGGCTGCCTGTCTGCGTGGGGGGCGATATTTATTGACTGGTTCTGAGTTAAGCGGCATTCCAACCAGTGGCCATGGGCAGACCGAAGCAAACCAAGGTACAGTCCCGGTCTCCCTCGCTAATGTCCCGCTCCCCGGACTGCCAGGTACGACCGACCTTCAGCCCTAGGACTCCGCAGCCAAACTAGTCTCTATTCTACACACAATAGAAACATTGCGCACCTCTGTGGAATCCAGAATTGTGGACATTTGAGTGGAATTCAGACTACTCCACGACGACCAGAGGAAACTGGCCTCTAGGGTTATAAACACGGAACGCAGCTTTGAGGACATACAAACACAGTTAGTAGATCAAGAAAAGTGAACGCGGTACCTCCTCGACCGGGTACAACATTTGGAGCATCGTGCGGCAGACGCTTTGGGCTGGGCCCAAAGGAATAACAGAGGCCGCAGAGGGCACCTGATCGATGATTAAGTGCCTGGAGGAATGGGTGAAGTGCTGTACACCAGCCCAGTTCCTCTCCCCTCACTTCCCCATGGAGAGGGCGCACCATGTTCCGTCCCACCGCCCCTACGGGGGGAGGGGGGCACCTCCTTGCTGTGGTTGCCAAACGTCTTCATTACAAAGATAGAGACACTATCCTGCAAGTGGCTAGACAGGCAGCCCCACTTGAATATGAAAACTGCTGCTTTTCAATCTTTCCTGACTACACCATGCAGACCTAGCACTAACGCTCCTCCTTTCTCACAGTAATACGCCGCCCTCGGGACCTCCACTTCCAATACTCTCTACTATACCTAGTGAAGCTCAAGGTCGTTCATGACCAGTAGACCCATTTTTTCCATGGAGCCCGATACGGTTTGGGACTGGGTGGAAACTGACTTTGAGGGCAGCCATCGCCCCCTCGACAGACAGGGGTGCCACGTCCTGCCCGGACAGACGCAGGGGCAGACTGAGGAACTCCCGCAGCGCCCTCTTCGCAAGAACTAAGACAGAGTCGGCAATCAGCTATTGCTGCAGTGTTTGTACTTTGCCCATCCTCGTCTCCTCCAAACACAGACTCCAGTTCCGCCATGAGTGAAGATGACATGGCGTTGGGTGCCTCGGACCATTGTCCAGTCCCTTGGTTACACCACAAACAGTAGACCTACTCTAATCGCCCCACCAGGCAACACACTGCTGGGGGAGCGGACATCGATGATCGACCACCGGACTATCTCTGGCCCCTAAACATGGACCCCTGCTCCTCTCTCTTTGGACATTACACCACAAACGTCCTACTCTACTGCGGGCTGTGGATGGACTGTTTGCCACACTCACCCATAGGTTGGTTTGTCTGCCTGCCGCCCATCGTACCATTCCCATCGGCATGTTTACCGATTACCACCGCCCCCATCTCATTGTACTGGTTTTTGAGAGACTGTTTGTGTGTGCAGCCCGAGCTGCTGGCTCTTGTTCTTGTTTAATTCTATTGTTTGTTACCCATGGTTGTTTTCCCAACAGCATGAGCGATGGACTATCTTCTCACCCGTGGGCTGTGGTGGGCACTTGGACTGGGCTTTTCCTTATGCCTTTCCTTCCAACACACATACCTGCTGCTCCCCATGGCTTCTCGACCAACCACCAGATTTCTCACACTAAGCATGCGGGGGATGTATTCGACACGCCGCTGTTATTCTATATACTCCTACATTAAACGACAACAGGCACACATTAACTTTCTACAGGTGACGTATCTCACTGGTAGTAAACTCCAGCGACTTGGTAAACGCTGTAGAGGCAAGATTTATGGCCCAACATACTCTGCTTACGGCAGGGGTACTCTACTCTGAATCCGTCAAGGTACGCTGTTCCAAACACTCAACACGGACATTTATAAAGAGGGGAGATGTGTTTTTGTAGAGGGTCGGTTAGATGACGACCTTGTCCTGCTGGGCTGCATCTACACCGCAAACACAGAGCAGACAGCGTTCTGGGCCACCTTGTCTGGAGTGCTAGCCCAGGGAGTGGATATCCCCTAGATATTAGAAGGGGAATACAATAATGTCCCAGATTTCTTTGTTGATCACTCCCACCCCCCGCTCCCTCAGGCCCCCGCACGCTAGCATTCACAGCAATTTTCCCATTGGGCACAGCATTGGTCCCTCATCGATGCCTGGACCCCTCACCACCCACACCTCCGCTTGTACTCACATTATTCAGTTCCACATGATTTACATGTCTACCTGGACCACTCCTTGTGCTCCCCAACCATGCTACCACAACTCATGCACTCCGGTTACCTAGACCTGTGTGCTTTCTGACCATGCCGCTCATATAGTAGACATGGAATAGGAAGCACCGCACCCTCCTGGTCCCCACCTGAAGAGTATCCAAAGACACACTTGATGATCCGGTATTTCGTGATGCACAATTTACTCACATTAGCCAGAACTTTACTGACAGCCACGCCACGCCACAGCCACAACTTGTGCCATCGAGTGGGGCTCCTTTAAAGTTGTCACCAGGGGTTTCTGTATTCAGAACAGAGCCGGGGTCTGCCGCAAACTGACTGGGGCTGTTCAAGACACTGAGGAGACGCTATCTGCCATTGATAATCGAGCCCTCCCGGACGACACCACACACTAGGCCCTGCCCTCCAAGGAGAAACATGCAGCTCTGATAGTGTCTCCTTTATTGTACCTTTGCGGAATACACGGCCAGACTTCACGCCACGAGAGATAAACCTGGCCACCTACTTGCATGGCAAGCTCGCCAGGAGACACTCACTCTCGCAGTAACGGAGATGGCCCTGGACACTGGTCTCACCTTGCACTTCCAATCAACTATACTACAGGCATTCGGCTGCTATTACTCGGAGCTGTACAGGGTGCCTTCCGCTTTACTCCCTGACGTCCTAGTGCGCTTCCTTGCCCCTCTCCCCTTGCCTTCCATTAATGCCATTGAACACGGAGAACTTGACGAGCTGGTCACAGTGGCTGAGTATTCTGACCGCTTCTCGGCTCACCTTGACCCCAAACTGGCTGAGATTTATAATGAGGCACTCACTACCAGAGCGCTCCCTGCTTCCCTACAGGAGCCCCTCCTGATCTCCCTTTTGAAACCGGACAGGAATCCCACTCATCTCTCTTCCTTTCGGCCAATAGCCATTTTGAGCGATGACTATAAGATACTCTGTAAGGTACTTGACGAGCGGTATCTCATGGTGTTACCTGCCATTGTCCATCCAGACCAAACTGGATTTCTCCCGGGCCGAAGCACATCTAATATCAGGCGGCTCTACTATGTTATGGACCAGGCGTGATTACATTACCCACAGGCAGCATGTCTCGTATTGGACCTCGAGAAGGCCTTTAATTCCTTATCATGGGATTACCTCTTCAAGATTCTGCGGGCGGTGGGTCTTGGCCGGCGCCTTCTGGTGTACACAAACCGACCTCCTGAGCAACCGCAGGTAGCCTGATCTCACCCCCCTTTCCCATTAGCTGGGGAATTTTTAAGGGCTGCTCTCTATCCCCTATCCTATTGCCATGGAACCACTGGCTCACAGTCTTCAACTGGAGGGCCGACACTGGGGTATCTCCTTGGACGACACCACTCGTGCAGTGTTGCTATATGCAGACAACCTGTTAATATACCCTTGGGATGCTATGCTAGCTCCATCTACCTGTGGGAATGGGTGGGCTAGTTTCTCCATCTTTTGAGTGCTACCACCTTGCAGCGCAGCTTCAGTGCATATCCCGATGGCTGCCATGTATACGAGACCAATGCTGGGGAAGAGCCTCTTCCCAGGCATATTCTTCATCAGCTACTCTACCCTACCATAAAGTTGCATCACTCCTAGTCCCTTTTATGGGTGACCAGGAAGTGCCTCGCCAGGATTGCCCAGCTGACCAGACAGGGGCTCCCTTACAGACAGCATTGCACGATTGTTCCCTTGACACGTGGGTGGACTCTTCCAAGATGCCCATCTTCTCACATTTGATCAGTTACGACAGGACCATGACTTTCCCCCGCGCCAATTCCTGTCACATGGGCAGCTACTGGGACTCTGTGATGAACGATATTCGATGAACCCCCTACTCAAGCTGTAAAAAGTACCTTATACACTATGGGGGGAGGGCGTCACCTAGTAACATGGTTGTACAAGGCAATCGAAGAACACCCAGGAAGCCACCTGAGTTATCTTCGCCAAGTCTGGGAAGAGGATTTGGCGCAGCCCCTACAGAAAACCTAATGGTCCAGAGCCCTGGAGTCCCCCCAGGTGATAACACGAAACACATGCTTTAAAAACATCCAATACATGGTGTTACACAGTGCGTATCTCATGCCCTCTCGCTGAACTGCATGTTTCCCTAGGCCGGTCTCACCTGTCCCAGATGCCAGGCTCAGACAGCCGACCCCCAGCACATGCTCTAGTCATGCCCCAGTATTGCCAGCTATTGGCATGCAATACACACCACATTGGTCACTGTTACAGAACTCGCGACATTGAATTCCTGGGAGGCCACGGCCCAGGTATTGTCCCTAGGGGGAAGAATCATAAAGTGAGGGCATGCTTTGCCAATCTCGCCTCCCACTACCTATGTGACTTCTCACCATTCATTGGAGAGCCCAACAGCCCCAACGCCTCCCCAGTGGCACAGGGCCCTTCTCCTTTGGGGGGTGAAGCAGGGAGTATTGCATTGGGAGGAACCCGGCAATTCAGAAAGCGCCCCATAGCAGCAGCCTGGGACGTTATGCTTACCCACGTCAAAGAGCTGACTGCTGAAGACACGCCCCCTTCCCCCTAGCCCTCTGAGATATTAGTAAGTCACTGTGGTCTTCGTTCTTTGCTCTCATTGACCTCACAACCCCCCACCCCCCTGTCCGGAGTGAGTGACCTCCTCCTCCTCCAGCCCCCCTCCCTCCACCTTCCCCTGCTGCACTGCCAGGAAATGAGGACCTTGGAGCTCGTATAGCTATCACCGCTTTGACCCCCTGTCTCTTCTGTGCCCGGCCCATGTCCACCTCCTCTCTCCTGTATGTTCACCTGCCTATCTCGCTCTTGCCCCCTCCCCCTCATTACCTCTTATATTTCATTTTTTTCCCCCAGTTTTCCTGTTCCTCCCTGTTGACAATAGTTTTCTTTCCTCCCTTGCCTTTATATTGCATCCATTCCTACAAAGCACTTGAGATGCCCAAGTTAGATCCTAAATCGACTGACTCCACATGGATGCACGTTATGGAACTCATGACTCGAACCAAGATGTTACACAATTTGCGAAGTATGTCTGTTAGGCAATGTTTATTATTTTTTGCCTGCTTATCTGTGTATGTATCCACCCATTATTTTTCCATTGCTGCAACATGACGGCCGGCTACTTTCTTTTCTGTATTGTACAAGCCGTGATGCAACTAAACCCTCACACAAAAGAAACAAAACTTCAATAAAAATTATTACAAAAAAATCACAGGTGTTCCCATTGACTAATGCATTTCCACCTGTATGTCTGCCCTCTTTAAAGCCTTAGCCAGTCTTTTGGCTACAAAGCACTTTCATACGCATACTATGCAGTTTATTATCAGTTTCTTAACTCTCTACAAGACTCCCATAACTGCTTGTAGGCACCTTAGCAGTGGATGCCTCCGACCCTTTGAAATTTATATGCCAGTAAAACTGAAATACTGATTACCAGGGAAAAAAAGAGCACCATCTTCACCTTCATGAGTACCTCTCATGGCAGCCAAGAGTCCAGGGCCTAGGGGGACACGTTTTGGGGATCAGGACTCATTCCAGCTGAGGCCAGCAGCATGGCTAAGACGGGTCCAGATGGTGCTGGTGAGCTGGCTGTGAAGTTGCAGGGCAGGCCTCTGGAAGCTTTTGTGTCTGTAGCTCAAACAGGAGGTCCGCCAACTGACCCTTGAAGTGACTTCTGAGGAGCCTGGGCTGAAGGAGGCAGCAGGGCAATCCTTCTGAATCTTCCACAGGTCCAGGAGTGTTCTGATGAGGGTGCCACTTTTATACCTGATGCCAGCCTTTGTGTGGGGGAATCTCTGACATACGCCCCAAACTGGTTCGTGTCCGTTCTTTCCCTGGCTCTAAACTGTCTAGGGTGACGAAGGCAAGGGCAGGCCTCATGTCTGGTTCCTTTGTGTGTGCTGCAGGCAGGGCTTTTTGAAGTGTGATCAAGGCAGGGCACAGCTCCTCCCCAGCTCTCCTGTCTGAAAGACCTTCCTCTTACCCCTAGGCCGCTTTTGTCTCAATGTCTGGAAGCAATCCACAACAGGAGAGCCATTCACAGTCATGTAACCCTGAACCCAGGTAGAAAGGCTCAGTTGCTTTAAGCAGAAAAATGGCAGCTTTCTAAAAGGTGCGTTTTTAGAATAGCAACTCAAAATTCAACCGTACAAATAAAGAGAATTTTAAATTGCACTTTATTTGGATGTAAACAGCATTTCTCTATCTGGTCCCAAACTGAATTTATGATTAATTAAGTGTAATACGGTAATCCAGTGTTTGTCCTCTAGGGCTCATCCCTCAGCCCAACGCTCTTCAACGCACATATGACCCCGCTGGTCAACATTGTCAAATCCCACTGTCAACATAATTTCCTACGCAGAAGACACCCCGCTCTTCCTCTCACTCACCGACGACCCCACCACCACCAGAACCAACTTCCACAGATGCATGACAAACGTCACCAACTGGATGAAGAACAACTGCCTGCAGCTAAACACAGACAAGACGGAAGTACTGATTTTTGACAGCAGCAGCAACACATGGAGCAACATGGTGGCCATCAGACCTAGGACCCACACCCACTCCTTCCAGCCACTCTAGGAACCTCAGAATCATCATTGACCACAAGCTCACCATGAAATTACAGATCAGCGCAGTCTCCTCCGCCTGCTTCCTCACTCAGCACATGCTTCGTAAGATCTTCTAGTGGTTACCCCTGCACACGAGACTCACAGTGACACAGGTGCTCATCACCAGCCGACTGGACTACGGTAATGGCCTCTATGAAGGAATCGCTGCACACCTACAGATACTTCAGACCATATAAAACGCTGCTGCCAGAATGATCCTCGGCCATCCCTTACAAATCCACATCACACCCCACCTCAGGAAACTCCACTGGCTCCCCATACAGAAGAGATGCCAATTCAAGCTGCTAACCCACGCACACAAGGCTCTACACAACCAAGGACCCGCCTACATTAACCACCGTCTGAACTTCCACCAACCATTGAGAAGACTACGCTCCACCTCCCTTTTACTTGCCCATACCCCCTGCGCCTATCGAAGCAGAAGTGGATGACACTCCTTCTCCCACATCGCAGTAAAGACCGGGATCAGCCTCCCCACGCACCCCCAGACCATCCCCTCACTTCGGGAATTCCAAATGGCCCTCAAAACCTGGCTGTTCGAATAAGCCTCTGGGGCCTGTAAGCGCCTGGATACTCTATCAGGTGATTAGCCACGCTTTATAAATCCTGATTAATTGAGTCTATGGGAGAGATGGCCTTACAACTGTGAAAAACCACTTTGAGTTATCCCTTACAGGACATGTAAAACGCAAGTACACACATCCTACTTTTTAGATACCATGCATCCTGCTCTATGAGCCTTTTTTAAGGGTAACTTAAAAGTATTGAAAAGGAAGGTTTAGGCCTAGCAAAAGTTTTATTTTGCCAGGTCGAAATGGCAGTTTAGAGCTGCCCTACAGGCTGCAGTGGTAGGCCCGACACATGTTTTACAGTGCTACTTTAGCGGGTGGCACAATGAGTGCTGCAGGCCTGCTAGTAGCATTTAATTTACAGGCTCGGAGAACATTTAGTACCTTACTAGGAACTTCTAGGTAAATATAATTGTACCAATCGAATGTAGGCCAGTTTTACCATGTTTAGAGGAGAGAGCACAGGCACTTTCAGAGTTCAGCAAGCACATCTGGGGGGGGGGGGGCAAAAATCGGGGGGTTTGAAGACAAAAAGCCTGAGGGAATACGACGCCAAGGACGTCATATCCAACATTTATGATGAGGGCCTTAGTTCTCATTGTTCTCCTGGCACTAAAAGACCACATTTTAGAGGCTCATTTGGATTTTTTTCAATTGGTATTTGGAAAAGTTTGAATTTGGTCTAACTTTCACTAAACTAGTTCTAGGTTCTGGTGGGCGGCTTACTGGTCCGTCCTTACACTCGTCACATACATACACGCACGCACGCCGCCAGAGGAGGAGGAGCAGCGAGTCGCAGCAGCCGTGCGCTGCTCCCTGTCCTTTGCGCCTTGCCCCCGCCTCCCCGGGTTGTCATGCTTCTCCACTCCTGGCTTTTCCCCCATCGGTGGTGGCTATAGGGGGCAGGGGGAGCGTTGAGCTTGAGGCACGGCCAGACGCGGCCAAATCCCGGCTCGCGGACCGTGAGCTAGGCAATCCAGTCAGCCCAGGGATCCAGGCTGGAGAGTGTGAGCCAAGAGGGAGCAAGCCGGCGAAGCAGACCGGGGGTGACTGAGGATCCCTGTGGGGGGCCCGTGGATCCAACCAGGCGAATCCTACAAGGCGAATCCTACCAGGTGAGGTGCTTTCAGGGTAGAGCGAGCGTCGTGGCCTTAGAGCCACCACTGAGAGTGAGCCCCCAATAGGCCCCACGGAGGTAGCTCTGATAGTCAGGGTGTGGCTTGTGGGGCCCGGGGTGCCCTGCTTTGCTCCCCCTCACACCTCACCATCAGCTGCCACCAGCCAGAGGAAAAAAACGGGAACAACAGAGGAAGAACCCGGTCCCCATGTTTGAACTGGGCGACCCGCTAACCTGTCTTGAAGGGGTGTCCAGAGCCTAAAACAAGGTGCCAGCCATTCCAGTCACCATCAAGGGCCACCTAAGGGCCTTCTTCAGCTGCACAGGCCACCCGAAGTGTGGAAGAAAGAAAGAAGGAAGGAGGCGAGAGGGGGAAAGTAAAGACTGCCACACAGGAGCTCTAAAGTATGACGCCCAAAAAGAAGACTCCCCTCCCCCCAACCTCAATGGACTGTCATGGAAGTGGATGAGTTCATAGGCCCTACACACTTATAAATCACAAGAAGCTCGGCCTCATCATTTTAACAAGAACTAATGTTTGCGAAAGCCCCCCAACACGGGCTGATAACACAGTATTTCCAAGCACCTACCAGCACATTAATAATTTCGGACAGCCCCTCGGAAGTGACCGAAACCGCGACAGAGCACAAAGCCTTAAGGCCAGGATCTAGCCAAGGCATGGCGGACTCTCCCCTCCTTAGCTGTCCCACCCCCAAGCGTAGGTCCCACTCATGCCCTAAGGACTGGGAGTGGGAAGTGCACAAACAGGCTTCACTTGGGGGGTGGGGGGGCAGGGGGTGGTGATCCAGCGGGTTACTAGCAACAAGCATTCATACACCCGAATACTCACCTTGGCCCATTCATTCATACTACGCTAGCAATTTCCGCTGGTGGGTCAGTTGTACTCTTTATCAATATCCCTGCTACCAATTACCTTTCTGATTGAAGAGTAATGACTTACCAGTGGACCCTTTGATAATTGGGAAATTTAAAATGAGAGACATACAATTCATAAATCTGAAATAATCACTGAGTCAGGAAGTTTTAAAATGTTTATCTAAAGCTTTTAGCAGAGTAAATTACAAAACCACATAATACTTAATCGTATATCAAGGATGAAGCATACTAAATAATCACTTATCAATCAATGACGGTCCCTCAGAAAGAAGAAGATAGAGACAGCAGCACCACTAAAGGTTGCATTTATATTTACCTAAAGATGTGGGAACCAAACCCCTTGGCCAAGGAGTTGGGAAAGGGTCCCAGGAAGGATGAAGATCAAGACCTCCGGACCAGGTTCAGAACAGGATAGGTGACCTCTCTACCAACGACGCCTGCGTCGTTCCCCTCTCTGTCACTTCGCTCCTTCTCGATTTCTTCCGTGTCTTCTTTCTAATGGAATCCGCCGCCCCCACCTCAGGACCTCTCTGGACAGCGGTTCAGTCTGCAATCGATCAGCTTATTCTGTGGTTCTCAAAGCTGACAGCCTCAACGCTAACTAATTAGCTAAATCTATATCTATTATACCCTTCTACACCCAGGTACCTCCCATTAATGTTTCAAAATTATGGGCCCGCTACTTCTGATTGGACGGGGACAGGGTGTTGATCCTCACACCATGTCAATTTAGTTCAATTTCTTTAAGCCCATTGTTTTTAAATACCGCCCTTCACAATTAATACATTTGCTTTATTTCCCACCCGTCTCACAACAAAGTTTAATACAAAATGTATATTCAATGTTGCATTTGAGGGAACATCGCGGATGTAGTGGAGTTGACCAACAGGTCGTGGCCTTGGATGTCGTCCAAGTTGACTTCATCGCTGTGTCTTGTTTTTCAGAGCGCATGCGCACATCCCATAGGTCTCGGGCTGCCATTCCGTTAACCCAGGCCCCAATTTACGAACTAATAGAAATCAAAGAAGAAACATATTAAAATCAAAAATAAATGTCTTCACTGTATAGCCCCTATTTCTACTCTATTCCCATTTAATTATAAAATCTGTCCCACATTAGTAGCGTTAAAATACCACAGTGTTAATTGCAGCAAATGCGTAAGCTTTAGCACGTGAAAACATTAAGCAGCCATTTTAGTACACTCTGCGCAGAAGCAAAGTTTTCCCTCCAAACAAAGAAAGACGTCATATCACGTGATATGGTTGACACATGCGTAATAGAGTTCCCGCGCTTTAGCGGCCATTTTGGATTAGACTAGCATTACTTATTAGTTTAAACACATAGGCAAGCTTCTCTCGGATACTGTGTTCGTGTATGCATTTATTAGTAAAGACATTACAAAGTTTAATTAATTAATACTGTGAGAGGATTGCTTACGAGCAAGTCTCATTTTGAGTTCTTGCTCCATCAATCCCCTCTCTGATGGCGTTTCTGAGCCATCAAATACTACCCACAACCAGATGCCAACTTCTTAGCATAATTTTGTCTCAATCTCATTTTTAGGTCTCGCCTGCGCCAGCGCTTAGCGCTGCTCTCTGCGAGAGTTTTAGTAAGCGGGTTTTGGAAGTGCAAACAGCAGTGGCTTTTGCTGGCGACCAGCTTGCGTTCACGCGAGCGTGCACGCGCGATCAGGCGCCATATGGCTTCCCTCGCCATCTGGCTTCCCACCCTGATAACTCGCAGCGGCTTTTATCGCTCGCGATTACTTTCGCGGCCGCGCGCCCGTGTCAGTTTCACGGCTGCGCGGCCAATGCTTGTTTAGTTTAACGATGTGGTAAAATTGTATCTTTTGTTTATTTCAGTAACAGCGTAGATAACTTTTTTTTTCCCGTTTAGATTGCCTCATAGTGGTTTAGTTATTACGTTTTTTTTGTTTTGTTCTATCAAGTTGAGACCCTGATGTAGGCCTTTAACAAGCACACGTGGAACACCGAAAGAGTGATTGAGTTTTCAATCCTGCTCAGGTGGCATGGCACGTGGTCACACATTAGTCACCGCTTCTCCCTGATCATTTTACGCGGCCTTCGAGAAACCGCGGACTGGTTTGTTTATCTCCAGAGATCTCTCTTGCATATACCACGCGAGAGTTGTTTCTTCGCGAGCATTTAGTTATTTTCTTGTTTAATAACGGCCTCTCTCGCAAATAGAGTGTTCGCCCCTTGCAAGGGCGTCAGACTGTTGTTGCCGATATTTTGTGGTGGACCACAACGCCGCAGAGACTCGAGGCGTTGATTGTTATGTTGGTCGGTTTGTGCTTCAATGGTGGAGGCTTGTCCTGTGAGGTATGTTTCCAGGGGCCTCCTGACGCATTGTTTGTGGAAAGCACTGCGCCCCCCCTTTTGTTTTTTAACAGTTCGCATTTTCATAGGCCCGTTCACACATGTACACGTTTTAGCAATCTCACGTTTTTAAAACTATTTTAAGAATTTGGGATTATCAGGTGGTGTTTGAACTCACTCAGGTCTTCTACTGCTAACTTGATGACACTTTTGTGTTTAATCAGTACATGCAAACTAAGATTTATTAGCCAGCCACTGCGTCTTTATAGGATTTTTACCCACCAGTAATTAGCGTTCTGGTACTTGTAGTTTCCCTTTCAAGGTTCTAATCATGAGTTAAAAATGTGAGTTTTTTATTTATTTGCCATAAAGTCAAACCTGGCTGAAGCTTTCGTACATGCTATGGGGCTCTTTATCAGGTAAACCCGCACAGCCTGGATAGCTACAAAGTCAGACCTCGGCGAAGGTGTCATAAATGACACGGGGTCATTGGGCTGCTGTTGCAATTTATAGTCCCTGTCGGGGCTGAAAAAGTACTTGAAAGCTGCCCTGGAGAATGCCATCAGCAGCCCCGTATTCCACTGAACAGTCGTATACAATGGGTGGGTTTGACTATAGCCAGGTACAGAATGCCAAGTGGAGTTCTCCTTACCATATTTTTTTCAAAATGTATTTTAAAGACAAGGCCTATTAACTCTATAGCTATTTCAATTGTATGGGTTAACAAGCATTGGCATAGCCAATAGGTCTCGCCTTTGGGACCTTAAGTATTTAGTTATGCAGCAGGTCCCAAAGGCGAGACCTATTGGCTATGCCAATGCTTGTTACATTTTCTATTCTTATATTCTCCTTTCAGTTTCTTGTATAATTCACTTTTAAGATCTTCTAATTCTATTTCGTCAAACTTTCGTTTCTTTCCTTTTCATGTCACTCTATATGTCTCATTCTTTCTACAACATTTGCACCATATCATTATTGACAATACTATTATTGCTATCCCTACTAAGGGTACTAATATTTGACCTATAAGTCCTTTTCCTACATTAGTAAACCAGGTACCAATTGACGCAATGCTATTGGTCAGTCTTTCCCATACACTATCAACTTCCAGTGGTTTTAGTTCATTCTCAAGTTTTGTGATATTCTTTATATACGTTCCAATTTCTGCACTTTTGTCAGGAATATACGTGCAACAATGTTTCGTTTTCAACAATTTACAGACTCCGCCCTCTTTTGCTAATATTATATCAAGAGCAAGTCGATTTTGCATAACCATTGATCTAATCGCAACCATCTCCGCATTAATCATTAGAAACCCTCCAGCAGTATCCGTTGATAAACGATCCACCACTGTAGATAATTTACATATTTTCCTTGAGTTCAGAATTATTCCCACTGAAGGTATCAATGCACCAAATATATCACCTACAATTTCAGAAAAACTAGCTCTTTTACTACGTGTTAATTCACTATTTTCATTGCTTCCAGTGTTTCTTTTTACGTGGTTTATTTTCGGAAAAACTATTCCAAAATAACAACTTCCATACCACCGTGCAGGAAGCCTAAAGTAAGCCTTATTCCCACCCACATAATAAATTCCAGGAAAAACTGAATCTGTTCCTCCTTTTAATCCCCAACCTTCAAGAATTAAGAAATTATGTTCACATTCACTGGTACCGATGAAAATATTGTTATCCGTCTTTAACCTATGTAGACAAATTTTCCCTGTCTTTACAAAATCCAGAGCCATAGCAGCTTGAGCCTTGCCAGGTGTGTAAATACCCTCTTTCTCAGCCCAAGGTGGAAGATGAGCCTCAGACGCTTTCTTTTGGAAACTTTGTCTTCTATCTTCCTCTAAGTTCAAAAATATTTTTTCTTCTTCATGTAATGAACATGTTAAATTGCTTCTATGTGCATGTGTTATATCTATCGACTTCATTGTTAGGAAAAATTCTCCCATAAATTGTGCATCTTGGCTACTAAGCACTGGGTTCATATTCTTTCGAATCGGAACCTCAGAAAATATCACATCTATATCTGAATAATAATACTGAAGTCTCCCTGTTCTATAAAATAAACTAGTTAATACACTTCATGATATGCCATAAGTTAATGGCAAATGATGGTATGTTAACCCTTCTGCTAATGATTCGGGTAACTTCATACAAACATAACAATCACTAACTTCCATGGTATCTACATATTGAAACAATAATTTTGTGAACACATTTACAAACTAGTATCGTTAGCTGTTACCACATGATGAAATTCTGATTCATCTTCTGCTTCTATTCTTACGCTATCACCTTTCAAGTTATCTATCCTTCCCTTCGTTTCGTTGTTAATCTTTTTATCCATTATCATAAGATAAGGAATTGCTACAATCGTGACTAACCACACTATAAGCACCACTACCAGACTACATATGCATATAGCACAGCATCTTTTACAACATTTCCGTTTCGATCTCCCAGAAACTCTGTCGTCAGGCATTTTGACAAAGAAGATTTCTCTCCTTTTCTTTTTCTTTCAAAACTTTTACGTTATCAAGGTGGCTTCACTTCTTTTTCATAAGTCAGTTCTGCACTTGTTCTTTCGTCACCACTTTCACTTGACTCTGAACTCTCGTAGTCTTCAAGGATTATATAAGTCCAGTCAGGACCTTTGAACTTATTGTTCACAAGTTTGTCTTTTGCTTTTTCGTTTTTCAGTTCCACTTGTTTGTCCAGTTAAGTTTGTTACTTCATTTACTTGTTCCGGATCGTCACTCCTGGTTTCTATATGGTATTTTACTCTTTTAATGACACTAGGCCAATGATCACCTTTTCTGACTTTCTTTGTTTGCACTGTATTTTCACCTTCTGAGTCTTTTCCAAAAGTTCTTTTATTTTCAAGGTGTGGCACAATTTGATTTTCCTTGATTTCAGTTTCTTCTATCTGTTCTTGTTCAGGTCTTATTTGTTTTTCTTCAGTTGCTTCAATGTGAGTTTCAACTAACTGACCCTGTTCAGGATTTACGTCTTCGTGCTTGAGGCTTTCTTGCTTGTTGTCTTCTTGCTTTCTTCTCCCTGAACGTATTTTTCTTGTTCTAACTGGTTCTGAACAGGGCTTATTGCACTTTGTACTTCTGCAGCCTGACCGCGTTCTTCTAAACCTGTCTGTCCCTGCTCAAAACTTGCTGTTTCGTTGTCGAATTGAGCCCAATTTCCTCTCCCTATCTGGTCCTGCTCAGGTTCTCTTATAGTTTCATTTTCCTTATCCTGAGCGGCTTCTTCTTAACCTATCTGGTCCTCCCTAATTTCCTCTAATTTAGCTCGACTTCTTGTTTTGTTGTAAACTTCTGGTATATCAACCACTGGTATCCAGTCCTGACTTGTGCTCGGTTGTTCTTCAGCTTCCCCCGAATCTCTCACCTGGGATTCTTCAGCTGGCCAACCTTCAGCTTCCTCAGTTATTGATGCTGGCTGAGGATCTTTTCCTTCAGGAGCTGGCACCCTTTTGGTGTGGCTTACGTGAATCCAATTAGGCAATCCTGCACCTTTCACTGCTGTGTTTGTAACTAATATAACCTGACAAGGTTCGCCCCACCTGGGTGATAAACATGTTTCTCTGGTGTGATGCTTCACAACCACCCAGTCTCCGGGGTTCAGATCATGCTCTTGTTCAGGCTGCCTGGAAACTGCGTCTTCTCCAACTTGGTGAGAGACAGAACGCACTAGGTCAGCCAATGCCTTGCAATAATCTAGAACCATATCATCAGTTATGTTCAGCAGTTTATTTGTAGGTACATGTGCTTGTCTCATTGCTCTTCCCATGATGATTTCATGCGGACTCAATCCTGTATTTCTATCAGGAATGCTTCTGAGTCCCATTAAAACAAGAGGCAATGCATCTGGCCAATCTAACGATGTTGATGCACACATCTTTGACGGTCTTGATTTTATCGTGCCATTCATCTGTTCAACCACTCCAGAAGCCTCTGGGCGGTACGCACAGTGCAATTTTTGTTCAATTTGGAATGCTTCACAGATTATTCGAATTACATCGTTATTAAAGTGACTTCCTCTATCTGATTCCAAAGTTACTGGGAAACCGAACCTAGGAATGAGTTCTTGTAATAACAGTTTTGCGACTGTAATGCTATCATTCCTTCTGGTAGGGTAAGCCTCCACCCATTTTGAAAACAGACATACTATGACAAGTACATATTTCAGTCCTTTACATGGTGGTAACTGTATGAAATCTAGCTGCAATCTGACAAAGGGACCTTCAGCCTTTCCAATTTTTCCCAAACCAATTACTGTTCTACTTCCTGGATTATTCATTTGGCAAGTTAAACACCTTTGGCAAAGACTCTCTGCTGCAGCCCTAAACTTTGGATTGTACCAACTTTGTCTGAAAAGTCTAATCATGGCATCTCTCCCTACATGTGTGTCTCCATGATACATTCTGGCCATTTGTGAAATTAGACAGTCGGGCATGACTGGTCTGCCATCTGTATATACCCATACATCATCATCTGTTCTTCGGGTACATCCTATTTTTATCCAAACATCCCTTTCACTCTCCTCAGCATAGTCTTGCAGTCTTTTCACATCATTCCATGTTTCAGGTGGTGAACATAGCATAAGTTGGCAGCTGATTCCCATCCTTTCAACCTTTTTGTTTACTGCCAACCTGTTTTTGGCACAGTGTTGAGCCACTAAATCTGCGTACCTGTGACCGACTACCACCCAGTCATCTCCTGACTGGTGTGCGGCACATTTCACCACTGCCAATTCTTTTGGTGATTGTATTGCTTCCAATAATTCCTTTACAAACTGCCCATTTTTGATTGGGGATCCTGAAGAAGTCATGAAATCCCTCTGCATCCACAGTTGGCTAAAGTCATGCCCAACCCCGTACCCATATTGACTGTCCATAAATATGGTTACTCTTAAATTTTTCCCAATTTTGGAAGCTTTGATCAGAGCAATTAATTCAGCTACTTGTGCAGACTTGACTCCTGGTAAATAGGATGCTTCGACTATTCCAGATAGTTCACACACAGCATAGGCTGCGCTCAATTTACCATCCTCATGCCTTAGGCATGAGCCGTCCACAAACAGCTCCCTATCTGGATCTTTTAGGGGCATTTCCTGTATGTCAGGACGCGGTTTTGTACACAATTCTGTGACTTTTAGACAATCGTGTTCTGGATCGTCCTTAACTTCTTCACAAATTGGATCTGGCAATAATGTAGCAGGATTCACAACAGTGCACCTAACTATGGTCACATTTTCAGCTCCAAGAATAATTCGTTCATGCCTTGTCATCCGACTAGGTGTGAGATGCTGAGTTCTAGTTCTTGTCAACAAGATCACAACTGCATGTGGGACAAACACTGTTACAGGATATCCCATTACTATTGACTCACTTTGTTCAATGCTCATACAGGTAGCAGCGACTGCTTTCAAACAGCCTGGTAATGCTGCCGCCACTGGGTCCAATGTAGCAGAGAAATATGCTATAGGACGCCTGTCTATTCCATGTCTTTGAGTTAATACTGAAAGTGCACAATTTTCTCTTTCATAGCAAAATAGTGCGAATTCTCTTGTATAGTCAGGCATGCCTAAGGCAGGTGCCTCACACAAGGCATTTCTTAATTTTACAAATGCACTGGCACTTTCATCATTCCATTCTACTGGATCTTTGGCTTTTTTCTTGGTTAGCTGAATTAAAGGCTTTGCTAGTAGTGAAAACCCTATAATCCATTGTCGACAGTATCCTACTATTCCAAGAAACATTCTCACTTCTCTTTGTGTTTTTGGCATTTTCATTTTCTTGATTATCTTTATTCTATCAGATGTTATTCTTCTTGTTCCCCTTTCAATTTGGTGTCCCAAATATTTAACTGCCGTTGTACAAAACTGCAGCTTCTCAGGTGACACTTTGTGTCCTTCTTCAGCCAAATGGTTGAGCAACGCAATTGAATCTTCCACACAATCATCATGAGTTTTGGATGCTACCAGTAAGTCGTCAATGTACTGCACCAAGACTGAACTCCTGGGCAGCACTAATTTCTCTAGACACCCTTTCAGTATTTGATTAAATATGGAGGGACTTTCTGTGTATCCTTGAGGAACACGATTCCATACATAGACTTTATTTTCGAATTTAAACGAAAAGAGATATTGGCTATCTGGGTGCAACGGTATTGAGAAGAATGCTTGGCATAGATCAATCACAGTGAACCATTCTGCGCTCCAGGGTATCTGGTATAGGATTACTGCAGGATTTGGTACTATAGGACAACAAGGTACCATAATTTTATTAATTTTCCGCAAATCCTGAACAATTCTATACTTTCCAATAGGCTTTTTTAAACCCATGATTGGTGAATTACAAGGGCTACTCATTACTTCTTTTAGCATGCCTTGTTTTACCATTCTGTTAATTTCCTCAATAACTCCTGCCTTTACTTCTGCACTCATTTTGTACTGTCTGGTATTTGGGAAAATTGCACCTTCTTTTACAATGACTTTTACTGGATCTATTTTGGCCATAAGTCCTACTTCTTTCCCTGTGAAATCCCATACTATGGAATTTACTGTAGTTCTTAATTCTTCTGGCAACTCGTCTTTTGTTATCAAAGAGAACATCTCATCTACTTCTGTACCTTGCTTTGCAATCATATTTTTATATACATGGTCTTCATCTGGGGTCTGAACTGCAACACCATCCGGTGTGCAGAAAATTGTGCAGTTCATTTTGCACAACAAATCTCGGCCCAATAAATTTACTGAACTGGAATCACACACTACAAAACTGATGCATTTCTCTAAAATTTCCAATTTTTACTTCCATTGGTTCGGTAAGAGGTGTTCTAATCTTTCGATTAGCTACACCCACAACTTGGATAGCTTCTCCAGAGAGAGGAAGGTCTGGGATGTCTGCTGTTCTCACAGTAGACCTGGTAGCACCAGTGTCCAAAAGAAAAGTGATATCATTACCTCTTACTTTCCCTTCAACATATGGACCTGACTGATCTACCGGTAAGGATGCGCCAAGTACGCACTCCTTCTCCCCCTCTCTTAGGCACCGTCATTGATGTCTATATGGATCAAATTCATCCTGTAAAAGAAACTGTGAAGTTACATATTCATTCTTACCACTTCCTCCTTGATATCCGACGTCTGTACCGTGCTTTGCTCTGCTTACATTACCCTGTATAGGGGCATGTGGCAACTGACTCTGAGGGTTTACACCCTGCTGTGAGTCATTCTGCGTCTGTGGATTTAAATTATGATTTGGGCCATTATTATTTTGAATCCTCTTACATTCGTTCTTCCAATGTCCCAACTTTCCGCATCCATGACAAGGAAATTTCTTTTTAGCCTCTTCTCTACTCATTCGTTCTCTCACTTTTCCACCATTTCCTGTCTCACCATTCATTCCAGAATCTTTTCCCTGACTATCAGTAGGATTATCCAAATTAATTCCCTGTCGCTCAGCCATTTTCACCTGAGCCCACATTACTTTTTCTTGCAGCTTTTTGTGCCTGTCCTCAATGTCGTCTCCACAATATTTAGCATATTTCAAAATCTCGTCAATAGGCTTCCCCTGCCAGCACAACATGTGCTGCTTAATCATCTGACAAATCTCTGGCGTTAGACCATAAACAAATCGGTAGACAAATTGACTCATATTTTTATCTCCAATATCCTCAAATCCACTATACTGTTTGAACACCTGTTATAGACGTTCATAATAGGCATGTACCGATTCACTTGCTTCTTGGTTAGTCCTGCCTATCTTCACCCAATCTGTTTCTTTTGGTGGTATTTTCCCTTTTAGATAAGTTATTACCTGGTGATACTTTTTCATTACATCATTTGATGGGGCACCTGTCTTTGCATCTCTAGGATACTCTTCACTCGGCCAGTCAATTGTAATTTTACAATCTGTCCACAAATCGGCAGGTACCACTATGTCAAACAGACCATCCAGGTCCTTTAACAATACCTTTGACACTTTCACAAACCTCTCAACCTGCTTGTACCATTCAATTGGCTTTTCTCTCAATTTTGGAAAATCATTTGTAAATGACAAAATATCTTGTCTGCTCCATGGGACATGAAAGTAACCTCCTCCAGGTACTTCCCGCATCGGGTACATCTGATCTACTTTCCCTGTTTCCTTCAATAAATATTCAGAAGTCGATCTACTGTACCTTGCCTCTTCCTTTTTCTTTGTCCATCTAGTTTTCCATTTATCTAGTTCTCCCCATTTCTGTAATACTGACATTAGTTCTTTCACATGTAGTTTCCTACCAGATGCATTCATATTTTCTAAATCTTTGTCAGTAAAGTCTGCTCTATAGGGTTTCTGTAGTACTTTTGACTTTCTTATTTCAATTCCCATTTCTAAGGCCAAATCCGCCAATTTTTCATGGAATATCTTTACATTTCTTGTTATGCTTCTACATACGAACAATAGTTCTTCTTCACTATAGGTATTTAAACGATCTACTCCTACGTTGCCTGCTATCATTTCTTCTAACTCGACTTTTAATTTGCAAATGTCCATAATCTTTGGGGGTGAACTTTGTCTGTCTGTTCCCTGTGCCCACCTTTCTAAATCTTCCGGTGTTACTACAGTAGCACTCTTAGTTCCGGAAGACGTTATTATGTTTACATCCTTTGAGCAACCAGGTGGAACTCTTCTGGGGGTGCTGTTTACAGAGTCTCGATTAGGTAAATCCATTAATGAAATCATAGATTCACACTCCCTGATATGGTCATCAAATATTACTGCTTCATGTTTTGGAGTCTCCACAGGTATGGGCATAGTTAAAGGTTCTGGACAATTTACTTTATCACCATATAAGGGAACCACTGGACCAATTGTTACAGGTATGGTCAGGGAATCAGGATGTACATTCAGCTGTGTTATTTTTTGTATCAATTCTGCTCTGTTTCTATCTATAGCCTCTCTTTCCTTATCCTGAAGTACCCTATTAACTGGTGGATTATGCAACACTTGCGGTACCAATGGTGTTCTTAAAATTGGTGCACTTGGGGTACATCCACTTGTCCCTTCCTGATATGGTGGCGGGTTCTTTAATATTTCTTCCATAAATTCGTCTTCAGAATCTCCAAACCCTGTCAAATGTTTTGTCTTTTCTTTGTATTTGCTCCCTAACGGTTCATCTGTCATGAAAACTGGATACAAACCCTCTGTAAGCATCGCTCTTCTCCACTGTTTCATCTGACTGTCTCTTGACTCATTTTGGTGTCTAGGGAAAAATCCCCTATAACCCCTATTGCTTCTCGGTCGGTCACGTTCAAATGCCTCTGTTTCCCATTCTTCTAGGGCTTCGTATTGAGTTAATCATGGTCTGAGTTCTAAGTAATTCATTCTTATTAGTAAATTTTGAAGAACTCTCCCGTTGAAAGTACCATTCTCTGGGAAAGCTAATATTCCATCATCTTTTGTATATTCTATCCAATTTTCTAACCATACGCAAGTATGATAACCCCGCTCCATCATCATGAATGAAGCGGGCGTTTTTGCTGGTGGAATGATAATTCCTTCCCTAGTTTTGATGGGTTTATCCTTCTTAAAATAATACTTAATCTTTTGTAAAAATGAAATTTTTCTCTTTTCTCCATACATTTTGGGTAAATATCTATGTATTGAATTATATTCTGCAAAACCTAGGAATCTTCTGCCTGGATGGGTTCCTGTTAAAGTCGGATCACGTTTCCACATATGATCTCCCCTATCCACTAAGATTTCGACTTCTATGTTGACAACCAATCAAATTCCAGCTAACATTTGTCTCTGAACCAATCCTAGCGCGGTTTTTCAGTGAAGTCTGTCTGACGACCCCTCCTTTACAAACTGCGCTTCTCTGTCCCTCGCTGTTTCAACCAATCCCAGCACGACACCTGTGACGTCAGTATTACTCCTGTCTACTGACCCCTCCTTTACAAGACTCGCTCTACGCCCGCTGTTTCAACCAATCCCAGCGCGGCGTTTGTGACGTCCGCTTCTACTCCTGCAGCTGACCCTCCCTTTCCAGAAATCGTACGCAAACTTTATTTTCTCAAGGCTTCTTATTTAAATTCAGTAACAACATAAAACATTCGCTATCATGCCAGTTTCTCTAAATTAGAAATGAACTACACTACGAGTAAAACCCTTCCGTTTACTCTTCACATAAGCTTCAGAAATACCTGCTACTTCTTCAATGTTACCCTTTCTAGGTGATATAACATCAAATTTTTACCAGCGTATTCCTTTGCTATCACTCACACGCATAGAGTCCCTAACAAGTACTGATAGCCCTGCTTAACTTTTCAGTACTATTTCTGCCTGACAGATAACCTCACTGCAGTATGGCTTCCACTTACCATCTGCTATTCAAATTTCCCCGGGGATTCTAGACAACATAAAACAAAACTTTTAAACAAACGGATGTTAGTTTATAAAAAATAAATTCTCATTACCCAATTAACAAAGTGCAACCATCCTCTGATAACCAGAAAACTGATCCAGCGGGTTACTAGCAACAAGCATTCATACACCGAATACTCACCTGGGCCCATTCATTCATACTACGCTAGCAATTTCCGCTGGTGGGTCAGTTGTACTCTTTATCAATATCCCTGCTACCAATTACCTTTCTGATTGAAGAGTAATGACTTACCAATGGACCCTTTGATAATTGGGAAATTTAAAATGAGAGACATACAATACAATTCATAAATCTGAAATAATCACTGAGTCAGGAAGTTTTAAAATGTTTATCTAAAGCTTTTAGCAGAGTAAATTACAAAACCACATAATACTTAATCGTATATCAAGGATGAAGCATACTAAATAATCACTTATCAATCAATGACGGTCCCTCAGTAAGAAGAAGATAGAGACAGCAGCACCACTCAAGGTTGCATTTATATTTACCTAAAGATGTGAGAACCAAACCCCTTGGCCAAGGAGTTGGGAAAGGGTCCCAGGAAGGATGAAGATCAAGACCTCCGGACCAGGTTCAGAACAGGATAGGTGACCTCTCTTCCAACGACGCCTGCGTCGTTCCCCTCTCTGTCACTTCGCTCCTCCTCGATTTCTTCCGTGTCTTCTTTCTAATGGAATCCGCCGCCCCCACCTCAGGACCTCTCTGGACAGCGGTTCAGTCTGCAATCGATCAGCTTATTCTGTGGTTCTCAAAGCTTACAGCCTCAACGCTAACTAATTAGCTAAATCTATATCTATTATACCCTTCTACACCCAGGTACCTCCCATTAATGTTTCAAAATTATGGGCCCCCTACTTCTGATTGGATGGGGACAGGGGGTTGATCCTCACACCATGTTAATATAGTTCAATTTCTTTAAGCCCATTGTTTTTAAATACCGCCCCTCACAATTAATACATTTGCTTTATTTCCCACCCGTCTCACAACAAAGTTTAATACAAAATGTATATTCAATGTTGCATTTGAGGGAACATTGCGGATGTAGTGGAGTTGACCAACAGGTCGTGGCCTTGGATGTCGTCCAAGTTGACTTCATCGCTGTGTCTTGTTTTTCAGAGCGCATGCGCACATCCCATAGGTCTTGGGCTGCCATTCCGTTAACCCAGGCCCCAATTTACGAACTAATAGAAATCAAAGAAGAAACATATTAAAATCAAAAATAAATGTCTTCACTGTATACCCCCTATTTCTACTCTATTCCCATATAATTATAAAATCTAACCCGCATTAGTAGCGTTAAAATACCACAGTGTTAATTGCAGCAAATGCGTAAGCTTTAGCACGTGAAAACATTAAGCAGCCATTTTAGCACACTGCGCAGAAGCAAAGTTTTCCCTCCAAACAAAGAAAGACGTCATATCACGTGATATGATTGACACATGCGTAATAGAGTTCCCGCGCTTTAGCGGCCATTTTGGATTAGACAAGCATTACTTATTAGTTTAAACACATAGGCAAGCTTCTCTCGGATACTGTGTTCGTGTATGCATTTATTAGTAAAGACATTACAAAGTTTAATTAATACTGTGAGATGATTGCTTACAAGCAAGTCTCATTTTGAGTTCTTGCTCCATCAGTGGCACAAAGGGGCAAATGAGGGAATAAGCTGGAAAACAAGTGGCAAAATCCGCAAAGAAAGAGCCCAGGAGGTCCTCGCTGAACATGGAGAACTCCAGGGCAACATCAAATAAGACAAATGGCCCCCAAGTCATAGAAGCTCTAATTTATTGGCAAAGTGAGCAAGACCCAGAGGCCAATGATCTAATGCCATCCACCCGAGGTCAGCTTCAATCTTCTCACCAGCAAAGAGCCAACAGGATGACTCACCAGAGGCAGAAGATCTCACGGCCTCCTTTTTACAAAAGTTAGAATTGACAATTGAAAGAACCCTGGAACTCACTCCAAGATTGTTCGTGAAGAACGCAGATGTCAATGAACCCTGCATTGAGAGTCAGCCATCAAAAGACCAGGACGTCCTCCACTTGAAAGCTATCAGAGAAGCTCAAGACACACTAGCTAGGGCCCTGTTATGGCAGTCAACAAAAATGGAGGTCCAAATCGATCTTTTGCAATCAATCGCCCAACGACTCTGGGCAGCAGGCTGACAAAGATGGAAGCAAACATTTACAACAACCAGGCCACGAAAGCCTGTTCGTGCTCATGCGCAGCCATCATAGACAAGTGGGTGGAGCTGCCTGAGATACTAGGGGACATGGTAGTGATTTCCAGGGGCTATGGGGGACCATCAACAGCAACTAGCGTATTCCCAAGTCCAACAGAAGGGAGCAAACTTTCACTGGATCCAAAGGGCGAACAGTCTAGATTCAAGACTAATAATAAAGGCAACGAAGGAAGGGCAAAGAAGCGACAAAATGCTGGAAATCCAGAGAAGTAGAGATGGGAAAGAAACATCTGCCAGCCCACGTGCTGCTGACACACGCGAAGGGGGAGAGCATATTAAGGACACTGAGGGGGGCGCGTGAGGGAGCCCCCCCCCCCTTTTAAGGAGGGCCAAGAAGAAGCTGAAAAAACAATAAAAAAGGGCGAAAGCTAAAAGATGATTCACCCCTGCAACTTTGTCTAGCCGCAGTCTGGATTAAGGAGATAATCCATGGCCATTGTACCCGATCTTTAACGTCAAACAGCAGATCACGCCATGGGCACCAACGGAAGGAAATCCTCTTGGGAGTGAGGCCCCACTGCGTCAGTGCAACCCCCAGGCTCCCCAGTTACTAATTGGTCCTATATCAGATCCTGGCCTGAATAAAGCACCGGTGGTAGTCCCCGAAAAGGCGGATGCCTGCACACAGATCAGGACTTTTCACCAATCAAGACCTGAGACGCGGAATGGACTGGAAGGGCACAGCTCACCCTGCCAGAGGGAGCAGCAGATAAAAGAAAGTCTAGCTGGTTTCTCAGCAATGGCAGCAGGCCGACCGCTGCACAGAATCGACAAGCTCTCAACAAACTTTGGCCGGCACACCTTAGCACAGGCGAAGGAAAGGCGTCCAACGGACTCACCCATGTCAAAAGAAATGCCTCAAACACATGAGGTGGTGTTCACCCCCAGGTACCACATCAAGGGCTCCCATGACGTCCTGAACAGGTCCAACATCCTACAACTATTCAGTCATATTGCCACTCTTACACAAATCTAATCTGAAAATCTGGAGTGGGTAAAATTTAGAAAGCTACAAGGCGACACCCACAGTGATTCCACCCTGGTGGGCTTTAGTCAACAGAGTCTTCAACTGCCAGTTTTAGGAGAAGCACAAAAGCTTGCCAGCTGGGGTATAGACGTACAACAACCCAGCCAGAGAAAATACCCGTATGTTCTCACGCCCCACTACGAGGGCAAGGGGGGCCGTTCAATTCTGCATGATACAAATAGTCACAGGAAAAGAGACAGAAACGACCTGGAACGATTAAGCAACCCTACAAACATCCGTATCTCATACAGAGACAATCAGCGGGGAGCACATATGTGCCAGATCGAGCAGACAACAACAGAGGAATCAAGGCAGCAGCATACCGAACAATAGACAAAGTCATATCTTAAAAGAGTGGAAAGAGGGGGCATTGTTTGATAAACAACAACTAACACTAATATCCTGGAACATCGCAGGGCTAAGCAAAATCACCAGGGACAAGGAGCTACAGGACTATCTAGCAAAGGGAGATATAGTGTTCTTCCAGGAAACCTGGTCAATGACAACACCACCACTAGTCGGTTTCTATGAACATCATGTAGCCGCCACGACAAAGAACATCTTTGGGCGCCTGTCAGGAGGTCTGTCGATCTTCCTAAGCCACGCCCGCAAATTCACAACCACAGAAATAAGTGTAAAATCTCCTGAGCTGCAAGTCTTGTTAATTAAGGTGAACAGGGTGAATCGCCAACCTTTTTGCCTATTGCTAATAAACTGCTATATCAAGCCAGTGCAAAGTGAAATGCAAGCTTTTATGGATACCTTCACCAGCACACTGGAGGAAGTGCTAAATAAATTTGAACATCATTATGTTGTCTTCGCCGGGGACTTCAATACGAGAGGCTTGGACAAGGCACTAGACTCGCACAGATTCAGGACAGGGCGAGGCCCCTTCTCTCCCTGCTCCAAAACTCTAAGCTACAATCGACACATGTCATGAAAAAACCACGCTCCCCATCGCGGCGCCCCCAAGCGACCTTTAGGAATGTATCCACAATCAATTATATCTTGCTCAACGAGAGGCTGGGTGACTTTGCAGTTGACGACCGAGGAGAAAGCGACCACAAGCCTTTGCGCGCCTCCCTCCAGTTAGCACCGCAATCAGAAGCTCTTCAGCAAGTAATAGGCGAACTCACAGGAGAAGAGCGGCTTAGTCCTCCAAAGAATAAAATAGACCACCAACTTGGGAATTGAACTGTTGGAGTGGGTAGCAAAGAGAGAAGCATGCCCAGGGTCCGGATCTACACTAAGGTAATAAATCCGTGGGAAGCCCTCATTACAGACCTACAGAAGAATTTGGGGGAGGCCCAGCATAAAAACAAGATATCCAGACTAGAATCATCACTGCACGAGCCACGCACATTGAAGGGCCTTACAGACTGCAAATGAGCCCTCAGGAAGGCACTCGAGGCAAAACAGAAAGGGGGCGCACTGTCGGAAGCGAGTCCTATAGCAGCTCTGAGGATAGCCTACAGGAAGAAAGCATGGGAGTGCAAAAGAAAGCTGATTGAAGAGAAATGGCTAAAAGTGTTCTCCTTGATGAAAGAAAAAATCCACTCAGAATTATGGAGATATATCAATAAATTGGACACTCAAAGTCCGACAAAAGAGAATGGCGTAGCAGGAAACGTGTGGGAAACATACGTGAAAGGATTGTACATAAAAGATCCTACAGAAGACAGGCTTACCATTAAGAATGCCTTGGTCGTAGCCCAAAACACTGGACTCCTCATCAAGAGTGTGTTGGAAGCAGGCCTCGAGACCATCCAAGGGTCCACAATTACAGAAGGAGAGATAACGAAGAACATCATGGCAATGAAAAGCGATGGGGCTCCAGGGCCCAATGGCATACCTGCTCCGATATTCAAACTAGCTTGGGCATTCTTAACTCCGATCTTGACCCACCTATTTAACTACGCTTTCGCAACAGCAACAATACCGCAGTCATGGAAAGGATCAAACTTGTTCCCCATCTACAAGAAAGGTGACCACGCAAAACCCAGCTAATTATAGGCTTGTCGCCCTGCTAGACCTAGAAGCCAAGGCCTATGCCCGAATACTACTGAAGGACTTGGAGGAATGGGCCAACAAAAAAAGAATACTCCCACTCCATCAGACAGGATTCAGGTTAAACAGCCCTACCATGGATAACATCATTGCACTGGCCCACCTCTTCAAACAAGCGGTTAAATACAAGCACCCGCCCCTGTTTTGCTTTTTCATAGACTACAGCACAGCCTTTGACAGGGTAGATCGAGGCAGGCTTTGGGAAAAACTGACAGCCTGGGGGATCCCCACCAAGCTCTTGAAAGTGATTGCAGCTCTTTATGAGGGGACATGGGTCCGGGTCAAAACAAGCCCTACAGCAGTTACATCAAGAGTCGAAACCAACAATGGGCTCAAGCAGGACTGTGTTTTGGCCGCTCTGCTTTTCAACCTGTACACCGGGGATCTGGGTAACGCCTTAAAAGAAACCAGCTTAGTGGCCCCTAGATTGGGCATGGTGAGGCTTTCAACCCTCCAGTATGCTGACGATACGGTAGTAATGGACCATACCGAATTGCACAAGTATAATAAGAAATACTGTTTGCTAGTTAATCAGAGTAAAACTAAAATAGTTGTATTTGGAAAATATCCTCACAAAAAGTAAGCAACCTGGCAATTGGGAAACCACCAAATAGGGACAACATCCGCCTATAACTACCTCGGGATTTGGCTCTCAGAGAAGGCCTTCCCGGCGACTCACATAAAATATCTAAGCACAAAGATCAATCGAGTAATTTTCGCATTGACTCATTTGGACCAATGCTGACAGTCCTCAAGGCTAAACTAATCCCGGCCATCAACTACGGCCACCTGGCTTTCCCAGGGGCTCTGGATGAAATTATAGAGGTGGGCCAGACAAAAGCCTATAAAACAGTGATGCAAGCGCCCAGAAAAGCCAGGCTACGAATGGAATTTGGCCTTAGCAGACCCAGTCTGACATTACAGGGGGGTCCAATTAAGTATGACATCACGGTCCTCAAAGCCTCGGATAACACCGTCAAACACCAACTGGGATCGATCTTCAGGGAAGTGGACCCCCCCCCCCCCTGGCATATTAAGCTGAGCCAGGCAATTGGGAACCTGAAGATCAAAGCAGAAAGCCTGCCCTTACTCGAGATTCCAACATCTGCCTGGACAAACGCAGTGAAGCGGCCGGTCCGGGCCATCTCGTATGAAAAGGATAGGGCCTCTCTTCGCTACAACCTCAATACAATGGCACTGGACTCGTCCTACATCCCAGGGAAAGCCCAACTATATTTCCGAGAGGTGCTCTCAGTCCAGGGATGTAGAAAAATTCTGTTCATGCGGCTTACAGCACTTAGGATTTCGGACTTTAACCCAGCATGGGCTCGTAAGGATGGAGCAGCATCCTGCCGGGCAGGGCCGGACTGGCTACCGGGCGTTTTGGTCGGCTGCCAAGCTGGGGCCCGATTTTACTGCCGTGGGGGCTGATTTATGGTGATGGGGACCTGCATTTTCTTCTAAGTAAAGAAAGCAAAACAAATTGTTTAAAAGCGTACTTTTAAAACCATTTGGTTTTCCATTCTTTACTTAGAACTGCCCAGTATCCAGTCCGGCCCTGCTGCCGGTTATGCTACTATCACAAGGAATCTTGGCTACATCTCCTAAGCTGCTGCCCCAAATTGGCCGGAGATCGCCACCGGATGCTACACCCCATTTTTAAGGACAAGGGCACAAGGCCCTGCAAGGAGGCTTCAGATTGGTGCTTCTCCAAAACAAATACATGCATCCTTGCGAGAGTGGCGGAGTTTACACACCGTATTAGACAGACACTCGAAGGTCCGCCACAGTCCTTAGAGTCAGGGGCACTGTCATAACTTTAAACAGGAAAACAGCCTGGGTCCTCCGCAGTTCGAGCCAACATTAAATTTACGGATCCGGGCTACAACAAGCCATCAAAGAGCATTGTAGTAGGGGTGAGCAGGCGAAAAGTTTACATCTTTAAATCCCCAGCCCTTCGGGCAATCACAGGGGTTGCCGAGGCACTACAACAGTAATGGGGAGCGAGGAATTGCCACTTTCCCCTGACACCCTGTATTTGAACACTCCACGGGCCGCGCCAAAGGCGGGACACAGAGCAGGGCACTCTCATATCTGATGGTGTCCGTTAATTACTATTTTTTCAAGTTCCCCGTGTTTAACTAAAATGGCTCTGAACTCATAAATTTTTTAACAAAGAGACTCGAGGGTCTGAGGGAGGGGAGAGGGGGGAGGCAGGGGGAGTGGTAACAATTTTTTTAAGTGCATTTTTTTCCTGTAAAGATTTTAAATTGAACAGTTAAAAATTACTTATTGCCAAATTAAATACCACAGAAATCTAAAATAAAAATTTGTTTTACTGTAAGGCAAAGAAATCTCTTCTCGTTTTTGTCCTGGTCATTTAGTCTTTTGACTAACAAGTATACAGAATAGTAGCATCAATAGTGAGAGATTATCAGTGAGTGATAATTTACAAATTTGCGTAGATATCTTTTTTTTTTTTTATTGTGAGGGTGTTCAATAATGTTAACTAGTTTTAAAGAGCCCAATACATTCTATGGTATCCTTGGATTTGGAATGAGTTTTTCAAAGTGTAAAGCCCTAAAAACGTCTGCAGGACTCTAATAAACATGCAAAGCATGGGCACTCGCAAATATTTTTCCATGGGACAAACATTATGGTCTGTGGCATGACTGAGGGCTGTGTTAATGCCAGCAGTGTGAGGGTTGTGGTGTTGTAAGATGGGTGTAGGGGAAGTGAAGCATGCACATGGTGTGGTGAGTTGTGAAGTTATTTGGAGGGACTAATTATATCCTTCTTATGCCTTTGTCCCTTTAATTGCCATTACCTGATGGAGGACGGAGCAAGACCTCTGACCTCCTGGTCAGGTAACTGCTCTCCCTTCGCACAGCTCCGTCGTTAAGGCACTGCCCCCAGCGCCTTCTGGTGACCCAGGTAGGTGTTCGAGGCCCTCCTCCACCCGCAGGCTCCTGCCTGCGCCTCATCCCTGGTGGTCTAGTGGAAGAGCCTGCTCTTCTGCTAGTCTGCTCTGTGTGTGTCTTCCTCTTTCTGTTATTCATCTCTCTTGTTATCTGCTTGTTTTGCCTGTTGCCTCTTTTGGCTTTCTTTGCCTTTATTTCTGTCTTTATTTTTTCTCTTTCTTTGTTTCCCTGTTTTTGCATTTGTCTCTCTTACCCGCCGCTGCTGCCCCCGTGGCCTCGCCTCCAGCGTGTTCTTGCTCCCGCCTCCCAGCTGCTCTCCCTCCCCCTGACCCCTACTTAATGGCGGCCGCTACGCACTAAGGAGAGCAAGACTTCTGACCTCCTGGTCAGGGTAACTGCTCTCCCCTCGAGCAGCTCTGTCGTTAAGGCACTGCCCCCTGCGCCTACTGGTGACCCAGGTAGGTGTTCAAGGCCCTCCTCCACCCGCAGTCTCATGCCTGCGCCTCAACCCTGGTGGTCTAGTGGAAGAGCCTGCTCTTCTGCTAGTCCGCTCTGTGTGTGTCTTCCTCTTTCTTTTATTCCTCTCTTGTTATCTGCCTGTTTTGCCTGTTGCCTCTTTTGCCTTTCTTTGCATTTATTTCTGTCTTTTTTTTTTCTCTTTCTTTGTTTCCCTATTTTTGCATTTGCCTCTTTTCCCTGCCGCTGCTGCACCCGTGGCCCTGCCCCCCCTAGCGTGCTCCCGCCTCCCAGCTGCTCACCCTGTCCCTGAACCCTACTTAATGGCGGCCGCGCAGCAGGAGCGCCGAAGGTGTGCCAAAGGCAAGCCCGTCCGCGACCCAATCGCAACCAGTGCCAGGGACCCTGGCCCCCCGACCCCCCTCCCCCGCCCTCCACCGGTTCGACCCCAGCACTCTCCACGCACTCAACCCTGAACGCAACAACAACTGCCAGCTCTCGACGTGGAGCAACACCAAAGGCCTGATCTCCTGCCGCCGCACCTTCACCCACCTCTGGACCCAGACAGCCACCCTCAACCCACCGGACACCAATGTACAGAAGCCCCTGAGCTGCATCCTCCTTAACTTGTGCTCACTGCACAGACCGGCAGTAGAAGTCTGGGACCTCCTCAACACCCACTCGCCCGACGTCGCCTTCCTCACAGAGACCTGGACCAAAGTCAGCTTCGCATCAGACATCGCAACCGCCATCCCCGACGGATACAAGATCCCGAGGAAAGATCGCCCGAATCATCCCGAAGGAGGCCTCGGCATTGTCCACAAGAGCTCCCTCCGACTAACCACCACCAACTCGGACTATGCCTCGCCCTCCATGGAACACATCCACTTCCAGATCCATCCCAACCCCAGAACGACGCTCCGCGGAACTCTTGCCTACAGACTGCCGGGACCCTGCTCCCCGTTCATCAACGCCATCGCAGACTAAATCGCTCCCCACGCCCTCGCCTCCATGGACTGCATACTGCTCGGGGACCTGAACTTCCACCTAGACAACCTCAGCGACCCCAACACCACCGCCCTCCTAGAGAACCTCACCAACATCTGACTGAAGCAACTCCTCTCCACCCCCACTCACACGGCAGGACACACTCGACCCCATCTTCGCCGGAGGAAACAACATTTGCTTCAGTCGCACCACGGAGCCGCTCTGGACGGACTACCACTGCATCCATTTCTCCTTCTCGAAACCCACCGCACACAAGCTCACGCCACGCCTCCCACGCAGAAACTGGAACAAAATCACTGAAGAACACCTCGCCTCCTCCCTCAGCTTCACTCCTCCCCCTACCACGACAGAGCCAACACAGCAGCAAACAAAACCTTCATCAATGGATCGGCAACTGCGCCAACACTCTCGCCCCCCTCCAGAACTCCAGCAGACGACACAACGCGAAAGCCACCTGGTTCACCACGGACCTCCGAGAATCCAAGCGCTCCTCCCGACGACTGGAGAAAACTTGGAGAAACAGCAAAACCCCAGAAGCGCGCTTCGCCCACAAGGCCGCAACCATGGCACACCACCAATTCATCAAATCAAGTAAATGAAAATTCATCCAAGACAGAATCCTCTCCAAAGCCCACAATTCAAAGGAACTCTTCGCCATCATACAAGAATTCACCAGACTGAACAGCAACACTACCGACGTCCCTCCCTCCCAAGACCTCTGCAACAAACTCAGCTCCTTCTTCCACTACAAGATCAAGACGCTATACAACTTCGACAACCAAGACCACGGCACCGACCCAACACCACCCACCAGCGACGCCATCCAGCCGACCCTCCTCACCTTGACCCCTCTCACCACAGAAGATCGCACAGACTATGAAAAGCATCCACTCCGGAGCACCCACCGACCCCCTCCCCACCGTACATCTTCCAAAGGGCTGCCATCACACCTGAACTACGACGAACGATCAACTGCTCCCTCGAGACAGCCACATTCCCCTACAACTGGAAACGCGCCGAAGTCAAACCCCTCCTCAAGAAGCCCGCAGCAGACCCGAAAGACCTCAAGAACTTCAGGCCCATCCCTCTTCTCCCCTTCGCCGCCAAGGTCATCGAGAAAGCCGTCAACACCCAGCTAGCGCACTTCATAGAAACCAACAACCTCCTCAACTCTTCTCAGTCTGGATACCGAATCAACCACAACACCGAGACCGCCCTCATAGCCGCCACTGACGACATCCGCACCCTCCTCGACCAAGGCCGCACTGCAGCCCTCATCCTCCGAGACTTCTCAGCAGTCTTCGACACCGTCTCCCACCGCACACTAGCCGCCAGACTCCACGACGCCGGCATCCAGGGAACTGCCTTAGACTGGATTCGATCTTTCCTCTCAGGCAGAACAGAAAGAATAAGACCCCCGCTCTTCCTCTCCGAACCTACTGAGATCAGATGGGGAGTACCCCAAGGATCCTCCCTCAGCCCCACACTCTTCAACGTCTACATGGCCCCCCTCGCAACCATTGTCCGAAAACACGGACTCAACATAGTGTCTTACGCCGACGACACCCAACTCACCCTCTTCCCTCACCAAGGAACCCGACATCACCAGGCACAGTTTCCGAGAAGGGATGAAGGACATCACATCCTGGATGAGCAGCAGCTGCCGGAAGCTCAACTCCAAGAAAACGGAAGTCCTCATCCTCGGATCCACCCCCTCCTCATGGGACAACACCTGGTGGCCCCCCCGCCCTCGGAAACCCACCTACCCCTACGAACCAAGCCCATAACCTCGGCATCATACTCGACTCTTCACTCACCATGAGCCGCAAAATCAATGTCAAATCCTCCACATGCTTCAACACTCTCCTCATACTCTGCAAAACCTTCAAATGGATCCCCCCTCCCCCGACTCCAGGAAGACCGTCACCCACGCACTCATCACCAGCAGACTAGACTACGGAAACGAACTCTACACCAGAATCAACAAAACACTGCTCCGCAAACTCCAGACCGTCCAGAACGCCGCCGCCAGACTCGTCCTCGACATCCCACGACATGACCACATCACCCAACACCTCCGCGACCTCCACTGGCTCCCCGTCGAAAAAAGAATAACCTTCAAACTGCTCACTCACACCTACAAAGCCCTCCATAACACCGGATCCCAATACCTCAACAAAAGAATCTCCTTCCACGCCCCCAAGAGAAACCTCTGCTCTGCCACCCTATCGCTAGCCACGGTCCCCCGCATCCTCGGGGCCAGAGCGGGTGGCAGATCCTTCTCCTACATTGCGGCCAAGACCTGGAACGAACTCCCCCAGCGCATCAGACGAGGCCCGACACTGCACCTATTCAGAAACGATCCCCCCCACCCCAGCGTCTTGAGACCCTCACGGGTGAGTAGGGCGCTTTAAAAAATCCCCGATTGATAGATTGATGTGAGCAAGCCACAGAAGGCTTGAGCCAGATGACTGGCTCTAACTCAGCTCGAGGTTCTCATGGATCCTCAAGCTTAAAACAAACCTAGCCTTCATGGTGCTTCTGTCTTCCACTAATGCTCTAACCTCATGAACAAAGAATCAAAGGCAAAGCATCAACGTTTGATGTACAAAAGTGAGTGAGAAAGAGATAGCCATCTAGTGGCACTATGTAGGCTTCCCTTTTCTACATTATTACGTATGTGAGCACCTTGAAACTCATCAGTTCAGGATGTGCACTGTACAAAACATTCCCTTCTATATATATAATGTTGCTCCAAGTATAACAACAATCTAGGTCACCCAGAGGGTGCACATGACAAATGACGTGGCTCGTTTTACTGATGGCGTTGGGGGGATGGGGGCTGAGGGTAGCATGAATGTTTCCAAATTCATTTTGGAAAACTATATCTTCTAACAAATGGCTTTCATTGCAGTGATGTAATCTGATGTACTAAGGTGAAATGCTTCTGCATGTTGATGCAGTACACTTTTCTGAATTTTGAAGAGAGTTTATCGTATTTTACATGTTTGTTGCAGGATATCTTTAAAAATGAACTAAAGGGAAGTGCTGCAGAACCTATTCTGTGCATATTTTCCTTTAGTTAACGGCAAATGAACACCTGCCTGTTTAACAGCTTTTTGAATATTAATGCTCTGTCGTGTAAACAGCAGCCCAGTTCCCGGGGAGCAGCAGGTAAAGATGAGGAGGGCCTCCTGAGCTGTATTTTGAGTGTCCCTGGGTCAGTCCAAGTAAAAACTGCAGGTTCTTTTCATAGGCATAATATCTCCAATTTATTTCATGAGTTGAATTTTATTTTTTTATTTTTTGTTGTTGACATTTTTATTGAATTTTACAATAAAATATATAGTAAACACCAATTTAGTAAAACAGTAGATCATTGATAAATAGATGTTATGATGATAAATAGGAACAGTTAAATAAGAAATCATTATGTATAAATATTGAAATATAAATATTTAGATTAATAAATAGACAAATAAGTGAATTTATAAATAGTACCAGTAACATGAAAAGAGATTAACATTGTATACGTTATAATGTATTATAATATATAACAATATATAAAATATATGAATATATCTTACATGCAAGTAAAAACAATATCTTTATAGAGATAATTATATTGATAAAATCAGGTCACAAAAGTTTAAAGAAAAGTGAAAAGTTGATATGAAAAGTGAAAGGAAAAGAAAATAAGATAAGGAAGATAAAGCAAAACAGTGAGAGAGAATGAACATAAAGAATAAATAAATAAATAGAGCCAGAGTAAGGAGGGAGGGGGGGAAAGGAAGACAAGGGGTAAGAAAATGAAATAGTAGAGGAAAAGGATGTGAAATAATTAAGTAATTCGATTATTTGCATTAGAAGAGAGAGTAGAATTGGAAGCATCGTCGATTTTAGTTTCCAAAAAGGAGACCAAGTTTGAAGAAAAATGTCAACTTGGTCCTGGAGGTTGTAGATTGTGCGCTCATGTAAGGCCGTCTGCATCATTGCCACCAACCATTCTTCCTGAGAAGGTGGAGATGAAGACTTCCAATGGCGCAAAATGCAAATTTTGGCTGTAGCTAATGCAGTATGAAGGAGACGAATTTGTGGCTTAGAAAGTTTTGGAGAATGGCGTAAATCATGTAAAAGGATGGTGGCAGATGTAAGTGGTAAAGATAATGACATTGTGGAATTCAGAGTTTTGCCAACGAAGGTCCAAAAGACCTGATTTGTGGGCATTCGCAAATGATATGGGCTATGTCACAACCAGAGTTGGAACATCTCCAGCAATTAGTGTGCGAGAGTAGTCCAGCTTTATGTAATTTGATCGGTGACCAGTGCCAGTCATGGAGAATTTTAAATATGCAGAATTTAAGCCTTGCTTCACGAACTCCTTTATGCAATCCCTCCAATATCTGGTCCCATTCAGAAGCCGTATATGAAATAGATAAGCGGGATTGCCATTTATTGCAAAGAGTGTGGGAAAGAGACTGTGAAAAAGAGGAAGCACAAAGGTTTTGTAAAGACCAGAGGTCACTCCCTTGAACTTCCCCCATAAATTTAGGTAAGATAATATTGGAGAAACCTGGAGCAACCAAGGGGAGATCCCAAGTGCTTCTTCAAACATTGTTGAAGTTGAGAGTATTTAGAAGAGTGTTGTATAGGAAGATTAAATTCCTCGCATAGTTGAGAGAAGGTTTTAAAATCTCCATCATGGAGAAGTTGATCTGGGGAATAGATGCCAGCTTCTTGCCATAAAGGCCAGGATAGAGTGCGACCATTGATACGTATAGCTGAGTTATTCCATAGGGGAGCCTTAACATGAATACGCGCATTTGAACCCAATATGCGATGTCCCCTCTGCCAAGATTTGTGCATGACTGATAAGATCGGATTTTTAGGGTCAGAAGAACTAGCGCCACTACCATATAAAAGAGAGAGACCTGAATCCTTAGATAAAAGATGACGCTCGATAGAGACCCATTGCGGAATGTCTTTAGTTTCTGGTAGAAAATAAGAGAATTGGGAGATGTGTAAAGCAAGGGAATAGTGTTCGATGGATGGAAGACCCATACCTCCATATAACTGGTGGGCCTTTAATTTTGCCACAGCAAGACGCGGTTTAGCTGAACCCCAGATGAAGAGCTTAATCTTGGAATCTATTGATCTGAGGGTAGCTAGAGGGATCTGGAGGGGAAGCATACCTAAAATATAAATGAAACGCGGCAGAGTGACCATTTTGATAGCTTGAACTCTACCCCAAAGAGATAGTCCTAGAGCTTTCCACTTATCAAAATCCCTCTGCATTTGAGAAAATAGAGGAGCTAAGTTGTCTGCAGCCATATTTTCCAAACCTTTATTGACTAAAATTCCTAGGTACTTAAGATGTGAAGACTGCCAATGAAAAGAAAATCCATAAATTGCTGACTTTGTAGTGCCATCCGAAATGGGTAATGCTTCACTTTTGTCACAATTTATTTTATAACCCGAAAAGGAGGAAAAATCATTAATAATTTGAAGGAGGGACGGGAGAGATCGGGGAAGATCAGTAAGAGTAAGAAGGATATCATCTGCATATAAGTAGATTTTAGAATGCCCAATTGGAAGGGGGACACCTATAATATCATCAGATTGTCGGATTGCAGCAGCAAGAGGTTCCATTGCTAAAAGAAAAAGAAGGGGGACAACGGGCAACCCTGGCGCGTACCTCTCCGAATTGGGAATGTAGTAGATAAAAAACCGCCACAGTTTACCTAAGCTGAGGGGTTATCATATAATAAACGCACTTTAGCGATGAATTGATCACCTAACCCAAATCTGTGCATTATAGTAAAAAGATATTCCCACTCAATGCAGTCAAACGCTTTTTCTGCATCAAGCGAGAGGGCCAAGGCATCTTCTGAAAGATGTTTAGCAGACCATAATGTATGGGCCAATGTACGGAGATGATTCCGAGAGGAACGCCCCGGAACAAAACCCACTTGAGAATTATGAATCAGGGAGGGCAGGACTTTGCGGAGACGAGACGCCAAAATACTAGCTAAAATCTTAATATCACAATTCAATAAAGAGATAGGACGATAGCTACCACATAAGAGAGGGTCTTTGCCAGGTTTAGGTAAAACGGCTATAATTGCCTTATTAGAAAGAGGTCCCAATGGCGATTCTTTATCAGCCTCGAGAAATGCAGCATGCAAAGTATCAATCATATTATGACCTGCCCATCTATAAAATTCAGCAGGAAAACCATCCTCTCCGGGGGCTTTATGATAAGGCAGAGCAGCAATAGCTTTGGAGATTTCATCTCTTGTGATGTTACCATCAAGCAAAGCTCTGCCATCATCCGAGAGACGCGGAAGATTCACCTTTGCTAGAAAAGAGGACATCGTATCTAGGTCAATTTGATTGTTTGGAGTATATAAAGATTGGTAAAAGGAGGCAAATTCATTAACTATCTCTTGGGGCCTTGTAAGTATGTCACCTTGAGTCGATCGGATAGCTGGAATAGCCATTGCAGCTTCTCTTTGACGTAATTGTGCAGCTAACAACCGCCCAGCCTTTTCCCCTTGTTCATAATGTCTCTCTTTCATTCTTTGTAAAGCATACTCCGCTTTAGATGTAAAGAGACCATTAAGGGACATGCGTGCTTGCTCTAACAATTTGCGATTTTGTAAAGTGGGATCTGATATATATAGATGAGAATAATATTGAATGTCTTGTTCTAATTCTGCTTGTTTTGCAATATTATTCTTATTGACGAGAGCTGCGTCACGCATTAACTGTCCCCTAATGGTGGCCTTAGCTGCCGCCCATACAGTTCTCCTAGAAGTGACAGAACCCTGATTAATAGAGAGATAATCTTGGAGATGGGATTGTAATTTAAGTTTACCCGTGGGTGTCCTGTATTTCTGGATGCTCATACGCCATGGTTTGCGCCCCGGTCGGGATAAACCTAAATCTAGAGATAAAAGAACAGGAGAATGATCAGACAAGGCCGCTTCCAGAATTTGAGACTCTGTGACCAATTGGACCGCTTTGTGTGATAGAAGAAAGTAGTCTAAGCGGGAAAATGTGCCATGCGAGGATGAAAAGAACGTATAGTCCTTATCTTGTGGGTGACTGAGACGCCAATGGTCAACTAAACCATTATCAGAGAGTATGTCTTTTAAAATAGCTCTATCCGCTGCATTAGCTCTATCAAACTGGCCAGTTTTGTCTAGAATAGGATCTTGTACCAGATTCCAGTCCCCACCAATGAGATATTGTGAGGCATCAATCTCTGTGAGAAGACGATTCAGTTGAAGAAAAAAGGATTTTTTAGTGCCAATCGGAGCATAGATTGATCCAAGACAAATGTAAGAATTCCCTATATGCAATTTGACAAACACATATCGACCATCAGGGTCTGACCAGGTCTTGGAAATCGTAATTGGAAGTGATCTCCGAATAAGGATTGCAACTCTGCATTTACGGACAGGACTAGCATCTGTAGGGTCATTTTTGTGAATGCTGCTATGAATGACCTTCCCCACCCAATCTCTACAGAGTTTATCAGATTCAATCTCATCAAGGTGTGTTTCCTGTAATAATGCTATGTCAACATGTTTGGACTGTAAGTAAGAAAGTACTTTCTTCCTTTTAATGTAATGGGTGAGGCCATGGACATTCCATGTAATAATAGATAGAGGATGAGTATTAGCCATGATGGGATACAATCAAAAGGAATTAAAAGTGAATGTAATAATCGGACAAAAAAAAAAAAAAGAGAAATTAATGGGAATACAATGAAAGGGAATAGGGTAGGATGGGAAGGAGGTTACTCTGGCTTTTAAGTGATAGAAAAGTGTAGGAAAGTAAGAGTTTGAAAAGTTGAAAAGGTGCAGTATTTAAAACTTATGGGTGAGAAATGTAGTAAAGAAGGAAAAGGAGATATAAGAAAAGGTAAAAGGAAGACCCTATAGGAATATATTAAGAAGATCAAACTATACTATGCAATCAGAATAACTGTAACTGTGAGAAATAGAAAGGAGAATCAAAATTGATAGAAAGTCCGTTGCCTACAACTTTTAACCGCGGGTCTGGGCTCACTGGAGCACCACCACGAGTACGAACCCCCTCAGGAGAGTAGAATATTAATATGAGTATTAGCCAGGACAAGAAATTAGGAAAACTAAAGAGAGAATAAAAACCCCTGAGGTCCGAATGCATATAATAGCATGTGTTAGGAGGGAAAATTCATTTAATTAAGAAGCATAAGTAAACAATAAAACATACCTAAAAGTAATAAAGAAATGAAAAATATATTCCAGAAATTATAGTGAACTGTTAGTCATCATTCATAAATACAATGTGCATAGTATTCATATAATAAAAAAAAAACATGTGCTAAGATAAATAACTATAAATATGAGCATTAATGTTGTCTAAGAGGGAGTATCAAAAACGTAGGAATGGATAAGGAACCTATTCATGAAAGATGAAAATATCAAACTATTCAAAGCATATATCACAAAATATAACAGATGACCGGTACAGTATATAATTGGAGATGTAATTCTTCTGTCAAAAGGTCTCAAATAAGATGCATATTAAATATCGTTATAAAGCTAAATCCTCAATAATATATTGTAAGCACGTACAATAAATAAGTAATACTCATTTTTGCCCCCCCGGCTGAAAGGCAGGGTACAGGTAAAACACAGAAGGTGTGTATTAACTCGGCTCCATAAGCCAGGTAAGTTGATAAAAAAGGATATTAACAGAGGATGCAACTATGGGGATAGTATATAACAACTATACCTATTTTCCATCTGAGGCAGACTTCAAGGGAGATCGAGACTTATCTCTACGTTGTTCTTGTGCAAAAGTGACTACAGGCTGTAAAATAGATGTTTGATCACCGTGTGTACGAAAAGAGCGTTCTATGTCTCTACCTCGATGGCGAACTTCATCAAGGTTGCGATGTCTGCTATCTGCTAACTGTTGAGGTTGTGCAGATCTGTGACCAGGCTGATCGTGAGAGACATGTTGTACATCCATATCTTGAATCGATAGGCTGTCAAGGAAATGTTGTGAATCCTCAGGATTGTAGAAATCTCTGGACTCACCATTTTTAGTAATGCGGAAACGCGCTGGGTCGAACAAGCCATACTTGATATCCAACTTCTGTAATTGTGGCCTCATAGATAAGAATAATTTCCTTCTTTCGTTAGTTTCTCTCGAGAAGTCAGCTGCCATTTGTATTTGATGACCATCATAAATGTAGGATCTTTGCGTGCGAGCTAACATTAGTATCTGTCTGACTTGCTTATGTCGCAAAAAACAAGCAATTAGGGGTCTTGGTCGAGTGTCCAACGTTTTACGTGGTGGTCCAATACGATGAGCTCGTTGTATTTCCAATGGTGGGTCAAAAGTAGTGCCGAGTAGCTTGGGAAGAAGATTACATAGGAATAGCCGGGCATTCTGGCCTTCAATTTTCTCTGGAAATCCGAAGAAGCGAATATTGTCTCTTCTATTGCGATCTTCCAAGTCAACAAGCTTACTGCGAATAAATAGAAGGTCTTGATCACTGCTTTGTGCTGAATCAAGTTTATTTTCTACTACTGTTAATCGACGATCCAATCCTTCTGTTTTTTGATGGAATTGCGCAATATCCGCTCTAATGGATTTGGTTTCTGACGTGAGGGAAGAAATGTTATTGTCCATCTCTGTCAGACGGCAGCTGATAGATGAGATTTCCTGTAAAATGCGGCTCATAGTTGCTCCTGACTCTGCTGTTAAGGTGACTAAAGATGGATTAGGTGGTGATGGAGGTGAACCTTTAACAGGCATAGTACGCGACTGTTTGTGCGCGTATGTAAAAGAAGACAGTTTGGAATTTTTGTTGCCGTTTTTTGATTAGACATCTGAAAATGCTTTCCTTCAAAGTGTTGCAATATGCATATGTGTAAGTATGAGGATGTAAAAGTATACCACACTTAATCCAGAAGGCTCTTGTAAAATAAGAATTTTAGCCTTTTACCAATGGTAGTTACAAGCGTTATTTGTCGCAAATAACAACGTGCTGTATCTTATAACATGAAATATTTAGCGTTTGTCACTTAAAACAATATCAGTATAAATAACTAGTGGTTATATTATACATAAAATCATTGAGCCTTTAGAAAACGCAGTATAAGGCTGACAAGATGATCAAAGCATTAAGCGGGAAGTGCGTACTGCAACACAAAATTTCCTCACACAAAATATTTCATAAGCTGAAAAAAAAAAAAATTCCCACTAGATCACGTAGATGCTGTAGTCATAACGTTGTGCCCTCATGAAAGGATGCCTTTAATGAACAACATCAGTCTATCTGGTGACATTCTGGGAATATGTCACAGAAATACAGAAAGTGTTGGCTGACCTAAGAAACTCCATACGTTATGATTCACTTTGTAGTTTTTGTCAGATGAGAGCTGGAAAGCTTTATTAAAGAATCACAGTTAAAAGCTCTGACGGAACATATGGTAATTGCAATGCAGAAAGGCAGCGTGTGAGGTGCTTCAGTGGAACAGCACAGCTCCGATACTTGAAAAAAGCTTGATAAAATAGCATTTGTTTCAGTCAAAATTGCCCTTGAAAAGGGTCATTTGGTCATAAAGTCATTCACAGATGAAGACGGCAAAGAAACATCTTACCGGTTTAGAATTACTGAGGCACCGAGCGATATAAACCGGTTTCCGTCACTCACAATGATGCAGCCCTCTCAGGAATGCAGCGAGGGGGGGCGCTCCAGTTACGCGAGGGCCGAGGCTTTGTCGTAATACAAGGCCCAGGTTACGCTTACCGGAGCAAAAAGTATTCCTGTCAGCAATAACCCTAAAAAGGGTTGTTTGAGTACGAAATTCAGCCACAAGTGAAAACGCTGCAATATAGTGCCATATCTGTGACAAAGGTGGTCCTGGCTGAAGAATGAAGTGCGACGCCTCCGTTAAGGGTCCGTCTCGTAGCGGAGCCTCACGTTCAGGCGGCCATCCTCCTTCGTGGCCAGACCACGCCCCCCATGAGTTGTATTGTGATATGATCAAATTAGCCAAAATGTTATTCGATTATGAAATGCTATACTGTCAAAATGAACTTAGTGCTTCACTGGTTTTTTTCAGGCCCTCTCAGTCAGATTACTAAAGATACCCTTCCTTTTGACCTGCTGTGAGATTTTTCTTTTTTTCTGTTTGTGTGAATGTCAAGGATATTTTAAAAATAAAATCATTCAGACGGCAAGATTCAAATGGAGGCTAACTGCGAAGCTACAGCAACTCCCACTGGCTAGTCAGATCGCAATCCTGGTGGTCTGGGCCACCAGTGGTGGCCGCCACAAACAAAGGGTGGTAGGGTGGGTGCAGGGAGCGCGAGAGGGGGAGCGTGGGGGGCGGGGGGGTTAATAATAATTATTTTTTTAAAGGAGCTTACCTTAAGCTGCCAGCCGCCTCCCGCCTCTATGTTCTTCCTGGTCACAGCAGACACTGGGACAGACTCCCTGTGCAATCCCCGTGCTGCTCTCATGACAAGTAGTCTGCTGTTTCTCCAATATAGATTAGGTTGGAGAAACCTAAGTGTGCATGTGTGTTTGGCCGGCCTGAGACGGCCGGCCAAACACACATGCGCACTTAGAGGTGCACATACCACTCCTCTCACTTCCTATGGCCCGCCCCTCCCCTCCATAGACGCGCTGGCTCAGAGCCGGCAAATGAAAAATAAAACGATGATAGAACATCATTTTATTTTTCACCTGCTGGCTCTGAGCCAGTGGGGCGATGCTCCTCCACCATTGCGGAGGAACCGCCCCTGTAGGCCACTGCACTGACACACGCCCACTTTTTCTATTGGTATAAAAAGTCTCAAAGGGGAGGTCTCAAAGTTGCAGTCGTTGAACCCATATTTAGAGGACCACTGACCTTTAGCTCATCAACCACACATGAGACTGGCAATTGGTCTTTACAAAATACCATTTCTCTTACCCTGACAAAGTCTCATATCTGCAGGTGGGAGACAGCTTCGTCTTTGCTTCCTCCCCTTCTGCTGCTTTTTTGCACCATGCTATGCCTAAATGTAAATTTGCTTCTCAAAGTTCCTCTACTCTTCTCAGATTAATCACCCATTTAACTTTATGCTCAGCCATGAGACTTGTGGCGTTAGTGGCTTTTACTTATATAGTCAGAAATTTTGCTTTTGCACAGCATATATTCATGTTTCTAGTTATTAGTGATAATTGGTATATGTGTAATATTGAGGCAAAATTTTTCCGCAACTTACTAATACACCGGTGCCCTTTATCAACTTCTGCAATACATTACACTTAAGTTAACCACTGTAGTTTACATTGTTCCATTAGATGACTGCTATATTTGTTACTGTGACTTATGTATCCATGTATTTATAATGCCCTAAATATATTTTATTTTTTGGTGTGAAGAGTGGTGAAAGCTGCGGTTGCTGAGTCGCCACTGACTGCTGTAGACTTTTTGCCAGATGGACTCAGTGTGACAGTTGGATCTTCACGAGGAAAGATTTACCAGTATGATTTGAGAATGTTGACATCACCTGTAAAAACTGTTGGCGCCCACAAGACCTCTGTACAGAGCATCCAGTTTCAGCACAACAATGTATATGTGAAGGTGAGAACCTAACCTTGTATTTAACTAGGAGTTTAAATAACATCTTATCTCTTACCGAATTGTGAACCTTCTGAGATATAGTTATACTGTTAAGGAGGAATTCGGTATACATCTTACGAGATAGTCGATGTTCAGCAGTGCTTTGCCAATTTGAGTTTTATGAGCTCAGCTTAGGTGGAAAACTCCTATAATGCTTTTCATCAGCTGAACAGAGGGAGGTTAATGCCCCCTTATGTTTTGTGATGTTAAGTGATCACTGCTCTGCCAAACCTTGACCTTGCCAACAGTTTGTGAGTCCTTCTATTAACCTGAATTACGGTCTTTTTAAATATCTTTTTTTTTCTTTCTTTCCAGAGCATTATGTCTTCTTAGATTCTAGTCGGTTCCTTTGTCTTCCATTTTTGGCTGCCCTGTGTTTGGTGGTTCTGTAAAAAAATAATGCTATATGTTGAAGATATAGTTTTGAAGCAAGACGATCTGTGTTGATTCTGTTTGCCATTTGAGCATTCATATGATAGTTGCTGTATAGCTATGCTATGAATGCTGTCATAGGAAAGGTGACCAGAATATCGGTTCGCCTTCCTCCTGGTCCATGAAGGAACCCACAATGAGGCCGATTCACTGCCATCATCCTCTTGTGATTCCTCTGCTGGCCTTTCCGTTGTTGAACATTGACCCTGCAGGACTCCTCTGCCATAATGTTATAATAGATAGATGAAAAGCACACCTTCAGTTGGGTGTATGTCACACATTTTTCTCAAAGTTGCCAGATTGATGTCTGTTTCTTGCTTTTGCTCCCTCAGAAAATTACGCAACCTGAATTTCTACAGAGCCTTTCTCAGTACTCTGTCTCTGCATTGAGGAGGCACTCACAACATCAAGGACTAATGGGCATTTCTGGCAATTTAATAAAAAGCATGAGGGCTGTTGCTTATTCCAAAAGGAAGAAAGGCAAGCCACACGTCTGTTGCACAGCTGCAGAATGACTTACTCTTGTCACAGGGATCTTTGTCCTTCTCGATAGGGTACCTTCTCTGGTGTCTTATTCTTCTTCAGTGTTTTCCTGCTCACAGAATTAATTCTTCCTGTGTTAAAAACTGTCCTGGGGCCCTCATTGGCAGATTAGCTGGTACCAGCCTCTCTCAGACGGTCAAGATAAGGGACTGATTGCTTAATCTTTATATGCAGTTTAACTGCTTTAATGGAGTTTAGTGGATGTAAACAGTCTGCCTCATTGATTGTGAAAATCCTTCTATTTATATTTGGAAGATTTTCTTTTAAGGAAAATCTTCTCTGTGTCCCGTTTCAGTGTGATGCACAGTGCGTGCAGTGCACTGATGTCACACTAAAAGTAAAACCAGGCGGCCCTATTAGGGCCGACTGGTTTCACTTTGATAAGTGCCCCAAACACTGATGAAGAAAGGAAACCTGCAGCTTGAAAGGGACAATGTCCCCTTTCCAACAGGTACGTCTCTCAAGTGGGTCCCTGCTTGCGGATGACACCAGAACCATGATTCCCAAGCAGTGATCTGCCCACTAGACACCAGGTTTCCTTTTTTGGAGGGGTGTTTCCCCCCTCATAAATATCTGAAAAGTCTCTCTGCCCTCCATGCCATGGGTTGGGATGATTTAGTGAGATTTGGGAAGTGGCTGGCGCAAAATCTGCTAGCACACCAGGGATAGAATTTTTTTTTTTTCTTGTTTAAAGAACCAGGCATCTGGCCATGCCCCCACCCCATAATGGCTCTAACTGACCACACATTGACTTCATATGGTCCGTTTTTATCCATTACTGTTGCGGGTTACAGGCCCAGCCACTCAAGTAGGGTACTGTTGTTATCTGGAGATGTATGGGAATGCTGGGTGGTGGGACTTGTCTGAATTCCTGCACATTCCAAAACTTAACCTCACAGAAATGTGAGGAAAATGTGTGAATTGAACCAATCATTTTGGGTAACACATCCTTGTGGGAACCATAGAAGCCACACCACCCTAGCCTCCCCTGGGTGTTTAGTTTTCAGAAATGTCTGGGTTTAGTATGTTTTCCTGGGTGGTAGCAGAGCTCGGACTCAAAAACTGCAGCTACACTTATCGATAAATGGGCCATTTTTCATGACGAAAATATTGTGTGTCCATGTTGTGTTTTAGGGCCTTTCCTGTTTCGGGTGCTTTAGGTCATTCCTCCACGATTCCAGCAAGGGGGGGGCATAAGGGCTGCCTACATCGGGTATGGCTCTTTTTGCCAATATTAGGGCAAAGTTGATCAGTTTTATGGTGACGTGACCTTGGTGGTGCTCATTTGTGGGTACATAATAAGGCAGGCCTCTGGGGCAGTGAGGCGCAGTCGGTCAGTTCTTTCCACTAGTATCTGCGTAATTGTTCCCCAGTTTCGGTTTAACCGATCACACTTCCAAAACATATGAGACCATGACAGAGATATGATGCAACCTCGTAGGAGTGAGATACGCCCCATGAAGTATATTTAACTGGATGTAACTGAAATGTGCATTTTCAAGACTTTGCGGGGATATTCCAGGGTGTTCTGCCATTCTGATTCGTTAAATGGGCCTTGTACTGCACCCTCAAATTGGGCACTTAGGGGCTGAAGGGGTACTCCTGCGTGCTCCCGGATGGCTGTGTACAGCCAGGTGCTCGGCCTACAACCATTTGCCATGTTGGGCATAACCTGCAGGACTGCATGCGTCCCTCATTCATTGCTGTTTGCATTCCATCTACGTTTAATTTTATGCATTATTTTATGGTATAGCAGGAATTATCCAGGGCTTAGGTTTCTCTCCTCGAACAGGGGATTAAAATCCAGCAGGTTTCCCTCAGAGTATAGGTCACCCAACATAGTCAGCCCTACTTCCTCCCATCTTGTTAACACTGTTGCATGCAGTGCGCCATTGATTATGGACCTGCCTCTCAGCAGGAGTGCTGGGGCATACCGCAGTGTCCAGTGGGTGTACTGAAGGCAGTGCCGGAAAACCATCGCCACCGTCTTCAGGAGTACGCGGAAGTCCCTAGGGGGTCTTATGTAAATAGTATACCATGGAGTTGACCCATCTTAAAATGCCTCTCTGTGATGCCGGCATCAGCTAGCTGGTACCCTTCCAATCAATAGGTTTCCAATTGTAGTTTGGCCCTGAAGTAGTACCTGCGGAAGTCTGGGGCACCCACACCTCCCTTGGCAGGAGGGAGTCTCAACTTTGGTAACTAATTCTCTAGCGCCAGTCACCCCATATTAGATCTGTTAGTAGAGATTGCATTTGGTGGAGCATTGCTACTGGCAGGAGCGCTGGAAGACTTACAAAGTGGTAGAGCAGGTGAGGGAGCACCACCATCTTAGATAGTGCCACTCGTCCCAGGACTGCCAATGGGAGAGCAGTACAGAAAGCCACTTGGGAGCTCAAGGCCCTCATCGTTTGGCCAGGTTTCCTTCTAATAGATCCTCGTAAGTATGGTAAATGTGGATACCAAAGTATCAAAATGTGTGCAGTGCTCATGGGATGATGAGGTTCCCCATTGTTACCAATCTCTCCTATGCAGCGGGAACACCTTAGATTTGTTGGGGTTCACCTGCAAACCGGAGGCACCAGTAGACTCTGCAAATGAGTCCCCTATAGTATTGAGGTTTGTTAATATGTCCCCGATATAGAGAAGCATATCGGTGTATAATGATATAACGTGCGTGCGAGTTGCCCCCGGGATGCCAGACTCTCGTCCCTAGTCCTGCAGTTGTATGGCCAGTGGTTCGATCACTAGAGGGAATAGTAATGGCGATAGTGGGCAGCCCTGTCTTGTTCCCCTGCTCACCGTGTAGCTTTGTGATATGTGTCTCCCAGTTTTCGCCCTAGCAGTAGGATTTGTATATAGTAACCAAATCCAGTTGAGCATGTGGGTCCCAAAGCCGAAGGCATTAAGGACTTGTATTAGGTAGTCCCATTCTAGTGTATCAAATTCCTGCTCCAGGTCGATGGTCATGCCGGATGAGTCTAGCCAATCGGCCCATGCGCGTACGCTTATTTAGTAGAACCGCCTAATATTAAGGGAAGTACTCTGTTGCGGTTCAGTAGCCTTTTTGGACAGCATGGATTAAGTCTGGCATCAAGGGAAGAAGTCGATCTGCCAATATTTTGCTAAATCTTTTATAATCAGTGTTCATGGTAGAGAGGGGCCTGTAGGAAAAAGGTGCATTTGGTCGCGCCCTGGTTTAGGGATAGCAGTAACTAGGGGCTTTCTTCGTGGTCGGGGGGGGGGGGGAGACGTCTCTATGCCTTTGCTTCGACATATGGCTGCAGTGAAAGCAGCATACAATTCGATCGGTAGCCTATCTGTGCCCACTGTCTTCAGTCTTGCCAAGGCCCGAATAGCCCGCCAGATCTCTTGTTCCGATAGTGGGACATTCAAGTCCTTTGCTGCCTCACAAGACACCTGAGGAATGCAGAGGCTCTCCAGGAAATGGGCGGGGCTTTCGGTAGCGCAAGAGTGCGAGGACAGTGTAATATTTTGTAAATGCCGTGTTAATATCGAGTTGCATATGTGCCATGCACCCCTCCTCAGAACTAAAAAGGTTTGTGGCATTGAAGCTGTAGAGGGAGGGTGATCCACGCTAGTAACCCTCTCCCCCCCCCCCCACTCTGTTACCCTCTGTGTGCGTCCTTTCTGTGTACGCCTTCCAATCTAGTTGCTGCCAGTATTTTATGTTAAATAAAGAATAATTTTTAAAAAAGCACACTTTGAACCAGCTCTGAAATGGAAGAGAAAGGAACTGTTTTTAGGTGGATGTGAACTATGTCCACAGGCTTTGTGGGCTCACTTCAGGTGAAAGGAGCCAATGGGTAATGTTGGCTGACTCTTTGCCCCATGTTTTGTGCTGCGGAGGGTGGAAGCAAAATATGAATGACTGTTTCACTGACTGATGGATGATGCCTGCATTCCAGAGGGTTGTATGATGGAACAACGCATGCATTCACCACGCATGCCTTTACAACACGTACATTACCATGCATGACCCACTACCACGCACCACATTACCACGCATGTCATTACAACGTGCATCAGAGAAGGCACCAAATGTGCTTTACTGTTAATCTCTGGTGTGCGCATCCCTGCGATTGTGCGAGATCTAGTCACGAATGACTGTGGTGGTAGAATCTGTGAAACCAGCTGCCAGTTTCTGGTGTGTGTGTCACTGCGCGTGTTAATTTATTTATTTGGTTTTTCTGGCATAGTGTGTTGTGCGCATCACCGCGATTGTATAAAACAAGTCATCAATAACTTTACTGGCAACTTATGTTTAGCGCATCAACACATGTGTGAAACCATGTGAAACTAACTGCTGTTTTCTGGTGTACGCGTCACAGCATCGTTTGAAGTTCAAATAAAAATAATTGCACTGGCAAATCCCTACATGGATCACACAGTATCAAAACTGCACAATTGGCTTCCAGACAGTGTGCTTCACGCGTGCAACCATGGGCAGGTAAAGCGCAACAGTGCTGCACAAAGTAATCAGCCGTAAACTACTTACAATGAATGTCTGCTCCTGTCGAACCCTTTTTTTTTTTTTTTTTTTAATGAAGCATTCACTCTGTTCAAAACGATTGAAAGCATAGAAAACAATGTTGAGAGGATACAACGTGAACTAAATCACGTGGTGTTGTGTGACCAATAGAAGAGGAATAGAGCAACTCCTCAGCTTCCTCTACCTAGTGTTAGTATGTTATTTCCTGGATGCCGCAGTGACGGATCTACCGCCTGGTTCCTGAATGTCACAATGGCAGATCTCCCACCTGGATCACAGACTTTCCAGAGGTGCCGTAATATGTCTCCGACAGCTGCACAAGGAGTCCATTTATATTTCTGGGGTGATTAAGTTTGTCGCGACATTTCATACCCTGCCCACCCGTAATCCCTAAAAACTAGCCCGAAACCCTTAAAACTAACCCTAAAACTCACCCCTAACCTAAAAACCTACCCTAAACACTAACCCCTTAAAACAATTAATCCTTTACTATAACGAAATTCGTGGTTAAGGCATGCGTGGTAAAGGCATATGTGTGGTAAAGGCTTGCGTTGTAATTTTTGTTTCCCATCCCAAAGGCCCCACCGTATATGTATTAGTATTTTTTTTTATATATGTCAGAAGCTGGCTTAGTATATGGTGCACACTTGTGTAAGTGGGCACCCTGCACTAATCCAGACAACCCTATGGTGATTTTAGTGGTCTTAGACAACCTTAGAAAGCTCTCTAAGTGGTAGCTGTGGAGAGCCGCCTTCAGGCTTAGTCCAGAAGGAGTGTAAAGCAGCTTGTTTTACCAGAACATAATCTTATAGGTATAGATTAAGTGAAAAGGAACCACACAGTGTATTTATAAAAATATGTATTTATTATAAGACACTCACTAACACATACAGATATCGCCTAGCCAGAGATATGCTCAATGCACACAATAATTTTCAATAGAAACGGGTAAGTAGCACGAAATACACAGTGGTCACCAGGGGGAGACCAAACAATATACTAAAATAGTGGTATGTAAACCACTAGTCGAGTCAAGACTATACCCAGAAGACTTAGAAGTGCCGGGGACCCAAGGAACCACCCAAGGTGAGTATCTAGGAACCCCACGGAGGTTGTGTGCAGTGTGGGAACACAACCTTGTTCTCAATACAAGTCAACGGGTACGTCGCAGTTGCACTTTTAAAGAAGAAGGACCCGTCCCCAGTGGACCCTGAAGAAACCCCATGGAAGACAAAAGGTTGGAGAGCCACCCCACCCGTGGATACCTTAGGACCCAGGATACCTACACCAGGGAAGCCGGGTGCATAAGTGCAAAGTGGCGTCGGAAACCGCCGTCTAACTCAATAGGAGACTTCAGGAAGATGCTGCTGCTGGAGAAGGTGAAAGTGTCCGGTGGAACCCAAAGGGTGGATTCAAGGTGAAAAGTACCTGCAAGCAGAGGGGACAGAGTCTATGCCACTCAGGAGTGACCAGGAGGCACGGAAGACGAATGCCCACCGATGTCTGGTGCTGCAGGAGAGATGACGTTGACCTTGGAGCTGCAGCTTTGAGGACCAGGCGACGCTGTGGAAGACCAGGAGCCGTTCACGAGCTGTCCCACATCGGATGTCGAGAGCTGAGGGGTCGGTGTCTGCCGGGAGCACCAACAAGCCTTGGTAACTGCAAACGATGTGGAAAGCGAAGAAGGTGCAGTGTCGGGACCAGCAAGGTCCAGGTGACTCCCCACAAGCATGGGAGTCAGGGCAGGTCCAGAGCAATCAAGGGTGCCCACAGAAATCAAAGAGCCTCAGCAGGACCTACTGGCCGGAGGCACTGGAGTCGCAAAAGGACCTCGAGCAGCTCACCAGAGATGCAGGTCCACGGTGCAACTGATGCGATGAGGACGAAGATCTTAGTCACAGGAGATGCTTGTGGTGGGGGCTACTTGGAGCCCGAAGATCTTGATGCAAGGAAGCCAACAAGCCTTTGCAACAGCAAGTCGATGCGGTGCACAGGGGTTCGGTTCCTGCGGCTCCGACGAGGGATACTGGCCTCAAACTTGGTGAGAGTACAGGGCAGGCCTCGAGGGATGTGAAGAACCACCACCTGTGTTGCTGAGCCTTTCGGAGTCCGTGGGAGACCAGGATCAGCAGACCGAACAGCTTAGTTGCGGTGCCTGCAGATGCAGGGAAGTGACTCCTTCACTTCAAGGGGATTCATTCAGGTGTCTTGTACGCCCACAGGTCTTGAAGGATCGGCATGGACGTTGCAGCAGACGAGCAGGGCGACGAGATCAGGAGCAGCAGGAGTCTTCCCAGTTGCAGCCTTGATGCCCAGAGCGAAGTCCAGAGTGCCCAGACGGTTGAAGAAGTGGTGTCTTGAAATGAATCTTGTCCCCACGAAGAATCTAGGGACCCGCACTCAGGTAAGCCCTTAAGTACCCTAAGTAAAGGGTTGAGACGATTCAGGGTTCCCTCCCACGGGAGGGGTCAGACATTGGGGAGGAACTTTGTCCAGTTTTGCGCCAGAGCGGGACCCAACGGCTCCCTGAGCTGGTTTGAACTGGACTATGCAAGGAGGGCACCAAATGTGCCATTCAAGCAGACTGAGTGGCGCTGGCAAGTGCCGCCACCCGGCCCCAATACACTAAAACCCTGTCTGGGAGGTGGTCACACCTCCCTGTGACAGGATGCCTATTGTTCTGCCTTCCCCTGCTTGAGCTTGGCTCAGCAGCAGGAGGGCAGAATCGTGTCTCTGGTCGGCAGCAGCCATGCTGTGCTGTCCAGGTCTAGAAGACTGGTACCGGGAGCACTGAGCGTCTCCCGGAGGAGCTTTACAGTGCATGGAATCATAACTCCGCACCGTTTACAGTGTGGGGGTATGATTCCAACATGTTTGATACCAAACATGATAGGGTTCGTTACAGCCAGTTTAGAGATGGTCATTGCGTAAGGACGCATGGCCTCTCTATGTATCGTAATGGCTGAGGCCCTTACAACCTGGGGAAAGGACTCCCGAAGGTTGCAGGGGTGTCCTGCTCATGCATGGGCATCCTCACACTTAGAACCGAACACCCTGCCTTCAGGATTGAAAGACCTACTTTAGGGGTGACTTATAGGTTTTAAGTGCAGTGACCTTAGATATAGGGAAACCTATATCTTTCGTAAGTGGTGCTAGCACCAGCTTACACTGGCTGCAATGGCAGGCCTGTAGTTACAGTTTGAGTGGTCCCTCATGGCTGGCATAATACATGCTTCAGCCCATGGGTGACCCCTGGTGTATATATGCCCAGGGTACACTCAGTACTATATACTAGGGACTGATGAGGGTACACCCGTGTCCAATCTGGGATGTACCTAAGTACTTACCATACCAGTTTAGGGGAGAAAGCACAGAGACTGGGGTCCTGATTAGCAGGATCCCCGTCAGACTAGTCAGAAACAGCATAGCACCAGGTAAAAAGTGGGGGTAACCATAAAAGCAGATCCTACTTTCCTACAATATATATTTTTTAAATAGCCTGGTAAAGGTAGTTGAAGCTTTCCCATAGGTTAGACCCAGAATATTTCGGAAAGGAAGCAAAAGACAAGAGAGTTGCTGTGGAGCAATGGATAGCACAGAAAAACAAATTTAGGTCGAAAGGAGAATAGAAGACAAAAACGGTAATCTCTCGAAACGCAGGAGGCAGAAAAAGTGATTTGTCAAATAAGGACAGGGAAGGAAAATGCTAGACAATGGGAGTGGGGACACATTGCTTGAGTATGGCGGCTGAGGTGAATGCATACAGGATAGACACTAGCCACAAACAGGAAATATGCAGTGCTTACATTTGATTACATGGCTGAGTAACCATTGCTACCCTCAAAATCAAGGCAAGCATACAAATGGCAGTATGCCATACCAGTGGTCTTACAACACTATATTGCTTTAAAGGGAGCCCAAAATGGTTGTCTCAGCTGAAACCAACCATTACTCGCAAAGCACCCGGCACCTGTTTGAAATCTCACCTAAATCATGAATCTAACACCCTATATTTTTACACATTGCCCTGTTTACACTCATTTGATCCTTAATACATAGAGGGTTATCTGATCCTCTCATGAAAAGTAAGGGTAAGTGGCCTGAATAGTTGAAGCTGAAGACAATGTCATAGGCTGTAGAAGTAACCGCATAGCAGTCTGCAGTGCTTCCGCTACTGCTGTTTGGAATGCTCTAGGCCAGTGTTTCCCAAACTGTGGGTCTTTAAATTATGTATTTATCTTGTCTAATTTGCTGCGCTTCAAGACAGAGTTTAGGCTGTCTTCTGACAAATTTCTGCTTATTTTATTTAGCATGGGGACTGGTGTTTACAAACTCCTCACTTGGCAGTCAGAGAAAGCAAAGTTAAGTGAACTATGTGACAATCTTGCTAGGGTACATGAAGTGTCAAAAGGAAATGTTGTAGGATGTAATTTGTTCATAATACCCAACACAATGTAAATACCTGTAAATGAACTGTACATATTCAGCAGTTAGGAAAGCAAAAATGAAGCACATACTGAAGTTTGATGGAAATTTAATAGGATCAGAACAAATCAAGACACTTTACAGGGTGATGCACAAACAAATATTCCCTGAAACCCAATTTCCACACATTATCATTTGTGTGCAGTGTAGTTTTATTTGTTAAACTATGTCTGTGCAAATGTAATGACCATTTCAATGGAAAATATGTTGTCTGTAAATGACAATGTGCTACCACATGATGCTTTAGTTACATTAAAAAAAATTGCCTGCCTCCTGTTCACTAAAGCTAGGTGGGTTGTGGAAGTTTGTCTTACTAAAAAGTGGTTTGTGGTTCTAAAAAGGAGGCACTGCTCTAAGCACAGGAGACGTACTCCTCACCTTCACAGTCCAGAATAAACATTTTGAATAAATGCATGTCAACCAATACTTTTCACTCACTAAATATTCTGGGTTCACTGAAGAGTAAAACGTTTTGGCATACTTGCTTGTATTTACATAAATGACAACCTTGTTAGTAAATGTTGAGAGTACACAGTTTGCTCACCTTGTCTATTGTTATCAACAATGGCGTATCTAGCACAAAACTTATTTTTCTTAGAAAGACATTTTTCTGTTATCCCGAAGATAGTATTACTTTGCTGACATAAATGTGTTTTTTCTTTTGACCTCTGCCTGTGCTTACACACATTTATGAGCGGTCTTATTCAGATTTCATAATCTTAGCTCCTCCTCACGGCTCCATCTCCTTAACAAGCATTTGCAATGCAATAGGTCTCGCAGTTACGCAAGTTTAAGCTATTGGCATTGTAAATGACAATGCCTTTAATTTATGTTTAAAAAACGAAAACAAAAATAAAAGGCAGTCATTTGCAATGTCAATAGCTCAAACTCGCGTAAATGCGAGACCTATTGCATTGCAAATGCTTGTTAAACTTGCTAACACTGCGAGCATTGGTTGCGCCTCACTAGTACCAGTTCAACACCCAAATATAGGAATAAGCAACAGAAAGGGGACCAGTCATTCTTGCAAAGGGCCTTCCGCTGTGCGGCAACATGTGTTGCAGCATTTTTAAGTAAGTTTTGAACCATATGAGCTACGAACAATTTTTTTGTTGTTAAAATCTGTAGATTATGGGGTAGATTATGGATTATATGGCAAATCAATAACTATGCGAAAATCACCTCACAATTGCATAAATCCAGTGGCCCTAGGTATAGGAGTCATAAAGGACAATGGCATGGGTCCGATAGCAGCTACTGGAGATGAAGGGTGGAGGGTGAGATAGAACCTGAATTGGGCACCAGTGAAGAGAGGCATGTCAGAAAACTCAAATTTAACACCTGAAAAAGCATGCAAGAAACTTCAGTTTCAGCTTTCTTGTGATTGGTGGATTCTTGACAGCATTCTATAACCGTAAGTGAAGGGTGAGGGGGAGTCAAAACTGATCACCATTGCTCAAAAGTTGTACCAACAAGGAACAGCACAGTAGCTCTCCAGCTACCTGTAAGTAGAGCGCTCCTGTTTGTAGTAGTCTACTGAAGTGGAAGCTCTTGCTTAATTGAATGAGTGAATTTATCCCAAAATCGAAGTGTGTATTCAAATGAAAATGTGCGAATTTCCAGAACTCATAAGCAGAAAGTTTTGAGAAAAATGTGTTTCCCAATTAAATATAAAGTTGATGTTTGAGTCATAAATCATGCCACACCACTAACATATAGAATGATAAACCACAACAATGCAAAATTTCTAATATTAGAGGCATTGTGAAAGAGGCTTTTTCACGTTATAGCTGGCCGCTCTGCCTGATGCTCTGAGATGATCCCTACTCGTAATCTTGTCTGACGGCGCTGTACCATTAATGTCAGTCGCTGGGGATGATTTTAATTAAACACGAGTAGCTCGTATTATAGAAGGGGCTGGAGCCCCCTATTCTGTCGGATGTAAGGGGGTGACCTACACTACTGGAAGAGACGCCATACATGTATCACAATGAAGGAAACAAAGAGGACATGCCTTTAACGTGGGGCGGGTGAAAAAAGTCTGCCCGATATTTGTACGATCTTCGGCGACTCTTCAGGGGGTTTAGGCACTATATAATGCGAATACAATAGTTAGTGCCGCGATGTAAGTCTCTGATGTCGATGAGACTTGCGTATAAATGGCAGCATTGACCCTTGAACAGGCACACACACCCAGTAGGTAGCATGGTCGGCATAACTATTCTGTGAGTTTTTTCAAGTGTAATACTTACTCTTACCACAGGCCTGGACTAGCGAGTGGTAAACAGCCCAGACCAGAAACCAGGGGAGGAATCTGCCATCGTTGTGACCTGGTAGTGGAAAACATTATGACTCGTTCTCATACACAACTCGGACACACGAGACGTCTGACTTCCTGCGTTTTGGCGATGTTGGAATAAGACCGGAAATAAACTGACCGAATCCTGAGGCGTAGATGAATGGAATACGTGAGACACCTTCAGAGATGACTATTTGCATTGAGCGTGTGCACAGTACATGTGCTATCTTGAACATATTATTGCGCAAGGTGGGACTTAGGCAGTAAACCATACAAAATATGTCCGCACGCTACTTAATTAGAAACCACGGCTGAAAGTTGACCACTCCTCGCAGCTTCGTTTGCACGGTGTATTTACTTTGGCAACTCCGGCCTGGCCGACAGATCCTGCCAACAAGGCGCTCGGTTTTGTATTGTGTTGTGTTCGTGGAATATAGTCTGCGGATGAAGGGGAGGTTGTAAAGGAGAGGGGACAGGGAGGGCCTGTGGAGAATGAGGGTAAAAGGAGTGGCCTAAGGAAAGGGGAAGGGAAAAAGGAGGACCTGAATGGGAGGCTGTGGAAAATGGACGGAAATTAGGGGGTCTACAGAAAGTGGGAAGGAAGCAAGCCGGCCAGAGAAGAAATGGGAGGGTTTGTGTAGAATGGGAGGGACTATGCAGAATGAGTAGGTCGGAGGAGGGCCAGTGGATAGTACGGTCGAAAGGGAATGAGGCTGCTTTGGGAGGAGCAGAAGAAGAATAGTTAGTGAGAAAGGGTAGTCCGGGAAGGAGGGGAGCATGAAACATGGGGTTCTGTGTATCTCCAGAAAAAGAGTGCTGACGTAAGAACGCGTTAGGGTCTTGGAAACGGCCTGGCCAGCCAATGCACACCTCATCACTGTGTGCACCCTACCTTAAGCCCGCGAGCGGTGCGCGCGCTTGCGAGCTGACTACACGCTCGTGCACCATGGCCTTTTGCTTGCGGTTACCCGCACGGGCGCCATGTGTTTTCAATTATCGCGCCCGTGTCTGGGCACGATAATTGGAAACACATGGCGCACGTGCGGGTAACCGCAAGCAAAAGGCCATGGTGCACGAGCGTGTAGTCAGTTTTCAAAAGCCCACTACATAAAGTCTCGCAGAGTAGCGCATGCGCGCTACTCTAGGCTCGACCTAAAAAGGAGGTGTTTTTCAATGGTATTTTATCTTCCTTTATTTACTCTGGGTGACGGTGCCTGGCATGATAGATTCCATCTCATCACCATATTCAGCAGCATGGCGCTGCCACTTGAAAGTGCACCTAAGGAGCAAATGACAGGATGTGAAATTCGATCTAGCCACTGGGATGGATGAGATGTTATCCCGACTGGTGATAATTCTAAAGGATAAAAAGCATTTGCAATGCAATGGGTCTCGCTTTTAGAGCTATTCGCATTGTAAATGACAATGTCTTTTATAGATGTTTTAGTTTCGAGTGCAGTGTCCTTTGAGACCATACAAGTGTTTAGAGATGCAGTATATTATCCTGGTGTATGGTTATAAAGCATCCGGTTATAACATTTTGTACATATGTTGCAATAAACAGCTTAAAAGTCATGCAGCACAAATGCAAGGAATTTACAAATGCTCCAAAATCTCCAAATAATGAAGACATTTTGCTCTGCACGGCAAACAAATGTACTTCAAAGTTGCAGAATCGATTACCGTAGGACTTTTTGTGTGGGTTTTTTTTGTCCACTCACAGCATTTTCTTAATGTCCATTCTCATGGCAACATATTTATTTTAGGCATTACTTTTGCAACATCTTACATAAATTAGCCTAAGGGCCAAAGATTCAGGGACAAAAATAAAAACTGCTTTAGTGCAGTACATTAAGAACTCTGTTGAACTTAAATGTATCACGCTGTCGCTATACACCGAAAACGCGTCGATTTCCCCGAAGTGAAGAAGCCTAAGTTAACACCAAAGAGAGTGTGAAGGCTTACCCGAAACAAATGCAGATATTCAGCAATATCGACTTGTCTGAGTTGCAAGAATTACGTTCAAGACCTGATCTACATAGATAAAGCTTGCTCCATAATTCCTACTATGGGAAACTATAATTCTCATTTCAAAAGATTTTATTAAATTTAAAGCACAAGAAAGTGGGGTACAGAGTGCAAGAATTTATCCGGCGTAAGTATGCACAGTGAATTGAATGGAAACCGTGCGGTTGTTTAAGCAGTGCTGATCACAGTCTTAAGCATAGATAGTTAGAAGGCACTAGTCCACTCTTAACAAATAAGACCAAAAGGGTCATCAATCTTGGAATTTGTTGAGGGGACGGACGCTGTCACTGTGAGACTTGTAGAGCCTTCAGTGAACATTTACAAAAAAATCATTGTAAATGTTCTGTAACATGAGACCAAAGAGGAAAAGAAAGAGAGGTCGGGTATAAGAGGAAAAACCTAGTGGGGGGGTCTAGTGATCTCTGGTAAGTTTTACCAGATACAGTAATCCGTGATGGTATGAGGATGTTGCAGTCCTCCTAAGCAGAGCGGCAATAAGATTTATCTATATGTACTTCAGGGGGTTTGTTACGTTCCAAGAAGTCCTCAAGTGATTTTCAAAGTGTTCTTGAGGTATGTAAGGAATATGTCTTCTGAAAATAATTTTTTATCTGCATTTCTGACGTGACAGAGTCAGTCCCACCATGTGTGTATTGAGATATTTTGAGTATTTTTCCACAGTGAGAGAATCCATTTTGTGCCTATTATGAGCATAAGGTCGACTAATTGAAGATCTGTATAAGGCAAATGGAGCATTTCCGGGGCACCATAAATACCTAAAAGGGCGGTGACCGCATCTAAATCAATTTTGATTTAAAAAATCTGTTGTATTGCAATTTGTATCCGGTGCCACGGCAGGAGGACGTGTTTGCAGTAGTAGAGCATGTTTGGTAGATCTCCAAACTCTTCCTTACAATTCCAGCAGACATTAAGAGTCAGTAAGGCCCCATTTATGTAATTTGACAGGGGTCCTGTCTGCACTGTGTATAATCCACAGTCGACTTTGTGATGGTGCTGGGTTGATTTTCCCTTTAAAGGCTGAAGACCAAGTGTTCGGGCAGGCCGATATTATTTCTTCCCTGAAGTACTCTGTGCAGATTCCATGTCTTGATCTATTTTTTAGTGAGGTGCGGTTTAGGAGAAAGCAAAGTTTTATATATAGGTGACGCTATGTGGCCTAATTTCATGAGTTTTTGTAATACAAACAGGAGGTCAGGGTGAAAAAATATCCCAGCCTCCTGACTGCAATTTTGAATATAAGGAAAATGTAGAAATCTAGTTCAGAAAGATCATATCTAGATTGTAGTTCAGAGAAGGATCTGATTTTGCACCAACATTTTTAATAAAATTAATTTCTTTGTTTACCCAGTGTTCCCAAAATATTGGCGAGCCATCAATCTTAATATGTTTGTTCAGCCAGAGAGAAGCATATTCAGATTTGGGTAGTTTTGAAGTCATCATCCTATCTATTCAAATATCTTTATTCGGTTATAATAACAATAACCATAAAAGCACATTAAAATACATAGTTAAAAATAGTTTCTAAGCCAACAAAGTACACAATTACATGTCACATTATCATAGATTTCCGAAAATTAGAAACATTTTTAAGAAACGCAATAACAGATGCAATGACAAATTCATTTTCTAAAAGTTGCAATACTAAAAATGCGGGTCGGCAATGTCTCAGACCGAGATTCTTTAAAACAGGAATAATCCATCTCTTTCTTGGTGTATCATAAAATTTACAAAAAAAATGATATGTATAGTTGATTGTACTGAGACATCGTCACATGGGCACTTACACAAATCTCTTGACCAATCATTTAATGCAGGAAAGCTTGGGGATCTATATAAAATATCCAATCTAAAACGTAACAGCAGAAAACGGTCAAAGTCTCCATCTATTAATAGTATATATGGCTGGATTGTTGGAGTCAACAAGGTTAAATGATGGGCTTGTACCGTAGGCTTTCTCATTTCATTAGTGGCTCTAATTTCGCCCAAGAGACCCATACAACTGGTTTTAAGGGCTTTTCTAGGTACACTGCGCATGGAGCAGGGCTCTGTGAAATATTCCTGATGTCCTAATTTTGAAAGCAACATTTTCACGTATTCCAACCATCTTATATGTTTGACACCATCAGACCCCAGTACGTCCGCTAATATGTAGCGATTAAAACCGGTTTCATCTGACGTCCAAATTCTATGCCAGAGAAGGACAGGCTGAATCTTGATCGTGTCCTCCAAGTATGGCATACCCAATTCCTGGTGACAAATATAGTTTGAGGTACTTTCTGGTAGGGCCAGGAGAAATTTGAAAAAATATTTTCCGCAGTTTACAGTTTGACACAACTTTTGAGGTAAATTCCTCAGTATCCACAGTAGCCCATCTAAGTGCATAACCATTTTGGCTGATCAAGGCAATATTATCAATGTTATCAGCGGAGATGGTTCTGGCGTTAGTGCTCTGGTTAAGCACTATCACGTCTACACTTAGAGGGAAATGATCGCTTAGAGCAATCTCATGTGTCTTAAAGTTTTTAATATGTGAAGAGTATCTGCTCGAAGACAGTATAAAATCTATGGTAGAGAATATACCACGGCCATTAAACGTAGGGCAAAAGGGCAAGAACACAGATTATTAACAAATCCCAAATCAAACATAAACATAATATCATTCAAAGAATCACCATACGTAGTATGTGGAAAACGTGCAAAACTATCGCCTTTCTCATATGTTAGACCACAAACCTCTTTATCAGCATATTTGCATATGGGGGAATTAAAATCCCCACCCCATATCACAAATACCTCCTTGTTTAGACGAGTATGTAAATTATGTAAATGTCTGCACAAAGATTTCAATATTTCTTTAATCGTCTCAGGTGTCGCATTATTGTAGAAGTTCAGTACCACCATACAAAGAGTGCGATCTATGTGTAAACTAATTATGTGATAGTAGGGTTCAGTAGCAATAAATTCAATTTTCCCTAAAATCAAATAATTTGAAATGTACGTACACAGCCCCCCTTTAGCTCTGCCAGATAATGAAGTAATGGCTGGAGTGTGGAATGTTTTATAGCCACTTATATGTATAGGGTCTATTGCCCAGGTTTCTTGTCGGCTAACAATATTACAAATTTTCACAAATGCGACCCATATAATATTAGACACCTTAGATTTTAGTCCGGCAACATTCCAGAATAAAAGTTGACACTTATCCTCCAGTTCTTTACCACGTTTATTAACCCTCTCATTAATAACATTAGTTGGTATGGAATTAATTTGTTGAGGTGGGAGTAAAATCGATTCTATCATAATATTGCACAGCGGGTCGTATACTATCTCTGTGCTTTCTTTCTCAGAGGGACCATGTTTGGTGGTTTTTGTGTTGGTAGATAGCAGTACCGAAGGTCCCACACTATGTGAAATGCCTGTTGTGGTCGGTGTTACTATATACTGTTGTTCCCCTGTTTGTAGTCAATCAACTGATTCGAGGTTGGTGAATGTCTCAAACCGATTAAAGACAGGCACATTAAACTGATTTCTCAAGCCCAGCAACTGTGGTTCCCTCAAGTTAGTAAGATTGTTATTATTCTTTGGATGATAAAAATAACCCAATGGTACTAAATTAACACCCTGGCTTGTGATTGTATGGCTTCCGGCTCTATTCAGAATTAGTTGCACTAATTGCGGTGTTTTAAATGTCAGTACCACACAATCTCCACTCAAATTCTTTCGGCCTCTACCAACCCACGATATTCTCCTTGCCATTTTAAATTCTTCAAATAATCTCTCAGTTAATCCCATCCTAGTGCCGAGCAAGTGTAACGATCTATTCCTTAGGAGCTCCCATGATTCCGACATCCCCATCTGTACTCTCGGGGCATTAGCTAACACCACTACGTAAGGAGTGGCAGCAGGCGGTAAATCCAGATGTATTTTATGCCCTTCACCTTCATTGTCATTCATGTCGCTAGTGGTGTTGGAATTGGAATATGGGGTATTTGGGGGATGAGTCGATATAATCGGGGCTGAGGGAATCTTATTAAGGCGAGCCTCATGATTAATAATAGGGGATTTCTCATTTCTTTGATATAGTACACACCCAGGTTCCCTATTGCTACCAGTGGCAGGGTGTGTAGCTTGACATCTCTCGCTGTTAACTGATTGGACTTGATTACCCCTATGCACATCTAACAACTTCTGTGCCGGATTCTGTACTTTACATAAACAGTTAGATAATGCGTCTTCCATTTTTCCAATTCTGCTTAATAAGTTATCTACTGTAGCTCTAAGAAAGATATCTAAAGAGTCCAGTTTGGCTTTTATTTTGACCACCTCGTTCTGCGTTCGTACATTGAAGCTACCTATAGATGTTTCCCTGCTCTCTAGTTTTTGTATCGCTAGGGGCATACCCTTTTTAGGGGCCTTTTTTCGGGTTTTTAAAGGGGTTCCCCTAGCAGGAGAGCCTGTGTCCCCCGTTACTTTAGGAAGCGTATCAGGATTTCTTGCACGCTTAGAAGGTGGTTGACACTCCTATTCTTGATCACTTCCTGATATATGCCCTGATGTATTTACAATACAACCATTAGTGCTTAGCTGGGGTACTTCTATAGGTGTGATAGGGCACCCCTGTGATGTATTATCCCCTGCCATGTCACCACCCAAGTTTGGATTACCCGAACTCAGCGACTCTTCTATGGTCATAATCTGTTGTTCAATAGCGCCCATAGCTCCAGTTAAATAGTTAAGTAGAGACTGACGTGAGCGCACCCCAGATTTGGGCTGCTTAATATTCTTGACACTTGGTGCTTTTCTTTTCCCCATTTTTAAACTTATATATATTAAGAGAAGTGAACAAAAATTATATTAAACCCGGCACAGTTCAAACACAATTCAAACACAAGAGCCTGTAGCAGCCAAGGTTTGGCCCAGTTAGAAGTGATGTTAAGCTGTCAATACATATAATGTTGTCTGTCATCAAAGAGGATGATCCCTGTTTTGAAGATGACAAGGATAACAAGTCTCAATATCAGTGTCAGTGTGCACATAAGAGATCGTAAACGTTTTCCCTCTGTCACAGTACCTTTTAATGAGGAATCAAGAGCCGTGGCCCAGCCCAGTCTAATCCAGTCTATGACGGGCTAAGACGGGCCCGTCTTAGCCCGGTCTTCGCCCGGGCCGAGCCCGGCCGCGCTCCGCGCTGCGTGACCGCCGCGCTGGTTTTCAAGTCCCTCCAGGGACTACGGGCAAAGTGCAGGTGCAGTATTGGGCCAGGGGCCAGCTACAAGGATGCAGGCATCAGTTTGCGGTCTCCCACCCTGCGGGACCGCCGCGCTGGTTTTCAAGTCCCTCCAGGGACTACGGGCAAAGTGCAGGTGCAGTATTGGGCCAGGGGCCAGCTACAAGGATGCAGGCGTCAGTTTGCGTCATCCTATCTAAAGTACGGGGTGCATCTAATGTATATTGAATTATCAGGCTTGAGTGTTCTAAGTTAACATGTTTGATATTAGCGATTGTGAATAAAGTGCTCGGAGTAGGGGAAGAAACAAGTTATTTTCAATATGAATCCAGGTAGGGTTATTAGTAGAGGACTGGGAGAACCAACGTGCGCCTTGTCTTGTTAGGAAAGCCAGTTGATATTTTTGGAAATCAGGAAACTTGAATTCCTTTTTCTCAAGTCTAAGTTTCTTCAGAAAGATTCTGGCTCCCTTATTTTGCAAGAGGAAGTTTGACAGTAAATTATCAATTGTCTTTAAAAATGGGGAAATTGATGCAAGGGCATATCATCATCTTTATAGTTCTAGCCTCCCCTACTAGGTAATAAATGTTGGTGACCAATGTTTGGTAGCATCCTTAACCTTTAACATACTTTCATTTATTGTGATTATACCCTCTAGGTCTCTACCGAACCGTATACCTAGGTAATTAATTGTTTTATATTGCCATTTCAGCCCAGTGTTATGTGTAATTGAGGGGAGACACGAGTTAAGTGGGAAGAACTCAGTTTTATCTTTGCTCAGTGAGTATCCTGATACTTTAGCATATTCAGATATGGTTCCAAGCACATGGGGTAATGAGTTATACATGACCTCTGAAAAGATGACCACATCATCCGTGTAAGCTGCTACTTTTTGTGGGCCTGATCTAAAAGGAATTCCTTTAATGTCCGTGTTAGCTCTTAGCACTTCCAGAAGTGGTTCAATAACCAGCAAAAATAAGAGGGGGAGAGAGGGCATCCGTCTCTCGTACGTTGGTGTAGTTTGAAAGGTTGGGACATGTAGCCGTTGATTCTGACCACAGCTTGAGGATTAGAGTAGAGAGCTAGCATTATACAGATGAAATCGTCTCCCAGCTTGAATTTACAAAGGGCAGCTCTGAGGAAGGTCCAAGGGACCTTCTCACAAACTTTTCTACATCCAGAGCAATGGCTGCAGCGGGAGAGTTTAGCAATTTGGCTTTGTCGAGGACATGGCAGAAAGTCCTGATATCACAGCCTAGTCTTCCTTTAAGGAATATTGTCTGTGTTTGGTGAATTAAAAGGTTGAAGAACCTTTTCTAATCTGATAGCCAATATTTTAGCATAGATTTTCCAATCTAAATTTAGTAAACCAATTTGGTGGTAATTTTTTACGTCTAAGAGGTCTTTACCCTCTTTTGGACTCACAACTATTGTCACCATGGAGGCAGAGCCTTGGATGTTATTCTTTTCGACAAAGTGTGAAAACAGGTTGTGTAAAGGCATGAGGATAGAGGAGGAAAAATCCTTGTAAAACTCACTTGTAAAACAATCCTGCCCTGGGGACTTTCCTAATTTTATTCCCTGAATGGCCTGTAATATCTCATAATGCGTTATAGGTTTGTTAAGAAGCTCTCTGGATTCTTCATTTAGTTTTGGAAGAGAAGGTTTATCTAAGTTGATACAAGATTCTATTTCAATGTGAGTATCGGGGTGATACAGCTTTTCATAGAAGGATCTAAAGGCTTCCAATATCTCATCAGGAGACGCAAGCTTACGACTCGCGTCAGTCTTAATGGCTGAGATATTTTAGTTTATTTTTCCCAAACTTCAGATAATTGAAGAGATCTTTCCCTGCCCTGTTCTTACTAATCAGCTTTTCAGCTTTCCTAACTGCCATCCATGTATGGTCTCCGCTACTCAAGAGTTTGAGAATTGTATTAAATTTGTATTTAAGACTCTTTAGTTCAGGCAGGGCTGCTGATCCTCGAGTATGTCTAAGAGTACTTTAAAGTTTTTTTTAATCTTGATTTTCAACTCATTCAGCTGTTGATGATCCTTCTTATTCTTGGCTGCAATCAGGTTAATCATACAGCCTCTGATGGTGACTTTTAGAGCTTACCAGAACACTTCAGGATGGGTATCTTGTATGTAATTAATATAGTGAATAATATCCATTTGGATCAAGTGACACATATTGCTATCATCAGTGATAAGATCATTCTCCAGAGATTCGAGAGAGTTAGTGGGATACCAACATTTAGTTCAAATGAAATGCATGCATGATCCGAGATTAAAATCGGTTCAATGTTTGGAAACAATGTGTTTTCCTGTAAATAATCAATCCTTGAGTAGGAGTCGTGTGGGTATGAGTAGAAAGTGTATTCATTTCCAGTGGGGTTGCGGATTCTCCAAGCATCAATCAGTTTGTGTGATTTGCATGAATTTAGGAGTTGTGTATGTGATCTGGCGGGTCTAAACTTCACATTGGAGAGCCTATCTAAGGTGCCATTCATAGGGAGACTGAAATCGGCACCCAGATCAATACCATTATTTTTAGGCAGGTCGGATAAAACATGGTTAGTATTAGACCAAAAGGAGGGCTCATCATTATTTGGGTCATATATGTTGACCTCGAAGTAAGCTGAACCATCCTTCTTCACTGAGATAATTACCCATCTACCCAATTGATCGCATTGGTATAGAGCGCTGAAATATTAGATTTTTTATACATGAGAGTAATAACCCCATTTTTTTGTGTGTGCTGAGGAGCTAAAACAATCATTAATCCAAGTATAATTGAAGGTTACTGCAGCTCTAGACCCTATTCTAGTTTCCTGAAGAATATCACCTCGAAGTCTGTGACAATAGTCCAGTATTTTTTCCCGTTTAATAGGGTGATTCAAACCTTCTGTATTGAGTGAGAGCACTTTTTAGGGATTGCTGAACATCAGCTGACATGTCTCAAAATTATGGTCTGTAAAGGGAATACTGAAACTGACTTGTTATCAAGGAGGTGCAGTGTTTTACACAGTCGCTGTATTAATGCATTTTGATAGGTACGACACAAACGTGACCTGGCACAATATATAATATGCTGAATAAACAAGAGTTCAAAAGGAAGAAATTCAGAGTAGAGGGAAAGAGGATATACAGAGAGAAGAGTAACAAGCATTTGCAATGCAATATGTCTCGCATTCACGCGAGTTTGAGCTATTGGCATTGTAAATGACTGCCTTTTATTTATGTTTTGGGTTTTAAAACGTAAATAAAAGGCATTGTCATTTACAATACTAATAGCTTAAACTCTCGCAAATGCGAGACCTATTACATTGCAATAAAGGGCCTTCTCGACCGCTTGTTAGATTGTAAATATCAGAGGAAGAGACCGGCCTGCGACGTCTTCAAAGTAGTGATAAATAGTGCAGTGAAGAAGATGTGTAAGTGTTGTAAATTACACAGACACAAAGTGTGAAGTGAGAGTTGCATATGATCCGAGCTATAAACACTAACAAAGCGCTCCAACACCTATCGGTCTGGGATTACACTATTGCGGCTCAGGAAGAAGACCGGGGGGGGCTATTTCCTGCCCTCTCCATGATTTGAGTGTGCAGTGTGCCATTGCGTAATGTCATTGCTATCTTTGGCCTAATAAAAAACACTCCAGATGTAGTAGGGCCCTGTCTTCACCTCCTGGTGCAGGGCGGGCTGTGCTTTATGGCAGGCATGGAGAGAGAGAGAGAGCGAGAGAGAGAGAGAGGGAGGGAGGGAGGGATGGTCTCGGCTGCAGCTCTGGCCTCGTACAGTGCCCCTGCTATTACTAGTGAGCGAGAGGTGCTGAGGTGGTGGTATTGGTGGTGGTGGTATTGGTATTGATGGTGGTGGTGGTATTGGTGGTGGTGGCGGTATTGGTGGTGGTATCGGTGGTGGTACTGGTATTGGTGGTGGTACTGGTATTGGTGGTACTGGTATTGGTGGTGGTACTGGTATTGGTGGTGGTACTGGTATTGGTGGTACTGGTTATGGTGGTGGCGGTATTGGTGGTGGCAGTATTGGTGGTGGCAGTATTGGTGGTATTGGTATTGGTGGTGGTATTGGCGGTGGTGGTATTGAACCCGACACGAGATAATGCCCGGTTAAAGTGATTGAAAGCAGGCGCCCGTGTTACATGGGTGGCCGAGCTGCTTAAAAAAACACAAGCGGTTTCAGCTGAAGCAGCGTATGTCTGGGCCGCAGTAAGAGAAACTCAATAAAGTAAATGGTGCTTACATACTAAATAACAGGTCCCGTGTAACAACCGAAATAAAGGGGCCAGTTGCTATGGGAGGGTACAAATGGAGACAAGGCTGTACTAAGGAGGGACTAACCAGCCTATTAACGAATCAGAAGGCAGCATTTACGAAAGACAATGACACAAGCCAATGAAAAATATGGGAGAAGAGTGGGCGCGACTTCTCTCCCACACTCTACTACAGCAGTCTTGCAGAGCGAGGAGTGCATGCGCGCTGCCGCTAGGCTCGACCTAAAAACAACAAACTCAACCACCAACCCTCCCAAAAAAGGCCTAACAGCCCCCTAAACCCACGCATCATTAACGAACCAGAGGGGAGAGCATCCCGAGATGTCTCCCAAGGCTAATTAACAGTTGAACAATAGAAACGTACGCTTGCGTAGAGTTTCCGTTCTCGAAATGAAAAGGAGTAGCCGCACAGGCGAACAACATATTTGAAGCATCATCCCATGTGGGCATAAACAATGGTAGCAATCAAAGCAAGTATAGGGGCACTGAGGAATGTTTGGTGCAAAGTTGTGTGGAAACAAATGGGCCAAAAGTCCCGTCCAAGCAAACTAGAAACTACATTGCTACACGAGTTTGAACAGGGATATGTCAACACCGACTTGTAATAAAAAAGGATCAGTCATTACCAGTAAGGTCGGTAATAGTGTCCAGATCCGTAGAGTCATTTCATTGTTCAGAAATCATCTCACTTACTGCCAGAGTTTGTACTAAACATCGTACATAAGGTGGACTATCACGTAGAGTTATGGCTAGTGGTCCATAGAATCCCAAAGCGTTGGTATTGAGGCAACTTGAGACATCCAGTACAAAGAACATCGATGATCCAAGCACAGCAGGTTGTATCACGCAGGTCCCAAAAACTGTTGTTGATGTTTTAGTGAGTCTTCTCAGAGTTAAAGAAGTTAAGAAAGTATTAGTGATCCAAATAACCCCATAGCGTGGACCATAATGATTCTCTGTGATTAGGAGGCTTGGATTTTAGGTATTTCTGGCTGTTAATTGCTCATGCAGAAACCAAATTTGGTATACACAGTCCTGGCGGCCATTTTGAGTGCCTGGCCTTGATAATCGCATTCATCGCTGAAATAGGTGAGGAACGATTATGTGGAGGAGCTCTGTGTCAGGGCGCACTACATAGGTGTCTAAGTGCAGTCATCCCCCAAAACTATGCTCTGTAATGGCATCCGAATCCGTAGATCGCCGCGGGAGCACTCGATCATGCAGAGCAGCTCCTTCAGGCGCCCATTCTCGCTGGACGCATCCCACACCCCCCTAGTAAACTATATTTCCTTAAGATTTATGTTTTTCGCTCTATGAAGCTCATAGCACAGAGAATGCTAAATGAATTGAGCATACCACAACAGATGGCTTGGAAAAGAAAGCCGAAGATAAATCAGCTATCATTAAAATGTATAGGGTTAAATTGACAAAATGGGGATCCAAATCTATTTTGCATAAAGAGGAGCCTTTAGCAGTTTTAGCCGAAAATCAGAAGAGAAAACTCTTTGAAGGAGTGTAAAGAGAGGTTATATTAGTACTTGGATGTACGAAGTGCAGCTGGTGAAAATAACTCTGGATTGTTGCTCAAATCTACTCTTTAGAAAGGAAAGTGATGACTAGTGCATGGGTTTAAAGAAGTACTCATAATCCTAGTAAGCGTTGCATTTAGCACACAATCCATAGTTAACATTGGGACAAATCTGGTAAACCATTATCATGCTGTAAATAACATTTCAGCAGTTAAATCCATGAGGGGCATTTTAGAGTAACAGTTGAGCTAAAAGATGGCTCTCTTCTCTTCCAGGGGATCCTCATCAATAGTCATAAGCACTTGAATATTCCCGCCCATGTGCGGGGACCCCGGAAAACATATACATTTTTTTTTATATGAAAACATTAAAATATATATATATATATATATATATATATATATATATATATATATATATATATATATATATATATATATATATATATATATATATTCCTGTTCCACCGTTCACCACTACTTCCTTTTCCTCAGGATCACATGACGCGCTTAGGAGTTACACAAACTCTTTTAAAGTGCCAGGTGCCTCACTCGTGCAAATCTAATTTAGACAGACATAGAGAAAATACTTCACGGCTATCTTACATGAAAACTGTGCAAATTCAGCAAAAAATAATATTATTACATTTAATTGTCTATACAGGATTAGATGTTAATATGACATTTATGTATATACTAAAACCAATCTGTATATAAATATTAAATACATAAAGAGGTAGAATATAAATAATTCAACAAAGTTAAAAGGCATATTAAACTTTTTTAAATTTCTATATCAAAATTGAATGATACTAAAAAAAGCCCATAAATATATTTGTAAAATACATAGCTCTTATAAAAATATTTTTGTTGATAAAAAAATGTTACCCTTTTTGCTGATCATGAGTATTATCGTCCTAGCACAATTCTTTTTCATTTAGCCAGTATAACTCATCTCATAGTTTGTCTAAAAAGTGCTAAAAAAGTGCTTATGTAAAATTATCGTGTTTTGCCAGGAACAACCCCTGTCCCATGGCTATTTATTAACTAAATTTTTTAAAAAACTTTTATTTTTAGGGAACTATAAAGAATTTGAATCAAAATCCAGTTTCCCTTTTTGGATATGTAGCATAAATGCTAATAGGCAACTGAAAGATGTTTACATAATGATTCTGATCAGGATAGTTTAAAAAAAGAATTTATATATATACAAATTGTCGTGTAATAGATGCAGACATATGGACATAGGACACATGAGGGAATGCTGGTATATGAGGGATGGTATTATTATAGACATCTAATTTAATATAACCATGTGTGAAAATCCTCACTCGAGTTGTGTCCATTGGGGGTCTTGGTATCAGGTTCTATGATATACTGGGTTTCCAAGCGTCTTAATTTTGCTTCCCTATTTCCCCCTCTCCTCAAAGCTGGGATCAAGTCAATCAGAAAATATAAGTGCTCCAAATTGCTGGCATGCTTATCCTTGAAATGTCGTGCAATTGGGTATGTGTGATCATTGTTAGTGATTGCTCTCATGTGCTGCAGTATACGTTTGTATATATATACACACATACATACATATACACTTCACCTCCTCCGTGCACTCTCGGACGGGTGCTCCTCAGCGGGGGTGCACCCGCAATTATGACCGCTTCCAACCGCGTGCTGTTATGTACGAAATGAAGCACTCACGGGGGTGAATTCAACCGTAGTTTATTTAGGAACTCAAAACCTAAATAAACTACGGTTGAACTCACCCCCAAGAGTGCTTCATTTCGTACATAACAGCACGAGGTTGGAAGTGGTCATATATACGCCGATGAAGAGCAGACCGGAATCTTGCTTCTGGAAGATGATCTGGGTCTCTTCGTCTTCTGTCTCACAGGAGACCTGCCTCTAGAGGTAGAAGCTTTAACTTTTTCAGAAAGGACATAGAGGCGAATCCTCTCTCTGTCTTTGAGAGTCCGTCTTGATAAAGACTGGCAGTGTTGGCAAGCGTCAGGAACATGAGAATCCGGAAGGCAAAGAATACAGACAGAGTGGGAGTCTGATTTGGCCTTCTTTTTGCCACAGGAAGGACAAAGATCAAAAAGGTAAGGCATTTCTGAGAGATAAAAAGTGCCAAACTCCTGGAAAAAGGTAGAGGAATACTCCAACAGGTGTAAAATGTCGAAGTAAAAAGGTTTTAAGTGGAAAAAGAATACAATTTCTGACAGAAAAGTCAAAAATCTGTGGAGCTGGTTAACCAGGGTCCTGACTGAAGGAGCCGGAAAGAACAACTGACCTAACTGTCACCCCTGAGGCATGATGAGAAGCTAGGGGTCATGGCTGCCTTAAAGGCACTGTGCCAGTTTTTTATGGTTTCACTGTATTGACTTTCAGCTTTCTATGCTAATGAAGTTACAATGCAGCCTATGGGCTAGCAATGCCTGCTTCTTTTCTCTTTGCAGGGATATGTTTTCTGTTGTTCATTAAAAGCAGTTCAAGTGTCCTTTGGTTTCCCTGCTTTATTTGGATATGTGCAAAGATAATTTTTTACAGCATTGCTTAGCCTGTTGTGTTTGGAAGGCCGCATTGGTTGATTTAAAACAAACAAAAAAAAAAAATATATATATATATTCATATATAATTTTTATATGTTTACCGGGGTCCCCGCGCATGGGCGGGAATATTCAAGTGCTTATGACTTTGATGAGGATACCCCTGGAAGAGGATTACAGGTAAGTAACTTATCCTTCTTGTCCATATGCACTTCCCATCCATTGTTTACAACAACGTACCCTTTTCATCTCTGTTTCTAGTAAGAGGCCAGCATGATCATTTGAATATACTTTCTCAAATAAGCACCAAGAGAGTTTACTAGATGTCTAGCTTTAATATGAGCTCTTATACAGAGGTAAGGCATTATATGGATGACCGGCTTAGCACATCTGTGTCCAGAAAGTCAATTTCCAGATGTCTTTATTAAATAACCAGGCACTTCCAATTGTTGTGAGTTTTGTAGTGATAGGAATAATTGGAGCAGTACTGAGCTAAAGTGTGGCACAGGCCTGTGCATGCTGTATGTTCTGACAAAGAAGATTTATATTTTCAGTTCCAATAAACATTTGTGAGAACAGTCTAGTATCTCTTACTCTTGATTGCCTGCATATATTTCTAGTCTCATATCGGCACATGCTTTCAGGAATGCTTGGATGATCAGCGACATCCAACCCTAAATGGGTAACAATATGGTGCTGGTTTTCTTTGAGATAGCCATATCCATGCACTAGTGGAAAATAATACTGGAATGTGTCATGGGTTTCCCATTTCAGTTCCCTCCTCCATAGCTGCCCTTTGTGATAGCTGCATTCTTGTGGGAATGCACAACATATGCAGAGACTGTTGGTGAGCGGTTACTGGTCACTGAGTGGGCATATGTTGAATATCTATGTATTCTTTCAAGTCATGAAACCGAAAAGCTTGGGCAGAAATGTGGCCTTCAAAAAATACATCTCGACAACAGCTGAACATCTAGCAGGAGGAGGCAACAGGGCAGTTCTGCAACAGAGACCTGATCAGCGTTATATGAATGCTATATCTAGAGCTACGAAATTTTATTAAGTCGCAGGGATTTAGCACAAAGATATCCATTTGTCACTGTAAGAAAATGCATGTTTGTAGATATTCAGAGCCACTGTTTTGGGTCAATTCCATTTTGATAAATCAATGGTTTAGATTTATTTTCTTTTTAGTAATTTTATTCTCCTGAGATAAATATGGTATCTACATTTTCTTCCCCTGCAGAGCATTTTGCCCAACAAACCACACATGTTTCTATGAAACAGGAGAAGGTGCTTCTTCATGAGTACTTCTATATGACATTGCTTCATCACATGCAATTTCTGAATTATTTCTTAACGGAACGATTTGTTATTTAAACAAACCCTGTTTTTTTCTTCAAGATGTCTTAATAGTGTGAATGGCCTTTGCAGAATGATTGGTTAAGTTATCAACTTTATTATAACATTGTTATTGTTGTTCATTTGCATTTATATAGCATTGTCTGCCATTAGTGTTGCATTAAAGCACTTTTTAGTAGTCTGTGGTATGTCTATCAAAATGTGTTTCCTGCGGAGCATATCCAAGCCAAGCAACAATTGTTTTAGACCAAAAAGAACCTTTAGGTAGTTCTCAAGTGCCAGTTTTTAGGTTTTGCCTGTCCCTACCACCAACTCACTCCATGCCCCTTCTCCACCCTGTCACTAGTTGCCTTCCTACTACCTACATCATAGCTTGTTTTATATAGTCCACTGGAAGGACTTGGAGCTCTTTACATTTGTGGCAGTTACAGAACACAAGGACACATTAATTTTTACAGGCATGGGGAGGTAAATTGATTTGCCCAGAATCACAGGATATTGAGCCGGCACAGAGACTCGAACCTGGTTCCCCAGCTCCAAAGCCGGCAGCTCGGGACGCAACGCCACAGCCTTTCCATGCTCAGGGTTCCAGCTAACTACACTTTGACACACTGGTAACTGCAATGGGCATTTATCCAAGAGTAAAAACGGTATTAAGTATAGGGAAAATAACAATTTGAACTTGTTTGTACATATAGAGCTTAAAGTAAAAAAACAAAAAAAAGGCATCTTGCAGTCTAGCCACGTCATATTGCTTTTTATTTATTTTTTATGTTTTTACTTTAAGCTGTGTAGCACAGCAACTCGAACCGCTGTGCAACATTTAATTTTTTTTTTAAAAAGACCGACAAAGCCAATAGATCTCGCATAGGGCAAACCTATTGGCTTTGCTAATGCTTGTCATTAGAAGTCAAACCTTTCTGCACCAGGTGCACCTAACACACATTTAGCAAGACTTAAGGTTGTGCTTCTTGGAGGAAGTCTGTAGTACATTTACCCAGAAATCAGTCTATGATATATTGCTTAGAATCTGATGGTTATTTCTCTACTTCTTCGTTCTTCTTACAAAAGGTACCTCAAACTTCTTCTGTGCTTGGGTGTGCTATAGAATTATCGGTTATGTATTTGTAACACTTGTTCTGCATTAGTAGTTTAGTATCAGGAGCGACCTATCCAACCTTGATAGTTCTACCGTTTTGTCTCAAAAATTAAACTGAGGTGCTGCACGTCTCTGAATTATTTAAGACTCCTGTACCAAAGTCTCCAGGTAGGCTGAAAGGTCCTTTGCATTGACTCCTATCAAATTTGCTTCACAGATGTAACATTCCAGGTTTTGTTAACCTTTCTCAGTGAGGTACAGCTGTTAGGTTGGCCCGATTCTTCATATACATTTGATCTAAAATTGAGGCATGTAGAATTAATATCCAGTACTTATTTGGAAACAGTCTATTTTTCATATATTTGGTAAATCTGACAAATTAACGTTTTTTTCTGTTCGATTTTAATATTTCAGTCTAATAGCAAAGGTCCTTCAAGTAGATCCTCATCTGTTCTTTCTTCAGCTGTGAATAAGAGAAATTCTCATAAAGGAAACGTAGTCTCTGTAGGAACCCAGAATTCCAATATGGTGAAGGATGTGAATTCAGTTGCAGCCACTGGAGTATTTGCTGCATGCTTACCAGAAACTGACAATAAAGGAATTGATTTTAACCAGGACAAGACAGGTAACTAAAACATCATTTTAGTGGCAATTTGTTATGTGGAGATTTTATGCTTGATCTACCAGGTGTACTGTGCTTATAATAGAGATGCAATGAAGTTTGTGAACCTGTAAACCATTCAATAAATGTGTGATCCCTGCCACATTGAAAACCGAAACATTGCCTCCATTTTATTTTCCTATATGTGGAGAAACATCACATTTGGCAGATTTGTACTGTTAAGTATTCTTCCGGACTGGCCTGCTTTTTTTGGGGGGATCTTTTTTTCAACACATTCTTCCTTTCGCGGACGTCTCATGGTATCACGGGCTGATGTTAAACCATGCATGTGTGCGGCAGCAGATCACTCAAACTCCCTCACTCTCTTTTTCGGTCTGGGGCATATCCACCAGCCACCTTTATTATCCTTGCGTAAACTTTTAAACACACTCCTAAACAAATGACCTTGGGGCCATATAAGTAAATGGCAGGCCTGTCTGCCATGTTATATTAAATTATTGCTGCAAGCCTGTGCACATGTCCGAGTAATTGCAGAGTAAGTACTCCTCATCTCAAGAGTTAATAATGCAACAATCGCTGTATAATCGATAAAAATGAAGACAAAATGAACAATCTTGAGAATTATGTTCTTCTTTTACTGCTGAACGGTTGCCCAGCCAACACGTGTTTCTTCTGGGGAAGTACCCCAAGACTTCTTCAGGGCTATGAGGCAATGCCAAAGGGTATCCTGATTCTCTAAGCCGGTTGTACTTCCGTCCCGGCTAGTCGAAAAAAATGTGTGTAATCCAAAGGTTGCGAGGGTCCAAAGTATGGGACCAAGTAGTGGAGCCAAGTGTGTGCTTCACTCAAGACCTGTTATACTTCGGTCCCGGCTGTATAAGAGAGGTGAGAGTTCATAAAATGGCAAAAAGGCCAGAGTAGAGACCCTCCGATAGAGCCAACATGGGCAATTCTAACACAGCGAGTGCGCTGTCTGCCATCGACGATCGCAACTTATGGGACCGGAAGTGATATTAAATTATATCTGTTTAGCTTGGTGTTCGTCTGAGCTTCTTGTTGAAAACACCTAAAGGAGATCTATAATAATAGTAACTGATTAAAGGTAACGAGTTGTAGCTTCAAAAGCTAATAAATGGTAAAAATGTTTTTGTCCTAAGCTGTAGTAGGAGAGAGTTTCAGGTTATAGCTTCCTCCATGGAAAATGTCTCTTCTCTGAATCTGAAATATTTTGCTTCGGGAACTACATGAAATCCTGGATTAGCAACCAGAAACACACCAGTTAAATGTGGAGGAAATGAAACCTGTAGAGTTCTGGTAGGTAGCTTTAGGCATTCTAACCCACAGTTTTAAAATGTTTGTGCACTGAAGGCAATCTAAAAATTGGAGAGTGGAAGTGAAATGAGCCTGCCTTGAAATGCAACTGAATGAATTCATTAACACACAGTATATGTAGATGATACTTAAGAGATTGTAAAAACAAGATCTTGCTACTTTGGCTGCTTGGACAATTAATTAAGGGTTTTGCTCAGTAAAGATACTGTACTTGTAAGAAAGCTGATTATTTGAAGTTGGCGGTTTCCCACCTAATGGAATAATAACACAAACATTTCAGGGTGAACCCCAAGTCACTAAATTCACCGGAGCTCAACCCCCTAGTATCTATGGCACAAAGCAGACCAAGACTTAATTTATGATAATGATTAAAGTATTTGTGCAGCACCAAAACAGTAATTGTGAGAAAGTGCCTCTTTTGACATGATTACCCCCCACATTTTGCCTGGTATTGACGTGGCCTTGATTGTAGTGCACAGGGTCCCTGCCAACCAGGCCCCCTGTATCAGTACTTCTTCCCTAAAAACTATTTCACAACTAGCCCTTCAGGCCCTCCTGTAAGTCCCTAGTACATAGAACCTGGCTACCTAGGGCATGGGGACTGAAGAGGGTCCCTTAGAGACTCCTCACCTAGGCCAGACAGACTGTCTTTTTACCTGCAGCAGGCCATGCATACTGCATTGGCAATGTCGACATGGCACACTACCGGTGTGCCATGCCAACTAGCACTGTCTAAGATATAGGTAAGTCATCCCGCTAGCAGACCTTACCAGCCCTAAGGCAGGGTGCACTATATCACAGGTGTGGGCATATCTGCTTGGTGCCAATTTTCCTTACCTGCTACTCCTCTAAAACGCCCCTACATTTAGTATTTAGGTGGCTCCCCCAGACCTGGAAATTAGTTCCTGCCGACCAAAGAAGGACTAAGAAGACGCCATCCAGCGAAGCGTGAAGACGACTACTGACTTAGCCTCAGCCCTTCCGGCCTGTCTCCAGCTTTCAAGACCCTGCAAAAGACAACGCCTGCCCTGCAGCCAGCGACTTCCAGAACCTGAGGAAGACTGCCTGTCCCTTTGATAAAGAACCAGAACTCCATAGGACAGCGGATCTGTCCCCAAGAAACCTACACCAAGGACTTCTGGTGCCCTCTGGAACCGTGAGTCCTGACCACTCTGCACTTGACGCATCCGGCCCATGTCACTGTTTGCCACCGACCCAGAACAGATTCCCCAGCGATCCTGACCTCAAGTCCAGCGTTGTCTGACTCCACGACGACGCCTGCAGACTGAATCCAGAGGCTCCCCCGACCGCAGCCGGCTCTGTTAAGAAGAGTCCGACATCCCTGCACCTGGGCCTTGGTGAGCTAAACCGACAGTTCCCCTACGACCCTCCACATCCCAGCTTACCTCTGCTGTCGCTGGTCTCCCTCCTGCAGCCTGTTTGTCCAAAGCAAGTTCTCCATTTAAATGCATTGGGCCCCCGAGGTTGAATTTACACCTTGCACCCAGCCGCCCTTGTGGCACTGGTGGTGTATGTTTGGTGCTGCTTTGTGGTCCCCCGGTACATGCTCTAACGCCCAAAGCTTGCCCCCCCCCCCTGCAACCAATTTACCTACTTGCAAGCAGTGGGGCTTCGAGCTCCCCCAGTCTCCATTGAAAAACAATGGGGCAAACTCCAATTTTTACCTCTGCACCCGGCCGTCCCTGTGCCGCTACTGATGCAGTTTTGGTACTCACCTGACCCTTGCCTCCTGCTGACCTTTCGTCCCGAAGACTGGAACTGTAAGTCGGGTACTTACCTGTTTAACCGCATTATTGTTTTCCTCCATAGGATAACATTAAAATCTGTGCAAATTGCACTGTGCCAACTTTTGAAAGTTTTAAGTATTTTTCCTGCAGAATGTGTTCACCTTATTGTGAAGAGCTTGGTCTTAAAATAAAAAACAAAGCTTATTTGTATAAAATTGGCGTGGATCTCCTTTTTGAGTCATGTGTCCCTAATTGGTTAATGTTGTGCAATAAATGTCTTACAATCCTCTGTGTTAGGCCTAAGGCTGTTCGCTCACACTACCATTAATAGAGCAACTTGGGTTTGCATTGAGCCCTGTACACTTCTGGGCAAATCTCTGGACTCTTTGCAAGGTATAAGCACCCAGTGGTATACCATATACAGAGCCAGCTTCCTACAGTAATAAAGTGAAAACACTAAACGATAACAATTTGAAACCGAATTAGAATAAGAGAGTACATTTTAATAAAATGATTCCAAAACAACAAAAATCCAAGAAGGGAAACCAGAGAGATGAGAGTTTTAAGATGTAGGTAAATAGTTCCTAAAAGCACTAAGCACCAATGATAGCCTATAGAAGTGGTAAGCTGGGGCCTAGACACAATTTTAGTCCGACCGCGATGGAGTGCTGGTCATATACCCCAAGTGGGATTGTCCTTATCAAAGATTTTACGTTCTTTGTTTTATGGAGCTGAAAATCCTCCAGTGGGTGAAGCCTAAAGCTGTATCTGAATAAGGTGCAGTGAAATCGGACATTTCGGCCAGAAAAACCTGCCCTGAGGCAGCAGTGAGCTTGGCAACAAATGGGAGGATAAATCACAGGAGGAGCAATGATGGTAGGAAGCGGAGTGGTAAAGCAAAAGGGGGAATACACAAGATACCATCCCCACTCCCCAGCCATGCATCCCCTCCACAAGCAAACAAAGGTGCAGCGTAGCTGGTACTCTCCCAGTAAGGCACACAGCCATTACCCCAGTGACCTATACAGGAAGACCTCTGACCCGGCCTTCTAATATAGCAACTAAACATGTGCCCAATGTGGGGAAGGAAAATGCCAAACAAGTCCAATCAACAGCAGACTACATCCATAGGAAAGAGTGATCATAAGATGGCGGGGAATAGGAAGCAAGGTGGGTCCTACCCAAAGGATGAGAGAAATGCACCCCAGACCCATACATTTGCCTTTAGCTGATCATTGAGCTTATTAATAGGATATTAGTGACTTGATACCCTATGTAATTTCTTAAGCCAATCCTGTCCTGCAAGGATTGTGGATTGTCTCCAGTGGCGGGGAATACAGACTTTAGCCACTGCACGGGAGGTGTCTAGCTGGTGGCTGTGAATCAGGGATGTCAGTTGCCTCATGGGGATTGGCAGGTGGGAGGAGGGAGTCCGCATCGAGTGCTAATCATTTCATATTTTTAGGTCTTGCCTACTGAAAGCTTTTAGCTTTTCTGTAGTCAAAAGCCTCATGTGAACTATACCAAACACCTACAGCATACTTAGAGGCAGCCAATTGTTTAGCTTTGTCACTCTCATTTGCTTGCTTCTCATTCATTGGCTTGCTTTCCTCTTCTTTTGTTTCTGTCTCCTGTAGCACATCCTTACCATCCATTTGATTGGTTGACTTGTATCCTTTCACAGCTCACATTTAGGGAGCTTGTTTTTTCTTTTACCTTAGGCACTTCATAAGAATTGTGTTTTCCAGCTATCTCCCTTGTGTGCTGCTTCCCATTCAAAATACCACCCATGCTTCATGTTGCCCCCTCTCCCTCACTTGCTCTGTCACTTGTGTGCTGCTTTTCCTGTTAGATTCCTGCTCACCGCCTCACATGTGAGCCGTGTTGCTCAGCTTCTTTTTAATTTGTATTTAACCTCACCATGTCTGTTGCTCCTCCCACTCCCTTTTGCTTCCCTCCCTCACCTGCTCCTCTGTTGCTTGCCCCCCCCCCCCTTGCGATCCATATAATGCTTATGGTTAGAATGTTTTGGAGAGCCCCACAGTTCCCATTTGCTGCCAAGCCACTCTGCTTTCACAAATGCGCTCTTGCGCAAGTAAAAATAGTATTTTTTTTATTTACTGTTCCAAGTGTTGTCTACCACCTTGGGTGAGTAAAAATAATACAATAGCACCTGCGTCATTCAGTTGGTACATCTATGTGAAGTGACGCATGCACACTCATACGTCCCCATGCATGCTTCTGTCTGAATGATGTGGGCGAATGATGCATGTGCACTCATGCTCCTGTCGTGTTATTACCAAACAGCATTTTGCTTTTTGGTGATGCTATACAGCATTAGCAGAAAGCATTGGCAAGGCCAATAGATTACAAAGGTGAGACCTGTTGTCTTTGCCAGTACTTTTTACTTCTTCGTGGAAGTGAGAGTAATTGCTCGTCCGATCATAGCCCTACCATCAACTGGTTTTCTCAGACTCTCCAGAGTGACCACTGCATTCCAATTATGGCTGTCTTACTACAAAAAAGCGGAGTGTCCGGCCTGTTGTCATAGCCAGCATTTAGAGCTCAAGACAGCCCTGCTGCTTTTTTTTATTTTTTTTTAAACAAAGGGGCAGAAAGTATCTTTGGTGCTGCAGGTACAGTGGCACTAGTGCGGAACGGTATGAGGAGTCCACTAAACCCCATTCATCACTATTTTACCATCCTACCTTGTTTTCATTTGGGCCCAGGGCACACTTGCTATGCCAGCGTTACTTTGGGCCTTGTAGCAATGGCTCAAGGGAGGGGTAAATTGAAGCAGAGAAGACACCTTAGTTTGGCCTCAGATGGTAAGGAGGGGGATATGGCAAGATGGGAGCATTGTATTTAACAAAGGGCAGAGGAGACAGCCCACTTCACAAAGCAGTGGCTATCATTAGTGAAGCAGGTGCAGCGACAATGGGGCCCAGGGATCTGGGTGGCCCACTGCATCACAATTATGACTGTCTCACTTTAGGACGGAGGCCACACTTGCAGAACTAAAAGGGGGATAACATGTGAGCGCTTGTGTATTTTTGGGTCAATTATTGGTTTTGTTTGATACATTTGCTGTAACATTTAGTGTGGATTATGAGCTACAGAAAACATACCCTTGAAATGATCTCATGAACCCTGCGCTCAGCCCTGTCCCTCCCACTGCACCTGCCAGTCCTTGTCCTAGTTTTGGAAGGTGGCCCAACTTCAAAACATTTTGCTTAGGAGCTCCAAGCCAAACAATTTGAAAACCTCTGTGTTAAGGTTTGGTTGTGTACTTGACCCTTTCATCATTTTAAAGTCAATCAAATTAGTTTCATTAGGTTTTATTACAATGATCACTGTTCACAGCAAATCACAGCTGCAAATGAGCACTGAGCAAGTACTGTATTTATTGGATATTAATGTACTGTGAGAGTGGTTTTCATGTGTATTAATTCTCAAAAGATTGTGTGTATGTATCCACAAGGCTGTTCAGTAGGCTTGATTGCTGGTGCTCCTTCAATCTACCTATCCGTTGAGAACAGCCATTTGTCCATCACGGTACTGGGGTTTTACCCATGCTGCTTATCGCCAGTCCAGTCTTGACACTTGAGAACAATTTTTGTTGTTTTACAAAACAGTCACTGGTTTTGCTGTCCATGTGCTGATTGCATTGAATGATTTTTGCCAAATGAATCTGTTCTGATAACAGCTTCTACTTTGCAGGGATTTCTTTTTCAAAAGTAATCAATCTGTTGACTTTATTTGTTATAGGTGTACGTCGCAGCACCAGTCTTGATGTTATTCCTTCGAAAGAAACTGATTATTCAAAATCAATGGATTTAAAAATCAATGATACATACGGAAGGAGTAGTTTAGGTGATATGTTCTCTCCTATCAGAGATGGTAAGTTGACACATTTTGTTGTTCTTTCTAGCACAATAGTTTTTGGCAGTACAGTTGCAAGTTTTGTTTGCTTTTTCATGCAAAAAAATCGAGACTGAACAACCAGATACTGTTTACCATGAAACATCTCTAAACAAAATGCTGCATACATCTTTCTGGCGCTCTGTGTGATGATAGCAGTAAACCGGTGGCTCACATTGCCTTACCGTCACTTGATTCTACTCTGAAGCAATCTGGTCCAAGCAGTGGGGTTTGGGGGGATAGGGGGGCTGGCTTACTGCCACCAAAGATGGGCGCTTGACAGGGAGCTGTGAGTCTGGACTCCTCCATATGTGTATCCCTGGCATATCCCATCGCGTCTTGGAAGCCAAGACGATTACCCTTGAGGCTGCAGGTACCAGGCGATGGAGCTGTAAGGCAATCAAAGACCTGGATCAGCCGTGCTGGCGGCTGTGCTGCTGGGGTGCTGTGGCCTAGAAGACTGAGCTCCCTTGGGCCTCGCGGTGGAGACGACTGCCAGATGATGGTGGGCGGACTCTTGTCTGGCCCAATCCTGACCCGCTAACGCCGTTGAGGATCTATATGCACCTTTGCAGTGACCGGGAACCTTCCCATGCACTCCCTGCCTGCTGTGCTATCAGATTGGAACACATGCAGTGGCTCAGATGTCCTGAACCCAGCGACCTGACAGAGATGCAGGTGCGAAAGAGACACAGAACCCTCACAACAATTGGAGGAAAAGCCACCATTGGGAGGAGGCACACACAGTACCATAACATTGAAGGTTTACCTGGCGCCTCCACAATGAGATTGAGTGCGGCCTGGCTGATGGCCTACCTCAGATATTTCACAGGCTGGCGATCTGCTCACATCTGGGTACTAGAGCTGTGGGAGACTGCCAAGCTTTGTAATATTTTAGTAGGATTCTTCTCGTCTTGCCTGGGATTAATGGACCCGGCATTTGCACATTGTCTTTCTTGGAGAGTATTGAACTCTGTCCTTAATTGATTGGAAATGCAACATGCCATTGCAACAGACAGATTTATTGTCACTGACTGCAGCGCCTATTTGAAAGAGACAGTTCGTTATAGATTCCTTACCTTAGAATTTCCCCCAGGCGTCCAACTGGCTCTGGAGAATTTTTCTTAAGCAGTACCCCAGCGCGTCGGTAGGTGGCATCGATCAACTCCGCGTCTGTTGTCGCCGTTGTGGTCCCCGGGATGACGTTGCGGTGCCTACTTGGACATCGCCCCTGCACGCTGACGTCGGTTCTTTCTTTTTCCGCGCCAACCTAGTGCAGATCTGTAGAGGGCTACCCCTTAGTCTCTTTTTGGCTAAACGTTTTGCGACTTCTGCCGACTTCTTTTTTTTTTTTTTTTTTTTTTTTAGTCTTTCGACTCCTGTTGCGTGAGGGATGTCCCTTCGTCGAACCAACTTCAAGCTTTGCGGTGCCTGTCAGAAGATGATGTCTGTGATGGACCCGCACCTCGTGTGCCTGTGGTGTCTGGAGCGCAACCACGACCCGAAGTCGTGCTCCGACTGCTGGGCCATGGCGCCGCAAACTTCGCTGGAGTGGTCGCGAAAGTTGCTGGAGGCCCGGCGGTCGGCTTCGCGTCGTTCCAGGTCTTGTTCGACAGGAAGGTCTCGAGACCATTCGCGGAGCCCCCACTCCTCGTCGCACTCCAAGTCGTTGAGGTCATCGGGTAAGTCCAAACACAAGAAGAAGGCGAAGAAGAAGCAAGCACTCTTCACCTTCTGATGCAACACGGGATTCGGAGCGTCTTCGTTCCAAGGCTCCGTCTCCGATGCCTGATTCAGGGACGACTCAGCACCTCCCCCTATTTCCAGGAGACGGAGCATCTCCTGCCCAGCTTTGACAGTTTTATGAGGCCTTAGACCTAGTCTTTGGGCAGCCTGACTCCGCTGGTGCACCTTCGGGCCCCGCAGGGCAGGTTGGGGGTCCTGGGCCTTCGATGCCGGTGGATCCAGCGCCTGCGGACCCCCGCAGATCCACACCTAGATCCAGATTGACACCGGTCGCTCTCACTCGACCTACCCCGGCGCTGATCCTGACGACGATGCCCCCAGCGCCGGTCGTGCCCCCGACCAATACCATCCCATCGTCATCCCCGAGTTGGAGCCGGACCCACGTCGGCTGACGTCCGAACAGACGCCAGTGGGTACTTTTGTTCCCCTGTTCTTCCCTGATGTTCCCTATCGACCAGAGGGTGGTGATGAGGACTGGGAGGGGTCGTTGGACCCTTTAGCTGACCAGCTGGGAGAACCGTACTGGCATGAGGACCTGGGTGATGCTAGTGGTCTGGACACTTCTCCAGATACTGGCTTGCTTTCTCCCCCTACCGTGGCTACGGAGGAGGGAGCGACCTATGCTGTAGTGGTAAGAAGGGCGGCCGAGGCCTTGTGCCCTCTTCGGTGGCAGTCAGGACTAATCTCCTGCTGGAGGTGGTTCAACCTACGGCATCCACTTCTGAACCCCTATTGCCGTTTAACGAGGCCCTCACTGATGTCCTCCTGGGCACATGGTCCAAGCCCAATACAGGGGCTCCTGTGGAGAGGGCGATTGCCCTCCCCCCGGCTCCGGGCGACCCAATGTTCTGACCCAACACCCTTCCCCCGAGAGCTTGGTGGTCCAAGCCTCTTCTTCCAAGGGCGTGTTCCCTTCTGCTCCTCCAGATAAGGAATCCAAGAAGCTGGATCATCTTTGGAAGCGTATGCTCTCTTCCTCCAGCTTGGCACTGCGGTCCGTAAGTACCGCGTGCCTCTTGGGCCGATACTCCATACCATCTTTGATACGGTTGTACAGGTGCTGCCTCAGTGCCCGGAGGAGGCCTGGGCCGTTCTCTCCCAGGCAGTGGCGGATGGGAGAGACGCAGCCAAATTAACGATCAGATGTGGACTGGATACCACTGACTCACTGGGCAGCACGATTGCCACTTCGGTAGCCCTTAGGCGCTACGCCTGGTTGAGGACATCTGGCTTTTCGGGGGATGTCCATTCAACTTTGATGGACATGCCCTTTGATGGCCGTCGTCTTTTTGGCAACAAAGCAGACTTGGCGCTGGAGCCTTAAAGATTCTCTGGCTACGGCCATATTTTTGGGGCTCGCTGTGCCTTCTCGCCCACTCCAGTCTGCTTTTCGTCCCTTTCGTGGCTACGAAAGAGGCACACAACCATGTCCGGCCAGTCTAGCGACCTACTCATGCAAGCTGCCCAGCCTCAGCCTGGCCGCAGACATGGGACCCAGCGACCTTGCAGGTATGGGAGCCAGCGGGCGGGCCAGGCCACCCTTCCCACCCCCTGCCCCCCCTGCATCAGCCTCCATACATTCCTAGTCCGAAATTTCAGGCCCATCAACGACCAGTGGGAGGCAGGATTCACCATCACCTCTTCCACTGGCAATTCATCACGTCGGACACATGGGTTTTGGAAATGGTCCGAAGGCTTCGAGACTACCCCTCCCTCCATGACACCGTCTTTCGATCGCATGTCGGAGGATCATTTGGCACTTCACCAGGAAGTTTCAGCTCTCTTGGCCAAGGGTCCCAGCGCCAGAAGTAGGTTGTGATTGCTATTCCCGCTACTTTCGGGTTCCCAAGAAGGACAAAGGCCTGCATCCTATTCTAGACCACAGGGCCCTTAACTCCTTCCTCCGGAAGGAGAAGTTCAAAATGCTCACGTTGGCTCAGGTCCTGTCTGCCCTCGACCCCGGAGACTGGATGGTGGCGTTGGACTTGCAGGACGCCCATTTCCATATTCCCGTCTTGCCAGCCCACAGACGCTATCTACGGTTAAGGGTGAGCCACGAGCACTTTCAATTCATCGTGCCCCCCCCTTTGGCCTTACTAGTGCTCCTCGGGTGTTCTCAAAAGTGATGGCGGTGGTCGCAGCTCATCTGCGCAGATCAGGGGTTCCAGTCTTCCCCTATCTTGACGACTGGCTGTTAAAGGCGAGTTCACCCCGGTTGTCGTCTCCCACCTCCAGACTACGGCGGACCAATTGCACTCGCTGGGGTTCACTATCAACGTGCCAAAGTCACCCCTGACTCCCTCTCAGATGCTCCCTTTCATCGGAGCTGTTCTGGACACAGTGCAGTTTTGGGCCTATCCTCCCGAGCAGCGAGTCCGGGATATTCGGGCTATTATACCGATGTTTCTGTCTCTATCCTGGATTTCGGTGAGAATGACTGAGCCTGCTGGGCCTCATGGCCTCCTGCATCCTGCTGGTGGATCATGCCAGATCGGGCTCTGCAGTGGGACCTGAAGTTCCAGTGGGCGCAGCATCAGGGGAATCTTTCCGACTACGTTCAGATCTCAGAGGGAACTGCATAACAACTGCAGTGGTGGCTAATGAACCAAGCTTGGGTCAGAAGCAGATCCTTCTCCCTTCCCCTACCAGATCTAACCGTGGTGACGGATGCGTCACTCCTGGGATGGGGCGGCCATCTGGGAGAGGCGGAGATCAGAGGCGTCTGGTCTCCGGCAGAGTGCGGGCTCCAAATCAACCTGCTGGAGCTCCGGGCAATCCGACTGGCACTGAAGGCATTCCTTCCCTCTCTCAAAGGGAAGGTAGTGCAGGTGTTCACAGACAACACCACCACCATGTGGCACTGCAACAAATAGGGCGGGGTGGTGTCGTGGACCCTATGTCAGGAGGCTCTTCGCCTCTGGACAACGGCTGGAACATCAAGGAATTTACCTGGTGGTTCAACACCTGGCGGGTTCTCTGAATGCCAGGGCAGACGAACTCAGCCGTCGGTGCTTGGTCGATCACGAATGGCGTCTATATTCGGAGGTGGTGCAAGGTCTCTTTCAGTGGTGGGGAGAGCCTTGGTTAGATCTGTTCGCCACCGAAGACAACGCGCAATGTCAGCAGTTTTGCACATTGGAGTTTCCAAGGTGGCACTTGCTCGGCGACGCTTTTCGTTGCGAGTGGAACTGCGGCCTCCTGTATGCCTTTCTGCCTGTACCACTTCTGCCCAGAGTGCTCTAGAAGATCAAGCGCGACCAGGCCCAAGTTATTCTTGTGGCTCCGGATTGGACTTGAAGAGTCTGGTACCCCGAGCTCCTGAGCATGGCCATCGATCATCTGATCAGACTGCCCCTTTGGGAGGATCTTCTGTCGCAGCAGCTGGGGACGGTTCTTCACCTGAACCTGTCCAGTCTCCACCTCCTTGCGTGGTGATTGAGCGGCGACAGTTGACAGCTTTCGACCTTCCGTCCGAAGTCTGTAATGTCATCTTGGCAGCCAGGCTTCCCTCCCCTAAATCGGTATACGCCTGTAGATGGAATAAGTTTGTGGCATGGCTGGGATCCCCTTTCTGCCCCTCTTTCAGAGTTTTTTTTGTTTATACTTTCTTTGGCCCAGCAGGGGTTTGCTCTGGGCACTCTCAAAGGCTATTTTGCTGCCATCTCTGCCTTTCTTCGGCTACCAGATCAGCCATCCTTATTCAAGTCTCCTATTGTAAATAGATTCTTTAAGGGCATTACTCATCTATTTCCTCCATCTCCTTTTATAATGACCCAGTGGGACTTGAAACCTGTTCTTATATTCCTTGTGTGTGCTCCCTTCGATCCTCTTCATAACTGTCCTCTCAGACGCCTTACTCTAAAGACTGCCTTCCTTGTTGCCATCACCTCTGCTCGCAGAGTAAGTGAGCTTTAAGCTCTGTCTTCCAAGCCCCCTTTCTTCTCTGGGCATCCGGACAAAGTGGTGCTTAGGACAAGGCCTTTGTTTCTACCTAAAGTGGTTTCACCTTTTCATATAGGTCAATACATCACATTACCGACTTTCTTCCCACATCCGCACCCTTCCAAGGAGGAGGAGAAACTCCACCGTCTGGACCCTAAACGTGCGCTGTAATTCTACCTAGACCGCACCAAAGATTTCCGGATGGATGATCAGCTCTTTGTTGGATATGTGGGTGCTAAGAAAGACAGGGCTGTTCAAAAACATACAATCTCGCGATGAGTTGTCCTTTGCATAAAAATCTGCTACGCTCTAGCTAAGAAAGATCCTCCTGTGGGGCTGCGTGCTCACTTCACTAGGGCTACGGCAGCAACCAGTACATTGGCTCGCGCAGTCCCACTCCTTGATATGTCGGGCGGCGTCGTGGGCATCTATGCACACGTTTACCAGACATTACTGCCTGGACAGCCAAGTCCGGAGGGACGGCTACTTTGCCCGTTAGGTCCTGCAGGATTTTCTGTCGTGAACTTGGTTCGCAGTACCTCCTCCGGTGATGGTATTGCTGGGGTATCTATTTCTAATGTAAGGAATCTATAACTAACTGTCTCTTTCAGATGAATAAGTTACTTACCTTCGGTAACGATGTATCTGTAAGAGACATATGTTAGTTATAGATTCCTTACTGCCACACCCATCCTCCCCGCGAACTGATTTCTAGGGATAGGGGCTCCCTTACAGGGCCCTAGTTGCAGCACACCAGTGGTCAGTGTCTTGCATGGCTCTGCGCTTCTGGCATGTAAAGTTGTGTCAGAATTGACGTCAGCGCGCAGGTGCGGCATCTAAGTAGGCACCTCAACGTCATCCCGGCTACCACGACGCCGACGACGGACGCAGAGTTAACCAACGCCACTTACTGACTCAGGAGTACTGCTTAAGAAAAAATCTCCGAATCCAGTCTGATGCCTGGGGGAAATTCTAAGGTAAGGAATCTATAACTAACCTATGTCTCTTACAGATACATCGTTACCGAAGGTAAATAACTTATTCTTCTCTGCCTTATCCTACAATATCTGAACTATGGGGAAATCGGGCACTAACCAGGCAAAACTAACTTTTGATCAGAAAAGACCTGCAACACTGTGTTCTAGACCCATCTTGCCTGTGGCGGAACAGTTTGCCTGTGGTGCTGTCAGCAACATGGATGTGGACATGTGTTCAATTGTGATATACATGAAATCAATGGTCAGCAGGTTGATATGAAAATCAACCATCTTCCCACCAGGATGGGTCCGATGAAGGAATGGTTAGATAGACATGGCGACTACCTATATGAGGCAGAATGGTGAATTTCGACACTAGTGGATGACACAACCGCCTTACTAAACACAATAACACGCAAGGAGCTCGACCTTGCTAAAATCACAGCCAAAAACAAGGACTTTGCGTCACAATCCCGGTGGAATAACATCAGTTACCGGAATAGCGGATACAACAAATTTGCTTAAGCCGAAGGCCTTCGTCAAGACATTGTTGGTTACCCTGTTTGATTGAACTGCCTTTTCTGACTGCCTGATTGTTGAGAAGGTGTATTGATCTCTGGGGCCCAGGCCCCCACCTGGCCTCCTCCCCGCCTTATGATAGCTAGATTGCTCAATTATAAGGATTGGGGCACCTTGCTCGAGAAAAAGGCATGCTCCAATTCCAAGGATTCTCCCATCTCAGTTTTTTCCTGACTTCCCAGTTATGTTACTGATTATGGTTAATGGTTTTTATACAGGGCGACAGCTCACTCCCACAGGATTGAAAAATTCTGATAAGAACAAATTTGAGTTTGCAAAATGTTGCAAAGACCTGGAGCCAAATAGTAAATAAAGGTGCCCCCATTGCAAGTTGTTTGAATATGATGGGAAGAAGCCAGTGCAGTATTGGCAGATCTAAAGCTCCTTAACGGACTGTAGAATCCTATTGTGGATTGAAGATAGGCTTGGCCTTCCCCATACAGAGCTCTGTGGGCGTGGCAAAGAAGTTTAAAAAGACAGCATTTTCTAATAAGAAGCCAATGTGAGGATCTTAAGTTGGCTCTGAGGGGGAACCAGAAGGAAGACTGCATACCAGATGGGCTGCCTTATTCTGAAGTGGGATGTAGGCACCTTTTGCTTGTAAGAAAGATGCTGTGCTGGCTTACGTTGTTGTATGACCAGTTCTCAGAAACTTTGCATTTCCACAATATCGAAGGAAAGTCTCTGGTTCTTAGACTGGGACTCCTGTGGTACAGATAATTTCATAGTTGCTGTGTCATAGTGATATTCCTTCTAGCCTTGGCCCTACTGGGGATGATCAGGCCTACTGTAATTATGGTAGTAAAGTCAATAACTGTGTGCAGAACCTAAAAATTAATCATTCTGTCTGTTAATATTTCGGACACATTTAATCTAAGGATGTGTATGCGAAGTTGTCCTTCGGTAAATCTGAACTTTTGTTGAAACTTGGACCGTTCCTGACCCTGTCTTATTCTTTTCTGGTTCTAGATCTAGTGCCAGTGTGCTCTTCTGTGAAATGAGTCCTACAAGTTGTAGACTTTTTAAGTACCTGGTTCAATATCACCATTTCAGTAAAGGACATGGGGACTATTTCTGATTTTCATGGGTTTAGGACATTAAAGGTGAGTTTGATCTTGGCAGTTATTTTAGGAAAGCACTCTTTTTCTCTTGGCAGAGACCGAATTTGTAATCCACCGTTTTCACTGAGGGATTTGGGCAGTTGGGATCTTGCCTCTACATTTTTAGAGCCAAGTTCCACTACGAACAGTATTTCTCATGGATGCGTGGTACTTGGTCCTTTTTCACAGAAGGAAAAGGGTGGCCTTCTTCATTTCTCAATTGAATTACTTTAGAAGCTGTACATCCTATTCTGATTGGGACGGTGGCCTTGCCGCTTTAAACATATACATCAATTTATTTACATAATATAGTGCCAATGCTGCCATTTTGTTTGTCCCTCACGTCTCTCTGGACCATTACTTGATATTCATGTGATCCAGCAAAAGGCCAGGGTTGAATATTTCACAAAACTAAATATTTCAATGGGCCCATATACATTTATCCAAAATGTCCATCCACACTCTCTGGACGATCCGCTGGGGGGTCAAGTTTTATAATTCACTTAACTTCTGATTAGTTATTTACCTGTAACCACAAATCGGGTTAGATTGACATTTCAATGCCTAACTAATCTTCACAAATCAACACTCTTTCCTCTGGTCGATGGACCATTAGTTGAGTTAGTTGATGGTGATATTAACAATTCCTTAACTAATTCACAGCTCTTAGTGAAATGACCACAGAATCTGAGTAAGATTTATAAGCTTTATCTAAAATTTCAGTCATAAATTTGAACGCTCATCAACTCAGATTTAACAGTGCAAACTCCATCATTCTTCAATGGGAGAGAGAAAATTCATTTAGCAAATGCATTGAATTACACAACCTCATTCAACAAATCAATGCATAAGAGTGGATAGATGTAGAGACAAAAGACACATATTAACATACATTTGCAAAGAAATATGCACATTTTTGAGGCAAAATGACATTTACCTAATAGAGTTGACCGGAAACCCACCCCTCTGGCCAAAGGAATGGTGGAGGTCTCCTGATTTAGAATCAGGAGACAAAGACTAAAGGACAGGATCAGGACAGGGCTGATACTTACTAGACTTTTCTACAAAACCCGACGCACCAAGGCGATTCCCTCACTTACTCTCTCTCCCTCCTCGATATTCTTCCACGATCTTTGAGTCTAATCAGGCTGTCGTTCTCGGATCTGAATCTTCCCAGTCTGCTCTCGCCTCTCTCTCGCGCTCTCTCTCTCTCTCTCTCTCTCTCTCTCTCATGATCTTGATGCTCTCTCTCGATGCAGCATACTCGTCTCTCTCTCTCTCTATCTCTCTCTCATGATCTTGATGCTCTCTCTCGATGCAGCATACTCGTCTCTCTCTCTCTCTCTCTCTCAGCGTCGATGAACACTAACTTAACTCAACTTACTCTAGTTATAGTCTTTATTTCTACATGTTTACTAGCCCTTCCCATTTAGCTCATTCATGTTCTCCTCTTCCCATGCATATATTGTTGCCATTGCAATAATTCATTCAATACAGGCTACATAGACGAGTGATACATGTCTTCTTTTTCTCATGTCTTCTGTCCTTGATATTTGGCAGTCATTCAGCTCTTTCGGTCACCGGGTCACTTCATGGATTCACTGAGCATGCGCAACTTTTAGTTATCCGTCGCCATTTTCTTTTTCCGTTATGCTTTAGCAGGCCCGAATGCACACTATTAATAAAGGAATCATAAACGGATGTTATTTTCTTAAACATATAATTCTCACTGTTCACCACCCACTTCTACTCTGTCCCATGTTATTAGTGTCTCTCTGGGCAAAAGCATTAACAACAGCAGCTTTCTTTTAAATTCAAGCAAGCAAATGCCGGGCATGCGGTACCTCAGGACCACATGTTAGTCTTTCTTGCGCATGCGTGAGGTTTTTCCCTCTCAAAGCGAGTTAGTCACGTTATCGCTACGTAATTCAAGTTTGCACATGCGCAAAGCGTTTTCGCAAATTAAAGCGGGTTATAATCGCGTTGCATTTTATACCTCATTAGTTTAAGCATGCGTAAGCTTCTCTCCCCATGTGTCGGTGTCTGGTGTATATTAGTTTCGTCTCATCTGCAGTTTTAACGATTAGTGAAAGTTAATGGAGGATTTCTCCGAGAAAGTTTCATTTTTTCATTTTCTTGAATCCTTGCTCCATCAATCCCCCCTCTGATGGCATTTTTGAGCCATCATAAAATACCCATCATTACCAAGTGCCAACTTTATTCATCTAATTTTAGTGTCTTCCTCTCTTTCTAATAATTCTTCGTTTTTCTTTTTCATGTCTAATTCTTTCATTTTATCATATAAACTTCCTTTCATTTCCTCTAACTCAATCTCTTCCCTTTTTCTCTTTCTTCCCATTCTCTTATTCTTTATTTCGGTTAACATTCTTGCTTTTGTTTTACTTTTGCAACATCTATATGTCATCATTATTATCAGAGCTATTATTGCTATCGAAATTACAGGTATTAGGATTTTCCCTAATAGACTACTCCCTAAAGTGGAAAACCAACTACCTATAGCAGAAATACTTTTACTAAGTCTTTCCCAGACACCGTCAACCTCCAGTTGGGTCAAATCGTCATGAATCTTTGTAATATTCTTAATATATTCCTCAATACCTTTACTTTTGTCTGGGATATATGTACAGCAATGTTGGACTTTCAACATGCCACAGACTCCACCCTCTTTTGCCAATAATATATCAAGTGCAAGTAGATTTTGTAAAACCATAGATCTAATTGCAACCATTTCGGTATTAACCGCTTCGATGCTCATGACGAGACCAGCTCGTCATGAGTCACAGTGGAGCTGTGCTCATGACGAGCTGGTCTCGTCATAACGGCTGCGCGCCGCCCACGCGGGATTAATTCCCCGCCTGTGTGGGAGAATTAATGAGTGGGCGGGGTTGTGACGAGACCAGCTCGTCATGAGCACAGCTCCACTGTGACTCATGACGAGCTGGTCTCGTCACGAGCACCGCGGCGCCGCGCTCACCCCCCCGCACCCATGGGGGAATTACCCCCGCAGGGAAGGGGTTAATCATTAAGAATCCCCCAGAAGTATCTGTCGATAGACGATCGACTATTGGTGACAACTTTCGTATTTTATGTGAATTCAGTATGACTCTAACTGTCGGTATCAGTGCACCAAATATATCACCTACTATTTCTGAAAAACTTGTTCTTATACTTCGTTTTAGTCCTTGACTTACTACATCCATTTCATTGTTCTTAGTTATGTGATATACCTTTGGAAATACTATTCCAAAATAACAACTACCATACCATCGCGTAGGCAACCTATAATAGGCATTTTTACCACACACGTAATAAATCCCTGGAAAAACAGGATCAGTTCTACCTTTTAGTCCCCATCCCCCCATTATTTGGAAGGTATGTTCACATTCACTAGAACCAATGAAAATGTTGTTATAGTCAGTTTTTAGTCTATGCAGACAGAATTTTCCCAATTTTGACAAGTCTAGGGACATCGCAGCATGAGTCTCGCCTTTCTTATAGTCCCCTTCCTTATTAACCCATGGAGGTACATGTGACTTCTGTTCAACAGCCTTCTTTTGAAAATCCTGCCTTCTTTCCTCTACTAAATTTAGAAACTCTTTTTCCTCATCACGCAAAATACATGTTAGATTATTCTTATGAGCATATGTTATCTCTATTGGGTTTGTTGTTAAGAAGAACTTGCCCATGAATTCTGCATCTTTACCACTAAGCACTGGGTTCAGGTTTCTTCGAATAGGGATTTCTGAAAATACTAAATCCATATTCGAATAATACTGCAACTTGCCTGTTACATAGAACAAACTAGACACAACACTACATGACACCCCATATGTTAAAGGAAGATGGTGATATGTCACCCCCTCCGAGACAGACGAAGGTAATTTCATGCAAACATAACAATTACTCACATCCATTATATCTACGTATTCGTAAAGAAGTTTAGTAAATACATTTAATGAGGAATCACTATTTGACATGTCATGATGATACATGCTCTCATCCATTTGCTCTAAATTAGTGGTAGTTCTTTTAGTAACTGTATTCACTCGATCACTTGTATTAGTGTTATTTCTGTTATTATTCACCATTAGAATAGGTATCACAACAGTTAGCAACAACCACATTAAGATTAGTATTAAAACACTGCACAAACAATATTGAACACATCTTCGTTTTAAACTAGATTTCAAATTTTCCGTCACTTTCGTTTCTGCCATTTTTGTATTCTAAAATTGATCAATATCTAAATTATTTCTTCTAAATTATAAAATATATTCTTAAAAAATAAAAATGTTGTGTGATCCCACACTTCAAGAGCTTTTTGTCTTTGTTCCCCTTTGTCTTTATTTTCTTCTTCTTTGGTTTCTTTTCTTTTCTTCTTTTCTTTATTTATTTGTCAATTTCCACCCCTTGTGTCAAAGTCTTTTCCCTTTAAGGTGGTCTCAATTTGCTTTCATCAATTCCTTCAATAGCAACACTTTCTTGTTCTTCATTCAGTTCAAGATTCTCAAAGTCCTCAAGGATGATATATGTCCATTCAGGAGCCTTATATTTTCTGCTCGGAACTCTCTTTTTGATTTTCGTGAAGATTTTCTTCTTGAATGTTCTTGCTCAGTTTGACTTGATATTTAATTTACTTGTTCTTGTTCTTTCCCTGTTTCTCTTCTTAAAAAATATCTGTCCTTTTACCCCACTTGGCCAGTGATCACCTTTTCTGATCCTCTTTGTTTGCACTGCCTTTTCACCTTCTTCGCCAATTTCTAACGTTATTTTGTTTTCTCTTTCTTTTAACTGAGCTTGTTCCGAACTTTGATTCCTTTCTTTCTGTTGATTGAATTTGTTCTTGATCTTTCAGTCCTTCTTTTTCTAACTCTAATTGAGCTTGATCTGAATTTCCTGTAGTAGATTCTTCTGTTGACTGAATTTGTTCTGAACCTGTCAGTTTTTCTTTTTCTTCTTTTGATTGAGCTTGATCTGGATCTTCTGTTTCAATTTGTTCTGGTCTCTCAATCTCTTGCTCTTCCTCGGCCCCTACAGCAGCCTCTTGAGACCCAGTAACTGGTGCCCACCCTACTTGACTTGTACTTGGTTGTTCGTCAACAATGCGTTCTTCAGAGTCTGTTTCTCTGATTTCTTCGACTTCACAACTTTCAGCTTCTGGTTCTTCTCTTTGTTCTAGCAAAACCAAAGGGGATGATGGACCGAGTGTTGAACATTGCAAGCACTCACCCCCAGTCAACTGATCTGGGTTTAATCCATCATCATTCTTTAGCTCACTCCGCCACCCCAGTTCAGACATGGCCATATGCAAATCAGTCTGACCCTGTGCCTCATTGGAACAGTCCAGCCCGAACTGCCAAGCCATGTCTTCCCTGGACCGGAAACAAGCATCCTGGGACCGGTTTCTGGCTTACAGCCGTCATCAGCCAGGCTATCTTGAATCCAGTGGCAAAGTGAGCAAGGGACCCACGTCTGGGCATACCCTGCCAACTTCTCTTTGTTCTACCAGTTACTGCTCTTGTCGTTCAGGTGGACTTGGGACTCTTTGTGTATGACTAGCATGGATCCAGTTTGGCAAGCCAGCACACTTCACTGCTGTCGTCGTGACCAATATAACTTGATGAGGTCCTTTCCACCTGGGTTCTAAACACTATTTTCTCGTGTGCTTCTTTACCACAACCCAGTCTCCTGGACACAAATCATGAGCTTGATTCGGCTGTGCTGCAGTTGCATCTTCTCCAACCTGGTGAGACACAGAACATACCAGATCAGCTAGTCCTTTACAATAGTCCAACACTAGATCATCAGTTATATTCATAAGTTTGTTTCCAGGTACAAATGCTTGTCTCATTGCTCTTCCCATGAGAATTTCATGAGTACTCAATCCCGTCCTTCTGTCAGGGATGCTTCTAAGGCTCATTAATACAAGGGGCAAAGCATCAGGCCATTTCAGTGAAGTGGATGCACACACCTTCCCTAACCTGGATTTTATTGTGCCATTGAGCTGCTCAACTACTCCAGAGGCTTCTGGTCGATAGGCACAATGTAGTTTCTGCTCAACTTTGAAAGCTGTACAAATTAATCGAATTATCTCATTGTTAAAATGAGGTCCTCTATCTGATTTCAAAGTAACTGGAAATCCGAATCTGGGAATGAGTTCTCTCAGCAGTAGTTTGGCAACTGTGAGACTGTCATTCCTTCTTGTGGGATAGGCTTCTACCCACCGAGAAAACAGACACACAATGACAAGGACGTACTTCAAACCATTGCACGGCGGCACCTCTATAAAGTCAAGTTGCAGTCTTGTAAATGGTCCCTCTGCCTTTCCAATTTTTTCCCAACTGACAACCGTTTTTCTACCTGGGTTCTGCTGTTGACATGTCAAACATCGCTGGCAGAGTCTCTCTGCAATTAGCCTAAACTTGGGATTGTACCATGTCTGCCTAAAATGCCTAATCATGGCATCCCTCCCAATGTGTGTAGCTCCATGATATACTCTTGCCATTTGTGATAGTAAACTGTCTGGCATTATCGGTCTACCATCTGGACACACCCATACTTCATCATCTGTTCTTCTTGTGCATCCTGATTTGATCCAGAGTTCCTTTTCTTTTGTATCTGCTTCATCCTGTAACTGTCTAACTTCATCCCATGTTTCAAAAGCAGAGAAAAACATTAGTTGGCAATTGGCAACTTCTTTTTCCAACCCTCTGTTCAAAGACATTGTATTTTGAGCACAAAATTGTGCAACTTGGTCAGCATATTTGTTGCCTTGTGTGACATAATAATTTCCTGACTTATGTGCGGCACATTTGACCACTGCAATTTCTTTTGGCAATTGTAGTGCTTCCAATAGTTCTTTGACATTTTTACTATTCCTGATAGGAGAATCTGAAGAAGTCAGAAATCCCCTTTGCATCCATAATTGGCCAAAGTCATGCACAACCCCAAAACCATGTTGACTATCCGTGAATATGGTTACTCTCAATTTTTTCCCAATTTTGCATGCTTTTGTCAAAGCTATCAATTTGGCTATTTGTGCAGACTTGACTCCTCTTAGACAGGATGCTTCTAGAATAGCAGATACAGTACATACAGCATAAGCAGAACTCAGTTCTCCGTTTTGTTTTCGCAAGCATGACCCATCAACAAACAATACATAGTCTGATTCTTCCAATGGGACATCAAAGATGTCGGGTCTGGGCTTTGTACACATTTCTGTCACATCCAAACAATCATGATCAACCTCCTCTTTTATTTCTTCACAGTATGGATCTGGCAGCAATGTTGCTGGATTTACTGTGGTGCATCTTATCACACTTACATTTTCAGCACCCAGGATCACTCTTTCATACTTAGTCAGCCGACTAGGGGTCAAGTGCTGAGTAAGAGTCCTTGTTAAAAGGATCTCGACTGAATGTGGCACAAATACCTTTAGGGGATGTCCCATTACAATCGATTCACTCTGCTCCAGACTCACACAAGTAGCAGCTACTGCTTTTAAGCAGCCAAGCAATGCCACAGCCACTGGATCCAGAGTGGCAGAAAAATATGCCACTGGACGTCGTGACAATCCATGTCTCTGGGTTAATACTGAAAGTGCACATCCTTCTCTCTCACAACAGAACAAAGCAAATTCTTTCGTATAGTGAGGCATTCCTAATGCTGGTGCTTGACACAGACAATCTCTCAGTTTTATGAATGCATCCTCACTTTCATCATCCCATTCAATCGAATCTGTCACATCCTTTTGTGTCAATTTTAGTAAAGGCTTTGCAAGCAATGAAAATCCACTGATTCACTGACGACAGTATCCAATCACGCCCAAAAACATTCGTACTTCTTTCTTAGTTTTAGGCAGACTCATTTGTGGAATCACTTTTATTCTCTCTGGTGTCACTTTTCTAACTCCCCTTTCTATCTTGTGTCCCAAATATTGGACTTCTTGTTGGCAAAACTGTAATTTTTCTGGTGACACCTTGTGTCCACCTTCTGCCAAATGGTTCAGTAAGGCAATTGTGTCAGTGACACAAGCCTCTCGTGTCTTTGATGCCACCAATAGGTCGTCAATGTACTGAACCAAAACCGAATTTCCTGGCATAACCAATGTTTCCAAACACTTTTTCAGGATCTGATTGAAAATCGAGGGGCTCTCCGTGTACCCTTGAGGAACCCTACACCATGACAAAACACGGTCTCCGAACCGGAATGCAAAAAGATATTGGCTATCCGGATGCAAAGGAATCTAAAAGAATGCTTGGCACAAATCAATCACCGTGTACCAATGTGCATCCCAAGGTATCTGATAAAGGATCACTGCTGGATTTGGTACTATTGGACAACAGGGTACTACTATCTTATTCATTTTCCTTAAATCTTGCACTATCCTATACTTGCCACTAGGCTTTTTAAGCCCCATGATTGGAGAATTACAAGGACTGCCCATTATCTCTTTCAAAATACCTTGTTCAATCATTTGATCAATTACTGGGGCAACTCCGGCTTTCACTTCAGGGCTCATTTTGTATTGGGGGTTTGTTCGGATAAATTGCACCTTCTTTCACCATTATTTTAATTGGGTCTACATTCGCCATCAGACCAATTTCCTTTCCTGAAAAATCCCACACATCTGATTTCACTGTGTTTTTCAGCTCATCGGGCAAACTGTTTTCAGTAAGAAGTGAAAACATCTCATCCACTTCTGTTCCTTGTTTTGCTAGCATCATTTTAAAAGCAATATCTTCATCAGGTGTTTGGAAAGCAATACCATCAGGTGTACAATAGATGGTACAGTTCATTTTGCACAACAAATCCCTCCTTAACAAATTTACTGGACTTGAATCACATACCACAAACCGATGCATGTCTTTGAAATTCCCAATATTCACTTCTATTGGTTTCGTGACTGGGGTTTTTATTTGCTTATTTGAGACTCCTACAACTTGGATAGTTTCTCCCGAGAGGGGTAGGTTTGGAATTTCTGCTGCTCACAGTAGAACGGGTAGCACCAGTATCCACTAGGAAAGTGATGTCATTACCTTCCACTTTTCCATCAACAAATGGACCTGACTGATCTACCGCCAAGGATGCACCAAGCACGCATTCTTCCTCCCCTCTCAGGCACCGTCATTGACCTATCTGATGTGCGCTCCTTTTGAGCCCCTTCATAACTGTCCTTTACTTCGTCTTACTCTCAAGACGGCTTTCCTGGTAGCTATCACCTCTGCCAGAAGAGTGAGTGAGCTCCAGGCTCTTTCTTCTAAACCTCCTTTCCTTTCTGTTCATCCGGACAAGGTGGTTTTAAGGACCCGTCCTTCTTTCTTGCCAATGGTTGTCACGCCCTTCCACATCGGGCAGACCATCACTTTACCCACCTTCTTTCCGCCTCCGCATCCTTCAAAAGAGGAAGAGAGGCTCCATCGTCTGGACCCAAAACGTGCGCTCTCGTTCTATATAACGCGCACACAACAGTTCCGGGTGGATGACCAGCTCTTTGTTGGCTACGTGGGCGCCAAAAAAGGTCGGGCCGTGCACAAACGCACCATCTCTCGGTCGGTCGTTTTGTGCATCAAAGCATGTTACTCCTTGGCTAAGAAGGAGCCTCCTGTGGGGCTGTGTGCCCATTCTACCAGGGCAACAGCAGCCACTACTGCCTTGGGACGCGGCGTTCCCTTGCAGGATATTTGTCAGGCAGCCACGTGGGCCTCGCTGCACACATTTACCAAGCATTACTGCCTTGACAGTCAAGTCCGGAGAGACGGCTTCTTTGGCCGTTCTGTTCTCCGTGACTTTCTGGTGTAATCTATTCGCAGACCCACCACCGGGGTTGGTATTGCTGGGGTATCTATTCTAAGGTAAGGAATCTATCACTAACGTGTCTCTTTCAGATGCACAAGTTACTACTTGTGTAACAATATATCTGTAAGAGACATTAGTTGGTGATAGATTCCTTACCGCCCCACCCATCCTCCCCGTTCTGCGAACTGATTTCTAGGGTTAAGGTCATCCCTTTCAGGGCCCTAGTTTCATGGCACCAATGGTCAGTTTCTTGTATGGCTCTGCGTTCCTGGCGTGGAAAGTCGTGTACAGAACTGACGTCAGCGCGCATGGGTGGCGCCTAAGTAGTCTCAGTGACGTCATCTCGGCGCTTACGACGCCAGCGACAGACGCGGAACCGCACGACGCCACCTACTGATGTGCAGGGGTACTTCTAGCGAAAAACTTTCCGGATCCAGTCTGACGCCTGGGGATATTCTAAGGTAAGGAATCTATCACTCACTAATGTCTCTTACAGATATATCGTTACACAAGTAGTAACTTGTGCATTATGATCCCTGGTTGGAAAAATGAGTGCCAGAATTCCTGCCTTAAGCAGAGCATCCTTCTGACACTGAAAGCCAGCAGGCCCATTCGAGGACTGGGAGAGATGGGTGGACAGGGAATCTACCGATCCTCAGCAAAGACTCTGTTACAGCTTTCCTCTAAAAGATGCCCTATATCTGTGCTATAGATGTTCAGGATACCTAGTTCCACATTTTAATGTGGCAGTCCCATGGCTGTCTTGGGGTGAGAGGTAGCTCTGCATCTTGTTTATCTTGTCTCATCACATTCACTTACTGTTGTCTGTACTCGGGCACAGACCATGGTGTAGACGTACACAACTACTGAATGATTGAGGTGTCAACAATAACTACATTTAAAACCCCATTCTCTCCCCCTGAATTACTTCATCCCTGGCTTGGGTATACATATAGCATGGAATTACACCACAAACTTCTATTCCATAAATGCCTGTGCTTATTTAAAAGCAGCAAAAGCTAGGAGTTTCTGAAGGTGATGGTAAATCTAGTCCCCTTAACAGTGGTTTCACAGCATGTGAACCTGCTCTGAGTCCAGCATCTACTTTCTGCAAATGATGTAGATCTATGGCTCATCCACCTCTGTTCATCTGGGTGCTGACAAAAAGATGAAGACCAGCCATATTACAGCTCTGTTATTCCCTGACTAAGCACACAACCATCACCCTGATCCATAAGTGCCTTCCTCATTTCAGTAGGTGGATTCTGGCCTCCTTGCTTTTTAACAAATTTAAGCACACATTTTCAATCATAGCCCTCAAAAAATATGGTGCAAGTTCCAGTCCCTTTTGTAAATGCAGTAACTGAGTATACCGCCCCCCAAGCAGGAGTCTGTGCACCACGCCTTCCTCTTCTACAATATTTTAACATAATGCAACTAATGTTGGGATAATCATGGTTCCTCTGTTCAAAAGAATAAAGCCTTAAGCCATCAAGTAAAAATGAGGGAAAAAAGTGAGCAGTGAAATATAATCAATTTTACGTTCTCAAGAAACATTTGTAGGTGGACACTTAGTGTGAGCAGCCATCTGAATAAAAGGGAATACAAGTCGACCTGTAATATAAGTGGGGTAAATGTTGGGATGTTGCTGTATTTTGTAATACCTTTTTGTTGCTAATGCTCCCAATTTTGCCCATATGAGTTTCTGATCAAACTTTCCTTGTAAATTGTAGGTGTAAAACTAGTTTTTCATCCAGTAAGATAAAAAAGCTCACAAAATATCCATGAAAATGTTATTGGTACTGCTAGATCTGACATCCTTGGTGTGGCTACCCCAAACATTTTGCATTCTCTTCGCCTGTTTTGCTGAGTTTATTTTTGTTGGCCTTAGGACTCGGCACACTTCATCATTTCTAACCTGTACTAAAGTGCTTGAGCTCACTACTCTAAACATGGTAGAATTGGCTTGCACCCAATTGGCACATTTAATTTCCCTGTAAGTCCCTAGTAAAGTGGTATTACATGTGCCAAAGGCCTGTCATTTTAATGCTACTAGTGGGTCTGCAGCACTGATTGTGCCACCCACGTAAGTAGCCCTTTTAAACATGTCTGAGGCTGTCATTGCAGCCTGTGTGCAGTTATAAACTGCCATTTCGACCTGTCAAAATAACCCTTTTGACAGGCCTCAACCAATCAATCAATCAGGCGTTTGTTGAGCGCGACTACTCACCCGTAAGGGTCTCAAGGCGCTGGGGCTGGGGGAGGGGTGCAGGTTCCAGTCCATCAAGGAGGGGGTCTGTCGAAGAGCCAGGTTTTGAGGTTTCTTGCGAAGATGGGGAGCGATGTCTGTCTGAGGTGGAGCGGAAGGGCGTTCCAGGCTCTGGCCGCGAGGAAGGAGAAGGAGCGGCCACCCGATCTGGTCTTTCTGGTGCGTGGGACCACGGCGTAGGAGAGCTGGGCTGATCGTAGGGTCCTTCGGGGTGCGTGGAATTTGAGTCAGCTGTTCAGGTATGCTGGTCCGGTGTCGTGGAGGGCCTTGTGTGCGTGGGTGAGCATCTTGAAAGTGACTCTAGCCTCGATGGGGAGCCAGTGGAGTGTGCGCAGGTGCTGGTAGATGTGGCAGTGTCTTGGCAGGTTGAGGACCAGTCTTGTGGTGGCGTTCTGGATGTTCTGTAGCTTGCCGGTGAGGTTTTTGTTTATTCTGGCTTAGAGTGCGTTGCCGTAGTCGAGTCTGCTGGTGACCAGGGCGTGAGTGACGGTCTTTCTGTGTTCGAGGGGGATCCATTTGAAGGTCTTACGTAGGAGGCGGAGGGTGTGGAAGCAGGAGGACGAGACGGAGTTGATCTGGCGGTCCATTTTGAGCTCGGAGTCCAGGATGATTCCCAGGTTGCGTGCGTGGTCCGTGGGGGTGGGCGGGCTTCCGAAGGCGGGGGGCCACCAGGTGTTGTTCCAGGTGTCTGGGTTTGGGCCCATGATGAGTACTTCTGTTTTGTTGGTGTTTAGTTGTAGGCAGCTGTTTTTCATCCATTTGGCGACGGCTTCCATGCCTTCTCAAAAGTTTTGTCTGGCGGTGTTGGGTTCGTTGGACAGGGAGAGGATGAGTTTGGTGTCGTCTGCGTATGACACAATGTTCAGTCCATAGGTTCTGACGATGGGGGCGAGCGGAGCCATGTAGACGTTGAAGAGCGTAGGGCTGAGGGAGGACCCCTGGGGGACTCTGCAGGTGATTGATGTAGGGTCCGAGAGGAAAGGGGGGAGTCTGACCTGCTGCGTTCTGCCGGAGAGGAAGGAGCGGATCCAGTCGAGAGCCTTGTCCTGGATCCCTGCGTCGTGGAGTCTGCGTATTAGGGTGCAGTGAGAGACTGTGTCAAACGCTGCTGAGAGGTCGAGGAGGATGAGGGCTACTGTTTCTACTTTGTCCAGTAGGGTGCGGATGTCATCTGTTGCGGCGAGGAGAGCAGTTTCCGTACTGTGGTTTTTTCTGAAGCCGGATTGGGAGGAGTCGAGGATGTTGTGCTCTTCGATGAATGTGGCGAGTTGGCTGTTGATGGCTTTCTCGATGACTTTCGCCTGGAACGGGAGCAGGGAGATGGGTCTGTAGTTTTTGAGGTCGGTGGGGTCCGCCGAGGGTTTCTTCAGAAGGGGGTTGACCTCGGCATGTTTCCAGTCGTCTGGGAACGAGGCAGTCGCCAGGGAGCGGTTGATGGTGTGGCAGAGCATGGGTGCGAAGGCTCTGTTGAAGATGTGGTGGGGGCAGGGGTCCGTGGGGGCCCCGGAGTGGATAGACTTCATTTGTCTTCAGTGTGTCTTCGGTGGTGAGGGCTGTCCAGTTGTCAATCGCTGGCTTCAGGGTTTCGGGGGTGGTTGGTGAGGGTTCAGTGTGTTCGTTGTCTTCGTCGAAGTTGTCGTAGATGCTCTTGATTTTGTGGTGGAAAAAGGTGCTGAGTTTGTCGCAGAGGTCTTGTGAGGGAGGGATGTCAGTAGACTCGCTGGTGGGTTGGGCGAACACCTTGATGATGTTGAAGAGTTCTTTGCTGTTGTACGTGTGTGTGGAGATTCTGTCTTCAATCGCTTTTTTCCTCGTTTTTCTGATGAGTTGGTGGTGGGCGTTGGTGGCGGCTCTGAAGTTGTTGTGGGCTTCTGTGGATTTGGTGTTCCTCCAGGCCTTTTCGAGGTGGCGGCAAGTGCGTCTGGGCTCTCTCTTCTTGTTTTTCTTGAGGGGGGGGCTATGGTGTTGGCGCTGTCGGAGATCCATATGTGCAGGGTTCGGGCTGCGGTGTTGGGGTCGTCGTTTTCCGCAATGGTTGGGGTGGAGTTGCTGAGTGAGGAGGTGAGCTGGTCGTCGGTGATTCTGGTCCAGTTTCTTTGTGGGAGCAGGTGCTGGTGTCTGTGGATGGTGGGTGTTCTGAAGGTGAAGTGGACGCATCGATGGTCAGTCCATGGGAGTTCGGTGGTGTGGCTGAAGGTGATGGAGTTTCCTGTTGTGAAGAGGGGGTCGAGGGTGTGTCCTGCTGAGTGCGTGGGTTCGGTCACGATCTGGCGGAGCCCAATGTTGTGGAGGTTGTCCAGGAGGGATGTGGTGTTGGGGTCCAGTTGGTTGTCGAGGTGGAAGTTGAGGTCTCCCAGCAGGGTGTAGTTGGTGGATGCGATGGCATGCAGGGAGATGATGTCCGTGATGGAGTTGGCGAAAGGTCCAGGGGGTCGGTAGATGAGGGTTCCTCGGAGGGTGGTGGTAGGGCTGGCCAGCATCTTGAAGTGAAGGTGTTCCATCAGGTCTGTGCTCAGGCGAAGGGTGGATTTGTGGACGATGGCGAATCCTCCTGCCGGGCGGGTGGGGAGGTCCTTCCTGGAGATCTTGTATCCTTGGGGAATGGCGATGTCCGGTCCCGAGGTGGTGTTGGTCCAGGTTTCGGTGAAGAAGGCTACATCCGGGTTGGTGCTGTCGAGGAGGTCCCAGATTTCGGTGGCGTGTTTGTGGAGGGATCGGACGTTGAGGAGGATGCATTGCAGGGTCTTCGGTTCGTTGTGTTCTTGTGGGCTGGTTGTGCTGGGTCCGTGTTCTTGGCGGTGCTGTAGGTGTGCCAGCAGCGGTGACAGCTGAAGGGTCCGTGGGTGTCGGCCGGTGACGCTATCTTGCAGTTGTTGTTGCGTCCTGTGTTGAGTGCGTAGAGTGCCGCTGGGTCGTAGCGTTGGCGGTGCGGAGGTCCAGGGTTCCTGGCGCTGGTCGCGGACGGGCGCAGATGGGCTTGCCTTTGGCGCGCCAGCGGCGCGGCCGCCATTAAGTAGGGGTCGGGGAGGGCTGGACAGCTGGGAGGCAAGAGGGGAACTGGAATGGGCCGGTCGTGCAGGGGGGAGGGGCCGCAAGGGCAGCAGCGGCGGGGAAACAAAACGGGTGGAAAAGGGCCGAAAAAAAAGAGGAAAGAGTGGAATAGGGCAGAAAAAGTGGAGGAAAGACACAGAAGGAGAGTGAAAGGGGGAGATTGAAATGAGGGAAAAACGAGTGAAGGAGGAAAGACAGGAGAGTGAAAGGGGGAGATTGAAATGAGGGAAAAACGAGTGAAAACGGAGAGAAAAAGCGGAGCGAGAGAAAGGAGACAGAGGTCCACTGGACCACCAGGGTTGAGGCGCAGGTAAAACCTGCGGGTGGAGGAGGGCCTCGAACACCAACACTCGGGAGTGCAGGGGCTCGGGGGAAGGCCTCACTTAATGGTGGAGCTGCGAGGGAGGGAGAGCAATTTCACTGACAATGAGTCAGTGGTCTTGCTTTTTAATACATATGTCATCCCTAGGGTAGGCAGCAGCCCTAAACAACCCTTAGGGTGGGGTGCAGTATACTTAAAAAGTTGGGCTTGTACTTTTAACATTTACATGTCCTGGTAGTGAAACACTCTCAAATTAGTTTTTCTCTACTGCAAGGCATACCACTCCCCTAGGATAACATTTGGGTTACCTTATTGCATTTTATAAGTCATAAATTTTGGATGGGAACAAGTAAAAATGTAATGTTTGGTCTTTAAAGAATTGTAATTTAAAATACTCTTTAATGGTAAAATCAGATTTGAAGTCACAATTCTTAAAAGACCACCTTTCGAAAGTTGGCATTTTCTTGTTCTAATCATTTGGTCCCTGTATTCTGGGTCAAATGACTAGGTGTAGTTGGCAGTTGGCCTTTGTGTATTCCTCCCAGACAGTGACACAAAGGGGGACTAGGAGTTGTCGGGATGGGAGGGGTGGAGCTGTCACCTACCACAAAGGAGTTGCCTCAGCACATTCACAATGGATTCCTACTAGTTTGTCATCTCAGGCCCCTCGGAGCCAGCGCATAGGAAGGAAAGAAGTTCAAGAACCAGGTGTGGGGGGGAGTCTAGGAGTTTCTCCCTCTTCAAAGCTGGCACCAGGTATAAAAATTGGACCCTCAGACCAACTCTTCAGAGCACTCCTGGATCTGTGGACTTTTACAAAAGGGCTGCCCAGCTGCCTGAACCCAGGACTGCCAAAGTGTCTCCAAGGGTCAGTTGGCTGACCTCCTGTTCTGAGATACAGGGACACAACCGGCTCATGATCAGCTTCTACATCGTAACCAGCACAAGTCTGTGCATTGGCAGCCCCAGCGCAGATGCTTCATCGGAACTGATGCAGCATGATTCCTCTCGACTCAAGTCCTTCCGTTGCCAGCTCCAGGCCGGTGGCTTCATCGGAACCGATGCAGCATGTCTCATGTGGATGCCGGACCTCGCATCGCAGCTTCTGATCAGCGGCTTCACCAGCACAGACCCAGCTCAACGCATCTCGACGCTAGTCTCAGCAATACGGCTCCAGTGGCTTCATCAACCCGATGCAGTGCGACGCAGGACCACGCATAACAGCTCCTGTTAGACGGGTCCTCGCAGCAGCACTCCATCGCGGTCAGCCTGAACTTGTGACTTACTGCCAGTCCGGCGCAACCAGATAACCATAGTTGGCGCTATTTGCTTCTAGTTGCTATTGCCTCCTAAATCTTTAAAATTCAATGTCTCCGGTTCTATTGATTGCATTTTGGTTTCATTTTCTTTTTATTATTTTTTACTCTACTGCTCTAAACTGGTGTGGGATTTTTCTTGTGTGGCGTTTTCTCTTTATTACTGTTTGAGTTCTGCACATATACTTTACACATTGCCTCTACATTAAGCCTGACTGCTTTTGTGCCAAGCTGCCAGAGGGTTAAGGACAGTTAATTTAGTGATTGTTTGTGGTTCACCGTGACAAGGATTGTTGTTGCTGCTTGGGAAGGGTTTCCCCCCTTCCCACAACTAACAACCCAATTTCTCACTAGTAGAACCTAACTTTTTGCAAGATTTTGCAAACTTGGGTCATTTGAAAAAGATGTGTGTTTTTTAATTTGACATGAATATCTTTGTATTGACATTTCAAAAATGAGTAGTGTGCATAGCTTTGAATTTAATTATAAATCCATCTTTATTTACATTCCATCCTTTAAACCTTGTCCTAGTTAATTGCCTCTATTTTCTTCTTGTAGATACTGCAACTTATAAAGTAAATGAAGACTTCATAGTAAAAGGAGATGGTATGCAATTTTAAGAACAATCTTTCCTTATTTGTGCTTTTGAAAAATAAATGCTTAAACAGATTACAATGATATAAAGGTATTAGTTCCTGAACTTGAGTAGTAAGTCCTATTTCAGTCTTATTTAGAGTATGTTTCCTGGTCTGAATTGTTGTCTTTAAAATTTGCAGATTGTCAGAAAAATACTTGATAAAACCTTTAATAGTGATTTGGGAAAAGATGTGCATAGAATCCAATTTGAATGGATTAGTATATTAACATGTAGAAAATCATGTAGAAAAATTAAGTCTATCTCATTGTCTTAGTAGTTTGATTATGTGATCTTATCTCAAGTGGTCTCTTCACACTAGTAGCTCTTGTTTCATTGTGTCACTATTTTAATACACTTTAAGAGCCTTACATTAGGACTGCAATTAGTTAATGTGACTTAATACTCAATTTCAATATTTCTGTGAGTTAGTGAAACTTGCTCATTTGGGAGAGTGAAAGCTTTGTTTTATCGGAACTAATGAAGTATGGGAGAATCATCTGACAAGGAATTCCCAAAACACCGTAATAATTCTAACATGCCTTAAAATACAGTTGAATAATAATCCAGGGCTCCAGAATAAACCATGCAAGCTTCATTTCCTCTCTTTTCTTATTACCATCTTCAGATTTCCTTTCAGTGAACAACCATTGCTTGCTTAACGCCCAGATTACTTGATGGTAATCTTCTTCCTGAATGACAGTAATAATAAGTGCCAGTAAGAACTCAAGGCATTCTAGCGCCCTGGCATTTTCCATATAAAAACGTATCAAAATATTAAAGTTTAGGCACCATATATGAATTTACTTTAGCTGAAATGCCATTCTTCATTACCAAGAAATGCCTAGACACTGTGGTGATTAGTGACCGTCTCGTTCTGCTCTGCTCCACAAATAAATACTCTAGCTCAGTGGTTCTTAGCCTGTGATCCTGGAAACCCTGAGGGTCTGCGAAACCTACTCCGGGGGTCCGCGACTGCTTAGACAATTAAATAATGTGTTTATAAATATAGAAGTAAACTGTAAAGTTGAAGGTTATAGCCGCTTAACCGCGGCTGCAATTCTGCCGCGGTGCGGCGGTTTAGCGCAGTGGGCGGGGCCGCGTCGGCCAACGGACGTGCGCAGCACTATGGAGGTAGTGCTCGCGACGGCCGTTGGCCGACGGGCGCAGCGAAGGGGTTAAAATGTTCTGTAAATTTGAAGAAATTTGAAACTGGAGGCAAAAAATTAAGTTGGCATAGTCAGATTGATTTTTGGCAGCATTGCAAATGCATCGAACAGTAGAATGGACAATGGGTGGCCTCAATTGAATTTAGAGGAGTATCAACCTTCCCATTGACATTAAGATGTTTATTTTATTTTTTATATTTGTTTGTGAATATTTAATAATTTGTGTATTTGTTTGATGAGAGCTTTTTCCTGTATTTGTAATATATTGTTTTGTGGTTCAAATCATCAAAAATGCTTAGGCTAGGGTCTCCGGCTTCCAGTAATGACTCATTGGGGGCCCGGGCTTCTGGTAATGATGCAGTGGGAGTTCCAGTAATGAATAAGTGGGGATCCTCAAAAGTCAAAAGGTTAAGAACCACTGCTCTAATAGGTAAATTCGTTCACCATGGGAGTACCTTTCCCGAATAGTTACATACAGTGATTCAAATGCTGGGCAGAAAAACATTGATCCCTTCTCATTCGTTCCTGGAATCTGCAAATTTCAAACATTTGCGCTGATTGGCTGTTGCATTTTTTTCTACAATTCCTTTTGCATCCCTTTTTAGTACTGGCATCTTTAACTGATGATTACTGAAAGCAGCAACTTATTAAACTGCTATTACCTTGCATGCCTTCTGGCTGTAACTCCTAGTTGTTTCTACAGTTCCTTTGATCTAATGACTTCCCCAAAGTTGTTAAATGGATCAAATCATTAGCAATCCAGTAGACTAGGGGCTGAATCTACTGGAAAGTTAAGATGGTTGGTGGCTCTTCCTTGTCCCTTATATTTAAAAGTGTTTATTTTGCCTGTTATCTCTTTATAGTCCATTAAAGTGTCTGGGTGCATTTGTGAAGCACCTGGCACTAAGTACTTATAAGTACTCCAGAAGACTCTGTCCACAAATCTCACAGTTTAATTGTCTTTAATGCGCTTTATGGAGTACGTTACAACAAAATATTACAGGATGTTAGTCTACTGTTTTTAGGGTCAATCTAATTAGTCATTGGCCAGTAAAAATCATTAAATGAAACCTTCAAGTTTCCTTTCGGCATGACACAAAAAGTTACTAGGCAAATGTCAAGCTAGCGTTACTTGCTTTTAAACATTCAATCACAGCCTGTCTGCAGGACAAATGCCCATTAGGTTGAACGGCTGTCCCAGCAGGCCTCTTTTACTCCAGTATTGGAACTTTCATAGATTCACATGCTCTTATCTCATTTATTAGCGCTGGACAAATGCAGACAATGTGAATATTGTTCTCCACGCCTTGATTGCACTATCTACAATTGTTGCTAGTCCTTTGCTTAGACTATTTTGGAATAAAGTCTAATGTTGGGCGGCCATCAAATCTGTGTCATGGATTTATTTTTTCAAAATTTTGAGTAGCATGTACCAAGATATCGTTGTTTAAATTCTGCAGAAAAATTTTATAATAGCAAATGGGCTGCAAAGGTGTTGTTCCCATACCTTGCAGAAAGCCCGTTCGATTCCTGGGGATTATCTTCTGATCTGATGCCCAGGAATAGATGTTGTGAAGAAGGAGTCCTGCAAAGTGTTTTTGCTTTTTTTCGGAACAGGGCAATTAAGCAATAGTTGGCAGGGTTGGACTTGTCGCCCCCCCCTTTGAAGATTGGATAGATAATCGCTTCCTTCCAGTAGTATGGTACTACCTTCCTTTGTATAATTTAATTATACAAGGGTGTTCATTTTCTCAACCAGAATTCTGCGTTTGGTTTAAATAGGACTTGAGGAAGCCCATTGCAGCTAGGCACACCATATGTGCGGCTTTTTTAAATAATTTTTTGTACCTATGCATCATTGTAAGCCATTCAAATTACGTCATATGACTTGATTGATGTTGTAGTTATTTTTTGGGGGGGGCGTACCCCTGAGGAATGTAATCCTTGATGATTGTTAGATTTCTTTCCACCTGATGCAATGCTAAGCCATAGGGTTATTTGCACAGTATTGCGTATATAGGTAATGAATCCACATAACTTCAATGATGTTGACATTGTTTGCTGTGATACTAACCATGTCAAGTTGGTTTACTGTTCTCCAAAATTCTCAGAATTGGTCATGATGTTGTTTCTTTGCAGCTCATACCTTTTGTACTTGTAGTAACTCCCGCAGATTCTTCTTCGGGGTTCTTAGTTCTCAGTGTACCTCTTTCTATTTGTATTCTGAGGGCTTGGGTACTCCAGTTTCCTCTGTTACTAGATGGAACAAAAAATGTGCCATGTTAGAGTAGGAGTCAGGAAAATGTGTAAGAGGTTTTTAAACAACTTGCTCCCACTCTTGTGTAAGGTTATCCTCGTATTTGTGCCAGTGTTCAAATAAGAGTGCGGAGCGTGCCTCAATGTCATGTGACTGTAATCTATTATTTTTTAATTTCCATTTTAATTTATTTCGATTCTCACAGTGTGGTAAGGCTAATAGAATATTTGCTTTTGAATGAGAAGTGGTCGGAGTGGTGGGTTTGTATTTAGGGAAAATTATCACTTTCTAAACACTGATCAATTCTATAATGTATAGTGTACTGAAACAATGGGAGACATGCAGCAGTATAATCCATTATGATATTGCTGTCTGTGGAAATGTCTGTGAAGGCAGGAGGTTGGTCCCCTATAAATCTTCTGTTTAGGACTATTGAGACCGCCGAGTTACACAAGGTCAAGATGTTCTCTCCTAATACGTTATGACGCTTAAGTGGAGTGCGCCCTGGTAGGCAATATTCAACAGCGAATCTTTTAGGGAGTTTTGGTCTTCTTTATCATGGAGAAAATACCTTTGCATTAAAATCTCCCGATAAAAGGATGGAAGCATTATTGTATTATTGTTTTAAATCTGTGCTCAATGTATGTAATGTGTCTACTGTTTTTTGCTTCTCCTTTAACAAAGGGTTTATATAGATGTTATCTATGATTAAAGAGGATTGTTCACAGCTAGGGCCAGTACTCGTTTATTGATATCAGAATTATTTTTAACTGTAAATCAGAAGAAACCTTTATTGCCAACTTGCCCTTTGGCTGACCTTTTATTTTCCTTTGATTGCATAGTTATTAAATTAAATGTAACCTATTAATGGGAGAGAAATCTCCATAGCTCCTGAAGAAGAATAATATGAAATTGTTTCCAATAGGACAACACGTCTTGATTTTGAATGATGTTCAGTAGGTCTCTAACATTCCATGAACAAAGGTTTAAGGAACTGGTAGTTGAGGAACTGGGTAAATAATATAAAGACTGATCTTTCATTCAATTCGCTGTTGAGTTAATTAATCCTGGCAACAACTGGCTCCAGTCTTTAATTTAAGCTGACTTGATCCTTTACCGCATTACATTGCCTTCCAAAGGGTTGTGAGGAAGAGATCAGTAAGTTTGATGGCCTGATTTTGAAGACACTTGTAGTTTTGCCAAAAGCACTTCTCAAAATTGATTTAGAAGACTCTCTTTTTGGTAAAAAGTTATTTAAATTAGAAACTGATTTTTTTACAGTTTACTCTGTTTGGTAATTAACTAACAAGCCAGGTAGGCCTGTTCATGATATTTAGAGATTTTTAATCCCAATGTTTTAAACATATCTTTTATCGAGAAGACCAAAGTTGAAATGTTTATGGTAACCCATGTGGCTAAAATGGGGTTATTTAATTGTGTCCCACGTGGTGTTAGGAACTCTATGGCATCAATATATGTTGGATTAAGATTCACCAGATGTTTCTTTTCTCTTTAGAAGTTTGATAATGTTGCCATGATTTAAGACCTCCTGACTATCCTTAGATTTATATTCTGGCAAAAACAGTAACTTTATTGTGATGGCTTCAGGGCAATTTTTTGACAAGCTTGAAGATGTGGGGCCCTCTGCTGAACAGTGTTTTGATTTTCAGTGGTATGATTGCTAGATATGGGGTGTCCTTTGACTTCATGTGCAGTTATATAGCGAACTATAATTTTGGACTGTGTTTATTTTGATCTTTGATTGTTTGTTACACTTAATTTCTGCGGAGCCAATTTGAATAGTGTGGGTTTCCAAATGGATTCTGGTCTCTGCTTGTATTAAGGTGAATTTACATAGCTTTTGCTTATGATGATGCTTTCTTCCTAGGGACCTTCATTTACAGAATCATTAGGGGTCTGTGTTACTTGATTTGTTGATTTTAATTTCTTGATCCGAGTTTCTCGCATTTGTGGAATATTGGAACTTGCCTTGTGCAACCTTTTCTGTTCCTGCTTTCATAATGGTTTTGTGTTGCTATTGAGCAATTGGGGGAATTCAAGGGGGTAATTCTAAGGAGAAGTTGGAGTTTCCAAAGCTGGCAAGTCCTCACAATTAGGAATAGGATGTACCTCAACCAGATGTTTAATTTGGCCTTGATGTGTGGTCTTGAGTAAGTGTTTTTTCTTTTTTTTACTTGAGTTTTCCGCAGGGGGTTTTCTATATGGATGATTTTCAAGATTGGTGTTTTGTGACGAGATATTTAAATCGTAGAGCAATCTTTGAGTTTAGATTGAAACATATACTTTTTTGGAATACTGCGATCAGAAATTGTTCGTGAGGTTGTATTTTTTATTGCCATTACAGTGGTTAATGCTGTTGGAAGTGAGCTTAATTTACCTATTATAGAAGAACATAAAGAGGTGTTTGATTTTGCTTCTACCTCAGACCTGGCCAATAGAATTAGGTTATTCATATTTTCTAGTTTTGTGTCAATGATGAAGGCAAAAACTGAAGTGTATTTAAAAGTGCTACTTGTATATCCAGTTTATTTGAATGACAATTTAGAGCTTTAATTTTGGCTTGGGAGTGTGCCCAGCAGAGTGGACCAGCATTCATCAGTTGGATCCGCTAAGATTTCAGGATCGATTTCTTTTAAACATGTAAGCCTTAGTGATAATGTCCGTTTTAACATCTGATTTGTTAGATCTGAAGTGAATGGAATTGTCAGTGTCTGTGGTAAGGTTGCTTTCCATTCTTCTTTCAAGTTCTTTTGTAACTTCACAAGCTTGACTGATTGCTGCAGTAGAGTGACATGTAGTGTTATTTGCCCGTCTGTGTGAGTTTTCTGTTCTTGAGATCTCTGCAATGATCTCATTATAATTTACTCCTTGTTTTGTTCGGTCTATGGAGTTAACGTATTTGTTTCCACTAGCTAACTATCTACTTATTGTATCATTGGGCCCCAATGTACCGACTTTTTATGGAGGAACTTAAGGATTCTTAGGGCCTATTTTTAGGTCTCGCCTAGCGACGCAGCGCAGCTGCTCGCTAGCGAGATCTATTGTCGTCGACTTCAGTTTGGAAGGGGGACAGGAGATGTGCACTTTCCCAGACAGCCGATGTGCACTCTCACGGCGTGTCTATGAGCTTGCTCCCGGACAGCACATGGGCACGCGCACGGCATGTCTTTCAGCTTGCGCCCGGACAGCCAATGTGCACGCTCGCACGCTCACGGCGTCTCTTGTAGGTTGCCGCTGGACAGCCAATGTGCACGCTCATGGCGTCTTTTTATCCTTCGCTTGGTGGAACCGGGAGGGTGCAGGGCCTCTTCGATGCTGCCAGGTACTTGTTTACTGTTCCACCGCGCACGCCTACCCTGGGGCCCTTGCCCTGCCAGCAGCGCAATGTACCGACCTCGCCCGTTGAGTCCTTAAGTCAGCCGCGGCCTGCTTCCTTCGCTGCCTCCTTCAACCTGAGCGCGGCGCCGCTCACGGACACCGCGCTCAGTTTATTATATATTTCTTAACTTTAGCACTGAGCGCAGCGCCCGCTTCAAGCACACCGCGCTCAGTGTTAAAGTTAAGAAATATATAAACAAACTGAGCGCGGTGTCCGTGAAGCGGTGCCGCGCTCAGTTGTAACTTAGCATTTGCAATGCAATCGGACCGATTACATTGCAAATGGTTTTTTTTAGGTATCTGATTCTCTAATAGCTGCTACTTTTATTTTGGCGCTTGTGCCTTTTCCTGTCCCAGTCAGACCCTGTCCGTGCACTTCAATTTCTGTCTGGCGTGAGTCTGGCCAGGACAGCCCACATGGTTGTCAGCGTCCAGCTAAAAATGTAGATGCACAGACGATGATCGCAGTTTGAGAGGCAGTTTTATAAAAACAATAACATGTCTATTCTCTAAACGGGCACGCGCCACAAGGAGTACAAAAACGTAACCGAAAGATAAGAGATGTTTTTACAGGGACCAGTGGCCACCAAAGAGCAGCAGCCACCACTGGGGAGCGCGCCACAAAGCCCCACAGGCACTAACAAGAGATAGGAAGCGCTACTAAGTGGGGATCGGCATCATTCGGGGTCAAACGGACCCAGTGAACTACAACCACCCCCCACCCCCAAGGATCCAGGGAGTGGTGGCAAGTCCCAACAAGCATCCGCGTCCCCTCAGACGCCAAAGGCTTCCAAACTGCGCCCGCAGCCGGGTCCAGTGCAGGGAGAACCAACATCTAGGGCCGGACCTCTCCACTTATTTGGGAGTGTCACCGAGAGACAGCGTCAGGAGCTGAGAAGCCCGAGCGAGGGCCAGTGCGCACCGCCTAAGCGCCAACAGACTCTCTAGCGCCAACCAGCACAGGCGCCAAGAGGCAGTCCCAGGTGCTAGCAGCAGAGAGGAGCTGCACCAGGCAGCTGCGAGGATGTCCCACCGGGCTGGGGAGCTCACTCAGACCCCCCCTGCAGAAGATCTGGATTCCGCACACCAGCAACCGGCTGACCCAGCGCCGAAAGTGTAAGTGGGGGCTTCTGGGGCGTGGCAAGGGCGGGATGGCCCCAGGCGCTGTCCACTGCGCCTGCATCTGGTGGCAGGGATAGACTGACTGCAAGCATAGTGTGTGCAGCTGTGTATGAGGACAGTGTGCTCCCGTTGGTGTGTGCAACTGTGCATGAGAACACTGTGCTCCCGTTAGTGTGTGCATGAGGGCAGTCAGTGGGCGCGCACGCTGGTGAGCTCAAGCTAGGGTCACACACGCGGGTCTGTGAGTCTGTCCATCCATGGAGTGAGTGTCAGTGTGTGTGCAAGTTATGGTGTGCGTGTCAGCATGTTGTGTGTGGGAGAGTGTCAGGGTGTGTGCAAGTTGTGTGTGAGTGTCAGTGTGTGTGTAAGCACGAGTCAGCGTGTGTGCAAGGTGTGGTGTGTGTGTGCCAGCCTGCTGCGTTGTGTGTCTCTGGGCCTCGGCAGGTCCCGGCTGTTCCCCAGTCCAGGCGAGGAATGCGCTCTCCTCCCACATCCTCAGCCAGCCTCCTCCGTCACTCCCTCCCACTCCCTCCTTCTGCAGCCTCTCCCTCCCCAGGGACAGTGGCCCTCCCCTGGCCCATCCCCAGCCCACCCCACATCCTCACCCAGCCTCCCCCGTCACTGCTCCCCACCCCAGCCTCTCCCATCCCAGGGACACCGGCCCTCCCCCAGCACGCCCCAATACGTCCATCACTGCTCTGCAGCGCCTCCCCTAGCACCCAAGGTGCTGGAGGCGGGGTGCTGCGCCTACCCTGGCACCCACGGCGCTGGACGTGGGGGTGCTGCATGCTCACCATCTATACATTCCATCTTGCATTTTAAAATCCTTTTTTCGTATTTTTATTAATCCATTTACACCCCTTTAAGTTAACATAGCCTTAGCTTTACTGTACAGTTGCTATAGAAGCTTGTAGTATGGTATAGTGTGCACTTTTTTCTTTAAATTATCACTCCACTTAAAAAAAACATAACTAAAAAACATTGGCATTTACAAATTTCAATAGCTTCAACTCCAACAAATGCGAGACCTATTGCATTGCAAATGCTTGTTTAAGTCCTGTGAACAATGATGGGGATAGTGTTGGGACCAGAATCGGTTGTAATTTTTAAAACAAGCATTTGTATTGCAATAGGTCTCGCATTTGCGACAGTTAGAGCTATTGGTATTGTAAATTACAATGTATTTACCCATGTGTTTTGGTTTGGAGTGGATGTATGTGAAGTGGAATTATGTGGGTTGTATTGGAATTGTTAGTTGTGGAATTGTGTGATGTGGAATTGTGTGTTGGAGAGTGTATTTGTGTAGTGGAATTATGTGGCCTGGTGAATAGATAAGGGTGAGAGCTGCACAGAATAGATGGAAAGGAAGATAGAGAAGGGTAGTTTGTGTAGGAAGTGGTGAATGAACTCCAGACAGAGGAGCAGAAAGAGTGTGTGAGAGAGAGAAAAAGAAGGGGAGATCTGGCGACAGACGTATAAAGAGGGTGCACCTGTGTATGCAGAAGACACCCCAAAAAGAGAGCGTGAGTTTGAGACAGAAATGTTGAAAAGGCACAGTAAACAAACTGTGCTCGAAGACCTGAAGTCAATCATACGAGAGAGGATAGAACAGTGCGTGAGAGAGTGAGAAAGAGGGGTGAGAGAGTAGAGAGAGATAGAGGGACGAGTGGGAGGGGTACCCAGAGGTGGGTGGGGGCAAGATGAGAGCTGTACCAGTGCACAGCGGGAGGAGGTACAGGAAGCTAGCATGTGTGAGCAGTCAGTATAGAGACGGAGTGTGAGGGAGGGATGAGAGGGGCAGTGGGGTTGCAAGATGAGGGGTAGTGGGAGTGTGAGGGAGAGGTAGAGATCAGAGGGGTGGTGGCGTGTGAGGGAGAGATCAGAAGGGTAGTGGGAGTGTGAGGAAGAGATGATTGGGTTAGTGGAAGTGCGAGGGAGAGATGTATTGTATTGTATTGCAAGCAAGCAATGGCATTACGGAAGAGCGCTAATATCCTCACCAAACGTACCAAGATGTGCCATATTGTACCCAAAAAATAAACAAAACAAACCTTTAAAGCTTTATCACGCTGACTTAATATCAAAATGTAATTAGAATACTGATTTTTTTTTAAAAAGGTCCCGTCAACTATGTAGCTTTAACTACACAGAATGTTTCTTTATAAGAATTTGAAAGCACTTACGCTGCGACTTAAAATACAAAGGTAACTATAATAAAAATAAAGAAATACAAGTAAAGAACACACGCAAAACAAAGTAAAACTTCAAAGCCTTTGTCAGTGAGTCAAAGTATAAAAATTGTAATACAATGATGCATCAATAAAAACTTACAAATAAAAACAATAATGCATCATATGCTGCCTAGCCTAGTACAATTACTATAAAAATGTCTATAAAGTTTCTAAATAATTGTAATTATAATACCAAATATAAAAGAAAACTCCCGTTGTCGGAGTGCCTTTTGATGTGAAGGGCTGGTAGGGCTGGGACTGAGTCAGTTACTTATAAAATAGTTTGATGCTTATGGATAACCAATTCTAGCCAAGCAGCCAGCGTTAGAGGCTGTACATTATGGTTTTTGTAAAGATTGTTAAACATGGGTTAGATGTTAAAGGAAGACTGGTGGCGGATAGGTTTGGTTGCGGCAATATAGTCATACCTGGTGCAGCAGCAGAAGTGGGTTATTTGTGTAAATATACCAAGTGAAAAACGCTCTGCTGACATTAACATAGATTGTGTGAAATCACTTATGCACACTGGTGTTACGGGAGAGCACTTTGATCATTGTGAATTCCAAACATGATGTATGAATGGCAGCCGGCTAACAATTGCGACCCAGGGGATCTTTCTGCAGCAGCCTGTAGTTAGGATGCTTCAGAGCGTTGTCTTTTCCTGGCTGGAACAGAGTGATTTATATGCAAGATATGCAGTGTCTCACAAGTACTTACGAATACTGTGTAAGTGTATGACTATGCTCAGTTTCTCTGAGCTGTGCGAAAAGTTCATAAAAGCTGTAGAAGTAGTATGGGCATTTGGCACAGCTTATTAAATGTAGGATAAGCATAAGACGTCGGGTACCATTTAAAAGGAGTGGCGTGAATACGTGACATCAGACAGTTATTCCAGTTGGCAAGCAAGAAGCATCAGTGGCTATTTGTAAATTACATCGTGAGAAATTAAAACGGACATATTAGAGAGGCTGTCCGTTTGGACCATCAGGGGCTGTTTATAAGAGGCATTGAAGCATGTGACATCATACAGAGGGGTGACCTTAGGACATTGGGGATCATTTATATGCGATGGCATTTGAGATTCGACATCAGACAGGGGACATTTACAAGAGGTGCCGAGTGAGAAACATTAGACGCAGCTATCAAAGTGGGACATCGTGAGCTATCACTTGTTAGAACTACTCTGTAAACCAGGTGCTTTATCGCTGCTGCAGATGTGTGCTGTCAATAGGTGCAGGTTAAAAGAACTCTGTTAAGTGCGGAACACCCTATGCAGCTTATTAAGTAGAGGTGGCCGAGCTACTGAAATCTCGAGACAGAGACCGAACTTTCGAGTGGCTTCTGCCAGCAAACCCACACTCTAACCTCAAGCACCAACAAGTGAAGAAGACATCAATCTTCCGGGTCAGTCGAAACACTCCCCAACCGTTTAACATTGATTGTTAAGACAATCTAGCACACTGACACACACACACAACGATACCGGCCCTGAAATGTAACCATTATAGGAAAAGGTTTAGCGATAATCCGATGTTAATAACCCATTCCTGCAGAACGCCCTGCGGACACAGGAGGCAGCTACCTTCCTCGGTGTAGCTCAAATAATTCCTGAAAGATGTAAATGTGGAGAAATGTACAAACATCCGCCACCAAGGTTCCCTACGCCAGTCAGGCCACCCAGCTACCACAGCAACAGTAAATGGCAGCCTCCTACCCGACGTAGAGAAGGAGAGGGCGTTGGAGCAGCGATTGGATGGACGCCATGAAAGCTACTCTGTGATTGGGTATGGGAGGCTAGGGTGATGATCCTCTCTGTAATTGGTAAGCCGTTCACACCTTCAGAGTGGTGTGGATATGTTGGAGAAAGTTTTGTGAAAGAGTTTTAGGCGGAAAGGGAAAAAAAGCTCAAAGGAGAGAAAAAAAACTCAAATGAGCCCTAGTTCGTAAATAATAAAGACTCCGCTTTTGTCAAGGGGGTGAGGAAGAAACAGACACGAAGGGGAGAGGATGTGGTGTAATGGCCAGAGCTGCGGACTCAGGAGCTGGGTAACCAGGTTCAAGTCTTGGCATAGGCTCAACATTCCCTGTTTCTGGGCAATCACGTAATCTCCCCGACCCTCTACCAAAAATGAATGTTACAGTGTGTTATGAAACCAGTGCTCATGTAAAGCTCTCAAATACCTACAGGTCGAGGCCGTGCTGTATAAAACTGCCAAACAAAGGGGAGGGGTGAAATCAATACACAGAAAGAGGTCTCTGAACGCAGCGACCTCAGAGGGGTAGTGGGGGTGGGCAAGTACTGTTGTGCGAAGGGTGGGGGGGGGTGTGGGGCACGACACAGGAGATCTGGGAGATGAGTCATGGGCGAAGCTGAAAAATAACGCGGCTGGGAAGATTATAGGAAGTAAACCAAACAAAACATTTAACAGGAGCAGATACCGACCTAACCAAAAAAAAGAGTGCTCTGGAAGTTTTGTAAGTAACCTTCAGCGTAACAGGGGCAGTCCTCATGGGAGTTTACAAAAGTTGAAAAGGAGGGACTAATGAGCCTATTAACCAATGAAAAGCAGCCATTTACAAAGGACAGCAAAAGGAGCCAAGTAGAAAGATGGGTGTTGCTTAGTGCCAATATCCTGAATACAGTATGTCTCAGAGACAGCGCAAGCGCTGCCTAGGCAAGACCTAAAAGGTAATAAATGATTGATACTAAATCAATTTTCCACCCTGTAGACTGTACTTGTGCTGTGTGGTGCATCTTTTTTAATTTGGCCCCACCCTGAAGTTTTCTTCTCTTTGAGAATGAGGATGTGATGCTTTATGACCTACCAGAACTCATTTTGAACTTCATATATAACAATGCAGCCACGTATTTTTGTAGACCAAAGATTGTGAATTTAAAAAAAAATCCTTCTTAAAATAGCTTTGATTTTGGTGTGAGTGGTTCGTCTGGGTATTGGTGCATACCACTAGGAGCTTGATCCACGATTGCGAGCGAGTTTCCTTCAATTTTCTATACTCTCCTAGCCAAAAGGCTGATTGACGCTCAATGGTCAACGATTAAGACCAGGCTTTCAATTTTGCTCAGTTGGGCTGTATCCTTCCCCCTTAAGAAATGTCTTTATGCTTGCAGCTTTGTGCCCTTGTATGGTCATGATGTTAAAAGAAACTTAGCATATAACCATCGGATGGTCAAAGTGGACAGCCCAGCTAATTTCTAATGGGCGTACAATGTGGTGTGGGGATAAATGCAGTGGCGTTGAACAAGATTAAGTTGCACAAAGTAGGCACACAAACTGGTCTTATTTAGAATGCAGCTTCTTTATTGCCGTCGTTTATTGTTGTTCCTTGATTTCTATTATGAGATGACTGCCTATCACAAGAGCAGCAGCTGCTGCTGCTTGGAATTCCAACACTGTTCAGAGTCAGCCCTCAATGCGAGACCGCAAACCACACTGGGGTCGTCTGCAGCCCTTAAACCCACCCACCCACAGAGAATTGTTCTACCAATGCAGCCCAATTCCAAACATAGTAACAAGCCTAAACCACCCGCCCCCTCCCCCCCGACCGGTCGGGGCTTACCAGAAACCTTCGCTGTCAGTTGATTTCCCCCACCACCAGGAAGTGGCAAGCGGACTTGTCCGGGAGCAAGGCTGAGATGACAATGCAGCGGTAGCAGAGGTGCATCCCCTATAGCATGAAATCACGTGGCTCTGCACAAGTGCTCCAGCTGCTTCAGCTGCTTCCGCATCCTTAAGCACCAAAGAGCCAAAGCTCCAATACCACCAGAACCTGTGCCTCCTCCCAGTATGCCTGGGATTTCACTGGCTCTGGCTCTGTTTGGCCCTCAGATCCCTCTGTGGCTCAGCTCACTCTCCTCCCTTGACAGCATGTGACGTCAACATGACGACGTTTACACCCATGCAACATTTGTGTTGTAGAATATAGTTCTGATAAGCAGGCTTCGAAATGCAAGGAGACATAATCTATAAACATTAAGCCGATAAGTTGTTCCTTGTCAGATGAAGATGTAATGGCTTAATTCCTATAGTTCACTTAGTCCCATTTCCACATGAGGGAGCCACAAAATATGATCATCTTTATTATCCTGGTGGAAAGAGGAGGTCATAAGTTGCAACTGTCAGTGCTCAAGTTAAAGTTGAAATCTATAATCTCTGCTTTGAATAGGCTATAATTGATATGGAAGTGTCTCACCTTTTTTGGTGGTTAAGTCTGTGAAACAAATGAATCCAATGTTCGATCCTGAGCGGAGTTCAGCTATATGTTGGTTGCGCTATGAGATTGCTAAAATGCAACCCATGCCTGGGACTATTCCCCATCAGCTCCCTTTCCTCGATGCCACTATTATCTAAGGCTAGTGGCAATTTTGGGATCAGACTCCAGGGACTCAGAATTGGACTTGCCCTTGGGCCCCCGTACGGAAGAAAGTGCCTCTTTTGCAGTAGTTGTTAGCGGACCACCGAGATTTTGAAAAGTTACTATGCTGTAGAGACTAAGGGATATGTACTTACTAAACTTTTCTACCGGACCCTTCAACCTCAGAAGTTTTTGCTGCCTTTCAATGAGTCTGACTGAGGCTCTTGTGGTGGCCTGGGCCAAACCTTGCTCAGTGCTGTCGATGAACCCTCCAGTTGGTTGACACCACGATTTTGATGAATGCTTCTATCTGCATATTCCTAGACATGGATCCAGAGCTTCTCCTTGGTCTTCAACCAAATTCTACCAGTGTGCAAGGGAAAATATCCCCTTAAACATCAAGGTTGATACTGGGTAGGGACTGTCGCAAACAGATATCTGTGACAGACCCTCACGAAGTCGGTTTGTGAAGCCTCTGTCATCAGTATGCCTTCTGTTCCCCCTCCTAATGTCCATCAGAGCTGATTCAGAGTTTGGTCCTGACACACCCTTTATTTGCAGGTTCTCTGGCGACATCGCAGCAAGTAGAGTCCTTCATGGAGGCCCTGCTGAGTATTTTTAGAATTTAACCGGCTCCCCTCTGGGGCACCTTAAGGCCAAAGAATCCGCAGGGGCCTCCAGTCAGGCTTTCGCCAGCGGGTCAGACCTCTGCGCAGTCTGTGTCCCTTGGACCAGCACTGGGTTCATCACCTGCTCTAGTGCAGACTTCAGATCCGGCGCCATCCCCTGGGTCTGTTCCTCTTGCATTCATGTCGAGGTTGATGGCGTCGATGAGGATGTGCAGCCCACAGTGCTATCTGACTCCGAACGGAATCCACCACAACCTCCACTGAAGTTGTTCCTGATGCCAACCAGCGAACAGCCACTTGGCAACCCCTCAGTCTCTGATACCTTGTCCTTTTCACATGGTGGGACCCAGACCTTATACAACCTGTTTAGGATTTGCAGTGGGTAATAGTGTGGCTCTTTGAAGCCACGCCTGGGTAGGATCTAGAGGCTTCTCCAGGAATGTCCAGTGATCCTTAATGGACATATATTCTTTCGACAGTTTTCACCTTTTTGGTGACAGTGGACTCAGCCTTGCAATAATTGAAAGAGAACAGAGCCACAGCTCTTTCCTTGGGCCTTTCTGCTACCACAACACAATAGCGCCAGCAATTTTGCCCCTTCCATGGCTATGGCAGAGTTTTTTTTATTTTGCCAGCACCAGACTCTTCCTCCAGCCCAGCCCAGGCCTTTCAACCCTTTCATGGAAGAGGCCATGGTTCTCAGATACAGAGCACAGCAGGGACAACATGCAGCTCAGTTCCCTGCCTTTCCAGCAGCTGCAGCCGCAAAACTGATTTAGCATGTCCGTGCCAGCACACAGCTCGAGACAGGATCGGATATTTCCTCCAGGGGTGGCAGGCCATCGCTTCATAATAGTGGGTCTTCCAAAATTTCCAGGAAGGCTCTGCCTTTTCATTCCTTTCTACCTGGCTGTACTTTCCACCTCCTTCAAGGCAGCTGATGGAGGATCATATAGCTGTCTTACAGCGGGAAATGCGGGCCCTTTTGGCCAAAAGCGCCATAGAGCGGATCCCATTCTCAGATGTAGGACCTGGGTGTTACTCTTGCTATTTCCTAGTGCTGAAGAAGGACGGAGGCATTTGTCCTATTTTAGATCTTCACCCTCTCAACACCTTCCTGCAGAAAGACTAATTCAAGATGCTCACTCTGGCCCAGGTCTTGCCCACCCTGGAGATTGGACGGTGGCATTATACCTGCAAGGTGCTTATTTTCATAATCCTGTCCTGCTGGCCCTCAGACACTACCTGCAACTCACAATGGGCCAGGAAAATTTTCAGTTTGCAGTGCTCCCCTTTGGCCTTTAAATCACCCCTCGGATGCTCACGAAAGTGATGGGGATGGCCGCAGCACTTCTTTGGAGGTCGGGAATACCAGTTTTCCCCACCTTGACAACTGGCTTTTGAAGGCGGTCTCAATGCAGGCAGTAGACGGCCATCTCCAGCTCAAGGCAAACTTGGAGGCGTGTTTCTTCAGGTGTGGTAATAATTCACTTGTTTCATGTGCACAAGCCGTGGAACAAGAGAACTGAACAGCTCAATGTTTTCTTATATCATGATGTTTACTCAGCAGTCTGTGCAGTGGGTTTTCCAACAAGCATGTTGTTTGAACCTTACTGACTATTCGTAGTCATTGGCTGAGAATATGGTGTTCTCTGTATTTACCAGTGACACTTTAGCATCCCAGTCAAATCAGTTTATAAGCCTTTTTGTTACTTGAAGTATAAGCTGTTTGGCTATCTAAGCCTAAACTTCAGCTGCTATTTCTCTGCGTGCTCAAATCATGGTAAGGAAGTGCCTCCACTAATTCTTTCGTCTGCAGCATGCTCGTCTGGAATGAAATTAAAATATGTGGACGCTTTTCCTTAAAATATGATTAAATACTTATTTTTATATTGCATAAATGAGATATCAAAATATCACTATGGAAATTAGTCCCTTTAGTATCTCACTGGTGCAGTGAGTTGGAACATTCTGCTCGTATATCTGCTTACTAAAAAATACCTCTGTAAAAATATTGTAAAAGGAAAATTATGTTCGATGGCATGTGTGGCTGTGGATACGTTTTGTTTTACGGAGTTTTATATAGCGCGAACTTGACCCGAAGGTATCGGGTATCAGAGCGCTTTACATAGCACCAGTTGGGTTACATGAGGACACATTCATTTTTATTAGGCACGGGGAGATTAAGTGATTTGCCCAGAATCACAGGATGTTCAGCGTCATTGCCGAGACTCGAACCCGGTTCCCCAGATTCGAGGTCGACCGCCCTAGCCGTTAGGCCAACTCCTCTCCCATACTCCTGCCATCTAGTGTTGGGTCCAGATGTGTGCAAGTTGTTTTTCTTCGAAGAAGCCTCTCGAGTCATGAGGTAAAGTGACTCCTTTCAGTGATATTACGCATGGGCATCGGCTCCATTGTTAGATTGTTTTCTTTCCGCCAGCAGGTTCTGTTGTGTTCTTCAGCGCTCCAGTTCGAGACCGCTTTCGGGCTCCCTTCGGTTCGTTGTTCACCTCTTTACCCATCGGTATTGTTTTCATTCATGTTACACCATTGCCTTTCGAAAACAGAACAAATCCCTCTAACGTCGATTCGACGTTCTCCAGTCGCGTCCTTCAGGCCCCCCCATTCTGACTTTTTTTACATTCAGGCCTTGTTTCCTGTCTCATCGGATTCAACCAACAATGCGTTGCTGATGGACCGTATTCCATTTCGATTCTGGTCCAACTGCCTGTAAAAGGAAAGTTATTTTTAGAAAATTCCTAGAACAATTACTTTTCCAAATACCTGTGGGTGGGTGAGTGGTTGGGGGGGGGGGGGTTTCATTATAGCTCACCTTTGATGACCTGCTAGATTCTCAGTCTCTTCTTTCTGTTTAGAAGGAGGACCAGACTGAGAGTAGTAGAAAGATCCATGGATCTGACTGGGGTTAGCAGAGGGATGGAAACGCTAGGCTAGAGGGGACCGGGGCCGGTAGCTTTCATGGCAACAAAAAAAGAAAGAAAAAAATGGGAAGGGACACAGATGAAGAGTGAGGTTAATTACGGGGAGGGCAATTTAAGACTTGAATTGCCTCCCGATCACAAGATGGGTGGACACCCGACAGTAAGTTCCAAAAGATATTCCACCCTCAGCTTTGCATGCACAATATTTTCACTGTGTTCTAGGGGAAACGAAAAAAAACCTTCCAAAATCTATTTTCAGCGGGATTAATAGCAGCCCTCATTTGCATGTGATAATAAATTTAGCTCTGTAGGCAGTTATTACTTTAATGTATCAGTGAAAATCGCCGTATTTCAATATTAAGAAGCCTTGATTGGTTTTTATCTTACAGTGACAAAATATTATTTGTGTTTAACCAAAGATTTAGCAACATAATGTGTGATCCCTTAACAATGAAGCTTGTGGCCTTGACATAGTTTACTGCCTCAAATTTTAGCCATTCTTTTGTGTAAGCCTTGTTTATCTTGTATAACTTTAGAGTTCGCAGCTTTTACTTCTGAGCCTCCAGTTCGCCAAAAGAATCTGTGCTGTCAGCTTCTTATGGGTGTTCTTTTTACATATCCACTAAAAGTAGAATTTATACCACACTTCTATGCACGTTAGGACTGCCATTTGCAGATTGTCCTTCATATTTAAACAAATATTTCTCCATTGCCGATTTAAGCGATGTAAAGTGTTTCATAAAATCAGAACATTTTTCACAAGCAACTTGGTTCAACCTGCAGACGCAGCATATTTTATGGCAAGAACGGAGTATAGTATTACTGTGTGAACCCTTGTAATGCGAGCGGAATAGAATTAAGAATATAGAACCCACCAAGCAAATAATGTATGGAATGTTGACACGTAAGTATGAGTATAAGCAACACTCCAAAGAATCTTTTTTTCATTCCTGCTTCTCAGACAGCTATGTACCACTCTTCAACGGATTGCCTTGTGTTTGCTGAGCTGAAACTGCGAAAGGTTTGGTGATGCCTCCTTTCCTGTTTACAGGCCCCTTATTATCTAATGTTAAACATTTTGTTTCGAGATGTCTTTTCCAAGTTGTCTTCTCTGGCTTCCCTATAGCTGCATACCCTTTACTTTGTCTCCGACTTCAGTTGATTCAGGCGATTTTATTAGTGTCTGAAGGATGCTTTGTATCTACATCAGTAGGAAACACAGAGCAAGCTACATCTATAAAGATGAGGTCTAGCTTGCAATTTCTTCAAGTAAAATCCAGTCATCTGTTCATCCTTTGTCAGGTGGTAAGGCTGCAATTGGATTACTCCTGCATAAGGTTTTGTACGCAGGGCCGGGTCTGAAAATCCAACGGAGTGCTCTGCAAGTATGACTCTTAGTTTGGAGTGTGATCGTTGCTATACTGGACAATCATGATTAGCAGTCCCCCAGATTCTCCCACGATTAGTCATTCTCCTCTAGTTTTCTGAGTTGGATTGTTGCCTGGTGTTTGTGAAGAATTGAGCGAAGCCGATGCACATCATTCTGAAAGTATGCCACCTGGTAGAGATCGGAATTGCTAAAGGGGTCAGAGCCTTGATTACTGAATAACAGCGCTGGGGTGCTCGGGTTAATGTCTCAACAAACAAGTATCCAAGCGTCGAAGAAGCAGTGTTCAGTCCATGTGGGCAATTTTGTAAAACTACCATCTTTTCTTTTACACAGTCCTCTTCTCAGAAATGAGATGCTCTTTTGTTAAAACTTTCGCTGTATTTTTATCAGCGGGTGACCAAATCAACAAGTCTGTACAATGATGAAATATGCCAGATGATGAAAATAAAGGAAGGTGAGCTTATTTATTATAGTCGGAATCACTTTCACTGTTTTTTTGTGTGTTTTTTTTTTTTGCAGGTTTAGACCATCTTTCCAATTTTAATACATTGCCTTCAATAAGGAGGAATCCTGTCGGTGCTAGCTCGCAGGGAACCTATACTTCTCCTTTACATATATTTAGTGGTACTCCAATTAAAGAAGAAGATGAAAATCAAGAGTCAAATTCCAAGGCGAAATCGCACCATGTAAAGCCAGAGACAATCGACTATTCAATACAGGTAGAGTGCCTCACTCATAAACATTTCATTGGTGGAATGGTATCTTTCAATCGTTGTTTGAGAAACACATCATTGGCCTATTTCTTTCGTTATTGGAGCCTTAAAGGGGCCATTCAGTGCAGAGAGAAAAACAGTTCTCTTTGCCTAGTCCTGCATCTCTAAAAATCAAAAAGAATAGGCGTTCTAGAATATTCGCTTGTTTGATGTAAGTTTGGGTTTTAATGTCTTGTGATTTCATTCATTGACTGGGCCCTTTTAGGTTTCTTCTCTAGATACACATAATGTCTTGTCAGCCAGATAACTGTTGTTACGAGTTGTATATTATATCTATAAAACAAGTACTAGATTTGTATTTAAAATTAAATACTTGTTTCAAAACGATATTTATCATTTTCAGTGTCTGCAAATAACAGCATTGAGTCCAGTATTCAGGGTGGGCTACAAAAAAAGAAAGCATCATTGGTAATCAAATGAAACGCAAGTTAAAAAAAAAAAAAAGGAAAACCAAGAATATTCAAATTGATGGTATCTCAAAGGTTACAAATCTGTTACTGTTTGTGAAACAGACCTCGAGAATGCAATACCTGGTCGTAGATAAAGGATAGGGCCAGTAGTAGAGCTTCACTGTAGGCATCAGCAGGTAATGTGAAGCGCAGCCCTCACTTGTGACTTTTCACCTTTATCGAAGTTCAGATTGCTGGACTCGTCCAATAAGTTGTACCTCATTATTACCTATCATTTGCTACCTTAGTAGTTCCTCTGTCTCATTTGTAGTGTTAATTATCTCAAGTTTATTCATTTCAGCTGCTGTCCCTTTAGCGTGCCGTGTATAATCTAAAGGGGGGGTTGCATATGCACCTTGGGTTAAGCACAGGATATATCATAACGGCACAAGCCTCTGCTAGTTCATTAAAGTGCAATAGGTTTTGCTACTATTCTTTTAGTGTAGTGTAGCTAGATGTAGCGCTGTAGTCACAGATTTTCTATTCACAATTTGTATTTCTGCAACATAGCCCTACAAACACAAATAGTGTGATCATCTGTAACTGTCTTACTATCATTTTGGTCAGCTCTCCTATCCCTAATTTCTAATAAGTTGTTTACCCGGGCAATTCCATGCCAGGTTCAGTAAGTCCATCCCATCTTGTGCGCAGTGCTTGCAGTGACTTGGTCTTAGTTACATTTCCTAATCATTTATGATGTGCAGTCTAATCTTTGTAAGAATTTAAACTGCAGACGATGTCGGCAGTCTAGAGAGACCTCCCTGTGTCTGTATTTCCTGTAGTCATTTAATATAGCCTGCCCTAAATCTGTCTCCTAGTGCACCATAGCTAATTGTTAATGTGATGCCGATTGACGATCTGGGAGCTCACTGCCTTGGTCTCAATGAACAGTCTTATTTTTATGTACTTTGTGTGCATACTTCTCATAGAATCATAAAACCTGCCCATATTGTATGATGAAAATGTGGGTACTCACTCTTAACTCTATGAATTTGCTGTCAAACAGGATGAATATTTCATCCTTGAACTGGTATTGGCAGTTCACGGATCCCCCATACCAAAAGGAACCAGTTGCTATCACAGTAAAAGAATAACTATTCCCTAAATCATTTCATCTTCGTCCTTGCTTCAACACTGTGTACCTGGGTACGATGAGCCGAAAAGCAGTGCTTTCTTATGTCCTCCCAATTAAAGTGCAGACACCTGTGCACTGTAAAGCGGTCAACTCTGAACTGTAACTCACAGCTCATCCCAGCTCGAGCATGGAGCAGTAATAGGCAAACTTTTAAAAAGTAGACCGGTTTCGATTTTCTCTGTGCAGAAGGAAGAACAGGCATCATAATCCTTGAGATCTCCCCATTCCTCCAAAGCTATTGCTATAGCAGAGAGAAAAAGGGCGGGAACTCCATAGCTTGCCTGTCAGAAGCTAGCATAACTGCCGGGAGAACAAGGCAGTACTCTGCAGGAAAACGTCCATAAGTCTTGATACACAACTAGCAAAACTAGAAACTGCTCTCCTGCCTGCTCAAAGGTAAGCCATTGTCACCGAGGACACTGTTGATAAAGTCAGCACTTTGCACTATAAAATTAACAAGGGACGATACGAAAGATGGGGACATGTGAGTCCCAAAGGACGAGGGCCCAAAGCAAATTAAGGAGTCCTACACAAGACATGATTCAAAGTCCAAACCATGAAGGTTTATTAAAAAATGTAGAATCATTACTGAAAGCAAAAAGGCAGTTAGGGCCTTATTACGAGTTTGGGGGTCTGACTGCTGTAGGACCGCGTCTGCCCCCGCCAGCTGCCCACGGCGCTGGCAGTCCAAAGACCGCCATATTACGAGTCGACCACGGGGCCAGCGGTGTGGAGGCAGGGATCTTGCAGCAGTGGTGAGTATGATTTCCAAATATATCAATGCCTGTCTGTGCATTTCGACTGCATATGTGTCGAATACACACATAAGCATGACAAATGTAGGACAATGCCATATACCCATTACCGGGGTTTGGCTCAAATGTGGTCATTCCTGGCAATGGGTATATGGTATGAAAAGGACTCGCCTGTAGCTCTCCCCACACAGGGTCATAATCCTCGAGGTGAAGATCCTGCTGTGAAGGGGGGACCTGGAGAAAGGGATCCATGTTGGAATCTGCCTGGTAGAAGATAGAGGTGATTACGCACCCCAAATCCTTCAATACCGCCACCTTGAAGCAGGCGGCCGGACCACCGCGGTCCGCTCGTGGAACAGGCAGCTCGTAATACGCACGGCAGTGCAGCTCCCCCGTACCACCCTATGGCGTCTGCCTTTCCCCGATTACGAACCTGGAGGTTTCGGCTGTCCAGCGGCAGTCTGCACAAAGTCGATCCACCCAACTCGTAATGCGGCAGTCGTACTGCAGAGCTAACTGCACTTGGAACGCCACTGCCGATACGACGGACCACGGGACCGCCAAACTCATAAAAAGGCCCTTAGTCAGTTTGAATCCGCATCAGTATAGCTCATACCAAGGGAGAGGTTTAATATAAGGTTGACCTTCAGAATAAGTCAATAGCTAAAATACAAAAATATTTTAAGTACAGAGTCATAGAACAGTCTGCCATGGAGATGGCGTGATATGAAAGCAAGGAATGGTCTGGTACACATCCCAAAAGGAGCACATTTTATAGGTTTTCAAACTTTGAAAGTCATGCTCATGACATGGTGTGAAATTAAATAATAATCACAACAACCGTTAGATTTTTCATAAACACATGACACATTACCTGCAACATTGCTCGAAGCACCTTCCGAATGCATAATTAATGGTAACCCTTAACATAAACACTAGAGATCCATATTACCTCTTTGCACATATTGAATACAGTGGACCCTTCAAAGGCATCCAAAGGAAAAGTCCTTCACTTGTTGGAAAAGTGGGTACAGTTAGGACACAGCTTCAGCGGAATCAAAAGAAATTGCATTTATTTTTAGTACACTTCTCCAGAACAGATCCCATTTTGACTGCTTTATGAAAAGAAGGCCCTGTAGATAGAAAAACATGGGAAACTTTCCATGCACTTTTAAAAAGCCACATTGCCTTCAGCTGTAAATGTAAAACAAGAACGGCCTGGTAGATTTGTTTTTGCGTCTTGGCTATGCCACTTAAACATACAAAAAGAATGTTTTCTAAATTAGTTCATACCCTCTTTTTTTTTTTTTTTTTTTTTGTGTGCTAATCACAAATGTAATATACTACTCTACAAGATATCATTCATTACTTTTTTTTTTCTTTTTCATTTCTTTCAAGGTTTTTAGCTCATTGTACATCGTCAATTTGATGTCTTCGAGCTCAGTTTCTTCACTCTTCCTCTTGCAGGTCGGCATCTTCTTTTGACAACTGCGATTTATGTCACCCCAGCCCCCCTCCCCAGGAGATAACTTCAAAAAGATTTAGTAGAAAAAATAGACTTGTTAGACTGAGAATAACTATAGTAATAGGAGTTAGTATCTTTCTCATTAAACCTCCACCTACATATCCAGACACCTCGCTAATCTTTGCGATTCCCCTTTAAGTTGTACCAAATCATGACCTAATCACTTCCCAAGCACCAGTCTCACATAAGGTTTTAGCTGAAACATTAGTTATATTATTAATATTTTCATTAATTAACATCCTTTATCAAGAACAAATGTACAAAACTGCCAGACCTTTATTACACTGCACATACCACTTTCTTTTGAAATCAAAGTATCCAAAGCCATTCATTTTGTGATAAACATCGCATGGATGGCAATCATCTCTTCATTAATCTTAATTAAAGCAACTGCAGTATGTTATGTTGTACATTTGTAAAGTTATTAACGAATCTGTAAATGACAGATCTGAGAACCTAACCAAAGGGAGGGGCTTCCGCTAAATGTGCGAAACAACGCCCCGAATCTAAGAAGAGAAAATTCTCTTCTTGAGTCCCCTCACTCACCAAGGGCACATTTAGCGGAAGCCCCTCCCTTTGGTTAGGTTCTCAGATCTATCATTTACAGATTCGTTAATAACTATACACAGTCTGGAGGATGAACCTAACGTCTACCTCCATCTCCCCCCATTTTTGTTTATAATTAGTGTATTTGTAAAGCACACTATCACCAGTGAGGGTATCCTGGTGCTGAGTGTGTGTCTGTATGTGTCTGTCCGTCTGGCCCAGCCAAGCCCATGGTAGTGTGGTAATAGAAAAGTCAGGACTTCAGCTTTCAGATTTCTGTGTGGGAGGTTGAGGATGAGTCTAGCTGCCCAGTTAGGGATAGTGTGTAGTCTTCTGGTATATGTTAAGCAAAATATATAATGCATTTCTTAACTCAGTTAATACAACCATACCTTATGATGGTCAATTGAGGATAGTTTCAAAATCTAGAGTTTATTCAAAGAGGACATTGGAAAGTGTATAAACATTAAATCGTACAATTGGTTGATTGCATTTATATTGAATCATAGAGTCTTGCTGTAAAATTAGGTGCATCTGATGGATCGATCTCTCTGCAGATAGCAACTTGTTTATGTTAAGATTACACTACTCCTCAGCAGTGGAGTTAGAGGAAGACTGAATGGTTGAGTTCTTGCTCATACAGAGCATAGATCCGTTTGCTGAGAAACCTCACCTGGTTTTTGGAGGATCCAATAGAATGATAACCTTCTGCGAGTCACTGCTCATAGACACCCTCTACGTAAGAACCACTTGCTGACCTCCTTTTACTTGTTTATTTAACATTTCCCAGCCAAGGTGTTTGCAAAACTCTGTGCCAGAACTTTTTTTTTTTTTTGTAATCGGTATTCAATTGTTCAAATGCCTCTAAGCATGGATATATTTTGATGAAAACAACATATCTCACTGCAGCATGAAGATATAATAGCGTGGAGCAATACATCCATACATATAATGATATATGCATGTACATACATACATATATATGTAGGAAATTGGCTTATTGGTTATGTGACTTGCACAAGTAAGAGGTCCACAATTCTCCTTACTGGGAACCAAGCACCCCAATGTAGCGCCTGACTCTCTAAGTAGCGAAGAAGAGCAGCCCAAGATCTACTCAGTGGGGGTGATGGGGGCTAGTAATCACTGCCCGCTGGCACGCAATAAAAACACTCAATTACTGATTGCCCTGTCAGTACTTTTTCTTTAGAAAAAGGAGAAGTACATTTATTGCACACACACTAATGAATACTACGCAGTAATTTACAAATATGTACATAGGCAAATGGAAAATACCATAGATGCCATTGACCAATCACCTTTGACCCCTTAAAGGGGTCATGCAAACATATCAAGGGAGAGGAGTTGGCCTAACGGCTAGGGCGGTCGACCTCGAATCTGGGGAACCGGGTTCGAGTCTCGGCAATGACGCTGAACATCCTGTGATTCTGGGCAAATCACTTAATCTCCCCGTACCTAACAAAAATGAATGTGTCCTCATGTAACGCAACTGGTGCTATGTAAAGCGCTCTGATACCCGATACCTTCGGGTCAAGTTCGCGCTCTATAAAACTCCGTAAAAAAAAAAAAAGTCTTGGTTTGGTTAAAGGCTTAAGATGAACAAGCAACATGTTGAAGACATTTTGTACGTCAATGCATTTATCAATAGTAATAATCATGTGTAAATGCACGTATATCTGTTAATAAAGCATATTCACTGTGACCAATAATCATTGTCAACATTATCTCAATAAAGCAGTGAAAATGAGCAAAACATGTCAGTTTACTTTATATAAGCTTTTCAACCATAAAAATGCAATAATATAGGTAGCCCTTACAGGGGACCACATTATGATTACATTGCATGCAACAATAGATTTAGCGCCCAGAGGGTGCTGTACAACATGTATTTTCATCCAACACTTTTAGGCCACAATAAATACAACCATACAGTAAGCCGCTCGAGGGCGCAGCACTCTCAGCTGTAGAGCAGAAACACCAGCCTTGGCAGTGCTTGGAAAACACTGGAAAATTTCAGAGGGATCCTGGTTTTCCAGGACCTTGCAAACATAGGGTGAGTACTTAGTAAACATTCTCAAGGGGGGAGCTGCTGCACTCCTGCAGATTCCCCACCGCTTCTTTCATTTCATTGGTGGTGCCCCTGACTTCTTGGGGCCACCACGAGAAGAGAAAATGTTCAAAATTGAGGAGCCCATAGGGCGTTATGGGGGCGCTCCTCCGGGAGCAGTGAATATTATATTTTTCTTTCTGTATAGCCTCCTGTTTGGGGGTGCCCGGTCCCACCTGAGCACCCTCATGCCCCCATTACGTTGGGGACAGTCGAAGGAGCCCACCCCTTGCTGCCTCATCTACTCTTGTGCGGCCCCCACCTCTGTGTACATCCATGGGAGCCAGCATGGTAAGTGGGCCATTCACTACTGGGGGGGAGGGGCGGTGCTCCCCCTTCATGGTTAAGCCTTAAGGGATGAGGTCCTGCCCACTCTGATGTATATGCCCTGAGGATAGGGTCCACGGGCGATAGAGTCCGTATAAGGGCACACGCACGCCCCCTCCCTGGGAACAAATTAATTATTAAATCCTGCGCTGACCCCCTGGGCCCTGGTCCACCCCGGTAGTAAATTTAAAAGGCTGTGAAGCAACACACACCTCTTTGGCCAAAATGTCAAAGGTCGACAATCTTTAAAATGTCTGCTCTGGCCCCTTTGGACAGATTTTGACTATCTTGGACTCATTTTACTCCTGGTGGAGAGCTCTAGCCACTATGGGCTGTTGCAGCAGACCTCGCCTACAAAGCGGTGCAGTCCTCAGTGAGCTGTTTCTCCTGGCTCCCTACGCCAGCCTTCCTCCTGGTCTTGGTTACTGGGCACAGAAGTCCAGGACTTTCCCCCAACTGGTCTCAGGAGGTTTAAGGGGCCAGTTTGGCCCTTGGGGAGACACACTGGCCATGCGGTCACCAGGGCAGAGTCCTTTCTGAGCATCAGGGGGTTTCTCCTTCCAGTGTTTCAGGGCGGTACCACGTTGCAGCAGTGAAGTGCAGATAAATGACCATGCAAGAGAGTCTCCCCCTTGTGCACAAGTTTTTAAAGAGGAGTGGAAGTTTCCAGAAGCCAGGCACCTCTAGCCAATCCTAGGGTCCCATTTTACCTCTCCAAGCCTCCTGCACAGCAAGCTGGGGCAGTTCAAAATGGCATCATCCAGGAGGCACTAGTAACACCTGCTCTGGGGGCCTCAAGTCCGCCCCCTCGCTGACATCACTGCCAGAGCTTTTCTCACTAGATTTTCAAAGGGGAGCCCCCTTCAGTGTTTGCTCCAGAAGTCTGGGCTCCCTCAGTTGTTCAATGGGCTTGGGCAGGCCCACCATGGTACAGTGTGACAGATGATGAATTGATGCAGATCACTCAGCCCCACTCCTCTCCTCCTCAGGAGCTGGGTGAAGCACTGTTAATTGCTGTCTTTGTTTAGGGAGTCCTTTGTTCCTGCTCCTGGAGAGAAATGTAATTAACTTGGCACAGCAGGGTGACAAAAGGGCTGGGCTCTGATGAGCCTGAGAAATATAACGGTTCCTGATGACCCATAGATAGTACAGATTCTTTTTGGAACTTAAAGAATTGATTCTGTTTCAAAGGGTACATCTCAATTCGATACGTGAATGGTCTCTGTAAGCCAAAGGGACACAAAACTGCACTCTAAGGCAGTTCTCTCTCTATGTGAGTAATAAAGTGTCACTACAGACAAAACAGTAAATCACACTGACTTTCCATATTTGTGTACAGTAACAGCATTTTTTGACTTTCCTATATCTTTGGCGCCGTTTGACTCTAGTTGTACGTGGAAAGTTTCGGGGTGATCCGTGAAACGGGGGCCAAGAAAAAAAAGGGGGGGATCAAAAAGTGTTTCCCATGTTAATTCTCATAGGGATTTTAAACACGCCTACAGCGTGAACCGCTGGATGGAATTACACCAAATTTGGCAGAAAGATAGCTCTTGGGGCAGAAAGCAGGCTTTTTTGTAAATCCGTTCAGTAGTTTATAGAGTTATTAAAAGAAAGTCAAATTTGGATAGCTAAGGATGCGGATCCTCCAAGGATCCGACAGTCCCCATGCTGAAATCTGATTGGATGCCAACACTTCAACCAGGAAGTGTTGGCAGTCATCCAAGCCCCACAAAAAAGAAAAGGGGGCAGGGTAGGATTATCCTGACCCCCTCGCTCTTGTCCTGGGTTCCCCCTACTCCCCACCCCATCCCACAGGCAAAAAGCATTTTTTCAAAATCGAATCAGTGGCAAAAAAAAAAAAACAGAAGAAGCGTTGGCTCCCGTGCTTCTTTGTAGATTTGCCCCGGGTGGGCCAGGTCCCAGCTACTTATTTTTATTTATTTATTTTTAAATAAGATGAGGGGTGTGGATTGGCATACAGTGTGTTATAGAGTCGAACAGCACATAGTGGAGTGGTGTGTAGTGGACTAGAGTGGAGCACTGTCAGAGTAAAGTGGGGTGGAGTGCCAAACCAAGAGCTGTGTACATTGTTGTAGAGTGGACTAGAGTATTGTAATGCAGCATAGAGTGGAGTAGATTGTCTTACAGTTGCATACAGTGAGCAGTGTGTTGTATAGTGGAGTGTAGGGGTACAGGGGTACAGAGTGGAGTAAAGTGTTGGAGATTGTCATACAGTGTATTAACATTGGAATGGCATACATTGAAGTGTCTTGGAGAGGCGTAGAGTGGAATAGCATATAGCGAAGTAGCGTACAGTGCGGTGGCATAGACAGGAGAGCTGTACAGTGGAGTGAGGAAGGGTGAAGTAGTGTAGAGTGGAGTGGCGTAGACAAGAGTGAGGTAGAGTGGAATAGCATAGAGTGGAGTGGTGTAGATTGGAATGCCGGCCAATGGTAGTGCTTATAATGGAGTGGTGTAGGGTGGAGTGGCATACACTGAAGTGGCGTATAGTGGAGTAGTGTACAGTGGAGCGACAAACAGTGGAACAGCGTACAGTGGTGAGTCTTAGAGTGGAGGTGCATACAGTGGAGTGGCGTAGAGCGAAATAGAGTATAATGGAGTGGTGTTGAGTGGAGTTGCGTCAAGTGTAATGGTGATCAATGAAATAGCGTATAGCGTACAAATCTGCATAATTTAACTCACACAAACCAGCCACCAGCTCATGCTCATACAGACCAACCACAACCCACACAATACTCCAAACTTGCATACGTGATCCTCAACATCCGCTCGCTCACCAAACATGCCACAGAGATATGGGACCTACTGCACGACCATGCTCCAGACCTGCTCTCCTCCCAGAAACATGGCTAAACCCAACGTCTTCACTGGACAGTACTACAGCAATCCTCGTTGGTTACAAGATTGCTAGGCAAGACTGTCAGCATAAGCCTGTAAGTCGAGCCGCCGTCATATTCAAAGATAACATCAGCTGCACCACCTACACGTTCACCGCTGTCACCACCGCCAAAACTGCTGGTATCATGAAGACCATTCACAAGGGGACCCATCTGACCCACGCCCCCACCACGCTTTCACCAGTGGTCTCCTACTGATCAACGAAGCACCAACACCAATCTTAAATGCCTGTATCGACTCACCCATATTCCTGGACACCTGGAAGCATGCAACAATCCTGTCCCTACTAAAGAAACCATCCACTGGCCCAGCCACGCTTTACAACTACAGACCCATCTCCCTCCTACTATACTTGGCTAATGTCTTAAAGAAACAAATCAACCAATGCCTCACTGACCACCTCAGTAACCACCAGCTCCTTAACATCTCGCAGTCCGGATTCAGGCCCAGCCACAGTACAGAAACAGCAATCATCGCTGCCACAGCAGCCATCATTCTCCTGGGTTCTCTCTGCAGCATTTGGCACAGTTTCACAACCCATCCTCATGAGGTGGCTGCACAAGATTGGACTGAAAGGACCCACTATCTGCTGGATCTGCTTCTTTTTAACAGATAGAACACAAGCTGTCAGCCTGGCACCTTACACCTTGGAAGCCCGCAAGATCATCTGCTGAGTGCCTTAAGGTTTATTGCTCAGCCCCACCCTAAAAAGTTCACGATCTGTCTGGTCAATGTCATCTGCGCACACATCAACATTTTCTCCTGCACCAATGACCCGTAACTTATACTCTCTCTCTCGGACAAGACCCCCAACACAAGAAACAAGTTCACCGCCTTCAAGACTGAAGTCAGGAACTGAGTGAAAGCCAACTGTCTCAAGCTCAACACCAGCAAGACAGAAGTAATGATCTTCAGCAAGAACACGTCACCATGGGACCCCAACTGTTGGCCGGCCTTACTTGAACCCACACAGTCACCCAACAACCACGCCAGGAAAGTCACAATCATCATTAACGGCAAACTGGACATGACTGCATAAGTTAATACAGTCACTGCATTCTGCTTCCACACCCTGAAGTTGATTAAGAAGATCTTCAAACTGCTCCCAAGCAACACTAGAAAAACAGTCGCTCACAACATAGTCACCAGCAAGTTGGACTGGCAGAACACCATCCAGGCCAGTAGCACCAAGTAACTCACCAGAAGAAGTACATTTTACCTATCTGTTCTAAGTCCTGCTTAGTTCTAGAAATAAAATACAAGTATAGGTATATGCTTAACATTACTCCTTCGAATAAGTATACCTTTTTTTATACTTACCCAATTGATCTGGATTCTGTCTCTGAGTCTGTGCCATCAGGCTTGATTGAGTGAATACAATAAATGCTTGATACACCCTCTGGATAAGCCTAACTGCTTGCCCACACTACCACAAAGAAAGCTGTTTCTACTTACATAATTCAGCCTCTGCTATACCTCTGAGGACTCCCTGGACTCTGTGTAAACTATACCTTTAGTTTAGTATATACAGAGCCAGCTTCCTACAATGGCTAAAATATATCATTATAGAGCCGCCATTTTGGAAAATGGCGAAAGGGTTGTTCTTAGGAGTTATTTTCTGTCTCTAAAAGATAACTTGACCCCCAAAACCTATGTTTTAACACCAACATGAAGTATATAGGTCCCATGGTTCCTGAAATATTACATCATCGCTGCAACATATCCGCCATTTTTAAAAAGGCCATCCAGAAATATTTGGCCCGGATTAGCAGTGTCTACCCAAGCTAAATAACTTCTGTAATGATACAATTACACAAATCAAAAATCAATTTTTTTATGGAGGTATATCACAGGGCCAGGACTATGAGATACAATGCACAAGCATGCTGCTGACTTCATTAATTTCTCAACATCATGTTTCTTGATGCCCATAAGCGAAGGCTATGATTTGCTTTGAGATGCAGGAAATGTGCAATTGTACTACCTCAAATAAATGGCTTCTAGGCATACTTGGGTCATGAAACCTAGCAAGCATATTGAGGCTAAAGAGCAATTCAGATTAATAAGAAAACATCCCTATTTGATTACAAATTATATCAGTACAGGTTGCGATGTACAGGTACAAGAAACAATAAAGCAATAGGAATACAAGATTGTTTTCATATGACCTATCTTGGTTTATTCACACTATATTTCTTTAGCTAGCTATGTGATGCTCTCAAGATAAATGTTGCATGATATCTTTTAATACCTGAAGTACCTGTATTCATGTTCTGAAGAAGATGGGAAGAGAAGTTTTTTGTGAATGCTTATATGTATTTTTAATGTCACTTTAAAAATATAAAAATGGACATGGCTGTCAATGTACCCAACAGCATTTCTTCTGTCTGCCACGTATCACACGCTTACTTGAAGTTCGTAGTGGACATTCATATTTAACAATAAATCTTGTTGGTCATTTAAGATAGAATTCTGGCCTCATTTTGTAAACAAATCATTACCCTTTATGCATTTACTTAACAGATATTCATTATAATTCACTCCAATGACCAAAAATGTCCACAAATCAAATCAGACTCTAGTCAGTGATGAAAATCTCAGAACTGCCCAGAAAGTCAAACCAAGACTGCTGAACACCATTTAATTGCCATACCATTGGCAGAATATGTGATATATAATTGTCAAATACCAGCAGCAAGTTCGAAGCACTTATGAGTAAAATGTTTACTCTGCGGTGTACACTCAGTGGTGATGTGGTAGTCTTTAACCGACTGTCCATCTTACTCAACATTCAGAACTCGTGATGTTTTTTTTTAAATTCTTTTTATTGGTACGTGTGCGATAATTTGTACATACAAGGAGCAATTCTATTGTAGCATCATTCCCTATTTTTACATTCCGAGTACTTTACAGGTTATGACTTGCATCAATTTTAACTAGCAGTAATCATGTTACATCTCGGTGTCCATCTTATAAACCTCGATATGTCTGCCAGGCCCCTCAAATTTTCTCCCCTTTTTTAAGGCACCCTCTGCTTTTATATATCGTGAGTTCCGCTTGCCAGCACCAGTCCAGATCATTTTCCCATTCCTCCACTGTCGGAATGGCAGTCGCCCCCCCATTTCTTTGCTACATTCCACTTTGGAACCACTGCTGCAAGCGCTAGCCATTGTTTTACATGCCTCGGCCAGTCGTCCTCTCCTGCAGTCATCAGGAGGAACCATTTCGGTACTAGCAGGAACTTCCATGCCCACCACTTTAGCCATTACCTCAGCTATTTTCTGCCAATACTCTGCAGGACTGGGTATTCCCAAATTAGATGGTAGAAGGTCCCCTCTGACTCGCATCCCCTATGGCACAATGTATTTTCACTACGTCCCATTCGGTGTAGCACTGACCTAGGATAGTATACCCTATGTAACACTTTCAGTTGTATCAATCTGAACCTTGCACGTATTGCCACTTCTCTTGGGCCTTGGAGCACCTCTACCCATTCCTCTTACTCCAGGGAGCCTACGTCTTGTATCCAGGCATTCTCCGGGCGCCCAGGGGGTTCTGAGCGTTATTAATTATCTTTTTGTACAGTAAGGATATGGCTTTGCCCTTTAGATGTTCTGTCAGTATCCTACCTTCAAATGGTGAGGCAGTTTCCAGAGTCTCTCCTTCCCTAATATATTCCCGCATGGCATGTCCTAATTGGATGTATTTGAGCCACTCCCCCTTCCCCAATTCGTATTCCTCTTGTAGGGCTGTAAACGTAATATATGCCCGTCCTCTCCATATGTCTCCCAGCGTCTCCAGCCCCAGTAACTCCCACTTGGCAAAGCCCCCCAGTTTGCATACTCCTTTCAAAGGGTCGCCCGCCCATAGAGGTGTCATCTCTTTGAGTTTGCGCTCCCAACCCAAATATTTTGTCGCTGCAGACCATGCCTTATCCATGCCTTGGCCACTGTTTTGGTGTGAGTTGGGAGGTTCCTGCCTAATTGTTTGGTGTATAGTATTGCCTGTGTACCTTTCGCTCCCATGGCCAACCTATCAACCCTATATGCTGGATCCGTCCTGTCTCCAAACATCTATCCATTCACGTTTACCAACTGGGCTGCCCAGTAGTAACTACGGATATCGGGTACCGCCAGACCTCCGTCATAAATCCCTCTTTGAAGTTTACCCAGGGCTATGCGCGGTGCTGATCCGCACCACAGTAGCGCGCGGAGCTCCGAGTTCAGTCGTTGGAAAAAGGAGAGGGGCACCTCATATGGCGTGTTTTGCAATGCATATAATAAGCGGGGGAGAGCCCTCATTTTGAACATTGCTGCCCAGCCCATCAGCGTTGGGGGCAGCACGCGCCAATGCTAAGCATCTTCTATGAGTCTATGAAGCTCTTGGCCCACATTCTTTCGATGGAACTCTTGGCCATCCCTTGTTATGTGGATCCCAAGGTACTTAAAGCCGTGTTTTTCTATAGGCACTACACATCTGGATGAGGGTGGGCGCCTCCCCCGACAGGGGGTATAGCAGGGACTTGTCCCAATTAATTCGGTATCCCAAGTACTCCCCATATATACGGAAGATCTGCAGAATGTGGTCATCTGACTGTCTCGGTTTCCTCACATATAGCAGGATATCGTCCGCATACAGCAATATTCGGTCTTCCCACTCTTCCCCTATCGGTATCCCCCAGATCAATGGGTCCTGCCATACCCATGCTGTGAGTGGCTCTAGGGCCAGCGCGAACAAAATTGGAGACAGAGGGCATCCCTGTCTAGTGCCTCTCTGTAGAGTTAACATGTGGGACACAGTGGCGTTAACCCACACTCTGGCTAATGGCTGTTCATAAAGAAGTTTAACCCATCTTATACATTTGGGGCCCATAACTAACCAGTCCAGGACTGCGAAGAGGTCATTCCATTCCACGCTATTGAATGCCATTCTAGCATCTAGAGACAAAAGGGCTGATTGCTCTCCTGGGCAAAAATCCGTCATATGGAGTATTCCGAGCAGCCTTCGAAGATTTAACCTAGTGCTCCTGTAGGGCATGAACCCAGATTGGTCTGGTGGTATAAGGGTGGTGATTACTCCAGCTAAACGCATGGACAGGAGCTTAGCTAACACTTTTACCTCATAATTAAGTAGCGAGATTGGTCTATATGACCCGCACTCCGTGGGTGGTTTACCCGCTTTTGGGATTACCGTTATAACTGCCGTCCTTTGGTACGAGGGTAGTATGCCCTCCCGCTGTGCCTGATGGAGCATATTCAGCATGTGTTCTGCTGTTTCGTCCAGCATAGCCTTATACATTTCTACTGGCAGACCGTTTGGCCCCGCTGCTTTCCCGGATTGTAGAGCTCGGGATGCCCACCTAATTTCGTCGACCGTCAGGTCACTCTCCAACATCTCCCTGTCTTCCTCAGTGAGTTGTGGCAGAGAGATGTCGCGCAAAAAATCTTTACAGTCCACTTCCGTGAATATCGAGCGGGATGTGTAGATCCCTTCGTAGTATTTGGCGAATTCCTCAGCTATCTCCTCCCCCGTTCCATACTTGCCCCCATTCTCATCCAATAGTCCTGGGACCCAACCTCCATCTCTTGTCTAACCAGGCCCGCGGCTTATTTGCCTTGTCACCTACGTCGTAAAGTCTATGTTGCGTGGCCAGTGCTTGCGCCCTGGCGCTGTCCTCTGATAGATCCCGGAGTTCTTTTTGCTGCACCCTTAAGCTCTGTCTATCTTTTATTGCTTGGGCGTCCGTTCCTAATGCTCGGGCCTCCAAGAGTAATATATCTTTTTCAAGGGCAAGACATGTAAGGTGTTTCTCTTTCTTAATGGCGCATATTTTCGCCTGAGCTCTACCTCCAAGGACCGTTTTAAATGCTTCCCAGAGGGTCACCTTGGAGACAACTGATCCCACATTGTCCTCAAAGTATTGCTCTGCCCCCTCCCGCATGTCCTCCCTGAAGTCCTCATCCTTGAAGAACCACAGGTCTAACCGCTGTGGCAGTATGTGGTCCCTAACTGGGCCTGATAGCTTTGCTTCCACCGGGGAGTGGTCAGATACTCAGCGTGACACGTGTCGTGTCCGTGAATTCCCCTAACCCAGGACCCTGTGTAATAAGGTAATCAAGCCTAGAGAGGCTTCCGGTCGCTGCCGATAATTGAGTGTATTGCTTCGCTGCTGGGTGTTGGGGTCTCCAAATGTCGCCCATACCCATTGCCTCGAGGAACCCCCCAACTGACCTCCCTGTCTTATGGCATTTGTTCCCAGGGGACCCTTGCCCGCCACATCTAACTCTGCTGACATGATTTCATTCATGTCGCTTCCCAGGACCAGTCTGCCTTCTGGCAATTGCAAGATCAGGGGACCCAATGCCTCAAGTGTGGCCGTCTGTAGACCCAGGGGGGCGGGGTAGTACACTGAACACAGGTTAAGTCCTTCCCCCTCCCATGTGCCGCTTACAACTGCATATCTCCCCAGAGCGTCCGTCCAAACCATACCTTGGATAAAGGGAAATGCCCTTCTGGTCAGAACTCCCACTCCCCTGGAACCAGAGGTATAACCTGCGTGTGCTATCAGAGTGTAGCCATATCTGTCCAGTGCTTTGCAGTAATTGCCTTTAAGGTGTGTTTCCTGTAAGAGAACCACATCTGGTGTATGCCTTTTAATAATTTGCCACACTGTTGACCTCTTTAATTTACCATTGAGACCATTAACGTTCCAGGACCATACCTTCACCGAGGACTGTCAATTTATGGGCTGCCATCTGCGTGTAGGTTCTCGGTCGGTGCCCCCTTACTTATGGTGGTCCTCATCTCAATTGCAGACTTTTGCTCGCTCCCTTTATATAAATCTATGATACCGCACCTAGCCAAGAACTTGCCCCCCAACTCCCACCCCCACCCTGCTACCCTGCTTTTTAGGTTATGGAAGCCCCAACTCTCCAACCCGCAGAGCGCCTGTCGCCCCTGAACTTGCATAACAATTCGAACTAATAGATTGGGGGGTGCTCAGCCCAACCGTCCGTAATCTCTGTTCCACTCCCCCCTGTCCCACCCCCACACCTGAACCCATTCCCAGCTGGTAGCCTCTGTGAGACTGCCACCGGGAGTAAAGTCAGATCTCTCCAGTCTTACCTCCGCCCCAGTCTCACTATTTGTTATTCTTGTGCCGCTTCTGCTCCAGGTGGACTAGCGGGTCTTGAGGATGGGGCCTGCTGGCCTTGCACTACTCCAGACTCTTTGCTTCCTTTGTTGAGTCCACCTCTCCTGGTGGGATCTTTGCCCCTGTCTCTGCCAACTGTATGCCAGCCCTCCAGCCACTCCCAGGCTTCCTCTGGGGATGCGCAGTGCCAGGTCTTTCCGTCAGTTATCACCCGCAGCCGAGCCGGAAAGAGCATCATGTATTTTAGGTCTCTGGATCTCAGTTCCTTTTTCACAGGCTCAAAACTCCTCCTTTGTCGCTGTACTTGCAGAGTGAAATCTGAAAAGAACCTAATCATGGTGTTTTCATAATGTAATTCCCCTTTCACTCTTGCTGCCTGCAGTATCACATCCCTGTCGCAGTGATTAAATATTCTAGCAATGATCGTGTGCACCGGGGCCCCGGGTCTAGGAGGAGTCACCAGCACCCTATGCGCTCTCTCAATGGAGAAAAACTTTGATAAACCTGGGGGTTGTAGTTTGTTGAGTATAAGATCTTCTAGGAACAGACGGCACTATGCCCCTCTGCCCCTTCGGGAACCCCCACTACCCGTATATTGTTCCTTCTTGCTCTCCCCTCCTGATCTTCCAGCCACGCGGCCATATGCGTAGCCTGCTGTGTTAGTGTGTGTACCTGTTCTTCTAGGCGCATCGTCTTTGACTGGAGCTGGGTAATGTGGGTCTCGGCCGTTGACACCTTCTCGCTTAATTTGGAGAGATCCGCCCTGATCAGGGTGACCTCTGTGGACACTGAATCTATTTTTGGTTCCAGGGAGCCCTGACGTCTCGAATCGCTGTCATTATTGCGGCCAGCGAGGGCTCTTCTGCCCCACCTCCACCTCTACATTCGTTGCGGGCCTTGTGACGGCGTAATTATCCATTTTGTTGAACTGGACCGGGCCCGCACCTCTTGGCTTCCCCATCCTTCCTTTGTCTGCTGCCAGGATTCCGCTGGTGGGGATCCACCACCTCCCCACTCCTTGAGCACTTCGTTCTTTGGGGCCTTCCTTGTTTACTCGTTCCTCTTTAAAAGTTCTTTATGGGCCGTCTGGTGCCTCCCCCCCGGGTACTTCCTCGGCGTAGTAGAGGTTTATTTTGCCCCACAGGTATCCAAGTCCGGACCTCCGATCATTGGCTCTGATGTGAGTCGCTCTACTGCCACTCTAGGGTTGTTCTCATCGATTGATCAGGGACCTTAATGTGGGCACGGCGTCTTTCTAGAAAACCTAATGCTTGCGCGGCCTATGGCACACTGGTTCCTGGGTAAGCCGCGCACCGTTGCTCAGGGGCGTAGGATTTCTGGCTGCTTCTCGCCGCACTGGCCTCGCTTCACCTCCCGCGGTGGGGCAGAGCCGATCCCTCAACGGCCTAGCCTCAGAATGTGTGCTTGATGACCCCCCATGCCACCTCTCACCTCCACAATCAAGCCGTCGCCCCCCATTGGTCTCTATGTTTGCCGCGGCGGCCCGACCAGCGGCCACTTCTCCTCTCCGCACTGTCGGCTCGCGCCTGGTCGATTCTCGAGGCGGCAGGCCCGGGGTAGTCGCCCGCACTTTACGCAGCTCCGAGTCCCACCTGCCCCGGCTGTGCTCCTGTCGATCCTCTGGAGCCCACCACCGCCGTGCGCCAGTCGGCAGCCGGCCACGCAGGTTCCGGCTTCTCCTGCATGACCTCCGTCGGATTCAGGTCGGGCTCCTGGCAGCCGCCGATCAGGGCCTGGGCGGCTCATTTAACTTGTCGCACCGAATTTGGGGGACAACAAATTAGCCGATCGGGGCGCTGGGTGGATGCCCCCTTATCTGATGCAGTTCCCCGGCGATTAAGTGTTCTCCAGGGGCCAGGATTATTACGGATGTTCGGGCTCGAACCGGAGCTCTGCTACTTTGCGGCCATCTTGGTCTATGGAGAAGCCACGCCCCCCAGAACTTGTGATGTTTACCCTCATTCGGTGAGAGAGCCAGACCCCAGAGCTTCCTACTATACAAGTACCATAGCTAAATGGTAGCACAAAGCTCCCACTTTAATTGCTGCGGGAGAGCATGCAAAAACTATTCAACACGGTGATGCTCTCCAGTTGATTTGCTTACGGTGCCGGAAGAAGGTGTTGCTATGCTGGGACCACGCCGGAAGAGGAGGAACTGTTCGCTCGCTCTCTTGCTCTCAGTGCGGAGCATAGTGGCAGTAGCCCCGCCTGGAAAAAATGCCTTCGCGGTGGGCAACGGGCCGACAGCCGGGTACAGGGGACCGGACGGCGCCAGAGCAGTGACAAGTTGTAAGGGGGCGGGACTGCCTGAAACCAAGAGCTCAGGAGCCTGCACAGGAGACCCGCCTGGCAGCAACGGGTCTCAGCGGGCGGTTCCGGTTTCTTGTCTTGGTTGCCTCAGTTCTGACTTCAGGCCCCCTCTGCAGACTATTTGGAAGCCCAGGGCTCACTTTAGAGCCCTACCCACCCCCGGACCCAAGCAGGCCTCCAACAGAGGCGAGTGGGGAGCGGTGTGAGCTCGGGGGCCTTAGCGAGCCGCCTCAGAGAGAGGGCCCCGGGAACTCCACAGATGCAGCCCAGACAGTTCTGGGTGCAGCTTGGAGAGCCCCTGCCCTGCACCAATCTGTACAGCTCAGCCGACCAGCCAACCAGTTAGACCAGCGGGAAGCAGTGGGAAAGCAGAGCCTTAGACCCCACTCACCTCCTGGCCGACAGGCGCTCCTATTGCAGGAAAGAAACATCAGTCACAGGGAGATCCAGCATCCAAACCAGATTGGTTGACAGTTTGACGGAGGAAGAGAAGGAGCAAGAGTGTGAATACGGGACACATCTCGAAGGGCCTCCAGTGTGGTACAGGCCCTGGGGCCCCGCTGGAGGGGCACAAAGACAGCAGGTGTAAGAAGGAAGACCCAGGAAGACAGAAGTACTTCTCATCAGAGGAGCCAAGGTGAGCCCTTCCTCACAATAACAGCATTTAATAGCACCCGATACTTAACAGCACCTGACTGGCTCCCAAAGCTCCCTATCATCGTCCTAAAGACCTTTTCCTTCTCTGTATAATGGCGTCCAAAAAAAGTAGCACTCGTTGCTCAGCGATAGACTCCGAAGTTAAAGAAACAAATCTGCCAATATATAAAAGGGTCACAAGAAGCACCGCCTAGCCACATCCACCAGAGAAACTGACTACAAATTTGCCTCAACAAAGGCTCGTCACTCAGTTTTTCCAAATACCTGGCAGTCTTAAATCAACTCCGGGCTTTAGTATGGACGGGGCTAAAGAAGTGTCAAAAGAAAGATCTTCAGTGGCGGGTTCAAGCCTTAGCATGGCTGACGCTCCCCTTTTAAGTAAATCTACCCAAAAGCGCAGATCGTATTCATGCCCTGGGGAGTGGGGAGCTTCCAAACTAGGCTCACCTATTGGGAAACAAGGGCCAAACTATTTCATTTCCACTACCATCTCGCAAGAAAGGGACCATGCAACAGCGACCAAAAAGAACTCACAAATTATAAGGAACGCCAGGGAGGCGCCACATAAAGAAGACTGACTCCACCTTTTCAATGCGCAAATCCATTGGCAAAGTGAGCTCGGCCCGCAAGACTCAAACCAGGAACCACTGCCATCCACCCCAAGGTCAGCCTCCCCATTAACTGGCCAGTTGAGCGACATCACTGAGGCAGGGGACCTCACAGCACCCTTCCTTTAAAATCAGGAGTGAAAAATTGAAAGAACGCTTGTACTCACCACGAACCTGTTTGAGAAGACGGAGGAGGCAAAGGAACCTCCGCCAGAGGCTCGCCCAACCAACGGCAAGGAAGACATTCACTCAACAGTTATAAGAGAGGCACAGTACACACTAGCCAGAGCTTTGCTGTGGCAGTCAACGAAAATGAAGGTTCAAATAGACCTTCTACAATAAATAGCGCAGCGCCTCGTGAACCAAAGCAACAAGATGGAGGCAATGATGCATATTATCCTTAGAAACTTGGCCACAAAATTTTGCTCTTGCGCTATAATCATCGATAAGTGGACTTTGGTCCCGGTGATCCTAGGGGACATAGTAGAGATATCTAGGGGTGGGGGGGGGGGACACCGACATCCACCAAAAAAAACACTAGGCTAACACACTGAGTGAACCCCCTCTGGCCTCAAGTGGAAAAGATGGCCTTCCCTTCAGCCCAGAAATAAAGGAAGGGTCTAAGCGCAAGTCCCCACAGGATCCTCAGAGTTTAGGGCCACAGCTTGATGCTCCAACCGCCCAACTGGGGCCAAGCACAGGTGATGGGGAAGAGCCCACAAGGATCAGCCATGGCGCAGTAGCATCAACTAGTCCTGACCCGCCTGAGGCCCCTCTATCTAGGAGAGCAAAGAAAAAGCTGAGAAAACAGCAGAAAAATGCAAAAGCTAAAAGATCAATATTGCCACTCATCCCGAATAGACTTGCATCAGGAAACAGTAACAAAGAAAGGCCACTTTACCCAATATTTACAGTCAAACAGGGGGCTAGATCAGGGGAAGCGAAAGAAGGAAAGCCGCTAGGGACCGAACCCTCGCCCAATTACAACAATTCACAGGCCCCTCATTCACCTGTCAGGCCAAAGTCAGCTCCTGGGCCCAAAGAAGTATCTGCAAAAAGCCCTGTGAAGATGGATGCTAGTACACAGACTTCGGCAACGACCAGCTTAAGACTTGAGGCGCATAGTAGAACGGAAGGGCTCTACACACCTTCTCAGGTGGAACTGCTGATAAAGGAGAGCCTGGCAAGCACATCAGGAAGGGCAACAGGCCTACAGCAGTACGGAAACTCTCTATGGGCTCCTCTAAGCCCAGGCTCCCAGAACATCACACAGGCCCAGGGCCGGGACACTGCAGAAGCATCAGCCCACAAGGAAACTCCTAGCATCTACGAAGTAGTGCTCACCCCAAGATATTACATTAAGGGCCCCTACAACATTCTGAACAGGACTAACATCCTCCGTTTATTTAAGCACGTTTTTATCTCTTGCACAAATTGACTCAGACGACCTGGAGTGGGTAAGATTCTAAAACTGCAAGGGGAGACCCACAGTGACTCAACCCTAATGGGATTTAGCCAACAGTGACTTCAAGTTGCAGTATTAGGAGAAGCGGAACTGCTAGCCGATTGGGGCATAGACGCTCAGCCCCCCTGGCCGAAGAAATACCTGCACTTCCTTATTTCCATCCATGAGGAGAATGGGGCCCCCTCAGTCTTGCGGGGTACCGACTATAAAAACAGTCAGCAGCAGCAGTCAATCAAGATCATGTGCCCCCACCAACATCATGGTCACCTATAGCAATAACCAACATGAAGCATACATACGCCAATTCCAGCCTGCATCCATAGAAGAACAAAGGTCACAGATGCAATATCCCTAATAACAGTCAAAGGCAAGTTACTAGTGAGGGAGAAAGGGTGGAGGTTTTGGATCAACAACTACTGACATTAATTTCCTGGAACATAGCAGGGATCAGAAAAATCACCAGGGATAAGCTAGTACAGGATTATCTAGCCAATGGAGATATAGTGTGCTTTCAGGAAACCTGGACGATGACAACCACTCCTTTAGCAGGCTATTACGAATTTTGAGCAGCAACCACCAAACGGAATATCTTTGGCCGCCGATCTGGAGGACTCTCGGTTTACCTTAAAACCTGCTTGTAAACTCGCTGCTATCGAAATACCCACTAAAACACCAGAGATACAAGCTCTACTAATCAAAGGTCCAAGGCTTAACCCTCAACCCTTTACGCCTGCTGTTAATAAATTGTTATATCAACCCGTTGCAGATTCAGAAGAAAGGCTTCATGGAATCTCTTATAGAAATATTGGAAGATCTACGAAATAAATATGAATCCCACCAGGTGATCATAGCTGGAGACTTTAACATGAGGTGCCTGGATAAGATTACAGATTTGCGCAGGCACACTGGTAAGGCAGTACCCTTCCTCACCTTCCTTCAAAACTAAAAGTTACGCTCAACCCACTAATTAAAAGTAATACGCTCGCCTTCGTGGCGCTCCAAACCAACTTTCAAGAACGCGTCTACAGTCAACTGTATTTAAGTCCGTGAAACAATAGCAGCCAGATTGGTAGACTTTGAAGTCGATAACGGAGGCGAAAGGGACCAACAGGCCTCTGTGTGCTACTTTGCATTTAGCAGTTCATATAGCAGCCCCACTCCACATGATAGGGGGACCCACGGGAGAAGAGCGGTATAAGTTTATCCAAAGAATTAAATGGTCAGCTAGTCTCGGTGATAACTTGTCTGAGTGGGTAGAAAAGAGAAAGAACAGCTTAAAGTCAGCAGCCCATATCTCAGTAATAAGTGACTGGGAGGCCCTAATTGCAGACCTACAACAGAATTTGGGGAAGGATCAAAGTAAGACCCTGAGAACTAGCTTAGAACCGACACCTCAAGCGCCCCGCCATCCGAAGGACTCGATACACTGCAAACGCGCCCTCTGTAGGGCATTGGAATCCAAGAAAAGAGGCAGCAAATCGCTTGATGGGCGTTCCATAGCCGCTCTGAGGGCAGCATACAAAACAAGCATTTGCAATGCAATAGGTCTCGCATTTATGAGAGTTTGAGCTATTGGCATTGTAAATGACAATGCCTTTTATGTGTTGTTTTTAAAACAGATAAATAAAAGGCATTGTCATTTACAATGCCAATAGCTTAAACTCTCGCAAATGCGAGACCTATTGCATTGCAAATACGTGCTATAAATTTTTTTAAAAAGCGTTAGGAGAGAGCGTGCCTGCCTGCAACAGCAGGCAGGACAAAGCTATTTGAGAAAATAGTGCTCAGAGGCTGTAATTAAAGCCTACAGAGCAACAACACACGTAGCAGGGGTGTCGCCATGGGAGGTTAAAAAATGAGACAAGGAGGGACTACTAAGTCTTTTGACCAATGAACAGCCACAGTTTACAGTGGACAATGACACAAGCCAATGAAAAATGTGGGCAGAGTGGGCGGAGCTTCAAGTCCCTACCTGAATACAGCATGCCTTGCAGAACAGCGCATGCGCTGCCCAGGCTCGACCTAAAAATGACTTTAGGAGTTTTTCATTACAAGGATCCGTAAAATGAGGAGCTGCCCGATGTTGAAGCATGCTACCCGATTGGTTGGGTGACGGCTCTTGCTACTGAATCTTCATATTCCTCTGACCTTTCCTTCAATAGGGACGACACCGTCGGGATCCCCATTTGAAGTTTTATAGGAACTGCATACTCCTTGTCTAGCGATTCTTGTTTTTATGTCAGAGTGCAAATAAAGTTACACACCTACAATACAAGCACAGCATGCTGTTTTTTTCTCATCTGTCTGGGAAAAGGTATGAATGAAAACTGAAAGATTACACATAATAGCTCTGAAATATGGGTGAATCATAGTAAATCAGGCCAGAGAGGTTAGTGGCATTAGGTCTCAGCAGACGTCATTCTGTCCGTAACACACCCTTGACTGAGACCTGGTCCTGATTAAGATTCACATAGTCTTTGGCCACTTGATTTCCCCTACCAATCAAAAGGCCTTCCTAAATGGATACCAAATTCTTGAAGAATGTTATCAATTGCTCAGATTCCTTTCCTGTTTGATTGATTAATTTATTTGATTATTGACTGTACGGTATGCGTCAACATAACTGATAAAAGAACCAAAATTGTTCTTCCAAGGTTAGAAATTACAAATCAGACAGGACATTCATTCCATGTATTTGCAATTATAGTATCTCTTCCATAAGGAGCAGCAAGGATTTCAATAAGTGTTGGGAAAAAAAGACAAGACAGTTGATTATAAGTTAAGAGGGTCTTCCAAGTCACTTCGGACTTTGAAAACTTTATAATTTAACTCCCCTGTGACTTGCAATATCCCCATTATGTACAGCTGCAGGATTTGTTGGATTAAAGGTAAGGAAGAAATGGAACTGAGTTACTCCTTGTCCACAGAAGGCCTTTGTCATGTTGAACAGCCATTCTGTTCAACGGCTGGCATTATAGATAATTGTGTATGTTTTTATGGCTCTCCTAAGGCATGAATGTTTGCTAATGCAGAGTCCTGTGCTGAAGTCCAGTGTTTGGTGGTGCCGCAGTGAGTGGACGCGATTCTGTTATTCAGAAGGCGACCTGTGGGGTGTTGTATTGTGCAATTTTTGCACATGACCGAGCATTGATGCATATGTCGACCTCTGACATTACCCCAGCAGAGAACACATGCATGCTGCTCAGAGGTGAAATGCCAGACGCCATGTTTGTCCTGAAGAGAACCCTATGAAATAACATAAGGGTTGAAATATCGACTGTTTTATTGGGATTGTCTGATTATTCAAAGTACATTGTGTACAGTAACCGATGATTGCATGTTGGACTGTTTCATTCCACTGAATAGTCTCAGACAGCCTTCTGTATATATGGATCTTTATAAATAATGCACTTCACTGCACTTTTTGAGCACTGCGCCATCTGCACTTCACTTGATTTTGATGACATTCATATGAATGTTTAAGAATAAACAGAGCAATATTGTTGGATAATGTAGAGAGTGAATTTGGTTTGGTTATCACACAGACAAAAAAGAGACCCATAGAACCATTGTTGTTATATTGTAAATTGAAGCCCAGTGTGAGCCAGGGATGTTCCCTGTCACACATGAAATTTTCATTGGTTATGGAAACTTCTTGAAAAATGGAGGCAAGTTCCTAGTTTGCCAAGAATTGAGATCGGGAAGCATGTGAGTAGAAATCAATAGTGCAGCAAGTACAGTGGCTCCCAGCTGTACACCTGGTGTCAATGTACCCTACCTCTCTCCAGGGAATGGCAGCATCTTGAAGTAACTGGTGAGGCGTTCACTTCTCCTGTGGTTCCCACAGCTTGGAACACCATCACTCTGACTTAACAGCCATGCGGCCCAACCAGCCAATCCTGCCTTTCAGGCAGCAGCACGATTCCCAGACCTTTAGGTTGGCTTTGAACATGCTGTAAGCATGTGCTAAAAAACCCAGCATCGTAAGTAGCATTGGCTAATTAGCAAGGCCTGGTTGTACCTGCCAATCTTGCGATGCTGCCTATTGGCAGCTGTGCTGTCTCGTGCAGTCTCAATGCTACCCCCAAACACTGACGTGTATCTATCTGCCAGCAAACTGAACTTTCTGCCAAAAATCTATTTTTTAACAAAAATACGTTCTCTTTCGACTGATACAGGACTCTATATAACGTACTGTGATATTCCAACGTTTTCATGACGGGAGTCGTCGCGTGTATGTACTCCCCGTTAGCACTTAGTGACGAGACCACAAGTAAACCGCGGTCATGGGCAACAAATCATTTTCCGCCAAAACCCCGACATCACGCGCATTAAGCCGGCACGCTAGCAGGCGACCGGGCAAATGGGATCGAGCCACAGCTGGCTGCGTGCGGCTATAAAAAGCACCAATGAAAACAGAAATACTAACTTCCCACCCCTAGGCCGTACGTCACGGCTACGCAAAGGCAGACCGCACCAAGGGCTCTGTGTGAATGAATTAGCTGCCCTTAACCAGCTAGCTCTGGTTCTCTGAAGTTTGTTTACAGCGTGTGCTGAGACACACATTGAGTGCGGGGTATCTGGAGGGAGCAGAAATCACATGACCGCTTGGCTCGTGCGCGGCATTCCTGACGGGCTGACTGTTCTCATCTCCTCTAACAAATAGGAAATGGAAAAGCCTCTAAATCAGAAACTCACCGACTTACTGTAAAAAAAAAAAAAAGCAGGCGGCTGCGCTGAGTGCAGGCAGAAAACGGATATAAATAAATCAGACGGTAGGGAGGAGAGAGGAGAGGCCATCACACGCTTGTACAGTGTGATGGCCAAACAAAATAATCTATTAGTGAAATCGCCAGCGAGGGAGCTAAGCCCACAAAGGAGGGACATTTAAGCAAATGCACCAATAACAAGCCAGCATTTTTAAATGACCCAGATAACAGCCATTGGCAATTGGTGGGTGTGCCAAACCCCACAGTAGAGATATAACAGGTCTATCAAGCTCAACCTAAAAAGTAAGGGAGTGCAAAAGGAAGTACATCGAAAGGGAATGGCTTAGTGTTTTCTTTGCTGAAGGAAAATAACCATTCCAAGCTGTGGAGGTTCATCGACCGGCTTGATAACCAAGGAGCGACAAAGAAGAACGGGGTAGCCGAAAGCGATTGGAAAAGGTACGTTAAACATCTGTACTCGAAAGACTCCTCAAATGAGGGGTCCACCGTAATGAGTTGCCCGGAAGCAGACTGCGCCCTCACCCAAAGTACTTTAATCGCTGACAGCAAAGTAACCAAGAACATTAATATGAGGAGTGATGGAGGACCAGGGCGAAACAGAATTCCTGCCCCATATTCAAATTAGCACAGGCATTTTGGGCTCAAATCTTGACCCCACTTTTTAACCACAGTTTTATGACCACAACGATGCTGCACTCCTGGAGAGGATCCCTTCTATTTTGTAGCCCTAAAAAAAGTGACCTATCTAACCCAGCAGACTACAGGCTTGTTGCCTTGCTCGATTTATAAGCCAAGGCTTTATGCCCGAATCCTCCTGAAGGAGCTGGAGTCATGGGTAAAAGAGAAAGGAATCCTCACACTTTTTCAATCTGGATTCAGGCCACACCGTACAACCATGGACAACATCATTGCACTGGCATATCTTTCCATACAAGCAGTCAAGGAAAAGCATCCGCCCCTGTTCTGCAGTTTCATAGATTACAGTGATCCAGCGCGAAGAGGCCAGGTGTGGATATTTTTACACCAAAAACGGAACTTTTCAATGGGCCCATATACATTTATCCAAATACGATCATTTTTGCATTCCCTGGCCAATTCCACTGGAAAGGTCAAGTTTTTTTTTATAATTCACTTAAATTCTGATTAGTTATTTCCCCTGTAACCACAAATCAATTACAGTATCATGCCTAACTAATCTTCACGAATCAACACTCTTCCTCTGGTCGATGGACCATTAGTTGAGTTAGTTGATGGTGATATTAACAACTTCTTAACTAAAATTCTTAGTGAAATAACCACAGACTCTGAATAATAATAATAAGTTAATCTAAAATTTCAGTCATTAAAGATGGAGTTTGCACTGTGTACTTGTAATTGATGAGCGTTCAACTTAATGAACGCTCATCAATTACAAGTACACAGTGCAAACTCCATCTTTCTTTAAGTGGGAGAGAGAACAATCATATAGCACAATACATTCAATTACACAAGCTCACTCAACAAAATCAAACGCATAAGAGTGGATAGAGGTAGAGACAAAAGGCACATTTATAATACATTTGCAAAGAAATATGCAAATTTTGGATAGAAGGACATTTACCTAATGAAGATGACTGGAAAACCACCCCTCTGGCCAAAGGACTGGTGGGGGTCCCCTGACTTAGGATCAGTAGACAAAGATTATAGGATAGGATCAGGACGGGTCTGATACTTACTAGACTTCTCTACAACCCGACGCACCAGGGCGATTCCCTCTCTTACACTCTCTCCCTCCTCGATATTCTTCCGCAATTCCAATCTAATCAGGCAGTAGTCTGGATCTTCCGAATCTGCTCTAGTCTCTCTCTCTCTGCTCAGCTCCCAGCAGCAGTAGCTCTCTCACAGCTTCATCGAATCATCAGCATCATTAGCAGCATAAATCTACTTAATTCAAGTCACTCTAGTTATAGTCTTTATTTCTTCATGTCCCACCCTCAAGTGTTGCAAATTTACTAAACTACGGAATATGATTGGACGGGGTTAGGGGAGTCTTCATCATACCAGGCTGATGTATTCATTTTTATTAGTAAAACCTATTGTTTGCTAACCCTGCCCCTTCGACTCATTCATATATTTTGTTCTCACATGCATATTTTGTTGCAAATGCCGTAATTTATTTAATACAGGCTTCATAGATGAGCGATACATCTTCTTTTCCCATCCCTTCTGTCCTTGGATCTTGGCAGTCATTCAGCTCTCTCTCGTCACCGGGTCATTTCATGGACTCATTGAGCATGCGCAGCTTTTGCCATTTTCTTTTTCAGTCATGGATTAACAGGCCCAAATGCACACTATTAATAAAAGAATCATAAACAGATGTTATTTTCTTAAACATGTAATTCTCACTGTTCACCACCCACTTCTACTCTATCCCATGTCATTATTATTACTCTTGGGCAAAAGCGTTAATAGCAGCAGCTTTCCTTTAAAGCAAGCATATGCCGGGCATGCGGTACCTCAAGACTGCGTTTTTGGTCTTTCTTGCGCATGCGTGAGGTTTTCCCTCTCAAAGCAAGTTAGCCACGTTACTTCTGCGTAATTCAGGTTTGCACATGCGCAGAGCGTTTTTGCAAGTTAAAGCGGGTTTTAATCGTGCTGCATTTTATCTCATTAATTCAAGCAAGCATAAGCTTTTTCTCCCCGTGTATCTGTGTCTGGTGTATGTTAGTTTCGTCTCATCTACTAATTTAATGATTAGTGACAGTTAATGGAGGATTCATTCGAGCAAGTTTCATTTTTCTCGAATTCTTGCTCCATCAACAGCATCGCATTTGATAGGGTGGACTATGGCAGACTATGGGGGAAACTGACTGCCTGGGGGATCCCGTCCAAGCTCCTGAAGACAATCACATCCTTTATATCAGGAAACATAGGTTCCGGTCAAAACAAGCCCCACCACAGTAACATCAAGAGTTGCCACAAACAACGGACTCAAACAGGGCTGTGTTTTGGCCCCCCTACTTTTCAATCTTTACACTGAAGATCTGGGGGCTGCCCTGCAAGGAGCCAGTTTAGGCACTCCAAGGTCAGGCAGGGAGAGGCTAACTATCTTACAATATGCGGATAATACGGCAATAATTGACCATACTAGGGTGGTCCTCCAGAGAGCCCTTAATGCACTCCATAGCTATAACCTGAAAAAACATCTGCTAGTTAACCAGAGCAAAACCAAGATAGTCATGTTTGGAAAATATCCATACAAAAGGCAAGCCCACTGGCAACTGGGAGAAATGAAGTAGGGACAACAACAGGCTGCAAGTACCTGGCTTTAGGAGACAGAAAAACCGGCCACCCACCTAAAGCATCTCAGTGCAAAGGCAGACCGTGTTATCCACACATTAAAGCGACTGAGCCAGCGCCTTACAAGTTCAACCGCTGAGCCAATGCTGACTGTCCTGAAAGCAAAATTGATATCGGCCATCAACTATAGACACCTGGCTTTCTCAGGAGCCCTGGATAGGTTCATAATAGCAACATAGGTCAAAGCATACAAATCAGTGCTGCTCGCTCCGCAGCAAGCCAGAAAAGAAAGGCTAAGGCTGGAGCTTGGTTTCGGCAGGCCAGACTTGGCGTTCCAGGGGGACCTAATCAAGTAGTACATCAGGGTCCTGAGAGCCCCAGATAATACACTCAAACACCAACTGAGAATCATTTTCGAGGATGGAGGTTCCCTCTGGTACTTCAGGCTGGGGCAAGCAATTGTCAGCTTGAAGATCAAAGCAGAAAGTCTGCATTCACCCGCCATCCCGTTATCTGCTTGGAAAAACGCGGTGAAGAGGCAGATACTGATTACTTCGACTGAAAAGGACTTGGCAACTCTTCGCCCCAGTCCCATCACCGCAGCACTGGACACGTCATACACCCTGGGGAAAGCTCAACCTTTTCCACGCAATGCATTGTCAGCTCAGGCCCAGAGGAAAATACTCTACATGAGACTTGTTGTGCTAAGAATCACAGATTTTAATCCAGCCTGGGCACGCAAGGGAAAAGCAGTCTTGTGTAGGCTTTGCTCATACCGCAAGGAATCCTGGTTGCACCTGCTGTGTTGCTGTTCCAAACTGGCTGATGACCGCCACCGTCTGCTCTGCCCTATTTTTAGGGGCAGGGGTGTGAGGACTTGTAAGGAGGCCTCGGACGTGTGCTTTACTGAAACCAATGCTTGCAATCTAGCTAAGAGTGGCGAAGTTTAGACATTTAATCAGATTAGCACCCGAAGAGTCGCCACAGATTTCTTAGTCCCTCGACAGGCTAAGACATAGCACATTATGACTGGCACGGCGCACTTTAACCTGTAAGCTATTAATGAGCTGCCTGGAACTAACCCAAGTCCATCAATAGGCTAACATATGCATGTTTAACTAGCACGATAAGCTTTAATCTCTTCAAGGTGGGAGTAGCACACTATTCCATTATGTCCAAAAGAAGTGCACAGTAAGGGCCACCCACGAGTTGTATATGTATACTAGATCTTGAATCTTTAATTCTATTGGCTCACACCTGTTTGCAGCTAAGGACTAACACCAGGTCTGATGGAACAGCACATTGCACTTTAAAACCGCACTTTAGATTGTATCGAACCAAGTGGTTGTGAACTAGGTTTCTAACATGAGTAAGAGGAATGCACAGCCACCTGTACCCAACAACCAGTTTGTTTAACTCCAGATTTTTAATTTTTTCTTAAAATATGGCTTTTACAATGGGATATTTTTAAAGAAGGGTTACACATCACAACACACTTTGACGCTCTCTCTCTTATATAAGGGTAATTAATAAAGACTTGAGAGCATAGGTGAACCGTGGGACCCTGAAGTTCTGGGATCCGGGGATAGTGGCAGGAGGGGGGTCGGGTTGGGGTGAACAAAAAGGCTTATTTTACTGTAATGATTTTAATTAATCGAACGGTTAATTAACGTTACCTACTTTTCATTTGAGTGCTGCCATGCTGAGGGACCCACCTTGCACCACTAAGCTGAAATGTTGACTATTTTATCAACCCTCTTCCTCCACCTGGCTGCTGTCAACCTGTACAAACACACCAGTTTGAGAAATGAACGATTTAACCAAATTACAGTGTTTAATGATGTTTCATATGTACACAAGCAAATGTAACTTAATGTAATAACACTGTCTTCACATGCATGGTTTACCCACACACGACAAACTTGTTAATATTGTTGCTTAAGTTTAATTGTTCTGATAAAATGTGAAATATTTATGTACGTAACATAAGATTGATCTGTGGGGAATAGTTAAAAAAGCTATAACTAATCTATATGTAAATAACCTGAGGTGGAAAGGGGAGCCCTTAATAGTAAACGTAAAGGTGCTGACCACCCCCTAATACTCTAGACATTATCAAGGAATATATGTTACTAAGTCATTCGGCTCTTTTCCAATGACTGCCTCCAGCCCCTTGAGGTTTCTTAGAATGCTGATTAAGGGATTGTGGGGTATACATGTCAGCCGGCCATCCACGCAAGGGTCATATATCAGGGACATATGGTATGGAATGGAAAAAGGAAGGGAAAGTCAGGGAAGCCATGGAATTGCTTAGTGGGTCAGACTTGGTTTTTAGCTGTGGCCAAAAATATACATCTGATAGAGACTATTAGTTGTAGATTCCTTACCTTAGAATTTCCCCCAGGCGTCCGTCTGTATCCTGAGATTTTTCAACAGCAGTACCCCTGCGCGTCGGTAGGTGGTGTAGGTTGGCACCGCTTCTGTCGTGGGTGCCGGGATGACGTTGTAGGATCTATATAGATGCTGCCCATGTGCGCTGACGTCAGTTATTTCTTTTTCCGCACCAGCCTAAGTGCAGATCCGGAGAGAGCTACCCCTTAGCCATTTTTGGCTAGCTTTTTTGACTTATGTCGACTTTTTTTTCGAGTCTTGGATTCCTGGTGCGCGGAGGATGCTCCGACTGCCGGGCCATGAATCCGAAGGCTTTGTGAGAGTGGTCCCGAAAGCTGTTGGAGGCCTGGCGGTCAGCTCCACGTCGCTCCCGGTTTTCGTTCGAGAGGAAGGTCCTGAGAACGGTTGCAAAGCTCGCACTCCCCGCCACATTCCAAGTCGTCTGGAAGGTCAGGTAAGCACAAGAAGAAGTCATAGAAGCACAGGTGTTTTTTAACTTCACCCCGTCCGTCGGCCGATGCAATGCAGGACTCTGAGCGTCGTCGCTTCAAAGCTCAGTCTCCGGAGCCTCCTTCTGAGACGACTCCGTGCCTCCATGTTATTCCTGGAGCCAGAGCATCTCCTGCCAAGATCCAGAAGATCTGAGGTTCTGTACCTCATTTTTGGGCAGCCTGGCTCCGCTAGTGCGCCTTTGGGTCCTGCAGAGTCGGTCGGGGGGCCCTAGGCCTCTGACGGCTTCGGCCCCAACTCCAGAGGGCCCCCGTGGATCCGTTCTCAGACCGATGCCAGTCGATCTTACTCTACCTTCCCCGACGTCTGCCCCGGCGAACACGTTCCCGACTTCGACCTTGCCCCCCGGTTGGCATCGACCCCATCCTCGTCCCCGACGTGGACTCGTAGCCGGACTGACATCGGTTCCAACGCCGGAAGGGACTTTTGCCCCCTGTATTATTCACTGGTATAGATTTTGTGCCAGGAGGTGGTGATGAGGAATGGGAGGGGCAGCTGGACCCTTTAACCGACCTGCTTGAAGAACCCAAGGACTGGCGGATGGACCTGGGTGAGGCCAATGGTTTGGACATTTTCCCTGACTCTGGCTTGCTTTCTCCCCCTACCGTGTCTACAGAGGAGGGAGCTTCCTATGCCGTGGTGGTGAGAAGGCCTTGGCCTCGAGCTCCCTTCGGTGGCAGTCGGGACTTACCTCCTGACAGAGGTACTTCAGCCTGCGGTTTCCACTTTGGAACCCATTCTACCCTTCAATGAAACCCTCACTGATGTCCTTCTGGGCACTTGATCCTAGACTAGCACAGGGGCCTTCTGTGGACAGGACAATCGCCCACCGCCCTGCTCCGGGCGGCCCAGCGTTCCTCACTCAACACCCCTCCCCTGAGAGCTTGGTTTTCAAAGCCTCCTCTTCAAAAGGCGCATTCCCGTCTGCATCCCCAGATGGGGAATCCAAGAAGCTGGACCATCTTGGGAGGAGGATGTTGTCTTCCTGCCTCTTGGGCCGATACGGTGTAGCAGGTGCTGCCTCAGTGTCCGGAGGAGGCCCGGGCCATTCTCTCCCAAGCAGTTGCGGATGGGAGAGATTCAGCCAAATTCACCATACGTTGTGGACTGGACACCACAGACTCACTGGGCAGAACGGTTGCCTCGTTGGTAGCACTCAGACGCCATGCTTGGTTGAGGACTTCTGGGTTTTCGGGTGGTGTCCAGTCTACCTTGATGGATATGCCCTTTGATGGCATTCATCTTTTTGGCGACAAGGCAGACTCCACTTTTGAGCACTTCAAGGAATCTCGAGCTGCAGCCAGATCCTTGGGCCTCACGGCTACCACCTAACCCCCTCATTCTGCTTTTCGTCCCTTTCATGGCTACAGAAGGAGCGCCAAGCCACATCATGTCCAGCCCAACCACTGAGTCATGCAAGCTGTCCAGCCTCTGAGTGGCCGCGGACGTGGGACCCAGTGTCCTCGTGGGTCAGAAAGCCAGCGGGCGGGCCAGTTCACCCTTTCTCCCCCTGCCACTGCCTCCAAACCCTTCTAGTCTGACATTTCAGGCCCACCAAAGGCCAGTCAGAGGCAGGATTCGCCCTCACCTCCTCCACTGGCAATCCATCATGTCAAACAGGTGGGTTCTGTAGATCGTCCAAAGAGGCGACTCCCTCCCCTTCGAGTCTACCCATCCCGCCATGCCACCATCCTACAACTGAATGTCAGAGGATCATTTGGCGCTTCTCTGCGAGGAGGTTACGGGAGCCATAGAGAAGGGTCCCTACACCAGAAGTAGTACGTAGTTGTTATTCCCGCTACTTTCTGGTGCCTAAGAAGGACAAAGGCCTGCGTCCTATGTTAGACCTGCAGACCCTCAACTTCTTTCTCCGGAAGGAGAAGTTCAAGATGCTCACTTTGGCCCAGGTCCTTTCTGCCCTCGACCCAGGAGACTGGATGGTAGCGTTGGACTTGCAGCACTCTTTTTTCCATATCCCCTGTTCTGCCTGCCCACAGACGTTACTTACGGTTCACAGTGGGCCACGAGCACTTTGTTTATCGTGCTCCAGTTTGGCCTTACCAGTACCCCTCGGGTGTTCACAAAGGTAAAGGCGGTGGCCGCAGCTCATCTGCTCAGATCAGGGGTACCAGTCTTCCTCTATCTCAACGACTGGCTGTGGAAGGCGAGCTCACCCCAGGTTGTCGTCTCCCACCTCCGGACTACAGCAGACCTCCTGCACTCGCTGGGGTTCACTATCAACGTGCCGAAGTCACACCTGACTCCCTCTCAGACGCTCCCTTTCATCAGAGTGATTCTGGACACAGTGCAGTTTCGGCCCTATCCTCCCAAGCAGCGAGTCTGGGATATTCGGGCTATAATACCAATGTTTCAGCCTCTATCCCAGATTTCAGTGAGAATGACTCAGAGGCTGCTGGGCCTCATGGCCTCCTGCATCCTGCTGGTGGATCATGCCAGGTGGCATATGTAGGCTCTGCAGTGGGACCTGAAGGTCCAGTGGGCGCAGCATAAGGGGAATCTTTCCAGGTGTTCACAGACAACACCACCGCCATGTGGTACTGCAACAAACAGGGCGGGCTGGGGTCCTGGACCCTTTGTCAGTAGGCTCTCCGCCTCTGGACATGGCTGGAACATCAGGACATAACCCAGGTGGTTCAACACCTGGCTGGTTATCTGAACGCCAGAACGGACAAACTCAGCCGTCATTGCCTGGTTGATCATGAATGGCGTCTCCATCCGTAGGTGGCGCAAGGTCTCTTTCAGCGGTGTGGAGAGCCTTGTTTAGATCTGTTCACCTCTGAAGAGAATGCACAATGTCAGCAGTATTGCACGTTAGAGTTTCCAAGGCGGGGCTTGCACGGCGACGCTTTTCGTCACGAGTGGAGCTTTGGCCTCCTCTCTGCCTTTCTGCCTATACCACTTCTGCCCAGAGTGCTCAAGAAGATCAATCATGACCCAAGTCATTCTTCTGACTCTGGATTGGGCACGAAGAGTCTGGTATTCCGACGTTCTGAGCATGGCCATCGATCCTCTGATCAGACTGCCCCTTCTGGAGGATCTTCTATCGCAGCAACAGGGGACGGTTCTTCACCCGAACCTGTCCAGCCTCCACCTCCTTGCGTGGAGATTGAGCGGTGGCAGTTGACAGCTTTCGACCTTTCACCAGAAGTCTGTGATGTCATCTTGGCAGCCAGGCATCCCTCCACTAGTTTGGGCCGTGGTGCACAGCAAAGGTTGTTGGTCACCTTTCTGCCCCTCTTTGAGAGGTTCTCTTGTACATACTTTCATTGGCCCAGCAGGGCTCTGCTTTGGGCACTCTCAAGGGTTATCTTGCAGCAATCTCTACCTTTCTGAGACTTCCAGATCAGCCTCCCATTGTAAATAGGTTCTTTAAGGGCCTTACTCACTTGTTTCCGCCGTCTCCTTTCATAATGCCCCAGTGAGATTTGAATTTAGTCTTGACCTTTCTTATGTGCACTTCCTTCGAGCCTCTTCATAATTGCTGTCTCAGACTTCTCACTCTTGAAACTGCTTTCCTTTTTGCCATCACCTCTGCTCGCAGAGTTAGCGAGCTTCAGGCTCTATCTTCCAAGCCTCCTTATCTGTCCATCTGGATAAAGTGGTGATCCGAACGAAAGCTTAGTTCCTGCCTAAAGTGGTCACACCCTTTCATGTGGGACAATCCATCATTCTGCCCACCTTTTACCCGCCCTCGCATCCCTCCAAGGAAGAGGAGAGACTCCACCGTCTGGACCCAAAACATGCGTTGTCTTTTTATCTTGATCGTACCAAAGACTTCCAGGTGTAGGATCAACTCTTCATTGGCTGTGTGGGTGCCAAAAAAAGTCAGGCTGTGCAAAAACGAACCATCTCTCGATGGGTTGTCCTCTGCATTAAAATATGATATACATTGGAGAAAAAGGAACCTCCTGTGGGGTTGCTTGCTCAAGCTACTAGAGCAAGAGCGGCAACCACTGCATTAGCACGCTGAGTCCCAGTCCTTGATATCTGTCAGGCAGCGACGTGGGCATCCCTGCACACGTTTACCACACACAACTGCCTGGACAGCCAAGTCCGAAGGGACGGGTACTTTGCCTGTTCGTTCCTCCAGGACTTCCTTGTGTGATCTTGGTACAGACCCTCCTCCGGGGATGGTATTGCTGGGGTATCTATTCTAAGGTAAGGAATCTACAACTATTAGTCTCTATCAGATGAACAAGTTACTTACCTTCGGGAATGATGTATCTGATAGAGACATATTAGTTGTAGATTCCTTACCGCCCCACCCATCCTCCTGCTCTGCAAACTGATTTCTAGGGATAGGGACTCCCCTAAAGGGCCCTAGTTTTGACGCACCAGTGGTCAGTGCCTTAAATGGCTCTGCGCTTCTGGTGTGGAAAGTCCTGTTAAGAACTGACGTCGGCGTGCCTGGGCGGCGTCTATATAGGTCCTGCGACTTCATCTCGGCGCTCACGACAACAAACACAGAGCCGACCGACGCCACCTACCGACGTGCAGAGGTGGTACTGCTGTTGAAAAATCTCCTGATCCAGACTGACACCTGGGGGAAATTCTAAGGTAAGGAATCTACAACTAAAATATGTCTGTACCAGATACATCGTTACCGAAGGTAAGAAACTTGTTCATAGCGTATGATTTGATCTTCTAATTTGTTCTTTTGCGCTTCTACTGAGAAGGCAGAGGGTGGGCTGGTGAGTGAGAAACGGCAGCACCAACACTGTATAATTTGAATACATTTGTGATGTATGCAAAGCTGACAGCATCCGGCAAAAACATAGCCCCATTCTTATTATTTCACAAAAGTAGCCTAATGTAGTTAGTGCTTACTGATTGTAGTGTTTTGTCTGAGAAATTACACCTCATCTATTGAATATATATATATATATATATATATATATATCTGAAAGAGACACGTTAGTGACAGATTCCTTACCTTAGAATATCCCCAGGCGTCAGGCTGGATCCGGAAAGTTTTTGCGTAGCAGTACCCTTGCGCGTCGGTAGGCGGCGTCGTGCGGCTCCGCGTCCGTCGTCGGCGTCGTGATCGCCGGGATGACGTCGCGGGCAGTACTTAGGCGCCGCCCCTGCGCGCTGACGCCAGTTCTTCTTTTTCCGCGCCAGCAAGCGCAGATCCGGGAAGAGCAGTGCCCTAGTCATTTTTTGACTAACTTTTTGGGTGAATTTTTTCACTGTTTTTCTTCGAATCGACTTCAAGGTGTCGTAGGGATGCCCTGGTTTAAACGTTGCGGCGCCTGTGCTTGGATGATGTCCATCACAGACCCGCATCGGGAGTGTCTCTTCGGCCGAGGCCACGACACGGAGTCTTGTTCCGACTGCCGGGCCCTCAACCCGAAAGCTTTGCGAGAGCGGTCTCGAAAGCTCCTCGAGGCCCGGCATTCGGCTCCGCGCAAGCCCCGGTCGCGTGAGAGGTCCAGGGGTCGATCGCGGAGTCCACACCGGTCGTCGGCATCGAAGTCTTCTTCGTCCGGTAAGTCCAAACACAAAAAGTCCAAAAAGCATCGTGGCTCTAGGACTTCGCCTCGCCGGTCTCGCGACTCGGCTGAGGCCCCTCCCGGCACCGTCCCCGCGGCCCCCGGACATGCCTGTGGAGTCGCCCCCGCAATACCCGTCCTTCCCGGGTTCGGGGGCGGATCCGGCCCAAGTACAGGAATTCCTGTCGGCCATGGCCCGCCTCTTCGGGCCTCAAGGTCCCTCCGGTGCGCCTTCGGGCCCCGCGGGCCCTGATGGGGTTGCTCCGGCGTCGCCGACGGCCCCGGCGTCGCCCGTGCCTCCGGCCTCGATCCCGGCCTCGATCCCGGCTCCACAACCCCCATCGACGCCGGTCGACCTAACGACGCCGGCGCCGATGTCTCCGGTGCCGCTCTCGACGCCGCCTGGGGCTCCGGGCGGCGTCGTCCCCCAGTTCCTTCCGGCTCCGGACATGGACCCGGACCGACGTCGCTCGACGCCGGTTCCGGCGCCGATGGGACCTTGGGTCCCAAATGTCCCTCCTCCTCCTTATTTTGAACCAGAGGAGGACCAGGAGGACTGGGAGGGGTCTGATGACCCTCTGACACAACAGTGTCAGTACGATGAGGACTGGACAGAGGGTCTAGGGGAGGCCAGTGGTCTAGATACTTCCCCTGACACTGGCATGCTGTCTCCTCCCGTGGCTACGGAGGAGGGAGCCAATTTTGCAACGGTGTTGCGTAGGGCGGCTGGGGCCTTACGTCTCCAACTCCCTACTGTGGCGGTCAAGACTAACATCTTGACAGAGGTGCTTCAGCCGGCAGCCTCCTCTTCGGAGACTGTGCTGCCGTTTAACGACGCCCTCACTGACGTTCTTTTGGGCGCCTGGTCCAAGCCCAACACAGGGGCTCCTGTGGATCGGAACGTGTCCCGACGCCATCGCCCAGCTCCGGGCGACCCCCTGTTTCTCTCTGTCCACCCCACTCCTGAGAGCTTGGTTGTCCAAGCCTCCGCTTCCCAAACCGCCTTCCCTACCGCCCCTCCGGATAGGGAATCCAAACGCCTGGATCAATTTGGGAAGAAGGGTTTTCTTCCTCCAGTGCTGGCTTGCGGTCCATCAACACCGCTTGTCTTTTGGGCCGATATACCCACTCCTTGTGGGATTCGGTGACGAATGTTTTGCCCCAGTGTTCTGAGGAGGTCCAGACACTGCTTTCCCGCGCCATTGCGGAAGGAAGGGATGCGGCCAAATACACGATACGATGTGGCCTTGATACCGCCGACTCGCTGGGCAGGTCTATTGCAACGACGGTGGCGCTGCGACGCCACGCCTGGCTGAGAACCACTGGTTTTTCAGGGATGTCCAGAATACTCTCATGGACATGCCCTTTGATGGAGTCGGTCTTTTGGGTCCAAAGCAGACCATGCGTTGGAGCGCTTTAAGGACTCACGGGCTACTGCCAAGTCCCTGGGCCTTTCTGCTACACGCCCTCCGCTGACTTCTGCTTTTCGCCCCTATCGTGGCCACGGTAGGGGCGCCCTTCACGTCAGCAGCCCAGCCACCGGCCCGCGCAGCAGGCGTCTTCGCGTGGCCGAGGACGTGGATTCCGCCGTGGCGGATCGGGCAACCAGCATGCGGGTCAGGCCACCACCTCCAACCCGTCCGCGGCCTCCAAGCCCTCCTAGTCCCTCCTTTCAGGTGCACAGCACGCCAGTAGGGGGCAGGGTCCGCCATCACCTTCCCCACTGGCGTACTCATCACCTCGGACAGGTGGGTCTTGGACATTGTCCGAAGGGGCTACTCCCTCCCCTTCGAGTCCACCCCCGCAGCCATGCCACCTCAATTCCACCGCATGTCAGGGGATCACTTGGTACTTCTGCAGAAGGAAGTCACGGCCCTCTTGGCCAAGAGGGCCATCGAGCATGTTCCGACCCCAGAAGTAGGGCGTGGTTGCTACTCCCACTACTTCCTGGTGCCCAAAAAGGACAAGGAGGACATGCGTCCTATCTTGGACCTCCGGAACGTCAATCGCTTCCTCCGGAAGGAGAAGTTCAAGATGCTCACCCTAGCTCAGGTCTTGACTGCCCTCGACCCTGGAGACTGGTTGGTAGCGTTGGACTTGCAGGACGCATATTTCCACATCCCCGTCCTGCCGGCCCACCGGCGTTACCTTCGGTTCACGGTAAGCCCCGAGCATTTTCAGTTCACCGTGCTCCCCTTTGGCCTTACCAGTGCCCCTCGGGTGTTCACGAAAGTGATGGTGATGGTCGCAGCTCATCTGCGCCGGGCAGGGGTTTCAGTCTTCCCCTACCTCGACGACTGGCTGCTGAAGGCGGGCTCGTCCCAGGCAGTCGTCTCCCACCTCCAGACTACGGCCGAACTCCTGCACTCGCTGGGGTTCTCCATCAATGTGCCGAAGTCGCATCTGATTCCTTCTCCACAGCTCCTTTTCATCGGAGCAGTTCTGGACACGACGCAGTTTCGGGCCTATCCTCCCGAACGGCGAGTCCGGGATATTCAGGCTATGATTCCGATCTTTCAGCCTTTATCCTGGGTTTCGGTACGGATGACCCTGAGGCTGCTGGGCCTCATGGCCTCCTGCATCCTGTTGGTCAATCATGCCAGATGGCATATGCGGGCTCTGCAGTGGGACCTGAAGTTCCAGTGGGCGCAGCACCAGGGCAACCTGTCCGATCACGTCCAGATCTCGGAGGGGACTGCAAAACAGTTGCAGTGGTGGCTCTCGAACCGGCAATGGGTCATGGGCAGATCCCTCTCCTTCCCCAGCCAGAGCATACAGTTGTGACGGACGCGTCCCTTCTGGGATGAGGCGGTCACATGGGGAAGGCGGAGATCAGAGGCCTCTGGTCTCCGGGCGGAGTCCCGGCTCCATATCAACCTTCTGGAGCTCCGGGCGATCCGACTTGCACTCAAGGCATTCCTTCCCTCTGTCAAAGGGAAGGTAGTGCAGGTGTTCACAGACAACACCACCGCCATGTGGTACTGCAACAAACAGGGCGGAGTGGGGTCTTGGACCCTTTGTCAGGAGGCTCTGCGCCTCTGGACATGGCTGGAACATCAGGGCATGTTCCTGATGGTTCAACACCTGGCAGGTTCCCTGAACGCCAGGGCGGACGAACCTCAGCCGCAGGTGCATGATGGATCACGAATGGCGTCTTCACTCGGAAGTGGCGCAAGGACTCTTTCTACAATGGGGAGAGCCTTGGTTAGATCTATTCGCCACCGAAGAGAACGCGCAATGTCATCAGTTCTGCGCGTTGGAATTACCAAGGCGGCACTCGCTCGGCAACGCTTTTCGTCGCGAGTGGAGTTGCGGTCTGTTGTACGCCTTTCCGCCTATACCACTTCTACCCAGAGTGTTGAAGAAGATTCAGCACGACCGGGCCCAAGTCATTCTTGTGGCTCCGGACTGGGCTCGAAGAGTTTGGTATCCCGAGCTACTCAATATGAGCGTAGATCCCCGATCCGTCTGCCTCTTCGGGAGGATCTTCTGTCGCAGCAGCAGGGACGGTCCTCCACCCGAACCTGTCCAGTCTACACCTGCTTGCATGGAGATTGAGCGGCGGCAGTTGATTCCTTTCGACTTGCCTCCCGAAGTTTGTGATGTGATTCTGGCAGCCAGGCGTCCCTCCACTAAGGTGGTATACGCCTGCAGGTGGAACAAATTTGTGGCATGGTGCACAGCAAAGGCTGTGAACCCCTTTCTGCCCCTCTTTCTGAGGTCCTTCTGTTCCTTCTTTCTCTGGCCCAACAGGGTTCTGCCCTGGGTACCATCAAGGGTTATCTCTGTGCTATCTCGGCCTTCCTCAGGCTCCCTGATCAGCCCTCCCTTTTCAAGTCCCCTGTTGTTAACAGGTTCTTAAAAGGCATTACACACCTCTTCCCTCCTGTTCCGTTTGTGATGCCTCAGTGGGACTTGAACTTGGTTCTTACCTTTTTAATGTGCGCTCCCTTTGAGCCTCTACATAACTGTCCTCTTCGTCTTCTGACTCTGAAGACAGCCTTTCTGGTGGCCATCACCTCCGCTCGGCGGGTGAGTGAGCTCCAGGCTCTATCTTGCAAACCTCCCTTTCTGTCTGTTCATCCAGACAAGGTTGTTCTTCGGACGCGTCCGTCCTTCTTGCCAAAGGTGGTTACTGCTTTCCACATTGGGCAGACCATCACTTTGCCCACCTTCTTTCCGCCTCCGCATCCTTCCAGAGAGGAAGAGAGGCTCCACCGTCTGGACCCAAAACGTGCGCTCTCCTTCTATATCGACCGCACAAAACACTTCCGGGTGGATGACCAGCTCTTTGTTGGCTACGTGGGCGCCAAAAAGGTCGGGCGGTGCACAAGAGGACCATCTCCCGCTGGGTTACCTTGTGCATCAAGACCTGCTATTCTTTGGCTAAAAGGAGCCTCCTGTTGGGCTGCGTGCCCATTCCACCAGGGCAACGGCTGCTACCACGGCCTTGGGCCGCGGTGTTCCGCTGCCGGTTATCTGTCAGGCAGCTACGTGGGCCTCGCTGCACACGTTTACAAAGCATTACTGCCTTGACAGTCCGGTCCGGAGGGACGGCTTCTTTGGCCGTTCTGTCCTCCAGGACTTCCTTGTCTGATCTTTGTTCGCAGACCCACCACCGGGGTTGGTATTGCTGGGGTATCTATTCTAAGGTAAGGAATCTGTCACTAACGTGTCTCTTTCAGATGCACAAGTTACTAACTTGTGCACGATATATCTGTAAGAGACAGTAGTTAGTGACAGATTCCTACCGCCCACTCCATCCTCCTCGTTCTGCGAACTGATTTCTAGGGTTAAGGACATCCCTTTCAGGGCCCTAGTATTTTTCAGACACCTATGTCAGCTTCTTGCATGGCTCTGCGTTCCTGGCGCGGAAAGTCGTGTACAGAACTGACGTCAGCGCGCAGGGGCGGCGCCTAAGTACTGCCCGCGACGTCATCCCGGCGATCACAACGCCGACGACGGACGCGGAGCCGCACGACGCCGCCTACCGACGCGCAAGGGTACTGCTACGCAAAAACTTTCCGGATCCAGCCTGACGCCTGGGGATATTCTAAGGTAAGGAATCTGTCACTAACTACTGTCTCTTACAGATATATCGTTACACAAGTTAGTAACTTGTGCATATATTCTTTTAGGCAGAGCGCACTGTAAGTGATATGCTTGTGGTGTTTAATGCTATTGTTTCATGTTCAAGGTTAAGAAATTGAGTTCTTCAAATGCTGAGATGGGACATGTAAAAACTCCATCATCATCTTCTGTAAGCATGCCCTGGGAATCCAGTGAAAAGACAGCAAAGCAAGTTCAGACACAGTTAATCTATGACACTCCGTCAAATGGCATCTCATTACCAAGTAAGTGATGTCAAATCGACTATACTGCTTTTTCTTTAACATCAAAATAAATGTAGTTGGGTTTTAATTGTATTAAGAGGTCAAGTGTCCTGCGACAGATTCTGACTCCTTTTCTTAGCAAGGATGTAAATGAATGCCTATGTTGACATGTCAACTTTTTTGATCAAAAACTATTTCTCATGAGGTTTTCTCCATAGATACATGGGCTCACGGTGATCTGACTCGCATTAGCAACCCATCAACGGCGCTGTGGCAGTGATGGCTCAACTTTAAATCAGTTCCACTCTTAAAACATAAGCTAAGGAGTTTTTTAGATGTCAAATCAATGACTATAAATGACTGGATAGCGATTCTCGACTAAGATTTCTGTTGAGAGGCCAACAGTTTCACTTCCAAGTTCTGCATTTTAGAAAAAAGCAGCTAAATGCCATTTTAATGTTGGGAAGCACAAAAAGTCCCTGATTGACTATGCAGCAGTCTTCACAGTTTGTTCTAAATGCCAATCACGCCTTTCTAAGCATCTTCTTCGAGAGGTGTTGAGACTGTAAGTTTTCCTGCATGGTATGTTGGTGTGTCCGCCTGTCCTGTGGGCCTGACTGTGTGCGCGTATCTGGTATCCTTTAATTTTAATCCATAGTGTCACGCTAATCTAGCCACTGTGGAGAGACCTAGGCCTAGCTTTGAGGGTGCACGGTCTAGGACCTGTGACCTGGTGAGTGGACAAAGCCTACCTCCAGAGTGAACAGAGGACTGAAATTCCTGTCTTGGGATTAGTATATGTAGGCAATGGTGGCAGCACATTTGTGTCCGTGTGTGTTGCCTACTGTACCTTCTTGTGAAATGTTCTGCTGTTAATTGAAAACATAGAGCCTTTTCGTGACATCCTGTGTGTATGTCAAGTGCTTGCGCAGTATGTGTAGGAAGCTCGCTCTGTATATACTATACCAAAGTAAGGTATAGTGTGCACAGAGTCCATGGAGTCCCCAGGCGTATAGCAGAGGCTAAATTAGGTAAGAATAGCTCTCTTTGTGGTATTGTGGACTAGCAGTTAGGCTAATCCAGAGGGTGTGTTAAGCATTTATTGTATTCATTCAGTCAAGACTGAAGGCACACACTCTGAGACTGATTCCAGACCAAGTGGGTAAGTATAAAAAGGTATACTTACGTTTTATTTTCTAGAACCAAGCAAGTCTTGGTACAGGTAGGTAAAATATACTTTAAATCATAAAACATTTCAGGAAGTGCATTTGGGAATGGAATTGCAGTCGTTACAGGTTTGTATTGGTTCAAATTGCAGGTTAAATTACACAGTAATTACTTTGGATTACTTTCTCGTTACTTCTGGATTACATCGACTACTCGGGGTGATATGCCTAGATAGCACACCCTAGACTTTGTCACTTACTGGTAAGTATGACAATTATCAGTTTAAAGCATTGCTACTTTCTTCCCATACAAAAAATCCTGTTCAACACTTGGAACATTTTTGGAACAAAAACTCGTAACATTAGTTTCTATGGGAGAAAAATGGTTAACGGTTTTACAGGTAAGTACTCGACTTACAGGTATGACTTTTGGGGGTTAGGACCAAGGTTCCCCAAGGTCCAGGTAGGCACTCACATTGCACCACCAGCGACACAGGGGCGGCAGAGTCCCAACGTTAGCCAATGGGGCTAAGGGGGACTTCGGTCAGGGGCTACTTACGAGCAGGCCACTTGGGTGTGGAAGAAAAGCTCCTGGGATTAAGATTAGCACTTCAGGGGCCAACAATCAGCACAGAAGCTGCACGACCAGCGGCACAGGGGCGGCCGGGTGCAGAGTGCCAAGGTGTCATCGGGGACTCTGTGGATGTCAATGGAGATCTTCGGTTCGGTAAAGATGCTGCAGGCCCGGGCAGGGAGGCTTCCTGGAGGCGACCACCGGCTGGAGAGGAAAGTTGAGATCTTGGGGGATACCTGGACACTGTTGGTTAGGCCACAGAAGGCCGTGGGGCTTCGGGTGCAGGGGTGTCTTTTTGCTTCAGATTCTTCTTACCAGCTGCGGTCGGGGGGGGACCCTTCAGGTTAAGGCTGCAGGCATCGGCTTGAAGCTTGAGGGAGGTCGGGGATCATCAGATCCCAGGTCAGGATCGCTGGGGAGACCTCCTTGTGGTGTTGGGCCACTCGAACGCGGGCCGTGGGTGTCGGGTGCCAAGTGGTGCAGAATCGCAGCCGCCTGGATTCGGATTCTGGTGTTGTCTTTGCTTGAGCAAATCCGGTGCTCACGGGAGACAGTCTGTCAGATGAGTGCAGGGCAGGTCCTCCGGGCTCTGGGGGCTGCTGACTGCTGGACTCGCCGGGGTTCTCGCTGTAGGCGGGTTGAAGCTGGGACAGGCCAGTAAGGCTGGGGCCAAAGCAGTAGGTATCCTCTTCTTCCTGGGTCAGCACTGCTCTTTGATTCTTCTTCTTTCTTCCTCGAATCTGAGGAGGCAAGGTTCAGGGTCGCCCCTAAATACTAAATTTAGGGGCGTTTAAAGGGGTGTGCAGGTCAGGACCAATGGGTCCCTTCCTTGGGGTGGGTACACCCCCTATTACGCCACCCTCCAGTGGGGAAGAGGCATGAGCCTCTTCCTAATTGGTTGGGTTCCCTCATCTCCAAGATGGAGAGGACTGAGAAGTGAGCTAAACCTCGCCTCCCCCACCTGAGGGGTGGGGTTGGCAAAGGTGGGCACACCTCTCCTCCTAACTCTGTTTTCCCGCCGATTCTCCTGCCCACAGTGGGGGCAGAACCGGTGCGAGCCAGTTGCTGGGGGCAGCAAAAGGCAGGGACAGCTTACAAAGGCGGCAGGCCTTTGAAGCTTCCCCTCTCATGGACCCAGGATGCACTTTGTTTCTGGAGCCAGAGAGCGGGGATTCTCTACCCAGCGGTCCAGAAACCTGTTTGGTGGTGGCAAATGGCGGACAGCCATTTAAGAACCACACAAGGGTTGTTCATTTTTCAGGGGGCTTCTCTAAGGTGCCCTCTGTGTGCTTTTTACATTAAATCCCATACTGGCATCAGTTTGGGTTTAATGTGCTGAGAAGTTTGCTACCAAACTTGCACTAACCATGCAAAAAGGGGCAGTTTCCTACAGTATGCGTGCAGCATATGTGTGGCAATACAGCAGTGCGTGTGTGTTTAAGTCTGAGTGATGAAACCAGTAGGATCTATTTTGGATTCCCTTGTTTTACTTTGATACATAATGGATGATCAGGGCAACTTCCCGGAATAATGAATGTGTTACCTGTGTTACTGTGGCTGGAGGGTGGAGAGCCACATACTCAAGTGAGGAGGATGAAGGCAGAGCTACCTTTAGAAATTCCATGAAGGCCTTGTTAGCAGGGGGCTGCTGATTAGTTCTTCCTGAGCACTGCCATTTGGTAAATTATACAGGTGAATGGTGAGACTGCAGTTTCTGTTGTTCAAAGTGAGGAAGTTACTAGGCTAAGTCTGTCTTTTTTTCTCTCCTTGATTACTATTTCAGAGAGACTGATGACAGCCAGATACAGAAATCTCACAATTCATCATGTCCATGTTGTGTGTGCTCCAATTTGGAGATAGTCCCACTGCTCCTTGCCTTGAGAGGTATAACTTTACCCAAAGGTTGTGTTGGGTGAGGAGCCTGAGAAGGACACTTCAAAGAGAACCACCTCATGCCAGTTCTGAAGTTTGAGACCGTGCATCAACATCCCCGGTTTAGAAAAAAAGTGGGACCAAAAATCACCCCACTGTTCCAGATCCAAATTTTCCATGACCAAAGAAGGGAGTGATCTGCAGTGTTTGAAAGTGGCTGCCTTCCAGTTAGTGTCTCAGAGGTGAGGGGATATCATCTGAAGTTTGCACGTTCTGATGGCAGAGCTGGGGACCTGCCTAGTACTTAAAAAGCCTGCCTGCTTGCTGAGAGAATGATAAAGTCTGCCTGGTGCTACAGTAGAAGACTGCCAAGGAGGAGATGCTCAACATGTTCTTGGCCTGATGAACACCCAGAGAAGAGGGACTACCTGAGACATCAATGCCAGGAGCAACTCTTGCTGCAAAAGCCAATCCCTCGGCGTTTCCTGGCAAGAACTGCGAAAATGTATGGACATCCGTGCATTGGCTCAGGTCAGGGCTGCTTCTACCATGCTGTCTGTTCTTGCCTAAGTCGCCTGGAACTGCCCGAGTGTGTGCATACCAGCCATGAGTGGGCTGCAATTTCCTTGATAAGTGCATCGGTCCAGGTCTGGTTGCAGCTGCCATGACAGGGTCCACATCAACCCAGAAGTTGGCTGCGACTACCAGAAGTACTCACACTATGCCACCAGACCATCTAAGGAAGCCGCTCTGAGAAGATCGTCACCACCCCCACCCACAAGGCAGGACAAACCCTCGACCCCATCTTCGCAGGAGGCAACAACATTAATTTCAGCCACACCACCCAACCCCCCTGGACGAACCACTACTGCGTACACTTCCACGTCGACAAACCCACCGCCCCCAAATCAACACCCCTCCCTCCGCGAAGGAACTGGAGCAAGGTCACCGAGGAGCAGCTCAACTCCACCCTTGACCGCTGCGCCCCCTCCTCCTCGACCGACACCAACCTCGCATCCAAAGAATTTCACAGATGGATCACCAACTGCGCAGACAAGCTCACACCCCTACGCAACCCTGACAGACCGCGCCCCATAAAGGCCACCTGGTTCACCACCAACCTCCATGAATCCAGACGCACCTGCAGACGTCTCGAGAAGACTTGGAGAAACAGCAAATCCTTGGAAGACCACACCAACTACAAGAACGCCATGACAGAATACCTCCGACGCATCGGATCCACCAAAAGGAACTTCATACAGAACAAGATCCTCGCCAACTCCAGCAACGCAAAGGAACTCTTCAGCATCATCCAGGAATTCACCAAACCCCCCAGCGAAACCACGGACATCACCCCCTCCAAGGACCTCTGCAACAAGCTTGGCTCCTATTTCCACCTGAAAATCAAGGCCCTCTACGACAACTTCAACGACCAGACACCTGACTCCGAAACCTCTCCCGCCTCCAGCTGCGCCAGCCAGCCCACCGTCTCCTGGACACCAGTCACCACCGAAGACACCGCATGGACCGAGAAGGGCATTCACTCAGGAGTCCCCACAGACCCCTGCCCCCGCACATCTTCCACAGAGCCGCTGCCGCCGCACTGGAACTACGACGCACCATCAACACCACCTTCGAAACTGGCACTTTCCACGACGACTGGAAACGCGCAGAAGTCAGACCCCTACTCAAAAAACCCTCTGCAGACCCTTCGGACCTCAAGAACTACCGACCCATCTCCCTCCTCCCCTTCGCAGCCAAAGTCACTGAGAAGAGTCATAGCCCAATTAACTAAATTCATCGAAGAGAACTCCATCCTCGACCCCTCCCAATCCGGAATCCGCAGCAACCACAGCACCGAGACCGCCCTCCTCGCCGCCACATACGACATCCGCACTCTCCTCTACCAAGGACACACCGCGGCCCTGATCCTACTCAACCTCTCAGCAACCTTCGACACCGTCTCTACCGTACACTCCTCGTCAGACTCCACGACGCCGGCATACAGGGAACTGCGATCGAATGGCTCCGCTCCTTCCTCACCGGCAGAACCCAAAGAATCATACTCCCGCCCTTCCTCTCCGAACCGACAGAGATCAACTGCGGAGTCCCCCAAGGATCATCACTCAGCCCCACTCTCTTCAGCATCTACATGGCCCCCCTCGCCGCCATCGTCAGACAGCACGGACTCAGCATAGTTTCCTACGCCGACGACACACAGCTCATCCTCTCCCTCACCAAGGACCCCATCACCACCAGACTCAACTTCCAGGAAGGAATGAAGGACGTCACATCCTGGATAAAAAGCAGCTGCTTGAAGCTCAACTCGGAGAAAACAGAGGTCCTCGTGCTCGGACCCTCCCCCTCTGCATGGGACAACACCTGGCGGCCTACCGCCCTCGGCAGCCCCTCCAACCACACGGACCACGCCTGGCACCTCGGCATCATACTTGACTCCTCCCTCTCCATGACTCGACAGGTCAACGCCGTCACTTCCACCTGCTTCAACACCCTCTGCATCCTTCGAAAGACTTTCAAATGGATCCCCACCAAATCAAGGAAAGCCATCACCCACGCACTGATAACCAGCAGACTGAACTACGGAAACGCCCTCTACACCGGGAACAAGTCTCTGCTCCGCAAACTCCAAACCATACAGAACACCGCAGCCAGACTCGTCCTCGGAATCCCTCGACATGAACACATCACCCAACACCTGCGAAACCTCCACTGGCTCCCCGTCGAGAAAAGAGTAACCTTCAAAATACTCACTCATGCCTCCACAACACCGGACCCCAATATCTCAATGACAGAATATCCTTCCACGTGCCCAAGAGAAACCTCAGATCCGCCGACTTCGCCCTCGCCGAACCCCCGCGCATCCGCAGAGCTAGAACGGGTGGAAGAACCTTCTCCTACATCGCGGCCAAGACCTGGAACGACTTCCCGATCGACATCAGACGCGCCAGTACGCTGCACATCTTCAGGAAGACCCTCAAGACCTGGCTCTTCGACTGACCGGAGCTGCATTCCCCCCCCCCACACTCCCACACTCCCCGAGCGCCTTGAGATCTTCAGGGGTGAGTAGCACGCTTTAAACCCCCTGATTGATTGATTGAGAAAAGATGCATGGATGGAGAATTGTACATAATAAATTGCTAAAAGAAAAAGAAAAGGAATGGTCTGGCCCTCACGGTGAGATTATTGTAAGAGTGCAGGACGAAAGTGAAATAAAAAAATCATTTAGATAGGGAAATAGAACGGAGGCAAGCAAGTATAGCCGATAGGAGGACGAGAGATTGAGGGAATATAAAATTTCCTAGCTATCGTGAAGGAAAGTTTCAATTCTATTAAGGACGCGGAGGTGAGGATTATGCTTATCTCTTCCTTTATTTTTCCGCTCAGCAGCCTTATCAACATGTGAAATACAGAAAGACTACAAATCCCATGAGTCTTTGTATTAGAACAAACAGTAACAACCATAGAGGCAGTCCCATATAAACAGTAGCAAGGAACAGGACTTCCTCTTTCTTCGGGCGAAACAAGTTATCCTGTTTTCCGATTAATAATCCTGTTTCTGATCTGACCCTGCGAAGCCTAGAGAGACCATATCAGAAAAAAACAGAAGAGCCAACAGAACTTCCAATCACAGTGCATATAAGAACAAGTCTATACATTAGAGGCAGTGTCACAAAAGAGCATCTCAAGTCACTGGAGAAACAATACATCGTGATCCATAACCAACAACAGTAATGTAGTCTTGCGAAAGGGAATTATACTTATCCAACAGTCGATAGCAGAAATGCCCAGGGAGGGAACAAAGAGGCAATATCCATTGGGAGGGAATAATCCTTGCCTCCGTGTCCTTAATAGAATTGAAACTTTCCTTCACAATAGCTAGGAAATTTTATATTCTATGTCAGGACCGGAGGCTCGGATTATGCTAGTTCAAAGCTGATTGACCACTAGCGAGGCCATGCATGAGATAGGCTTGAAATAAAAAGCCTTGAAAATGGAATCTGAGGACCAATGCGCAGCTCTGAGGATGTCCTCCAGACGACTCACTAGTGAAAACGCTTTTGACGCCATGGCACCCCTTGTGGAGTGTGCGCCAAAGGTTGCGGTATATATTCCAGCTTCTTGCAATATCCACCTCACCCAGCATGCTATTGTAGCGGAAGAGACCGGTTTGCAAGGTTTCTTCAAAGAAAGAAAAAGTTGTGAGGTCCCCGGAGGACGATACTCATAAGCCTTGAGACAATGTACCACGCACAACTTTGGGTGATCCGGAAACGCCAGATAGTGAACCACCCTAGTATTGGACTTTGTCCGTTGGGCAATCGTGAAAGACACACCGTGTGGCGTGAAAATACGAGAAGATATTTCTAGCACTCGTACATCTGATACCCTTTTGCAAGAGATCAGGCACAGAAGCATGGCCAGTTTTCCTGTTAGTTCTTTCCGTGAAAGATATCGGAATAGCCTGAGAACAATGTTTACATAGCAAACACAAGATGATGGACGGAGCGCTGAAACTTTTCAGACACTCAGCCCCAGTCACAGATTTGGGTTGAATCCATCATCGTTCTTTAACTCACTTCCCTACCCCTGTTCAGACACAGCTATATGCAAATCAGTTTTGACCCTGTGCCTCATGGGAACAGTCCAGCCCGAACTGCCAAGCCATGTCTTCCCTGGACCGAAAACAAGCTAGCCTGGCTGATGAGGACTAACCGCCCTCATCAGCCAGGCTAGCTTGAATCCAGTGGCAAAGTGAGCAAGGGACCCACGTCTGGGCATACCCTGCCAACTTAGGGCAAACACAAGGAGCGCTCCGTCCTTCGCCCTTCCGGGCGCCAGGGTTTACTTGAACCTGGCTCATTATCCGAGTCACCGTCTACATCGGTGTCCGCAGCGGTATTGTCTTCTGCCTCATCCTGGTGCAGGAATCTTCATCAGGGGTCTCGCCAGGTTGGGAATCCTCTTGGGCGTCGCCATCATGGCGCCTCTTTAGGAAGGCCTGGCGTAGCCTTTCAAAAAGCATCCATAGAGGGGGGCTCTGTGCGCGCTTTTCCCTTGCCCTTAGTCCTGAGGGGGCCTCTGCCGCCAGAAGAGGGAGTCCCCCCGTCCTCTCCTGACGAGGGTACCACGGTCCTCCTGACGGTCAATTCAATAATTTTGCGGCTTAAGGGCTCAAGCACCGAGGAGACCGCTCTCTCCAAGGATGCGTCAATTCCTCCTCCACCTGCTCCCAGTCACCTGCCATCGTAGAGAAGAAAACGAGCACCAGACCAATGGAAAAGATAGAAAGCTATTATGGATTAGCCAAGGCTTGTTAGGTCAAGGGACGCGTGTGGGCTTGAGGCTGGAATGGGGAGAACGCTCTGTGGAAAAGCCGCACTCTGTAGCCGGTGAGAAAAATGCTGAAGATAGCTTTACTTTATTCAGGGGGGAAAAAAGACTCCTGGCAAGCAAGCGACAAGAGAAGCTCCTCAAGTGTACGCGACCTTCGCCGTAAATGCCGGAAGAAGCAGCGCAGTGCGAGTCTAGAATGCAGAGAGGGAATCCCTGCTGTCCGGAATGCGTGCACGAGTGCCCCGCCCTCTATCGGGCTCGGAGCGCACCGCGCTCTGGGCCAGAAACGTGAGGAATCTCCTCACGACCAGGAAACACGCATGTGCGCCCCGCCCTCTATTGGCTCGGAGCGCAGATACTCCCCTGCGGTGCCTGCCTAGAAGCCGCAGCAAAGCCACCGCCCGGGGGGGAAAAGATCCGCCGCGCGACTACCGTTGCCTCGCCTTGGTCGACGGACTCGATGCGAGGAGATAGAAGGACAGGCCTCCATGTGAGGGAGGGGCAGTGAGGAAGTCGGATAGTGTCCCGACAGCGAGAACAGCACTCCAAACAAGGAGAACAATAGAGAACCGTGGAACCCACGATACCACCCCCAGAAAGGTAGGCAACAGAGTACAACAGATAGAATAAACACTAGAAAGGAAAAGTACTTAACTGGCTGCTGAGCAGCGAAGTAGAGGAAGTGCTGTTCCTTGCTACTGTTTATATGGGACTGTCTCTATGGTTGTTTCTGTATTTCACATGTTGATAAGGCAACTGAGCAGAAAAATAAAGGAAGAGATAAGCGTAATCCGAGCCTCCGGTCCTGACATAGAATTCAAGCTAGTGAAATGATAACCAGGGCAACAGCCTCATTAAAGCTCGGTGGAAGTCGCAGGGAGATGCTGTGCGTAAGATCTCTCACTGATGCAGGTATCATGACCATGTGGTTGTGATGATCAGCTTAGGCCTCTGGCACTCAGATAACGTCCACACACACACTGCTTTTATACTTTACCGACAGACCACACCTTACGACATGTCAGCCTTTTATTTTGCCTACAAAGTAGAGATGCCAGCCTGTACTATTGTCTGGACGCCGTCGGAGCTATTCCAAAATATGTTAGTCACACATTTAAGAACGACCCTCCTTGTTGTATCCTGAATGGGTGGGTCCTAGTGACCCACAACACTACATCTCTCCCTTATTTAGCAGTAAACCAAAGTCAAACATTTGTATTTTAAGACACTTATCACTGCCCCAAGACAAAACCCCAGTCCAGTTCACTGAGACAAGATGAAAGGTGGCAGTGATTATTCCAACACGAAGTCCTTGAGTCGCTGTGACGGGCTAGATCGACTTGGAGGTGATATAGCTCCACACCCTCTCACTGGCTCACACGCGGGGTCATGGGGCTACCAGAACAGGATTATCCTGACTGGGGGCTTAGTGCTTGGAGGTGAAATGGCAGAACACCCTCTGACAATGGGGGCCATTGTCTGCCAGCTTCATACTGTTCCACTGCCGTTACCTCGTAAGTCCTTCTCTTGTTCCAGAACACCCCCTCAACAGATCCTGCTCAGGCAGACCACAACCAGGAGTTCATTGCACTTTCCGAAAATGTGAACTGTTCCGAGGGACAGGTTCGGTCCCTCGGTGAGCAATGATCATGGGCCCCTTCACAGCCATGATGATCCATGGGGGGTTTTCAAAAGGAAGTCGGAATTTTCCCCCCGGGGTGCCAATCTTGCACCAGCACCCAGCCGCCAGGTTGAAGGAGGCACTGTGTGGCACGCCTCTTTCTTGAGGCATATTCATTGTTGCTGGCCCACCGAGAATCTGATTGATTGGGTGAGGTTGGGGCACCCTGCCCATAAATGGTGATGAGGAATCATGTCCGTGATTGTTCGACCCATGCACAGTTGGGTGGGAGCAATCCCTGTGGTGGAAAGCGGGGTCACTCGTTATTCCCGCAGAAATGAATAGATGGCTCCCTCCACATTCTTCCCTTCGGCCATCGCTATTCGAATAACTTTGGTCACAGTTCATACAAATCTCTCCATTGGCCTGTGGCCATTTGGGGACAATACGTCTGTGCTTGGTAATGCAGGACCTCAGCTATTTGGCCCACTCCTGGCTGTTGAAAGGGGGTCCATTGCACAGTACCATCTTTGGTATTAACTCGGAGGCAGAGGTGGATAGCACAATCACGACCTCAGGGTAGCAGGAGAAATAATCTATTACGATGAGCATGTGTGTGCCATCAGGGAGGCTTCTAAAATCGGAGCTCGCACACTGCGACTGGGCCGTTGGGCCTTCTGGGATGACTGGGGTGTGTAAATCCTTGAGATTTCTCGCTTGGCAGGTGGTGCAGTCTCTTAGTCATTTACACACCCTGATCCAGCCATGGAAATCACACTTTGCTTCTCAGTCTTCACCATGCCCTGGTGTGCCCCGTGAGCTAACTGAATCGCTTGCCGTTGTAGGCAGCTGGGTAAGACTAAACAGGGTCCTCGCATAAGACAGACTACGGTGGTTACTGAGAGCTCTTGCCGCACTAAATGCAGGGCTTTCAGCATCAGTTTGGCATCTTCAGTCCGGCGGGCAGAGGGATTCTTTATCGCCTTCCAGTCACTGATTCATACAGCTTTGATGGCCAGTTGGAGGCAGTCGTCTTGTTCGGTGACTGCCACTACATCCGACAGGGTCATAGGTAAATTCTTGGACCTTTCTACCACCAAACAAACATACTCTTCCGTGTCCTGCACCTTGTTAGCTTCTGCCAGAGTGGCCGGCCTGGCATGCTGTGACAGGAAATCGGCTGTGTTTCGGGTGTCTGGTCAGTATACAACTATGAAGTTTGGATTCCTGTAACTGCAAAATTCATTTCTCGATCCATGGGGGCAGTTTGGATACTAATCCTTTAATGAGAGGTATTAACGGTTTGTGGTCCGTATAGACGACGAACAGGTGGCCATACAGGTAGACATAGAAGTGGTGGCACTCCCAGTGGGTCACAATGGCTTCCCTCTCAATCTGCAAATTCCTCTGCTCCATGAGTGTTAGGGTCCTACTGGCATAGGCGACTGAGGCCCATTCCCACAGCCCTGATGTAGCGACTGCACCGCTCCCAATCCAGTTGGACTTCCGTCTAAAGCCAGCTACGACTCCTTTTTTCAGGTCGAAAAATGCCAGCGTCGACTAGGCCGACAGTGTGTCTTTGGTATTCTTGAAGGCCATTTCCTGCTTCTCGCTCCAGATCCAGGGGCTGGATGCTTTTATCTGCTTTTATCTGTTCGCGGAAAGGCCCTGTGAGGTCTGACAGGTTCTACATAAACCGGCCACAATATGTCACCATACTGAGAACGCTTCGGATTCCGGCCATGGAAATGGGGGGTGCATATTGAATGTCTTGTACTTTTGCCGGATCTGGGTCAATGCCTTTCCTGAAAATTGATATCTGAAAAAGCTGATGCTCTTTTGTAGAAACTTTATCTTTGAGTCTCATAAACACAGCTCGGAAGTGTGCAAGGTGGCTGTCGAGGGTAGGTGCATGGACCAAAATGTCATCACTCAGGTTAAGGGCGCCTGGGAGGTCTGCCAGGACGTCTCTTATGATGTTCTTAGTGCAGTGGGGGCTGGTGCAGGTGTAGCCAGGCTGCAGGCAGTGAGGCTTGAGTGCAGGCATTAGTGCTGGGGCAGGACAGAGCCCGGCAGCACTGCCAGTGGGTACCAGGCTTGCCAAGAAGGAATGACCCAGGACAGCACTCGCCCGTCCCTCTCCGTGGAATACTCCGCAATCACTTGCAGCGGGAGCCGTAGGCCTCCAAAACCATCTTGCGTCATGTGAAGGTGGAGGAGTGGTCTCAGTACTGGGCAGTGGCTCTGCTGAAGCTTCCCTCAGGGAGATATCTGGCACGGGCCTCCAGGCCCAACTGTAACTGGAGGGTCGGGGCACCTTAAGCGGAGAGCAGAGCACACGTCCTCGCCGCACCCACCCGGCTGAGGAGCAGACCAGAGGAAGCGCTGTGCTTTTAGACTATGTCTTGACACGCCACGTGTCTAGCGCAAAACAGGTGCTCCAGGCGAGGCCGCTGTCAAGTCAAGCGGGGCTTCTGCCGTGGGACGTGCTGTGCCAGTCCCTGCTGCACATGCATCTCAGGGAGCAGAGGAACTTGTCTGCACTCCCGCTTTGCAGGCAGACAATGTGCTGGGGTGGCGCCGTGCAGCAATGCCGGGTAAGCACAGGATCGGGCAGTGCAAGAGCATGCTGTACAGCCACTTCCAACAGGCACGGAAGGTGGCTGTCTTACACCGGGTTTGTGGTGCCCTCATCGCCAATGTGGGGATTAGCTTAGGGGCAGCTGGCACTTAAATAACGGACACACACACACACTGGTCTTATACTTTACCAACTGACCACGCCTTACAATGTGCCAGCCTTTTATTTTGTCTACAATGTCGGGACTCCAGACTGTACTATTGTCTGCACTCCCGCAAAGCTATTCCAACGTATGTTCAAGTCACACATCTAAGAACCCCCCCCACCTGTATTGTATCCTGAATGGGCGGGTCCTTGTAACCCACACTACTACAGTGTTGATGGGACATATAGTTTGAAGAACGGCCAAACAGGAAATTCCATTTGATAGCCGGTGCGTGTTTGAAACTTGACAATAGTGTTTATTTGATACGATTGGGTGTATGGTTTGGCTCGCACTAAACTGACCTACTCCTCACCTGGCATGGATGCTCACTTAGTGCTCAGGTGGAGAAGATAAAAAAAACTGATGCGGACAGATCTGATCTCAACAACTTCCGTCCCATCTCCAACATCCCTACTCTGGCTAAGCTCCTAGAAAAATGCGTTCAATCACAACTTTGCTCGCACATTGAGACTTTCAATCTCTTGGATCAACACCAATCTGACTTTGGAGTGGTCACAGTACTGAATCTGCGCTCATTCACATCATGATGACATCTTAAAAATGTTAGACCATAATGAATCCTGCCACTTAATCCTCCTTGATCTTTCCTCTGCATTCGACACGATCAATCACGATAACCTCTTAGCCATTCTGGAACACAGGATGGGCCTTTCCGGTCTGGTACTGCAATGGTTCTCTTCCTTCCTTCACAATAGATCCCAAAGAGTTAAGGTGAATCAGACCTTATCCCAACCGTCGACAGTCTCCATGGGGGTCCCGCAAGGATCTGCCCTTTCTCCCATACTCTTTAATATTTTCCTGGAACCACTAGCGAACGCTCTATCATCCATGAACATTCTTTTCCATATGTATGCGGATGGCACACAACTTTATCTGAAAATCTATTCCTCTGAAGACTTCATCTCACTCAATTCCTCCTTGACGATTACCCAAAACTGGCTCACTGAAAACCACCTCCTGCTGAACACCGCCAAAACAGAATTCCTTCTCATCTCCCCTCCTAAGCACACCCCCAAGATTGACCTCTGGATGAAACACCTCTCTACCTTCAACTGTTCCCCGCTTATCATCGACTCAGCTAAATCTCTTGGAATCACCCTAGACTCGCACTTACACATTTTACTAATATTTTTCTTCATGTTCAAGGGTGCGAACCACCAAATGAGGATTCTTAGAAACCTAAAACCATTCCTCCCTCAAGATGACTTCAAGCAGATGGTACAAGCGCTTGTCCTACCGAGGCTAGACTAGGGGAGCGCGACGCTCAGTGGCCTCCCCAAATATACCTTGGCCCGCTCAGGGCTTCGTTGAATGCCGCTGCCATACTGATCACTGATACAAAAAGAAATGATCACATATCCCCAGCCTTAAGATCTCTAAAGTGGTTACCCTACGAATTAAGAATACAACTAAAGATTGCTTGTTTGACGCACAAAGCCCTCCACTTCAAAACACCTGGCTCAAAAACTGGAACTATCAGGAGGGGGCAGACCATCAAGAAGTACAAATTCTCTACTACTGAAACCTCAGACCTTTCGCAAAAAGAGAACGAGGCTCAGAGCCTTCTCTGGCTCGGCACCGAAGATCTGGAACTCTCTCCCACCGGAAATCCGCAGAATCCCCTACACGGCTGCTTTCAAACATGAAGTAAAAACAATCCTAATGAGCAAGTTCCTGCCTTAGTTGGCCATGGTTCGCTTGTTTGCTAAATGTCCTTTGATTTTACTTTTTCTTTTTTTTTCTTTGCCTAACAACTGTAATGTCTATGATTTTCTGCCTCACCTTATTAAGTAATGTTTGCTTGCATCCTTGTACAATGTTAGTAGCTCATTATGTTGCCCTCTCTTACCCCCTCTTTATTGTCCCCTTTACTTTGTTTCTCCCTTCCATTACTGTGAAGCGCTCTGATAACCTTCTGGGTCATGTTCGCGCTATACAAAACTTGTTAAATAAATAATGACTCTCCAACTCCTCTACTGCTGATGAGTAGTAACATCACTGAGTAAGAACAATGCCCTGACACTCATCCCGCCATGAAGGAGGTTGGACTGTGAAGAGATGAGAATGCAGTGCAGTACCTGTAGCCACTGAAAGTGTGAACGTTGTGGCTTTTGACTGGGGGCAGGTGGTGGACATTTTTGGAGTTCTCTGTTGCTGACTGGCCCACCGCGGGGTCTGAGGTGAGATGCTTCAGGTTCTTTCAGAGACAACCCAAAAGATCGGAAGGAGTTAATCAGTCCTTCTGACACTCTTTTCCCATTTCCTCTTTCAGCTTTGACTGTGGCCACAGTTAGGGCCGCAACAGGGCTAGGATCAGCAGCAGGATATGGGGCGCCTGGATAACAGTACATTAAGTCTGCGGCATCTGGAATGGGTGCGAGAGAACCACCAGCCAAGTATAGACAGTAGATCCCTTCACTCCTGACAACCTGTACTATGTCTACACTACTGAGTTTGAATCTTGCTTTCATACCTGGTAAAGCTTAATGAAATCCCTTCATCTTTCTTTGTATCTCATATGGCGTAATCTATGGTAATGTCCTGAAAACCCACTGGCCCTCAGAGTTCACACAATGTAGTAATATATTTAATCAGTTGAACTTTGCTTTTTTTGCTACTGGGCACAAATAATTCAATAGTTGCCCTATCGGCCTCAGTTGGACTCAGGATAACCCGTTTAACTGGTGAATAGTAACACCCAGAAGTACCCCCGCCCAAGCCAATCATTTAGCATGAGCCTCTTGCATTAAAAGACTGACCCACCCTTGTCCATTCGTAGTGGCTCCGTGGCATTTAAAAGACTCACGTTTTTGGGAATAGTGGACATTTTTCCAGTTAAACATTTACTATTTGTTCTCACCCATTCACTTCTCCCCTATGCTGGATCTGGATCCCGTAGATGTATCTTTGCTGTAGGGACCAAGTTTCCCTATAGTGTGGTCCATTTATCACAGAAATAGTGCTTACAATTGCACCTATGTACACCAATTTTTAAACATTTTCTCAGGCGGAAAGCCCCTCTAAACTCCCTCAAAATGGTCAAGCTTGCTCGCTTCGCTCACTCTCGTGCATAAATGAGTTAATTGGTCTTACTCCCCACTGCTTGCAAATTCCACCAGCTGCCGCTGTCGGTGGGTGGAGATATTGATTTGGTGATTTACCATGTACATTTTCACTTACTTTTTCATCAATTTTTATCTATGCATTAGATGATGAAAAGCAATCTAAATAATTCAGATTCTGTCCTATAAATGCCGGGGGAAAATGACACTGTGAGCCAGTTTGACAAGTATACACAAATGTTTATATTATATAGGACAAGTTGTTATACAAAGAGCACAATTTACACTGCTCATAAGGTAATGTCAGTGTTTCTGCAAAATTGCGGGCATGAAGCCATCTTTTATGTATATGCAGTAGAACTACATTGTATTATCATTTATATAGTATGTTCTATACTCCTTGTGATACTAACAATAAAGGTATTAAAGTAGTGTAGGAGGCTGGCTTAGTATATTGTGCACACTAATTTAAGTGAAGCACCTTGCACTAATCCAGACAACCCTTATGCTGATTTTAGTGGTCTTAGACAACCATAGAAAGCTCTCAAAGAGGTAGCTGTGGAGAGCAGCCTTCAGGCTTATCTTGAAGGAGTGTTAAGCTGCTTGTTTTACCAGATCTAATCATGTAGTGTAGGTTAAATGAAAAAGAACCTCACAGTGTGTATATATAAAAATAGTTCTATTTATTACACAACGCTCACTAACACATTGGTATATCCCCTACCCAGAGATATACACACACATACACAATAATACGTCAATTGCAATAGCAAAAAATACAGTGGTCTCCAGGGGGAGACCAAACAATATATTAAGAAAGTGGAACACGAACTACGACCGGAGTCGGGACTTGGACCAGGAGACTCGGAGGAGCTGGGGACACAAGGAACCCCCCAAGGTAAGTACCCAGGAACCCCCACGGAGGCTATGTGCAGAGTGGAAACTCAGCCGCGTGTCCAATAGAAGTCAACAGGGAAGTCGTAGTTGCAGTTTTTAAGAAGAAGGACCCTTTCCAGTTGACCTTGAAGAAACCCTGTGGATGGCAGAAGGTTGGTGAGCCACCCCACCTGTGGATACCCCAGGAACCAGGATACCTACACCAGGGAAGCCGGGTGCAACGTGATTTCTGAAACAGCTGTAGACCACAATGGAGGACTTCAGAAAAGATGCCGCTGGCGAAGACTGTGCAAGAGTCCAGTGGAATCCAAGAGTGGATTCTTGAAGTGAAGAACCTGCAAGCAGAGGGGATAGAATCTATGCCACTCGGAGGTGACCAGGCGGCAAGGAAGAGCAATGCCCACCGATGTCGGTAGGTGCAGGAGTGATGATGGTGACCTTGTCGCTGCAGCTGTGAGGGCCAGGCAATGCTGAGGAAGACCAGGAGCCGTGCATGAGCTGTCCCATGTCGGAAGTCCAGAACCAGGGGGTTGGTGTCTGGCCGGTGCACCAACAAGCCTTGGCAGCTGCAACAGGTGTGGAAAGCGAAGAAGGAGCAAAGTTGTGACCAGCAAGGCCAAGGGACTCACCACAAGCAGGAGAGTCAGAGCAGGCCCTGAGCAAGCAGGGGAGCCCACTGGAGCAGGAGAAGACCCTCAAGAGGATCCACAGGCCGAAGGCACAGGAGTCGCAAGAGGACCTCGAGGAGCTCACCAAGAAGGAAGGCCCACAGTGCAGAGGATGCCAAGAAGAAGCTGTACTTGGCAGGAAGAGATGCTGGAGCTTCTTGTATCCCGAAGATCTCTGGAGTGCAGAACCAACAAGCCTTACAGCAAGTCAACGCGGTGCACAGGGGTTTGGTCCCAGTGGTTCCGATGAGGGATACTAGCCTCAAAATTGCAGAGGACCGCTCAGGCCTTGAGGGAGTTGTAGAATCACCACCTGTGTTGCTGAGCCCTTCAAAGTCCATGGGACGTCAGGCGCAGGAGACCGGTCAGCTTTGTTACGGTGCCTGCAGATGTAGGGGAGTGACTCCTTCGCTCCAAGGGAGATTACTTTGGGTGTCCTTAATGGTCACAGGTCTGTTGAAGATCCTGAAACAAGCACAGACGATGAAGAAGACTTGCAGTACAGCGAGACCAGGAGCAGCAGGAGTCTTCCTTGATGCAGTCTCGGTTCCAGGTGAAGTCCAGGTGTCCAGACGGTCGAAGAGTGACATGGTTTCAGGCTTGAGTCTTGTCCCACGACTAATCTGAAGGGCCACCATCAGTTAAGTCCTTAGGGAACCTGAGAAAGGGTTGGAACGACTCAGGGGTCCCTCCCAGAGGAGGGGCTGGACATAGGAGAGGATACTCCCATGTCCTTTGTCCAGTTTTGCGCCAGAGCGGGAGGTAAGGGCTCCCAGAACTGGTTCCAACTGGAGTATGCAAGGAGGGCCATTCAAAGCAGTCTGGTGGCACTGGCAAGCGCCCCCACCCCAGCCCAAAACACGAAGTCCTGCCTGGGAGGTGGTCACACCTCTCGGCACAGGAAACCTATTGTTCTACCTACCCCTGCTTGAGCTTGGCTCAGCAGCAGGAGGGCAGAACTTGCTTGCTTTCAGACCCTGAAAGTCTGTAACCGGGAGTACAGGGGGGTACCCTAAGGGAGCCCCCCAGTACATGGGATCATACTTCCAACTCTGGAATCGGTGGTGAGGTATGAATACAACATGTTTGATACCAAACCTGACCGGATTCGGTGCTGCAACTATATAGTTAGACATCTCATAATGACTGATGTCCTCTATATGTATTAAAATGGCTGACCGCACTTACAGAGCCTGGAGAATCGACTCCGGGGTTTGTAGGGGTGTCCTGCTCATGCAGGGGCACCCTCACACTTATCAATCCCCCTGCCTTCAGGACTGGTCTATATATAACTGACTTATAGGTTTTAAGAGTAGTGACCTCAGATATAAGGAAACTTATATCTGTCGTGAGAGATGCTAGCACCAACACACACAGGCTGCAATGGCAGGCCTGTAGTCACAGTTTGAGTGGTCTCTCATGGGTGGCACAATACATGCTGCAGCCCATGGGAGACCCCTGGTGTACCTATGCCCTGGGTACCTTAGTACGATATACTAGGGACTTGCAAGGGTACACCTTAGCCAATTGTGGATGTACAACAGTACTTACCATGGTGAAATTAGGGAGGAAGCACAGTGACTGGATTCCTGATTAGCAGGATCCCAGTCAGACTAGTCCAAAAAACATACTGACACCAGGCAAAAATTTCTCTCCCACATCAGGCCGGCCTTGCTCCCTCCTTTCTGACCGCCATTGTAAACTTGAAGTGCATTCCTTTCTTTCATCTTCCACTGGGACCCAGCCACTCTTTTGCATTTATCTCTCTCTGCTCCCCAATGAGCTTTGCTCTATGGAAAGAGAAGATGAAACAAGCGAGGGCTGCAGCAGAAATAACTCTGAGAGGTTTTTTTAAATAATATTCTTTCCAAGTGTTCAGCTCCATTGTGCAAAATGTTTAATGTCTGAAACGTTTGTCACCGTCAGGGGGTTACCCTTGTAACAAAGGCATTGAAACGAGCCAGCAGTGTGATAAGTTTTTTGCTCTAAAAAGCAATATAATGCCATAAAGTTAGGGTAGGTTTTTATTAATGATGTACATCCCTGCTGGGTTAGTATGTGTGAAGGTGGTTTGACGTTGCCAGAACTGCTGTTTATTGAGATGCACTTTTTGTGCCACTACTCTACTCTATGCCACTCTACACTACTCCACTCCATTTTACGCTGCTCCACTCCACTGACACTCTACTCCACTGGCACTCCAATCTACTCCATTCTATGCCACTCTCCGCCACTCCATGCCACTTTACTTCACTGTGACACGACCGTCCATGACACTGTACTCCACTCTACGCCACTTAACTCTATGCCACTCCACTCTGCGCCAATCCACTATATGCCACCCCATTTTACGCCACCCCACTTTACGCCACGCCACTCTGACACTCCACGCCACTTCACTCCACGCCATTTCACTCCAATCCACTCTGCCACTCCACGACACTCTGCTCCATGCCACTCTCCTCTATGCCACTAACATTTAGACATGCTGACCTGCAGCCATGCTGGTGTACAACATGGCTAAAACACATTGGCAGAGCCAGTAACTCTCATATAGGTTTGACTTATTGTTTTTGCGAATGCTTGTTTAGGTCTGGCAAAAGTCAGGTTTAGCTGTTGGACCTCATTTCATCAGTTATCCAAAACAATACATTAAGAACTTGATCGAAAGCAGGATTTGGTTCAGCTTCCTTAAGCTGTTGGTGTTTTTATTTTACTTTATGTTTTGCCATTGCTTGGGTTGATCGTCCATCAGGTGCATGTTCCTTAGAAGATGGTTACATTATCCTGGTTTTTGCTCCCACTGGCTTTGGTGATGGGGGCTCAAGTGGTCCTTTTGCTAGACTATTACCAGTGTGTACTCTTTGACGCATTTTCTTTGCTGACATAGACATTTCATTTGCTGGTTTATGGTTTGTTTATGAAATGCTTGTGGTGTACCAAGTGCTTAGATGCCTTGGCCTGTTTAATAGACTATTAACTAATTTCCCTTACATCTCCACTTGTTTTACTTTGCTGTTATGATAGTATGTTGATGGATTTTTAGCTTTTATTGTAATCAAAATAAAGATATGTGCCAATATGCTTTCTTAAAAGTGCATCACAAATACTAGCTTTTTGTCAAGTGTCTACTTTCCAGTATTTTGCTGTGTATGCCTTTTACAGTCATTGTTTTCAATGCAAACCTCAAGTTCTAAATCCTAGTCATAACACTGTGGGGGTACAGGTCATCTCTACTATTGCAGTCTGTTAACGGTCATACTCCCAACTGCCATAATATTGTTTCCTCATTACGGAATTTTCTTTCTAAGACAGATGGTGGCAACACAAAGTCGCCCAACTATTATAAAAAAATGTCCCTAATTGACACATTGGCCTTGCCAATGCTTGTGGATTTTTGATTAATCATTTTGTTAGTTCTCTTTCTTTGGGTGACTCGCCAAAGCAACTCTTTAAGAGAATCTAAAATCTTGTGTTCTTACAATTATCCACTGCAAATTAGTGTGTTCTTCCGCAACATGAAGCCACCTACTTTGAGCCTATGTTTTTTATAATTCCCAAAATGATACACCCACTGGCATGTTTAAATTTGGTATATTCGTGTCAGATACAGTGGTTTCTTTCATCCCATTCCGTGTGCAAAAAGGTCAGGTGGCCGAAGCTAAAGATACTATATTTAAATCTATTTTTGTTGTATTTGTTAAAGTATGCCGTTACTCCGTTCTTCCCCGTCAGCATCATGTTGGTTAAAAAAAAGTTGAGTACTTACAGAAAATGGTAGAGATTTCTCTGTGTGCCTAATGGTCTTACTGTACTCCATTCATACACGCTTTATGTATGTAATCTTTTGCTCAGTTAGGGAGGTTAAGACAGATGTCTCAGCTCCTTCTTTAAATTATTTTGTCTACCAAATCCATTTTCTGTATTAAGAGCACTAGTAGGACGTCATTGGTAAAGTTGTCAGTTATTATTGATTTGATGCTGCATTTTGCATGAACTGATCGAGCAGAGCCAGCAGGCCTCAAGATTGCCACTTGAATAGCCTACAATAAAAAGGAAAATAGTTAACTGGAATAAAGTGCGTATTGGCACAGAGATCTACTTGTGTGGCTGTGGCCCTCATATTTTGCAAACTATTACTGATTGGTTAACAGAAAATACTAACAAGCATTTGCAATGCAATAGGTCTCGCTTTTGCGAGAGTTTGAGCTATCGCCATTGTTGGACTTGGCCCTTTTTGGCTAAAGTTCCTTAAACTTTTTGCCTTCCTCCTAGACCTTTTTCTGACATTATGTTGCCGACTTAGATGCTTTGGGCAATTTGTGTGAGAAAGTGCCATCTTTCTTGCATGGTATGCCCCCACTTTTTGCTGAATTGCTGATGTACTTTGACGGAGTGTGCCCTGGGCTCCTGCCAATCAGGTGCCCAGGGCCTATGTTCCTTCCCTAAAACTGCAATGAAGTCTAATCCCAATTGGCATCTCTGGCCACATGTCAGCCCCTGGTAAATAGTACCCTAGGTACCCAGGGCACTGTGACCAGAGAAGGCCTCTAAGGGCTGCAGCACTTATTGTGCCACCCTTAGAGGCCCTGTACCCTGACACACACACACTGCCTTTGCAGGCTGAGTGTCTTGGTGCAGAACAAAACAGAGAGTCGACATGGCACACCTCCCTGTGTGCCATGCCTACAAACACACTGCCCTGGCATACCTCAGTCACCCCTCTAGCTGGGTGCACTATGCCAGTGGTGAGGGTACAGTTGCATGAGCCCTGTACCCCTACAGTACCCAGGTCCATTCTTGGGCACTGTAAGTGCCGTGCTGCCATTAAGAGTATATGGTGCTGGGAGGTCGTCATCACGAACTCCACAGCACCATGATGGCTACACTGAAGACTGAGAAGTTTGGTATCAAACTTCTCAGCACATTAAACCCACACTGATGCCAGTGTGGGATTTAATGTCAGATGAACGACAGAGGGCAACTTAGAGTTGCCCCCTGAACCTAACCTACAATCCATGTCCTGCCTGAGAGGCTGCCTAGGCTGCCACCCAGCAGACATGTTGCTGGACCCCTGGGTAGAGAGCCATCCGCTCTCCCGGGCCTGCAACAATGCACGTCCTGGGCGAGGTGCTAGGCCTCCTCCCCCAGGATGGGCAGGGGGAAGCTTCAAAGGCATGCCGCCTTGGTGAGCCTCCCCAGACCACTTGCTGTACTCAGCAACTGGTCCCCACCGGTTCTAGCCCCCACTCTGGCGGGAAGACTGGCGGGAAACCACAAGTGAGGAAAGGGGGTGTGCCAGCCTCTGCCAACCCCACCCCTCAGGTGGGGGAGGTGAGGTGAAGCACATCTCCGGGCTCTCGCCATCTTGAAGATGGGGAGCCCTACCCAATCAGGACTAGGCTCCTGCCCCCCTCCCACTGGAGAGTGGCAGGATAGGGGGTGTACCCACCCCATGGAAGGGACCCATTGGTCCCTGCCCTTTACCTACCTGTAACACCCCTAAATCTAGTATTTAGGGGCTCCCTGAACCTTCCTTCCTCAGATCCCGAATTCGAAACAAGCAAGAAGAACAAGAAGAAAGAAGACTTGCCGTGCAGCTGCTCACAAGAGGACGACACCAACTGACTTGGCCCCAGCACTACAGGCCTGTTGACCCTCGAACCTGCTCCTGCTAAACCCCGGCGTCTCCAGTGGTCAGCAACCTCAAAAACCCCGGAGGACCTGACTGCCTTGTGACTCTAAAGGAACTGGGACTCCCACGAGCAGTGGTACTGCTCAAAAGCAAGTAACAAACCCCTGGTGCCAGCCAGGAACCGCGAATCCTGCACCCTCTGCACCCGCCGAGCCCGGCCTGTGCCTGAGGGGACAAAGACCACGAGGACAGCCCCCCGGCGACTGTGACCCAGAATCCAGCACCCAAGGACCCTCCTCGACGCTTCTGACGACGCCTGCAGCCTCAGAACCAGGGACCCCTCCAACCGCGACCAGCAGAGGGTAAGATTTCCCGACGCGAAAAGACACCCCTGCACCCGGCGCCCTGCGGCCTCCTGTGCCCAACTCCGGGGTGCCTACCTATCCTCCAACTACCCAACTTACCTCTCGAAGTGGTGGTCGCACCTGAAAAATCTCCGTCCCCGAGCTTGCAGCCTTTGTTCAACTTCCAGCTTCTCCATTGAAATACATTGAGCGCCCGACGGCTCAAAAGCACCCAGCCGCCCGAGTGCCCCTGGGAGTGCAACACCTATCCTATTTTTCTTCCCCACTTGCCCTGGGTAAGTGACCAGGAGCCCAGCTCCCACAGCCGAGTGGCCTGCCTGCCAGCAGCCACCAACCAAGGGCCCCCTGCCCGCCATAGGCTAACATTGGGCCTAACTCACTCTGCACCCGGCCGCCCCTGTGCCGCTGAGGGTGTACCAACTGTACCTACCTGACCCTGGGAGACCCCTGAGTCTATGCCCAGAACCTTAACTCTGCCAGTCGAGTACTTACCTGAAAACCGATAACCTACATTTTCTCCATAGGGTAACATTGACTGGTTTACACTGAAATTTATTCTAAGTGTCGAGTTTTGAAACTTTAATATATTTACTAAAAATCGTCCGATCAACGAAAACGAAATTACTCACCTGTTATCAGGAGAGATCCCAGTGCTGGATCTTGGTGCCCAGCACTGACCCTGAAAAGCAATTACAACTGTACTTACCGATAACTCGATTTTCCTCCATAGGATAACATTGCCTGGTTTTCTCCAGAAATTCTTCCGTCGATTTTTGAAACAAACAAATATTCCTTAAAAATCGCCTGTGTAACAAAAACGATTTCTTTCAACTGTTTACAGGAAATGCACCAGGGTTGAATCCAGGATCCAACCCTGAGTAAGAAAATCATACGTAAAGTAACAAACTGCTTTTACTTAAAAACTCCCATTGAGCTCAATGTTATAATTGTGTTTGAATTGTGTTGCCTATTGCAACAACTGTAGCTATTGCATTCAACAGTCTATTGTGTATTGAAAGTATATAACTAAAGCATCTCATTCTGAGAAAGTATTTTTATACCTACCTGTGGTTCTAAAAATAAAACAACAATATATTTTTATATACAAAACAATTGGCTTAGAGTTCAGTTCTTGAGTGTGTGAGACCATTTGCTGACTGAGTGTGTACAACAAATGCTTTACACTGTCCTCTGATACTGCCTTACTGCTCGACCAAGATACCACTTTAGAGAGTAAGGTTATATCTAACTTTAGCCTCTGCCAAACCTCTGGGGACTGTGGACTCTGTGCACACTGAACCTTACTTTGGTTTAGTATATACAGAGCCACTTTCTTACATTGGTGGATCAGCGGTGGGATACAAACTTGCATTTGTTGGACTACTTGGTTACCATCTGATCACACGTCAGAACTCTTAAATTGCCTTTATAATTTTGATTTTTTTAAATTGGCATTTTTTTTCAAAATTACTAAAAGTCTTGTTAGGGCCTTGCTTAAGTCCCTTTAGAATTTTAGGAAATAAAAAGTCACTATAGTCAAGGGTAGAGGGGTTAGAACTTTTTGTTAGAATGTCTCAAGAAAAGAACCCGGCTATTAGTGAAGATAATAATGACATACAGGACATGGTTGAGGAGCTCGACCTCACCCCTTAACTTCATTTGTCTTTCAAAGAGATAAGGTCCTTATGTAAAATTAAAAATATACCAATGGGCCAACATCCAACCAAACAAGGGCTCCAGGAGCTCCTGGCTGAGTATGCCAAGGCCCACCCATCTGAGGATGGTGATGACCAATCAGAGTGGGAAAGGGATGAGGATGACAGGGTTGGTAACCCACCTCCAATCATCCCTAGGGAAGAAAGGGACCCCATGCCCTTAACCCCAAGAATCAACCTCTGGGGACCTAGAAACTACACAGGTAGGTCAGGTCCCAGGGGGGACACTGAGGATAGCCTCAGTGAGGAGGACAGCCTTTTAGCAAGGCTGGCCAAAAGACTGGACCTAGAGACCAGACTCCTGGTTCTAGAGAAGGAAAGACAGGAGATGGGTTTAGCACCCATCAATGGTGGCAGCAACACTAAAAATAATGATAGGGAGGAAACTTCTGATCCTAAAATCCCCAAAGGGATTGTCCCTAAATTTGAGGAAGGTGATGACATCACCAAATGGTTCACAGCCTTTGAGAGGGCTTGTGAAATGATAAAACTAAAGAAACCTCTCTGGGGGGCACTCCTGTGGGAACTGTTCTCTGGTAACTGCAGAGACAGGACCCTGCATCTGGCCCAGAGAGGGTCAGAAGCCTATGACCTCATGAAGAAGACTCTGATTGAGGGATTTGGGCTCACCACTGAGGAGTATAGAATTAGATTCAGGGGGGCTCACAAAACCCAGACCCAGTCCTGGATTGACTTCGTAGACTACTCAGTAAAGACACTGGATGGTTGGTTAGCTGGACATAATGTGCATGATTTTACTGGACTTTACAATTTGTTTATGAAGGAACATATACTAAGTAATTGCACAAATGAAAAGTTGCATCAGCATTTGGTAGACCTAGGTCTAATTTCTCCCCAAGAATTGGGAAAGAAGGCAGACCACTGGGTCAAGACTAAGGTGAGAAGGACAACCACTGGGGGTGACCAGAAGAAGGTGGTTACAAAACCTCCCCAGGGGAAAGGTGGTGAGAATCCCCAAGATAAAAAGTCTGAGTCTTCTAAAGGGCCCCAAAAACCTGTACAGGGGGTGGGTCCCAAACTACTCCCTATGTGCCACAGCCTTATAGGGGAAGAACTATGATCCCACAAAGGCCTGGTGTAACAACTGTAAGAAGTTGGGACACTTAACTGTAGATAAATCTTGCCCCCACAACCAGGCCCCTAAGGCAACCAGTACAGCTACACCTGGAGTGGCAAGTCTACAGATGGGATCAACAGTGTGCCCAGAGCAAATCAGGATGCACACTGAAGCAGTTCTAGTTTCAGAAGGGGAAGTTGAGTTTGCCACTGTAGCTGTGTGGCCACCCAACTTAAAGAAGTATTTACAATACCCCTGGGTTAATGGAACTAGGATAGAAGCTCTGAGGGATACAGGTGCCAGTGTCACTATGGTGAGAGACACACTGGTTTCCCCTGAGCAATACGTGATTGGGAAAACCTACCCAGTCACCAATGCTGACAGTGTTACCACTAATCATCCAATGGCTATGGTGACTTTAGGCTGGGGAGGGGTTACTGGCCTGAAACAGGTAGTGGTCTCTCAAAAGTTACCAGCTGCATGTCTGCTAGGAAATGACCTAGAAACCTCCGTCTGGGCTGAGGTTGAGCTAAAGACCCATGCAGCCATGCTGGGTATCCCTGAATTGGTGTGTGTGCAAACTAGAGCACAGAGCAAGAGGAAGGGTGAAAAAGTAGGTTTGGAGCCTGAAAGTATGGCCCAACCAACCAAGAGAAAAGGTAAGAAGACTGGGGGACCAGCTTCTGTACAGCCAACCACTCAGGACCCCTCTCCTCAGGGAGAGGACTTGGACACCCCAGAGGGAACTGAGCCCATGGAGCTTGACCCTTACCAGGTTGAACTCTTAGGCCCAGGGGGACCCTCTAGGGAAGAGCTGTGCCAGGGACAGCAACACTGTCCCACTCTTGAAAGCCTGAGGCAGCAAGCTGTTTCAGAAGCAAAGGGAGATGTCAGTGGTACCCACAGAGTCAGTGGGACCCCAATCCTGGAGCCACCAGGAGAGTGGTAGTGCCACAGAAGTACAGGGAGTTCCTCCTAACTTTAGCTCATGACATCCCCCTAGCTGGACATCTGGGCCACACCAAGACTTGGGAAAGGCTAGTCAGCCACTTTTACTGGCCCCAGATGCACCAAAAGGTGAAGGAGTTTGTCAGCTCCTGTGTTACCTGTCAGGAGAGTGGCAAGACAGGTGGCCACCCAAAGGCCCCCCTGATACCACTGCCTGTGGTGGGGGTGCCTTTTGAGAGGGTAGGTGTGGACATAGTGGGTCCACTTGAACCTCCCACAGCCTCAGGGAACAAATTCATACTAGTGGTAGTGGATCATGCCACTAGGTACCCTGAAGCAATCCCACTTAGGACTACTACAGCTCCTGCAGTAGCCAAGGCCCTCATTGGTGTCTTCACCAGGGTAGGGTTTCCTAAGGAGGTGGTTTCAGACAGAGGTTCTAACTTTGTCTGCTTACCTGAAACACATGTGGAAGGAATGTGAGGTGCAGTACAAGTTTACTACACCCTATCATCCACAATCCAATGGCCTTGTTGAGAGATTCAACAAGACATTAAAAGGCATGATCATGGGACTGCCTGAAAAACTCAAAAGGAGATGGGATGTCCTGTTGCCATGCCTGCTTTTCGCTTACAGAGAAGTGCCACAGAAGGGAGTAGGGTTTTCCCCCTTTGAACTTCTGTTTGGTCATCCTGTGAGGGGACCACTCTGTCTTGTGAAAGAGGGTTGGGAGAGGCCTCTCCAAGAACCCAAGCAAGACATTGTGGACTATGTGCTTGGCCTAAGGTCCAGAATGGCTGAGTACATGGAAAAGGCATCCAAGAATCTTGAGGCCAGCCAGGAGCTTCAGAAGCACTGGTATGACCAAAAAGCTGCACTGGTTGAATTTCAACCTGGGCAACAGGTGTGGGTTTTGGAGCCAGTGGCACCAAGGGCACTCCAAGATAGATGGAGTGGCCCTTACCCTATCCTAGAGAAAAGAGTAAGGTCACTTACTTAGTTGACCTGGGCACTAGCAGGACACCCAAAAGGGTTATCCATGTGAACCGCCTTAAGCGCTACAATGACAGGGCTGACATCACCATGCTGATGGTGACTGATGAGGAACAGGAAGCAGAGAGTGAACCTCTCCCTGATCTCCTCTCCTACAGCCCAAAAGATGGGTCAGTAGATGGAGTTGTCTTTTCAGACACCCTCTCTGCCCAACAGCAGGCTGACTGCAAGCAAGTCTTGCAGCAGTATGCTAGCCTCTTTTCCCTGACCCCTGGTCTGACAAACTGGTGTACCCATGATGTGGACACTGGTGACAGTGCACCTGTCAAGAACAAGATCTATCGACAGTCAGACCAAATCAAGGAAAGCATCAAAGCTGAAGTCCACAAGATGCTGGAGTTAGGGGTTATTGAACCCTCTGAGAGCCCCTGGGCCAGCCCAGTGGTTCTAGTCCCCAAACCTCACCCACAGGGTGGAAAGAGAGAAATGAGGTTCTGTGTGGACTATAGAGGGCTCAACTCTGTCACCAAGACAGATGCTCACCCCATTCCAAGAGCAGATGAGTTGATAGACAAACTAGGGGCAGCCAATTTTCTCAGTACCTTTGACTTAACTACAGGGTACTGGCATATTGGCATGGCCCCAGGAGCAAAAGAAAAGACAGCATTCTCCACACCTGATGGGCACGATCAGTTCACTGTGATGCCCTTGCCACCTTCCTGAGGTTGGTGAATCAAGTCCTTGCTGGGTTGGAGTCCTTTAGTGCAGCTTATCTTGATGATATTGCTGTCTTTAGCTCCACCTGGCAGGATCACCTGGTCCACCTTGGGAAGGTTTTAAAGGCCCTGCAAACTGCAGGCCTAACTATCAAGGCATCCAAATGCCAGATAGGACAGGGCACTGTGGTGTACTTGGGCCACCTTGTTGGTGGAGGCCAGGTACAACCCTTGCAACCCAAGATCCAGGCCATCCTGGACTGGGAAGCTCCCACAACCCAGACTCAAGTCAGGGCATTCCTTGGCTTGACTGGGTACTACAGGAGGTTTGTGAAGGGGTATGGGTCCATTGTGACTCCCCTCACAGAACTTACCTCCAAGAAGATGCCCAAGAAGGTTAACTGGACAGTTAGTTGCCAAAAGGCTTTTGACACCCTGAAAGAAACAATGTGCTCAGCACCAATTCTAAAAGCTCCAGATTATGCCAAGCAGTTCATAGTGCAGACTGATGCCTCTGAGCTAGGGATAGGAGCGGTCCTATCCCAGACCAATGATGAAGGCCAAGACCAACCTGTTGCTTTTATAAGCAGGAGGCTTCTCCCCAGAGAGCAGCGTTGGAGTGCCATTGAGAGGGAGGCCTTTGCTGTGGTTTGGTCCCTGAAGAAGTTGAGACCATACTTGTTTGGTACTCACTTCCTAGTTCAAACTGACCACAGACCTCTCAGATGGCTAATGCAAATGAAAGGGGAAAATCCAAAACTTTTGAGGTGGTCCATCTCCCTACAGGGAATGGACTTTGAAGTGGAACACAGACCTGGGACTGCCCATGCCAATGCAGATGGACTTTCCAGGTTCTTCCACTTAGACAATGAAGACTCCATAGGGCAAGGTTAGTCTCATCACCTTTCGTTTGGGGGGAGGGGGGAGTTGTGTGAGAGAGTGCCATCTTTCTTGCATGGTATGCCCCCACTTTTTGCTGAATTGCTGATGTTCTTTGACTGAGTGTGCCCTGGGCTCCTGCCAATCAGGTGCCCAGGGCCTGTGTTCCTTCCCTAAAACTGCATTGAAGTCTAAACCCAATTGGCTTCTCTGGCCACATGTCAGCCCCTGGTAAATGGTACCCTAGGTACCCAGGGCACTGTGACCAGAGAAGGCCTCTAAGGGCTGCAGCACTTATTGTGCCACCCTTAGAGGCCCTGTACCCTGACACACACACACTGCCTTTGCAGGCTGAGTGTCTTGGTGCAGAACAAAACGGAGTCAGCATGGCACACCTCCCTGTGTGCCATGCCTACAAACACACTGCCCTGGCATATCTCAGTCACCCCTCTAGCTGGGTGCACTATGCCAGTGGTGAGGGTACAGTTGCATGAGCCCTGTACCCCTACAGTCCCAGGTCCATTCCTGGGCACTGTAAGTGCAGTGCTGCCATTAAGAGTATATGGTTCTGGGAGGTTGTCATCACGAACTCCACAGCACCATGATGGCTACACTGAAGACTGAGAAGTTTGGTATCAAACTTCTCAGCACATTAAACCCACACTGATGCCAGTGTGGGATTTAATGTCAGATGCACGACAGAGGGCAACTTAGAGTTGCCCCCTGAACCTAACCTACAATCCACGTCCTGCCTGAGAGGCTGCCTAGGCTGCCACCCAGCAGACATGTTGCTGGACCCCGGGTAGAGAGCCATCCGCACTCCCGGGCCTGCAACAATGCACGTCCTGGGCGAGGTGCTAGGCCTCCTCCCCCAGGATGGGCAGGGGGAAGCTTCAAAGGCATGCCGCCTTGGTGAGCCTCCCCAGACCACTTGCTGTACTCAGCAACTGGTCCCCACCGGTTCTAGCCCCCACTCTGGCGGGAAGACTGGCGGGAAACCACAAGTGAGGAAAGGGGGTGTGCCAGCCTCTGCCAACCCCACCACTCAGGTGGGGGAGGCGAGGTGAAGCACATCAACGGGCTCTCGCCATCTTGAAGATGGGGAGCCCTACCCCCCCTCCCACTGGAGAGTGGCAGGATAGGGGGTGTACCCACCCCAGGGAAGGGACCCATTGGTCCCTGCCCTTTACCTACCTGTAACACCCCTAAATCTAGTATTTAGGGGCACCCTGAACCTTCCTTCCTCAGATCCCGAATTCGAAACAAGCAAGAAGAAAGAAGACCTGCCGTGCAGCTGCTCACAAGAGGACGACACCAACTGACTTGGCCCCAGCCCTACAGGCCTGTCGACCCTCGAACCTGCTCCTGCTAAACCCCGGCGTCTCCAGTGGTCAACAACCTCAAAAACCCCGGAGGACCTGACTGCCTTGTGACTCTAAAGCAGTGGTACTGCTCAAAAGCAAGTAACAAACCCCTGGTGCCAGCCAGGAACCGCGAATCCTGCACCCGCCGAGCCCGGCCTGAGCCTGAGGGGACAAAGACCACGAGGACATCCCCCCGGCGACTGTGACCCAGAATCCAGCACCCAAGGACCCTCCTCGACGCTCCTGACGACGCCTGCAGCCTCAGAACCAGGGACCCCTCCAACCGCGACCAGCAGAGGGTAAGATTTCCCGACGCGAAAAGACACCCCTGCACCCGGCGCCCTGCGGCCTCCTGTGCCCAACTCCGGGGTGCCTACCTATCCTCCAACTACCCAACTTACCTCTCGAAGTGGTGGTCGCACCTGAAGAATCTCCGTCCCCGAGCTTGCAGCCTTTGTTCAACTTCCAGCTTCTCCATTGAAATACATTGAGCGCCCGACGGCTCAAAAGCACCCTGTACCCAGCCGCCCGAGTGCCCCTGGGAGTGCAACACCTATCCTATTTTTCTTCCCCACTTGCCCTGGGTAAGTGACCAGGAGCCCAGCTCCCACAGCCACGTGGCCTGCCTGCCAGCAGCCACCAACCAAGGGTCCCCTTCCCGCCATAGGCTAACATTGGGCCTAACTCACTCTGCACCCGGCCGCCCCTGTGTCGCTGAGGGTGTACCAACTGTACCTACCTGACCCTGGGAGACCCCTGAGTCTATGCCCAGAACCTTAACTCTGCCAGTCGAGTACTTACCTGAAAACAGATAACCTACATTTTCTCCATAGGGTAACATTGACTGGTTTACACTGAAATTTCTTCTAAGTGTCGAGTTTTGAAACTTTAATATATTTACTAAAAATCGTCCGATCAACGAAAACGAAATTACTCACCTGTTATCAGGAGAGATCCCAGTGCTGGATCTTGGTGCCCAGCACTGACCCTGAAAAGCAATTACAACTGTACTTACCGATAACTCGATTTTCCTCCATAGGATAACATTGCCTGGTTTTCTCCAGAAATTCTTCTAAGTGTCGATTTTTGGAACAAACAAATATTCCTTAAAAATCGCCTGTGTAACAAAAACGATTTCTTTCAACTGTTTACAGGAAATGCACCAGGGTTGAATCCAGTATCCAACCCTGAGTAAGAAAATCATACGTAAAGTAACTGAAACTGCTTTTACTTAAAAACTCCCATTGAGCTCAATGTTATAATTGTGTTTTAATTGTGTTGCCTATTGCAACAACTGTAGTTATTGCATTCAACAGTCTATTGTGTATTGAAAGTATATAACTAAAGCATCTCATTCTGAGAAAGTATTTTTATACCTACCTGTGGTTCTAAAAATAAAACACTATATTTTTATATACAAAACAATTGGCCTAGAGTTCAGTTCTTGAGTGTGTGAGACCATTTGCTGACTGAGTGTGTACAACAAATGCTTTACACTGTCCTCTGATACTGCCTTACTGCTCGACCAAGCTACCACTTTAGAGAGTAAGGTTATATCTAACTTTAGCCTCTGCCAAACCTCTGGGGACTGTGGACTCTGTGCACACTGAACCCTACTTTGGTTTAGTATATACAGAGCCACTTTCTTACACTTTGCCACTGCTGATCAGTGTCAAAGTGCAAGTGCTCCCTGTATAAAGTGTTATGGTAATTGGTTGTCCATAATTGGTATGTTTGCCTTACTAGTAAAGTCCCAAGTAAAGTGCACTCTGTGTGCCAGGGCTGGTAATGCAAATGCTACCAGTGGGCCTGCAGCACTAATTGTGCCACCCACACAAGTAGCCCTAAGAAGAGATCTCAGGCCTTCCACCGGAGTGCCTGCGCGCAGTTTGTTAACTGCCTTGTTGTCCTGGCAAGTGCACCCACTTGCCAGGCCATACCTTCCCTTTTTATGCACATCAGACACCCCTATAGTAGGCCAAAGGTACCCCCCTGGGCAGGGTGCAGTGTATGTGAAAGGTAGGACATGCACTGAGGTGTGTACCATGTCCTGACAGTGAAATACTGCCAAATTCGTTTTTCACTGTTGCAAGGCCATCTTGCCCATAGGACAGAATGGGGAATGCTGAGTCCCATGTTTCCAGCATATCTTCCCATAGGCATAAGATGGAGAGATGGAGTTTAGTGTGCCTGAACTCAGAATTTAATAACACATCTTTTTGTGAAGATGGTTTTTGAATTGTGTGTTCAGAAACCACGCTTTTAGAAGTGGCTGGTTTCTTGTCTTAAACCATCCTGTGTGCCTCTGCCTGGTTGTGTATTGCCTGTCTGGGTTTGGATGTTACAGGGTCTGGGAAGTGTCCTGACCCCAGGGAGGAGTAGGTGAGACGGCAACAAGCTGGCCTGCGTTTGATGTGGGGAGGGGGAGTAGCCCCTTGCATGTGAAGAGGGCTGTGTTGCTGCCCCCAGAGGATGGCTCCACCTCCTGCTGAGCATCTGGGCCCCAGACCCTGACTATCAAAGGAAGAGGGTGTGCACTGGCAGGAAGACACCCAAGTCTGGTTTGGACCGAGGTCAGAGCCCCCTGAACACAAAGACTTCAAAGGCATTTAGGGGTATAAATGTAAGAGCTGAAACCCCTGAACTCAAGACTGAAATCCATACTGAAAAAGGATTGAAACTACTTCGTGATCAAGAGGAACCTCTGCCAAAGAAGAGCAGCTGAAGACTGAAGAGAAGGACTGCCCTTGCTGTGTGTTCTTGGGCTGGCCTGCAGTTTGCTGATTTGACTGAGGAGAGGACAAGGGACTTTGCTGTGTGCTGTGTCCCCCTGCTTGAGAGGACTTTGCTGTGTGCTGTGTCCTGAAGTAACTTGTCTCCAAGGGCCCGAGGACAGCTGGTCCCCTGTTGTAGAAACTCAGGAACATAAAAGTTTCCAAGTGTGTCTCAGCGACGCTGTGTGCGTGTGCTTTTTGCACGCCTGAGACTGCCGTGTGGTCCGTGGTGCTGTTTACGAGGTGCCCCGTGACAGCATTGCCCCCGCAGCGTGAAACGTCGTCCACGCTGCTGCATTGCTGTTTGTGGCTCGAGCCGTCATCGTAACTGAGGCTGTGAGTAAAGATCACCACCGCCGGCCCGAGCCGCAACGTGCTAAAGGATTTCTTGAAGCTAAGGAAGCTACAAGGTGAAAGGCATCGTGATCATTGTTCGTCGAAAGGAATCTGCCCAAGATCGTCAACGAAGGAGAAGGCAGCGCCGTAACCCGTCCGGCTACAGCGTTCCTCGCAAAACAGCTGCAACGTGATCGAGATCGCCCAGCAGGACATCCGACGAGCGGCGAGGGGGAGAGCGAGGCAGCGCACCCCCCCCAGGTAAGGCTTGACTCCGGTCGGGAGCCGCAAGCGTGTGTGGCCTGGGGAGGCGTGCAGGAGGAGTACAGAAGTGCTCCGAGCTCTCTCCCGCTGCACAGCGTTAGACGGGCTGAGTCCCCGAGCGGCCCGTACTTGCCCAGCAGGACCGGGGCCGCCCCTTTAAGCTTACGACCGTTGTCTCTGTTGTTTGGGCCTAGTGGTGCCCGAGTTGACCATGCAGATTGGCTAACCGCATTATTCTTGCATTACGAACTGCCTGATTCTTGCATTACGAACCGCATTATTCTTGCATTACTAACCGCATTATTCTTGCATTACGAACCGCATTATTCTTGCATTACGAACCGCATTATTCTTGCATTACGAACCGCATTATTCTTGCATTACGAACTCCCTGATTCTTGCATTAAGGACTGTCTTATTACTACATTAAGAACTGCATTACGAATTGCATAGCATTGCATTAGGATTGCATTAGAGATCGTGAATTGCTCATTTAATACCGCAAGAACCTGCAAGTGATTGCTGGCCTAATAACCGGCAAAGCGAAATATTACGAATACGCATATGTTGGATTTCTATCGTTTGGTCTCATCGTATTCCTTTTATAAAGATACCGCTATTTTTATGAAACCAGTGTGGTGTTCATTTGTGGTGTTATCACTGTGTTACTGGGAGTGTGGTTGCAAATACTTTACACATTGCCTTGGAGATAAGTGTGGCTGCTCGTGCCAAGCTACCAGGGGGTGAGCAGGGGTTATCTAAGAGTGTGTCCCTCCTTACCCTGACTAGAAGCAAGGGTCCCTATTTGGACTAAGGTACATACCTCAGGCAACTAGAGACCCCCAGTTCTAACAGCCATTGTAAATGACAATGCCTTTTATTTATGTATTTTGAAAACCTGAAAGCGGTGCATAAACAGGCACTTTGTACTTATAGTCCTTGTTTACGGGAAGCAAGGCTGGCAGTAAAAGAGGCACAGTTACTGCCAGCCTTTCTTCTCGTAAGCAAGGACTATAAGTACAAAGTGTGTCTTTACGGCACTGCTTGTAGGTTTTCAAAACACATACATAAAAGGCATTGTCATTTACAATGTTAATAGCTCAAACTCTCGCAAATAGAGACCTATTGCATTGCAAATGCTTGTTGAGCTCTGAGACCGAGGCGGCAGCAGACATAAGAAAGCAGAGCCAGGCCGTGCGTTTCAAAAGCAGGAGGGAGGAGGTGCTAGCTGCAGCCAAAACAAACTTCGGTCTTTGAATGCACAGCAAATATGGCAAGATAAGAGTAAAATTAACAGCCCTGTTTACAACAGAGCTCTGTAAACTGCGAACACTGGTCTCGAGTGCTCCACCTTAAAGAAAGAAATAGTGCTCACAAGTTCTGAGTAACAACACATGTAACAGGGGCAGTCTTTGAAAATGGGCAGAGTTTTTAAAGCCCATATCCTGAGTACATCATGCTTGCTGCTTCCGCTTTGTCTCAGCAGTGTTGCGGTGTCGTGGTGGTGGAGCTCGGCGCTTGGAGCGGCTCGCATCTGTGGCGTGGACCGGCAGCGGCATGCTCGTGCCGCAGGCTTGGACCCGTGAAAGCGGCCCGGAGGTCTCAGGACCGGGTGTGGCTTGCAAGCGCGGCTTGCGGTGTGTGGCCGGCAGCCGTGTTGGAGCTCGGTGCACGGAGCTTAGAGCTCAAGCAGCAGGGGGGCCACGTTCTTGGCCAGTGACAGCGACAGCAGCTTCTTCGGGGCCGCAGGTTGAGCCCCTGCGGAAGCGGCCCGGAGGTCTCAGGACCGGGTGGTGAGTAGCTTGTGGTGCAGCCTGCGGTAGACCTGCACGGCGGCTGCATTGTCTCAACTTCCCCGCCTGTTAACTCCTCTGCTTGCATGGCAGCCCTGAGCAGGCTGAGTAGGCTGCGGTCACGGAGCCACGCCCGCCTGAGAACTGGCTCAGCTAACAGTAGGATCCTGTTGCACGTTGTGGAGCTGAGCAGAACGCCATAGGACAAAAAGGGTGAAAAGGACTGACTTAAAAGTATAACTCAAGCGATACAGCAAAGCAGCAGTTCCCCACCTGCACCGCAGCCTCAAGGACTCCCTCAGCAAGCAGAGCTCCTGCTGCATCCCGGTACTATTTACACGGAGACCAACGCAGAAGCACTGTGGAGGAGTAGAGGTGATCGGTGATGCGGGGAAGGCAGAGTTCAAAGCAGGGGGATCTGCAATGTGTACTGGTGCTTCAGGCAGCATACGGCTAAGTAAAGTTAAGAATACATCATGTCTCGCAGAGACAGTGCAAGTGCTGCCTAGGCGAAATCTAAAAATAACTTGATGCTAATCACAAGGACACAGCTGGGACATCTTCTGGGCCAGAAATACCTCTGCAATGCGGGTAGGAGTGGGGGGGTGTTATTTTATTGTGCACAAAACACCACTACTATGTTTCATCATAAAGCAAGAGTACTTGGTCCCATCTTCTCTGTTGGCGCATAGTGGATATATGGGATTCACCTATAAACCAGGATCAACTTCCTGTGAGTGAATAACTTCCAAGCGGGCTTCATTATGCTCTCCTGCAACAGTATCTGAGTCTCCCAGCTGATCTTCTGTAAGTGGGGTTACCCCATGTTCGACCTGATTGCAACAAAACACCACCCCATTTAACCTCCCAACCCATCTTGAATTGGGGTGGCTTTAATGTCCCCTGATCCTCATTCATTGCTATTAATCCATAAGTTATTCAAATTCCATTTGCTGCTGAAACTGTTTTGACAGTCGTAGTCACAGCCTAGCCCTATCAAATTCTACTACTCCCTCGTACTGTTCCAGAGTTCTCATCTCCTTTTACATTACTAATCATGATGTACTCTTTCCTTAGTTCTGTTTTCTAAGTAAGTTACAGAAAAAAGCACTTGTTATGTTACTGACAATTCGAAAGTTATTTTGTGCTTCTCCTCCCAGCAGCAGTGTCTTATCTAATATTTGGTTGTGCCAAACTAAATGTTATTTGCAAGAGTTGTGGTAGCGATCAAGGCTTACAGGAATGCTGAATTTTTCTTGTTCTGCCCGACTGTCAGTTGTCACTTTAATGGGGTGATCCTCTTTCCCCTAGAATGTTGCAACACCGTCTTCTTGGCATCCTAGACTTCTACTTCACACACATGAAGAGTGTCTTCCACATGGTAGCAAGATGCTGGGGGACTTATAAGTGATACCAAGTCACTCCTTCACTTCAGGCACCTTACAATCTCCTACCACAAGCCCACAACACCTTCTCCCTCTCCAACCACAACTCCCTTCTTGGCAGACACCATCACTCTCTCTAGTGGTATATGCTACACATAAAGCCAGGACATCACTAGGTTTGATATCAAGAAAAAAGGAAATAAACAACACTTCTTATGCTGCTCACCAAAGATCTGTACCTCAATTCCAATAAAAACATTAACAATCTACTTCACTCACTCTTCCACCTCAGAAAACAGCCGAAGACCCTCCAAAGTAATGACATGAACCTTTCAGCAGACACTTAAAAAGAGAAGTATTTCTTTCTTTCTAGCTTGCCCCTTTATGCAACACAAATTTTTTCTTTTTTATACAGCCCTGTGTTGCTTTACAGCTAGGTTTGCGCAATTTAGATATGCATACATATGAAAACATTTCTCAGAACTGCTTTAAATAATGGTTCAGTATTTGCTCCTTCTACAAACTGCCTGCTCCCACTTAAGGATTTAAATGATGTAGACCCCAACATCAGAAATACTTTTAGCTCCTTACGTCCTCTCTAGGCCCCAGCTAGGTCATAACGACCTATGGTGACATGGTCACTGGAGCACGTCACAAAAAACCAGAAATAAAATAAATAGAGGAAATAAATTAACAAGGGGAAGATGCAAACCAATTCAGGTTATTAGAGTGAAACTGATGTAGTCCAGGAAGAGATTGAGAATTTTACTTTTAAAAGGGATTTAAACCGCAAAAATCACTTTTAGTTTTAAAATTTCCAATCTCTTCCTGGAGTACCTCAGTTTCACTCTTAATACTAACCCTGGGTGTAGTTCGCGTAGTAGCGCTACGCGTAGCTACGCAAAGTGCACTTTGCACTACGCGAGCTACGCGTAGCACTACGCGAACTGCGTAGTGCGGTAAGAAATGCTGTTCGCAATGATTGCACAGTGCCGGATGCTTGTCCGCACTGTGCAATCATTGCAAACAGCATCTTGCACAGTGCAAGCGGTTGTTTTCTGCCGCTCGAGTAGATTTGTACTCGAGCGGCAGTTTTCTCAACGCGGACTGGTAGTTTCTCATCGCGAGTGGTCGCGAGCATACGCGATCACTCGCAATGAGAAACTTGACCTCCCCGCGTTGAGAATCTCGCCGGGAGGTTTATTTTCCACGCTCGGGATCGGCAACTTGATGTTTGCTGATCGCGAACGAGGAAAAAGTCTCGCCGGGATGTCATTTTGCTCGCTCGCGGTCGCCAACTTGACGTTGAGGACCGCGAGCAAGCAAAAAATGCCCGCTACGCTTTTTTGCACTGTGCTACGTGCAATTCGCGTAGCGCGTAGTTGCGCAAACTACGCGAGCGTAGCGTAGTTTTCCGCCCAGGCCTACTTAATACCCTGAATTGGTTTGCATCTTCCCCTTCTTAATCTATTTCCTGTATCAATTTTATTTCTGGTTTTCTGTACCACGCTGCAGTCACCATGTGGTTAGGTCGGCACTGTAGAAATACTAAAAAAAAAAATAAACCCGGTAGCCTGTACTAACCACAATTTCTTAGTTTGAAATTTCCTGCCAAGTAAACAAAGAGAAAGCTAATTCCAAACTAAAATGTGTTGGTTAGACCAAAAAGAAATTCAATATTTATTAAAAGTAATGAATCAAACAGTAACTTTTTTTTTTTTTTACATATTACACATACCTCATTAGAAAATCACAATATAAATAACATTAATAAGCATATTGTACAGTGCCATATCCTTCTCCCGTTTACAAACGCTTAAATTAAATAGATAAGAAAATATTGACAATATGCCCTTATTTTATGTATCTGCTGATCTTGCCACTCAAGCGTTTTGTTTGGTGACCGACCTGAACCCTGACCAGGCACTATAGAGGGGGATCGAGACATTTGGCAGCAGAAAGGTTGGCCTGTTACATAACGTTTCATAATGCAGATGGTGAGCCGTAGAACGAACTAGATTTCTGTCTCAAACGTGTTGTATTTCTTCCACTTTAAAGGTGCGTTTGTTGCACACTGATGTTTATAACAGTCGGGCAAGAAGGGAAACGTCACATGGTTGGGTCTGTTTCAGTACAATGTTGATTTAGGCAGGGACAGATTATCGCCCCGAAGTTGTGGTTTTTGGTCCCCAGAAATAAACCATGAGCTTTAGTAGTAATGCTGAATGCACAACCCCGTTAGGTATGAATTGATTTAGGGTCGCCCAGAGTTGGGGGCAAATCTTGCCTCCTTAAGGACTTGGACACTGCTAACCAGGCCCCAGTGCATGGATTGTAATCCCTAAAACATGTCAAATTGTCTTCTTTCTAATTGGCATATTCAACTTTCCTAAAAGGTCATGGTGTTTGGTATTCCAAAATACGCCCATGGCATGGTAGTTAAATATCACATATGGAATGCAACACTTTTGTGCCACCCACTAGTGTGAAAAGACCAACATGACTCCAGGCCTATAACTGTCGCCTGGCTTCTGCAGTTTTAAAACCGACCTGTCAAAGTTACCCTTTTGGACAGTAGACAATCTCCCCTTTAATTATTAAGTCACCCCTATGTAGGCCTTGTAGCCCTGAAGGCAGGGTGCATTGTGTTTAAAAGTAGGAAATTTAAAGGTAACTTACAGTGACTGCCACCCAAAAGCTATGTTCATTCTATGGAGGCTGCCTGCCCATTGAGAAACACTGGGAAGCAATATTAAATATTAATTCTGCTATCACAGTCTCTGGGCCAGCTAGAAAAATGATAAAATAACAATTTTTTATATTTATTAAAAAACCAACTTAATGGTGAAGTCGGAATTTTGATAAATATCAAGGAAAAGGGACTTTTAGACGGTTACCCTATTCCTGCCTGAAGCTCCTGGAGGCTGATTTGCTTTAGCCTCCAACTGTCTTCAGCTGGTGAGTATCCCTGATTAGGTGTGATAAACAGCTCCCAGAGCAGAGATAATGGCCTTGGTGTTGGGAGGTGTTTTTGTTCCCCTGGCAGGCCAATAGGGCTGTTCCCAAGACCTTAATTTACTTCAAGGGGTCCTCCCCAGTCACACACAGATATCAGATGATACCTAAACAGGCCCCTCTTTGGTCCTCCCTGTCAGACAGGCACCAAACCCAGTGTGAGGGGTTGGGGGTGTGGGGGGTAACTACGTCCAGAACTGGTTTGGGGTGGCCACTGGGGAAGAAGGGTTTCTCCATCTTAAGTTTATAGAGTGTGGGGCACTGTGGGATTGTTTGCAGTAGGGCTCATGTGAACCACCACAAAGGTGGTTAGGGTTACTTCTTGGAACTTTTATCCTGTTGGTTAGGGAGTGGCCTGGGGTCTAGTTGAGCAGTTTATTTTCATGTGTTTTTTAAAGGGACTAGAAAGGTACTTAGAAGGATTGCCTAGTTTTTCTTTTGTATTTCGTTTGCTCATGCTACGGCTTTGTTCACGGAATAGTTTTCAAATTGATCATTACGCCTACAGTGTTTACTCTCATGAAAACATTCACACAGAGAAAAAAATTAAGCTATGCAATGTCAACAAACTCTAGACAGTGAACCTCCTAAGTTGTTAGAGTAAGGGATTCAGTTTTTAATACATTGATTATGGGTGGAATTTAGAAGCACAATCAAATTTGAGTGCCTTTTGTTTTTATATTAATGATCTCATTGCTAACTAAAACATACAAAAGATGGAATTCACATTCAAAAGCAACACTAATGGTTGTACTACATATGAACATAGCCTTTTTAATACAAAACAAAAATGCGTTTCCTGTTTAATGCGTCATGTTTTGGAATTACATGTTTTATCAAATGCTGCATTGATGAAGTGTATGAAAGGTTATTGGTGTTATTGTTTATGAAATGTCTCTTCTATTAGCAGTGTACAGTCTTGATGCAATTGTTAATTCATGTCAAACTCCTCAAAATGATAAGCAAGATGAATTGCTTAGTTCATGTACTGTTGCCTTGATGTTAGCTATTAGCAGTGCTTGATTTGTAAAATAATGAGTTCTAGGGTTCTCGTCAGGAGGCCACTGCAGCTTTCACCACACATTGCTGCTGCCAATGATAGTAACAACACAACTACTAACCATCACACTCCTACAAGCGTGACAATTTGGACTTTTTAAAGCCCCCAAAACAGGCTTGGGCAGGAGGCAATAGTCACTGTTAATGTATATTGAATAAATAATTAACTGTTGTGGTCATCTCTGGATGAGCCAGACGGCACCACCTTGTGGCAGGCTGTCACAAGAGCCGGTGTTGACAATTAAGTGCTAGTGCCGAGCACCGGAAACCACTGGCTCAAATTAAGCCCTGGCTATTAGTTTCCTAATCTGGCAGTGTTTTTCTGGTACGGTTCTTCTCTTCATTAAGGGATTAATTGTCATCTGTTGCATGTCACAGGTTCGAAGCTAACCACATCTGTCACTACTGGAGTTGCCAATTCATTATCAGAAAAAATAGTGGATGCCATTGAAGGCGACAGAACAAGTGCACCATTAACAGCAATCCAGATCAATTTCATAAAAAATATGATTCAAGAAACAGTGGAAGATGTCAGGTAATGTAGCATATAATATCATTTTAGTATTTGTCAGCTACATTTTAAAGTCCCTATACCTTTAAAAATAATTCACAAAATTAACTTTGGAATGGAATATGCAAATGTGTGAATTAATTTACACTTTCTTCTCTACACTGTCATTTGTAGGTGAGAAACACATAATTATAGCAAATTAGTTATTGCAATGCTTCTTTTTTGGAATTCTCATTACTACAGAAGAAGTATTTCGAGATAGTAGCCCACTCGCCCTCACCCCTGGCATTTCTATGCATAGCTTCTGATATTGAAGTGTTTGGTGTCCAGATAAAAAAACTGTATATCAAGTCAGTAATTTAAGAAAAAGTATATTTCTGTTTTGTTCTCCAAAGCGATTACAACTTTTATAAAAAAATGTTTTTTTAAAAACTCAGTGCATGGAGAATATTTTTATGGATTAAAAATTAGCTTTATTGCATCACCAACAAGTGTAGTTATCATTGGGATGTAGTTAGTGGAGTTTCTGTCAAGTTAACATAACTCTGAGAGTAATTTCCTGTTATATATTTTAAGGCGGTGTGCTTCAAGTTTTTTTTTAATTTTTATATATAATTATTTTTAAGACCTCACTATTTGGCCAGGTGAGCACATCATATTTAAATTCAAAGCTCTCAAAGATTTTGGAGAGGCATCTATTTTTTTTTTTTGAGTTTATAAAACATAGATATGGGGATATTTATACTATTTACAATTTCTGTTAAACAGAACTTTGATTAAGCCTTGAGACTCAAATACTGATTTGACGGGGGTGTTTTAAAGCTGATAACAGTAGCTTTTAATTGGAATTGATTTCATTATTTAAAAAAAAAAAACATTTTTTGGGTATATTTCGTATAGTTTCAGATACATCTACATATTAAACCTTTTGTGCGTTGCTGCGTTTCAGAGTGTCTTGCTACATTGACTGTAACAATGGCTTCTTAAACATAATACATACAATATGTGAAGAAGTTGTCCATTATTTTTTTGTCTACTATCATCACTTGTTCCATAATAACATCTTAGCAGAATCACTTTTAAGAGGTTGTTGAAATTACCTAGTTTGGTGCAAATGATAGGTATTGTGATATATTTTAATAGTGGGAGAGTCAAAGCCTCCTTTTTGGACCTTTTTATTGATATATTTTTTTAATACTAACTCCAAATTAAATTTCAACTGAATTTCTCGAAGCAAGATGTATCAAATAAGACGTATATAAATTTGGGTAATGGACCCCTCTTGCTCACATTAAACGTAGCCCATAAGGAAACATCTAAATCTAAATTACACGTAGTCCTTACTTGTTTTGACCTATTTAGTATTGGGTTAGAGCAAAGTGGAATCAAGTTGTCAGTCCTGCTGCTAAAAGAGATATCTAAATAATGTACATTGTCTTTAGTCCAGGCATCAACAGAGGCAATGCTTTGGGAAAGGTCCAGTTGAGTATACCCCTAGATAGGAACCTAAAAATATCAATTGTGCTCAGTACTGTTGTTACAGACGTTCTTGGGGAAATTATAGAGAGTAGCACGCCATCTGCAAAAAAGCATACTTTAAAATTGGGAAGCCTTTTATTTCATTGTTACTCCTGATTTTCGTTGCTGTACATTCAAGTGTTAAGAAAGAAAGGACATGAAAATCATAGTTTAGTCCATCTATGTAGAGTACCTGGATCTGACCTAACACCATTGGTGGCAATCGCAGAAGTGGATTCTTTATAGGGCACTTGTAAAACATTACAAACCATGGATTTCAAGTTCATCTTATTAAACATACAAAACCAATAATCCAGCTTCATAATGTCCAATGCTTTCTGTGCATCTAACAGAGTAATAAGTCTCACTCTACCTAACTGTAAAATGTTTACAGAGTGTTGTAAGAAATTGGGTTATTTGGGAACCAAGTACCCCATTGTTGCACTTGGCTCTCTCAAGGTAGCGAAGGGGAGATGGGGTGCACAGGGAGGTGGCTCTACCCATGCACCCTCCCCAAAAGGGGGATAATATTTCAAACAAAGTCCACGTTTGTGCCAACCCTCCGGGCCCAGGTCTGCCCAGTGGGTATGTCAAAGTAATTGTGGGGAGCGCTACACTAGTCGTTGCTTGTTTCTCTTCTTTTGAAAAGGCAGATCTTTAAAGCTGCAAATCTGTGGCCCCATGGGGCCTAATCATTGACTATTTTGCTGCTAGAGGCTAGCCCTAACAACCAGGGACATCTTCTTCAGGCCTCCTGGATTCTAAAAGGGGCATATTTTGTTTTGAGCCGGATCTTCTGACTCCCTGAGCCAGACCTGTCCTCTACCTGGCGCTCTTTTCCTGCTGTTGAGGCCGTCTGCACAGCCATTCTGAAGCCAGCCAGCACAACACCCTCCCTGCTGCCCTCCCCAGACCCCAGAGCCTCCTGGCTTCTTGAAGGGTACCTTCATGGCAGCAAACTTAAGAACCAGTCCACAGAAATCCAGGGGATCCGTGCCTGTAGCCCTAGAGAGACCCATCCTAGTCCTGTGGGTCAGCTAGAGTCAAAATCCTTAGTTCGTCCTTGTAGGGCATCAGCTGGCTTCTCCTTCCACTTAGGGCATAAAAAGTGCTGCAGCAACACTCACAATATAAGGTCTACTCCTTGTCACTACCAGTTCCTGAAAAGTCCCTTCTGCGATGGGCTACCTGTCCACAGAAACGGCGCTGTGCACAATAGTAGGCTCTTACCCTGGCTGCACCCAGCTGCCTTATTTTAAAAGGACCCCCGAGTCAGGCTCAGGTAGTGAGACTAGCTCACAGTAAAAGCCCAAATACCAAAGAGTCAATTGCAATAAATCCTGGTGGACTAAATGGGCAGACCCCATTTGCTACAGGCATCTAACCAAACCTTCCACGTATGAGGCATGTTAGTCATTGTGAACTGGCTTATTAACCACAGGTTCCTCTCCTTTAAAATATCCCCAGGCAGCAGACTGGATCCAGAGAATTTAATCAGCGGCGCTCAAGCATTCTGGCAGGTGGCATTGTGCAGCTGCATGTAGGCTTTGTACTTCCTTGGATTTGACGGAATGGAGGCGCATTTAAGCGCCACCTCTGCTGGCTGATGTCAGCCTCTTTCTTTCCATGCTTTTCTTTCTGCTCCCATCTTTTGTCATGCTTAAAATGACTCCGAAATTTGCAGACAGTGTGCTAGGCAATCATGTGCTCTCCAGCAACTACATTTTAAAACTGTGTCAATACGGCAGAAAGCAGCTATTGAACGCAGACACATATGAGAATTGCCTCTGGTGCATGTGCTTTGGCCATGATTCTAAGTTGTGTGACAATTGTGCCCTGATGCATCCTAAGGTGATCCGGGACCAGGAGGCAAAGTTCTGCATCGCCGTACACAAGAAGAGGTTACTACCATTTATTGATGCTTTCACTGACACCATGCTGGATTAATGGTCAAAGTCTTGTTCTTGCCCTCCAGTCAGCTGGCCTGTAGTTCAGTAACATAGCCCTGTGCCTGGTGATCTGGACTTCCTAACCAGGCACTGTACACAGAGTCTAATTCAGTAGGCCTCAACTAATAAGGTCAGTTCTAGTTACTTTCCTGACAATTCCTTCAAAACGATTGACACTCTTGGTAAGAGGATGTTTTTGGTCCTTAGGTCCGTTAATGTGTGTTGTTTACTGGGCAGGTACAGCCATGCTCTGTGGGACATGGCCAGTGAGGTCTTCCCGGAAGTCACTGAGGACCTCAGAGCTTCTCTGGCTCTGAGAATGCATGACGGACAGGATGCAACGAAGTACATAATTAATGTGGGCCTGGCAACTGCAGAGTGCCTTGACATGGCTGCTAGCACCAGCATCGTGCTTCAGAAGCACAGATAGGGGAGGCTGCAGATGTGGCACCCGCATACACTGCACAGGGTAGCAGGTCAACAGTCCTCCAATTCCTCCTCCACCATGGCAGTGGCTTTCAAGCCATTTCCTCCTCGGCTAAGATCCATTACGTCAGACAAATGGGTCTTACAGATCATTCAAAGGGTTTACACCCTAACCTTTATTTCCTCCCTGATCCTTTATCCTTTCATGCCAGAACGAATTTCAGAGGAGCACTTGACAATCCCGATGCACAAGTTAAATCGCTCACTCTTCAAGGATGCCATTGAATGGGCACCATACTCCGAGAAAAGCAAGAAATTCTATTACAGCTATTTCCTCGGCCCGAAAAAGGAAGGGGGCAATCAGGACTCCCCTTGGCCTTTGCCCGTTGTATTCCTCTATGCAAAAGTTAAAATTCTGAATGATTAAATCCTATCCTCACTAGACCCAGAAGACTGAATGGTGTCTCTAGACTTGCAGGGCCTGTATTTCCTTATACCCATCCTGCATCCCACGGTGGACCAGGAGCACTTTTAGTTCAATGTGTGTCATTTGGCGTAACCTCAGCCGCTCCAGTGTTCACGAAAATAATGGGAGTGGTCACGGCCATCTTCGGAAATAGAGAGTACATGTATTCTCTTACCTCAATGACTGACTGCTTAAGTTGACTCACCACAGACAGTCATAGACCACGTCACGACGGTGGCCAAGCTCTTGGCGTCGTTTGGTATACTATGAAAGAACGGAAGCCGCATCTCAGCCACCTTCATGATTTAGGCAATTTTGGATACAGTGATGTTCAAGGCATTCCGTCCACCACAGTGAATCCAGGATATTGAGGGTATGATCTTGATATTACAGGATCACTCCTGTGTCTCCGTTAGGATGACTCTGAGGTTTCTGGGACTTTTAAACTCATGCATCCTTTTCATCCACAATGTCAGGTGGCACATGAGATCCCTGCAGTGAAATCTCAGAACCCACTGGGCTCAGCATCGTGAGTGACTGCCTCTCTGACTCCATTCAGAAGGATGGCTCTGTATCTGCTGTGGTGACTTTCAGGTGACTGTCAGGTGCCAGTCTAACCCTCTACATGCCGCTCTTCATTCTCCACCCACAACTCACAATTGTGATAGACCTGTCACTGTGATGTTGTAGGGCATATCCTGGGGGAGACTAAGATCAGAGTGCATGCTTCATATCAATCTTCTGAAGCTTCAACCGATCGGTCTGGCTCTCAAGGCATTCCAGTCATCCATCAAGGAGAGGCAGGTACAGGTTCTTAATGGAGACACTACAGCAATGTAGTACTGCAACAAGCAGGGTGGAGTGGGGGTCCTGTGCCCTGTTCCAGGAGGCTCAGTGCCACTGGAGGTAGCTGGAATGGCACAACATCTTCCCAGCAGTTAAACCACCTGACAGGGTCCCTGAACAACAAAGTGGCTGAACTGAACAGGTGTCATCTGGCAGATTAAGATCGTCTCCTCCATGCTGAGGTGGTGCAGTGCGTCTTCGCATACTGTGGGGGATTCCTGGCTAGTTCTGTTTGCCACTATTGGGAGCACTGAGTGTCAGCAATTTTGCACGCTGACGTTTTCTCGAAACCACTCGTTAAGAGATGCAGTCTTAGAAGGTGCCTTATAGCTGGAATCGAGCGACGGACTCCTGTACACCTTCCTACCAATCCTTCTCCTGCCTCTGGTTCTGAAAAAGATCAGAAGAAATGGGGCCCAAGTCCTCTTACTGCCTCGGATTGGGCAAAGAGTGTAGTACCCAGTGCTTCTGAGCCTTGGCATGTGCCCTCCAGTCAGGTTTCTGCTTCAGGAGGACATCACGTCTCTGCAGCAGTGTGTGCTTCTACATCTGAAGCACCACAACTTGTACCTCAATGCATTGAGATTGAATGGCGGCTGCAAAATGCATTTGACTTGCTGATTGAGGTAGTGGATGTTATCCTTGCTGCCAGCCACCCGTCCACAAAGTCCATCTACCCTGGACGAAGGGACACTTTATTTGCCTGGTGTGTTGTCAGGGACACCGACCCGGTTACCAGACAATGTTTGCCATGTTCTTTTGTTTGTTCTCCCTGTACCTCAGCAAGGCAAGGCCCTGCACTGGGCACAGTGAAAGGATATTGGTCAGCTCTTTCACCCTCTCTATGTTTTCTAGTCCAACCACTTCTGTTTATGTCACCGGTTCTGAAACTTTTCATAAAAGCTTTGACAAACGTTTTCTCCCAAATCATTTGTAATGACCTAGTGGGAACTTAACCTGATCTTTACATTCCTTATGTGTACACCCTTCAAGCCTATACACAGGTGTGCCTTAAGGCTGTTGACACTGAAAAAGTCTGCCTTATTGCCATCACATTGGTGCCCTTCCATGTTCGTCAATCACCTTGTCCTCCTCATTCCTCAAAAGAGAAGGGGAGGCCCCACCACCTTGATCCAAAGCAGGCATTGCTTTTTTACATCAACTTAATGAAAGATCGTGTAGACTATCAACTTTTCAGGTGCAAATAAGGACAGGGTGGTGCAGAAGACTGGACCCTGTTGAGGTGGATGTTCCTCAGCAGAGTCCCTTCACTCGCTCGGTCCTCAGATCTTTTTGTTCTGAGTCCAATCTCCAGACGTTTTTGGGCTACTGCTTTGGTATATATTTTGAAGGTGACGAATCTGCAGTTTGAAGTTTCCATCAGAGGAATAAGTGACTCACCTTTGGTAATGCTCCGTCTTTTGGATACTCTATCTAACTACAGATTTTTAGCTGCCCTTCCTCCTCTCTATTCTGTGAAAAGGTCCCAAATTGGAGATCTGCTCATTGATGCTAATAATTGTTCTGCACTCCGCTTCGGAGGTCGCAGAAAGAGAAAAAGTCAAGAAACTGACATTGGCACTCAGGGGTGGCTCTTATATTTGGCTCTTTTCCCTCCCATTGGAGGTGGTGCCAAGCCTTCGTGAATGACTGCACCTGCCAGCGCATGGGAGCTCTGCTGTTGAAGTTCTTCAGATCCAGTCTGGGGATATACTAAATGTGAGTAACCTTCAGTTAAATTGAGTGGTTACCAGAACGAGGGTTACTGAAGGTAAGCAACTTGTTCAATTGCAATCTCTCCATCCAAATCTTGATAAGTATTTTGTAGGTCCCAATGCAGTAGTGGTTGGCTTTTAATTGCACAGTCCTTAATGTGTCTGCCTTTCTTATAAACTGGGATAAAGATTGTTTGGAGTCTGGAACCTTACAATTGGAGATATTAATATTATATACCTCACATAGAAGATGGGCTAAAATATTTCGTTAGGCAGACCATCTGGTTCCAGTGAATCTTCTGGTTTCCTGGAGTTAATTGCCTTTCCAATTAAGTAGCACTAATATATATTTATTGAGAAAGATACATTCATCATCTAGCAGTCATTGAATTTGTGAGTTCATAAAAAAGGGCCTCTGTTCATTGTAGCGGATCGTGAAGTTTTAAACAGTACAGTGTAAAAATCTGAATCTCTATTGACTTATGCAAACGATGGATTTAACCCAGATCTTTTGACTGGGGGAGAATGTTTGCATTGTCAGCATTCCGTCCATCATTTGTTTGCTGTAACACTTTTCGCCCTAAGTGGGATGGGTATGCCCAGACGTGGGTCCCTTGCTTACTGTGCCACTGGATTCAAGCTAGCCTGGCTGAAGAAGGGTGACATACCCTGAAACCGGTCCCAGGATGCTTGTTTCCGGTCCAGGGAGGACCTGGCCTGGCAGTTCGGTCTGGACTGTTCCCATGGGGCACAGGGTCAAGACTGATTTGCATATGGTTTGGTCCAAACTGGAGTGGCGTAGTGGGCAAAAGAACGATGGATTTAACCCAGATCTTTTGACTGGGGAGAATGTTTTCATTGTCAGCATTCCGTCCATCATTTGTTTGCTGTAACATCTCTATTGACTTATTCCTTGTGATATATTGAAGATCCAGTGTTATGTGGATTAACTTTTTATTGTGTAGTTTTTTTACCTTCTGTGCTAAAGGTTTTCCTCCTCCTTTCTTGTACTTCTTACTAAGAAGAGGGACAGTTTTGCTTTCTTAGTGCGAATCATATAAACCACATATTTTAATCACTTTACTTCATGTCTGGTAAAGTCAGTTTATGTTTCTTTGAGTAGTTTATTTCTAGCTGTTTCAGCGTTTTTCTATAGTTAGTATTTCTTGTTGCTTATATTGCTTATTTTGATAAGATCTGTTTCCAATTGTTGTGATTCTAATGTGTAGTTTTAAGGCTACTCAAACATTAATATCTGAAACACTGCCCAAATTTCTTTGTAAAAATTCTTAGAAGTTTTCCTTTAGATTTTTCAGAAGTGTTTCTTTAATTCATAAGGTGTAGAGATTGCTGTCCTGTTTATTTTTGTTTCTACTACTACAGATTTGTGAATCCTTTTACAAGTGAGTAAATACACTGCTCAACTCTATATAAATCATTTTCAAAGATTGTTTCCTTGTGGATAATAAAGCTTCCTAATCTAACTCTCCATTCAAGAATTATATCAGCTTGTGTTTCATTTCATGCCGAGTACATACAACTATGTCTAAAGGAGAAGAAAGAAAATCGTCATAGGACTGGATATATGTTTGTTGGGGTACTGAAGGTAAAGTATCTTTTGGAGAGAACGCTTCATTTTTTTTTTACCCTGGAGGATGTTTTAGTTGTCTTATAAATGTAATCTAATTTTAGTTTTAGGTGTTGTTTCCATTTTTATGCGATTGAGGATCTCGTAAAAGATGTGGCCCTATGAGGGTGAATTTGAACAACGCTTTTAGGGCTGATTGTGTGATAGGTTGTCTTATTTACTCAATACAGTTGCATTTCCTGGGTTAGGTACTTTTACCTTACTTTCTATTGGTGCCAGAAGGAAACCACATTTCATGAAGACACTATATCATTAGTACCCTTCTCGTGCCTTTTGATGACCCCATTTAACCTTTATTTTACCAATTGTTGCTTAACGTCTATTTCTTGTTCACCTGATAGGCAGGAAGGATCTCAGATTTCTGTTTTAAAGCTGCTGTGGTGTTTTTTTACAATATTTTGTTTCAGTCCAGGTTGGAGAGTGTACTGTCTTCCTACACTTCAAATAACAGTGGCTAGTGTAAATGTGCAGGGCCAAGGAGCACACACTCTGCGCCTTCTTGGCAAACCCTGGCTTCATCACAATTATACCTAATGTAAAACCTCCTCTCACTTTGTTTTATTCTATCAAAAGTTTCTTTTTAATGTTGTATCCCAGGATTTTTCCCCTGCTTACCTACTGTTGGTGGAACTTTGTCTTTTTTCTGCCTTTATTTCCAGCAAATGCTTCAGTCGCACAGCTTCTTGGAGGCAACTTTATTGAATGAGTGTAGTGCACCCTGTCTTTGTTAAATTAGCTTTTCCATCCAAAAGACTGTTGCATATTATGCTTCCAAATACCTTTAATCTCTGAATGAATATTCGAAAATGGGGTTGGAAGGAGTGCACTGTGCTTTTAATGGGTATCAGTGCTGGTCAGAGACACAATTCCCACATTTATGACTCTTTCTTCAGGGTGGCATGTCTTTTTACATAGGAGAAACTAGCGTCACCGCAGAAGAGTAGGTTTGATGTTAAGGCCTGTCTCACCATATCCATGCTGTAGTGATTTACTCAGTGAGCGATATAGTGGTGGCACCGAAACAAAATGATTCTCCATCTTGTGGCCACAGCCAAATCCCTCATTGGCATCTAAGTCTTTTGGCCTGATTGTAGCAGATTCTTTCCAAAACTGGTGGGTGCAAGCACTCTGAATCAAAAGGTAATTAAAATGTCAGTTATTCCACAGGTCTATCAGGCTCTAGCTAACTCCGTCGAAAGATCGCCATCTTTAACTCCCAGGAAACAAAAAAGGTGAAGCTAAATCGAGTACTGTGCTTCAAAAGAGCCATTTCTGCATCTTTGTCTGTTAACCCTTAGTCCTAACTTGGCAAAGATGAGGAACACTGGTGAGGATAAATCTCATCCACATCCTCTGGGCCATTTTATGTTTTGGTACCCAGGTTACGGAGAAGGGGAGTCCTCCTATCCAGACTTGTCAAAGGGCTTTGAAACCTCACAGCTTTAACTTCTACATTAGTGGTTTCATGCATAAGGTGTGACCTAGAAATGGGTATGGCTTACGTGCCACTAAGGTAATGCTTTTGGGGTTCGATATCCATGGCTAACAAATATAACAAGATTGTTTCTTGCACTTCATAAGATGATACATTATAACTGTAAGATAGACCCACAGTATTGTGAAACTGAGAGTGCGCATGGGAAAAATGATGGATGTGAATTTATAGGGTCTTAGAAAAATCTGTAATGGAGTTGTTTGGACAGTTAAAGAAACAAGTATGATTAGAGGACAGTGCAAGACTCCTATCCAACTTCACCAATAGTTACAGTACCACTGAATTGGATAGGGCCCTGCTAGATATGTTTCCAAATCTTTGGTATTGAAAGAGGTGTGGAGACATCTAAAAAGTATAGGCCTTCTTCAGTGGTCCCTCTTAGGGAACTGGATCAGTCCAACTAACAAACTAATCTGTCCACTACTCTAATTAGAAACGTATTTTTCCTATAGTAATCCACCACGGGTTCCGTAGCATGCTACTCGCCGAAAAGCGCTTCAAAGCCTCATCAGGGGGTAGTAAGCGCTATATAAATACAATTTCAATTGTAAGTGGGGTGTGGGGTTGGAGAGCAGCAGTCTTTGTGAGTTGTGGCTGACCTCCCACAATGTTAAACAAGTGTGTGGCTAAATGAAAATACAGTTTTCTCTTAGTTGCCTGGCTCAACTGACAAGATTGTCTCAGAGAAAATGCCTTTGTGAATAATTAGCAACATCAAAACAAAATGTAAGTTTGTACAATAAAGAGAAAATTCCACATCAGTTTAGAAAAATGTGTGGAATTTAACAATAAAAACAGTACTGAAACAATAAGAGTTGGAACTTTTTGCAAAGAAACAGTAAAAAGCATCCTTAGTAAAAATGGATTGCAGTAGTCCGTGTTAGTCTGAGGTGTGGGTGACCAAGTCCTAGGCGCCTTTTAGGTCCGACTATAGTGTGGCGAGGGTTGGTCAAAGTAAACTCAAAAAAGAAAGGTACTCTACCTATCTAGTTCTATGAACACAGAATGTCACTGATGGAGCAAAAGGCCCGAGAGCTAGAGAATGAATCCACAAGAGAACAAAATAAAGGAAAAGATATTTATAATTCAAAATTCAATTTATTAACTATAATATACCTAATATCAAAAATTCAAATGGCATGAATGAATCAAACCAAGACACTTCCCACACAACATTCATTCAAATCACAATCAAGCCAACAATCATACTACGCAAGTGCTTCATACCAATCAACCAACATTGCACTAAAGATGACAACAACAACATTCATAGCAAAAGACAGTCCCCATATAAATACAGGTTGGCACATGTACAGATAGATAACTAATATCTGTATGTCAAAAAAGGAAATCAAGAAAATAAAGATGAGACAAATATCTCAGATAATAAATAAGGTAATTGCAAAGGAAAAACTCATTAGGCTTTTACAAATAAATACATAACAAATCACAAAAGATTCATGGGGGGGCTGAAATAGTTGGAGGGATCCAACTAACAAAATCAAGCGCCGACGCGCGTTTCGGTGTAGACCCGGATGTGGCCGTCACCTTCTTCAGGGCGCACAGACAGATGCATGGACAACAGTGGGAGGTGCCTGAGTCAGACAAACGATTCAATCGTGTAAATGACAGGCCAATAGATGGTACATAATGGGCTAACTGTCTCAGCTGAAAACGTGTTACACCATACACGACTGCTCAAGAATCGCAGAGTTGCTCTAAACCCTAACGTATGAGCCAAGGTAGAACGCCCGTCGCGTGGAGAAAATCCTTCATCACAGGTAAATGGTAAAATAGTAAACGAATACGTAAAAGGGAGTTCCTTTTGAGATGTAAATCATTGGGGCCCAAAAACGAAATAAGACTCAAATGATAGTCCGCAATGCCACAACAGACAATAAATTTCAACGATATATGGATGAATATACTCTTCTTCCATGCGCGGGTGGAGGAGAAGAAAAGAAAACCGCAACACGAACGGATATGCAAAAATATCGATATAGACAATGCGGCTGAACAAATCAAATGGGTAGACTGAACCAGGAATGTTTTCTGGGTTGGTCAAAGCCTAGTGGTCCTCCCTAGGCAACAGTTTAATGGTTCGATTTTGTCTGCGACATGCAAGTCAAAATCCTCTAGCAGCGCCGTAATAATTTTGCAGCTCAACATTCTACAGCAGGGAAAGGCTGGAAGTTAGTTGAGCAGGGCTCCCTGCAGTCCTGCAGGTGTGTCAGTCTTCACACAGCAAGCTCATAGTAAAACAAATCGGCCCTTCTTGTCCATGTGGAGTGCACCTTTGTAGGGTAGCCTCAGCACCTTGCCCTGGTCCGCTAAGAGCTGAAAAAGCTCACCATCCCAAGTTCACAAATTGCTAAATATTTTCCCACTGTTCACTCCAAATGCTGCTGGATTTTCAGGAATGGTTTCCATGGTACCAGGTCACAGATTGCACTGGGAGAGTGGATTCTCGACCACTCTCTTCAGCGAAGGCTGCAGCCTATGTCTAAAATCCCTCCAGTCTCTTCTGCTTGTGGACTTCCAGCCAATGTCTAGAACCCCTCCGGTGTCGCCTTCTTGTGGACTTCAGCCAATGTCTAGCACCCCTCCGGTCTCTTCTGCTTGTGGACTTCAAAGGTTTAGCTTTCTTGACCCTTTAGAATGGCTTTCTGCTCTGGATATTTAATAGAAAGCATATTTTTCCTCAGTCCTTTGTGACAGGAGGCAGCCTTCTTCAGCGTCTTTTGGTTATCAGGTTCCAGCAGCATTCTAATACTCAGGTGGTGGGAGTCTTTTTATAAGAGTAACATAGCAGTAATTGGGAGGGACCTTTGAGACTATCACTGTGGAATTCCTACACTTTCCAAAATAGATTTCCTGTATTTTATTATAGAAGGTGGCTTAGGAAGACCCTTTTATATGAAGTCTTTCAGTATGCTGGTAGTAAGTCTCCGTTGTGTGAGCTCAAGTCTACCTGTTCCCCCAAAATTTCAAATAAGCCAAGATCTTACATCCATGAACTATAAGTAATCTGGGATAATCTGTCAAAAAGAGGATTTTTGTTCATTGTGCTTTTTCTAAATGCCTATTTTGTTTAGAGACTTAGGTGGAAAGCTGTAAAATAACGTAATAGGAAGGAATTAATTAGAGCAAACACGTAGAGGTCACCAAAAAAGAAATCAATATAAAAAACTGTATGCAGCATTTTAATAAGAGAAGACTGCACTGGAATGTAACAAACTGGACCGGTTTCTTAATTTTTGTTGGGACTGTCGTCTTTGGCCTCCTAATTACATCTTATTGACTGCACTATACCCAAAGGCCTCCTAGTACTACAGTACAGAATAACACTGGCAGATGACCAATCCTTAGAGTGAATATAGTCAGGCTTTTACAACCTAAATACATTTTATATGCTATGATTGCATATGTAAACGTGCTGCTAGCCAGTTGGAAAGAAAGCACCCTTGAAGTGAGCTGGACACAGAGTACTCAGTCTGTGATGGAAGTTACTACTCACCCTGCTTGATCCCCCGGGCAGCAGTGCATGTGCAGTGAAGGTATAGCTTTTAATAAATGAGGTTCGGGGTTGACTCTTATTTTAGTACAACACAGTTGTGCATACGGTGAATGCCCAGCCAACGTTGCAAGTCTTTGTAAAAAGAAACAGCACTTTAGTAATTTCTCGATATGCAAATTTAGGTATAGTGCAAACAAGTCAAATAGCAAAATAATATACATATGAAAAGATAGCGGTAAGTAAGGGCACCTGAATTGTACACAGTGTAAACCGTTTTTGATTGGTAAATGATTACAAACACAGAATTCTCTTCAGATATATGAAGTTTATCACAACGCCATTGCTGTTTTGAAATGTTTAGAAAGTTCAGCACGATAAACTCTTCACAACAATATAGTTCACTGATCATTCCTAGACACTGTGCTCTAAAATAGAGGAGCACTATCGTCCAGACAAAATATGGTTATTACGGAGACGGGTGTAGTAATTTACATTGGATAGCCTATTGATTGTGAACACAGAAACTGGTATTCACAAAAGAAGCACAGTGGCAGCCTCCAAATAAGCTAAACATGTCAGCACAGTAGAAGCCAAGTGTTTGTTTGGAGGATAACTGAAACATCTGTTTACCGTCCCAGTTTAGGGAAAGGGATTTCAGTTCCTAATGTATGAGGATATTTTGCAACTCCCTGGACTTAGTGACTCTAGGTCGAGGAACCAACCTATATTGACTGGAGGCAGACTAATGCATGGAGATAAATGTGAGCCCACAGTCCCAAGGACTGCGCACTGGGACTATACATATCATTCTCGTGGTCAGTAAGTCTTACTAGTGCTCTGGACAACCGGTTTCTGGGCATTTGCTTGAAAGAGCTGAATCAGATATTAATAAAAACAATAAACAAGCATTTGCAATGCAATCGGTCTCGCCTTTGGGACCTTATATGTATTTAGCTATGCAGCACATTAGCCTGGGTGCTGAAACATCTACTGTTCTTTAACATGGAGGGAAAGTAAGCACCAAACTGCATGACACGCCAGGTATGGGAACACATGGAGAGAAATATTGCCTTTCAATAGGAAATGGTATAGTCCAAAGCTCTGTTTTTAATATAAAATCAGGGCCTTCAGTGGTCATATTACTGAAAATACAAGATTTGAAGAAAAAAAAATGATTGTCTATGGGTGCTCGTGGAAGACAATAATTATGGACTGGAATCTAGAAAATGGTAAAGTGATTATGGTATTTTACTGACCTCAGCTGGTCGTTTTCTATCAAAAAAGTTAAATAGAGGCAGTTGCCAGAAAAATTTAAAAAAAAGAAAGTCTCTCAGCAGAAAGCAATTCTGGTATTTTACTGACCTCTGATGGTCGTTTTCTATCAAGAAAGTTAAATAGAGGCAGTTGAACAGAAAAAAAAAGTCCCTAAGCAGAAGCAGTCAAGTCCTAGGGCTGATCTCCAGACCTCACAAAGTACATACACATATAAGTATATAATAAGTATATTCTAAAGTATAAATAATGTGGCAAGGTGTTTGAAGTGAAAGAAGGAGCAGTATGTCCCTGAAAGGTATGTTGTGATTGGGCCTTTGAGCATAATCCACAAGGTCAAGCCCTTTGTGTGGGGTTTCACAAACATTTTACCTTAGTAGTTCCGATTCAGGAAGCATATTTAACAGGATTGTGGTAAAAAGAGTTTCTTCAGAGCAATGCACATATTGCAGTGGTGAATAAAAAGAGCTAGATGTAAAAATTCACTTTTTTTTACTGTCTACTAATTTTCAAATTGCCCTCTTTATGAAGAATAAGCACGTGTATGCATTACGCAATGGGATACGATGAACTCGTGTGCAATCTACTTACTCAAAATGCAGACGGAAACCTCGGAGGATAGGTGTCTATGAAACGGGCCTCTGGTACCTTGAATGGAATGGGTCAGAGCTGGTATAATTCAACGGGCAGCCGTATAGTCAACATGGCAGCCAATAGCCTTCCTTTTCCCCTTCTTTTCTCCGCCAACCCAAACTATTTTATTTCTTTAGAAATGTTTGTGCATCCCAGTCAAACCGGATTTTATTTCTGGTCATATTTGTCGGTTTGATTTCACGTTTCCCTTCTCGGTGATACAGTACTTGTGCTTCTCTTCTGCCAACCATTACACCAACCAGGAAAAAAACACAAGCTGACATCCAGAGGCCACTAATGAAAAAAACAAATCTTGGCAACTGGATTTTGCAGCTGCCAAATCTTCTTGATGACTGGCCGCAGCAATCAATTCCACTGATGCGGCAGACACCGGAAGAGGAGCAGGGCACGCGGGGCGCTTTTAGCGCTGCAATCAAGCACGAAGATGTCATGCCAGCTGAAAAGGCAATTTGACGAATCTGCCAAACCCCTTTTAAAGTTCGCTGTTACTTTAAAAAGTCGCACTGAGCCCAAAAAAAGTTTCATCTCGACATTACTGTTGATGAGTTAGGAAGTCTGGCAGACGACTTCGAAAGCGTTTTGGATGACGCGCAGGAGGCAAAATTAACCTTTTACGTTTTCAATCATAACGCTTGAGGTTCATTTTGCCGAAAATAATTACAATGTGCTTTATAATCGCAGCACTTCAGCAGCGCTAGGCGTGCCAGGCGCATAATGAGATGCGGAAATTGCCGCCGTTCGCACCCGTTGTGCCTCCCCGACTGAACACACCTTTCACACCGAGCACGTTTAGTGGAGAACAGGCCCCAAGGCTTTGGAGAAGTAACAAGGCTGCCTAACAAGCATTTGCTGGCGGGCGGGAAGGCACGAACGAGAGGGGGGCAGAGAAGTCACAGACTGCGGGAGGGGGCGAGGGGTGGGGGGGGACTCAGGGAACAAAATAGTGTTTTGAGTAAAGGGGCCAGTAGCCATGGAAGGATACAAATGACTGACATGGCTGTTATGGGGAGGGACTAACGAGCTTAAAACCAATCAGAAGGCAGCATTTATAACCTAAGCCAATGAAGAAGATGGGCCGGAGAGTGGGCGGAGCGTCCACGAAGCTTCTACACTATAGTGTATACTGCATGCCTCGCAAAGCGATGGCAGCGCATTCGCGCTGCAACGCTAGGCGAGACCTAAAAAATATGTGCTCGCCAAGCGGAGTCACCATTCAGATAATTGGTTCTGCTGTAGGCCTCTTGCCTTGTCGTATAGTTCCTAAAAATGCATAGGATCAGCGTGTTTAGACAACATAAACTACGGTACTGGTGTCCAGACTGATTCCAGACACCCCCAAAGGATATGTTCGACTTTAGGCCAGCTAGCTCACAGTGCCACCATAAGCCCCCTAATCTTACCAAGGAGCAAATAGTTTCTGGCAACTATCGAACATGACAACCCTTGATCCTCAATCAATCGTATTCACTTAGGATTATTCATTGAAGAGGTGCAATTCTCAATCGCACCTTGGTATTCAAGTTGATCTAAGATCTCCATGACCTGTTTTGTTGCGTCATGTTTTATTGGGTACTGCCTCTGTGGAACAGGAGTAGTTTTTAATGGGATCTCATGGTGAGGTGACTCGACATCCCACCCTACATGATTGCGGTAAAGTGCGGGAGCTGGCGCTAATGCCCACTCCTGTGAATATGAATGTTTTAGTGACTCGAATAAGGTCGGAGAAAGCCGGTAAAATTACATCTTCCCTCTTTGGGCACTCCATGACGAACTCAGGCGGCCATTCTTTTCCAGCCAATAGGATATCATATCCATATGTCGGGTTCTCCCAAAAGAGACCTTTCACTTTTCTGGGTATGTCCCCCTACATCTGGAGGGTGATTTCATGTAATTGATGTTGGACACTTACCCTTGTATCAGGTGTTTCCAAAGTGATATGCTCATTCAACACTGCTGTCACTAGAAATTCCATCAGGTTCTGGTGAGCTATTGTTACTTCTGCTGCGCTGTCTAGCATCGTCGGAGCCCATTCCCCGTTCAGTAGTAGAGTCCTCAGTAGCCTGGGCATTTCTTATTTTAAGGCCAGCTACTTTCTTCTTTTTAAATTGATGTTTAATTGTGGGTTTATCTTCTTGTTTGATAATGTAGTCTGAAGTGCGATGTGTTTCTTTTGGCTTGACTCGCTGTTCTGATCTGCATTCTGACCATCCTTCCCTCTCTGAGTCTTTTGATGAGCTGTGAAAGGAACGTGTATCAGTATACTGATACCTGTCAGGTTTTTTAATATTGTCACGGTTTCTACGGTTATATTTTCTATCAGAGGGGTCCTGTTGAGGAGACCCACCCCGTGATCGTGATGAATTCTGCTTATTGTTTTTTGATTGTTTACCTCATTTCTTTTTAGAAGAATCGGGTGCTTGCTTAGAGTTATCTTTTTCGGAATTACTTGTTACTTGTGATTTTACAGGTCTAACTCCCAAGTTATCTATACCCAGCAAAGCATATGTTTCTTCGATAATTTTAGGTAGTTCTCGCTCCTGTTGTTCAGGAGTGACCTCCCACAGGCGTTGGCGGATAGCCACCGCTGCTTCCTCCCCTTTTATGTTAGCTAACATAATTGTGTATACCTGGGCAAAATGGCCTATCAATTTCATCCCTAAGTCCAGGGCTGGTTCTGCCCCATACTCATTCTGTATTTGTTTCAATACCTCGGGAATGACTGCTATTGAGGGGGTACCATGAGTTCTGGTATAAACGGCAGAGAAAACTGTACCCCATGTGGTACAATCCTCATCGAGGGAGTTATCTCCATTGGGCAGCAAATTGTTAGTATTCTGTGTTCTTCCTGCGGGCCTGTGTGGGGGAAACACTGCCTCAAGCTGTGCTATTTTCTGAGCTATCCAGAACGGCATTTGCTCACGTTTAGTGGGCATTCGCCCCATAATCGTGTTCAGCATTTGTGGGCTAATTTTTGTCGCAGTCCCTTGTGGTTGACCAGCTTCAGTGACCCTTGTAGGTTGAATTGTAAGTGTTCGCATTACGAACTGTATAAGATTTCTGTATATCTTTACTATCTCTGTAAAGTGTACATAATTCTGCTGCTGGCAATGTATCAATCACTGGATGTGGTGTGTAAGCGGCTAGGACTGGCCAGATCGCTCCTTCTCTGCTGAGTGGACTGAGTCTCACATTTTCTGTGGTGTGGGGGAGGGCTCCTTTAAACCAATTAATAAGCTCTTGGTAAATTAACAGGACTTATATGTCCTCGTATGGAGAGTATTCTTCAGGTGTAAGTATGAAACAAATGTGTGCCTGCATCTGCAGGTGGGAATTTAATCCATGAATAGAATACTTCTGTCCTGAATGCCTCGTGTGCCTCCATCACGAAGGTAAACGTCCCACCTACTGTAGTGAGGCCATAATCTGCTAATTTCATAGTAAGTGCATGTCTGCAATTCTCTGAAATGTTTAGAGCACCTTCCTGCTCAGCTTCCTCTGTACCAGCACCACGCGTACCAGCGTCTCCGATATTAGGCATCATGAGAGGAAGTATTAAGAAAAAGAGATAAGGTTTTGCACAGTGTGGGGAACTATAATCCTTCAAGCTTGAATAAACCTACAGCCAATACATAGGATATACCTACTCAGCTGCAGCGGATTTCCCTTCCCACTCAAGACGTCTCTGGTGTAATATGAGTAGAGGTCTCTGAGAAAGCACGACTGAACTACTCAGATTTGATCGTTAATTAAAAAACAAACCAACGTTGACGGTGCCATGTCATGTAGTTCCTAAAAATACATAGAATCTGCGCGTTTTAGACAACATAAACTACGGAACTGGTGTCCGGACTGATACCAGTCACCCCCAAAAGATATGTTAGCCTTTAGACCAGCTAGCTCACAGTGCCATCATACGCCCCTAATCTTACCAAGGAGCGAATAGTTTCTGGCAACTATAGAACATGACAACCCATGATTTTTACAGGGAGATTGGAAACAGTACAGTACTTTTCACTCAGTCAATCGTACTCACTTAGTCTCAGAGATACACAGAATAAACGATGGGGACGTTTTCAATAAGCATTTATTGAACCAGCGTCATTCTAGTATAAAACATATGTGCTGCGACAACATTAGACAGAAACAGATGTATAATATTACAAGCACCAACAGAGTAAATGAAAGGTAGAATTTTACCATGGTGCTAAAACTGAATATATGCAGGCATATAGATACATGACTGTAATCAAGCATACTCCTACTATGCAACCCTACCTAAGTGTACCTAGCATGTATATGGGTGTAGAGCCAAGAATCCCCTAGAAAAAATCCAACCCCATTACCTGGTGGGAGAGAACGAAGGACCCAGTCTTGGTCTCGAGTTGGACACCCCGCAAGGGATGTCAAACCACTGCGTGTTGTATCTTCTGCAGGCCAGGACCTCAGCATCTAGTGTCAGCGTTGAAGCTTCTCCTCTGCCTATCTAGTGTTGGTATGACTTTTATATCATAAAGATAGCCTCTGGGTTCCTTACACAATCGTGATATGTTGAGTACAATTAAGAAAATGAGCATAGAACAATACCTGCGATTCTGCAATGCAATTCTTTCGCCCTAGGATGAAGATGACCAAGGCTTTTACACAGAGCATGTTCATGCTGGTATGTACATCATATGCAGGGACTTTTCTAAGATCCCTGATGCATAATAAATGAGGCTAGTTTCCAAGAAACCGATCGACATTTATTCAGCACATAACTGGGTAAAAGGTCAGTGCTAGAACCCTTATGCAGAGCAAGGTAGGACAAATGTAGGTAAAAGCTTGTGTAGCTACCTAGGCACATTGGGGTACATAACACCCGCTGTGATAGTGCAGTAGAGAAAAGGCTTCTAGGCATTGCCCATGTTTAGATCTGGCTGTGAATCTATGCAGACAACTACGCAGCAGTAACATGGTTTCAGCACGGTCTACAGGTTGTTCCTAGCTTTGAGGCAGCAGCACTCAGCTGCAGATCCTCACCGCACCATGCTCCACTCGAGCCTAGTTGAAGCCTGCCTTCTTTCTCTAACTGAAATAGCGCTCCAGCTTATGTGTCCAGAGTCTGTGCATCTCTCTATTTTGAAATATCAACCAACAACGTTATGGTATGGGTTCCCTCTTCACATTAATTTTCTGGTAAGGCTTCCCTTGGTCTATAACGAAATGCTCTATGAGGTCCACTGTCTAAATAAGTCCAGCTAGGTGCAGTCACTGGTACCTCCTCTGACAGTAAACCTTCTGTACCCCTCTCCCTCAGGACCTGGACACAAAGGAGGCAGGACAGGGGGAAAAAAAGTGGGCGTTGAGGCTTTGTTTCTCTGTGGGCCGCAGCTGTCTTCTGTCTTCCACTCTCCGTTTAACACAAACAGGTTTTCATGATCACCCAAAGATAATCGTCACAACAGGTGCATTAAAAGTAGAAAAAGAAAAAATCCTCTGTTGTGTGCTTTATTGTTGACAGTCATTATTGTAAAACGTAGACCTATAGTATTCAAGAACCACTGTCTTCATTAGTTAAGAAAAATCCAAAGGCCCCGCTTGCCTCATGTCAGTTGACTTAATTTAAAAGGCGAGGATGGCAGCCTTCACCAATGGGTACAGCTACTGCATCCCACAAAGTCTACAACTACTGCCATGACCCAGGACATGGATGACGGAAGGTTTAGAATTGCGAAACCAATTGGGGGTCACCACTCGAGGGGTACACAGAGGGTGATGTCCCTGAGGACAGGCAGAATTGCAGTTTGACAGGGCCTTTGAGATTAGAGGGTTTCAGTGCCCCATAACCTGTGCCTAAATGAGGAGTCATCAACTGGAAACACTATCACATCCATTCATTAACTCATTGAACGTTGCCAGACATCAAAACTAAATCTCGCTACGCTTTGAAGAGAGCTATAGTGTCATCAATGTATATGTGAACCTGCATCTGGAAAAACTCCAAGTAGTTGTCGAAAGGGGGCATGGGACAGCAGATCCTTGAGGGTCCCAACACATTAACCTGCCTAAAGAGGATTTAAATGTAGGAATGGCCGCCCACTGGCACTATTAAGACAGAAATTATGTCGCTAGTGCCAAACTGCCTGATGACATAAACGTAAACTCATAGGGAACACTTCTGTGAACTGTGCATGATACTTGAGGTACAATGAAGGGATGGATAGTCCTGCAAATTAGAGGGAGTGGATAATACCACCAAGTTGGAAAACAATTGCCGTTTCTTCCAGGACAGAGTCCAGGACTGGTTTTCCGTGCAACCCGCCTCACAGCCACATAGATAGCTCGGCGAGGCTACGGCTGCAGCTGCGGAGGAGGGAGGGAAGGCAGCGAGCGAGGAAGCCAGCGCGGGGTGAGACACCCGCCTGCCCGAAGCCCGCATTTTCGCAGCCCATTTTCGCAGCCCAGCAGTTCACTGCCCTGCCGCGCTCCTCGTGCTCCTCACTTGATTCCCGCCACCAAGGAGTGAACGGCCGCAACCCGGTCAAAGACACCGCTGCCGCCGTCCGGATTTTCACCATTTTTCCCGGCTTGGTCTGGTCTGCCGCAGGTTCGCACGAGTCAAAAGCGGACGGCCAGGCATTTCAGTGGGAGCTTGTGAGCCAGCATCTGGAAAGTCTGGAAAAGTCAGCAGAAAGTCTGGAAAGTCAGCAGACCCCTCCAGCAGACCCCTCCTGGGATCCCTCCTGGGAGGAGCAGAGCAAGGTAAGCCGGGTGAGCGTGGCCGCCATTAGCAGGCGGCCGGTAAGTGAGTGCCCTTGGCAAAACCGCTGAGGCGGCCAGACTAGGTCTGGAGTAGCTTGAGGTTTCGCCGTGTGTGCCCCACTCGCCCGTATTTAAAGCACAGACTCGAGACTCACAGCTCGCAGCTTCTGCAACAATAAATTACTGCATATTTTTGAACCTGAAAATCTAAAGTCCATCTTGTCGACAATAGCTCAGAGCAGCACAGGGAAACTGGAAATAAGCGAGTCCCTAAGAGGATACAGAGGCCACAGAGGCTACAGAGAGAAGTAAGAAGTAAGGAGCAAGAAGTGGGAATTGAGAAGTGAACCAGACATATGCTGGTAACAGGAGGCTAACCCGTCCTAACCCGTGCAGGCAAGAAAACGGTGCAAAGGGTGGTGAGCGCCCAGCAGCCGGTATTATCAATCATTATCATTATCAAATTTCTACAGAGAACTAACAAAAGGCCCCCAGTAGAAACAAGTAACATTCACTAAATACATTTAAAAGATCAAAAATCAATAAAAATAAAGAAGACACGCACGGATTACTGCTGGAGGTTCCAGCTTGGGTACAGCTTACGGAGTATTTGACGACACTTAAATACAAGACCGAAAAGACCGAAAGACCGGAGGAGCAAAGGAGCAAAAGAGCATAAAAAGTAAAGTCGAAACGAAAAAGTCAGGGGTCATTTTAATATCCAGCAAAGGAAAAGGTAACGGCAAGAAGTGCGATAAAGGCGCAGTAAGGGAATTAGAAATGCGCTCAGGAAAAAATAGAGCCGACCAGGATCAGGACCCGGTGGAGGACCAGGGTCACGGCCATTCACAAGGGAATCAGAGACACCCAAAGAGGTTAAGGAAAGATTCTCCCAGACAGGAGCAACAACAGGACTTAGTTACACCCCAGAATGTCACAAATGAAAAGAACGAAAATGAAAAGAAATCTCCCAGCAAGGTTTCTGCGACGAAGAAAGCAAGGCTGATCCATAGCAAAAGGAAAGAGGGATATAAGATAACAGACTTCCTAAACGCAAAAGGGTCAACAAATAAAGGGAATTCAAACAGCGCAACACCACTGACGGAAAACAAATCCAAAGGTGCATCTCTAATAAAACAGCAGTCTGATCAAGAAAATGGAATGGATTTACATTTAACAAGCGATGAAGCAGCCACAAAGGACGGACAAAGCCAAGAAGGATCTGCGGACGTCTCAATTCAGCAGTGCTCAGCACGCATACAGCAACAAACTCAGTTAGGAAAACAACAACAAAAGCAGTAATTCACAACCATAACTCAAGTGAAACTCTCTTTTCCTTCGACCTTAGTAACTGGGAAGAGCAGGGGGAGAGATTAAATCAAATTCAGCAACAGGAGCCATCAAATTTACCCGTCCAAGGAAAAGCGCTTGACCCCAATCCATTGGAATTGTCGGAAACAACCTCTCCTTCACACAATAGGAGGACTCAAAATTGCAACAACCAACAGACCTCATCGGTTATAGGAGAGGTCGTGTCAACTCCACCTCTCCAAGTAGAAGGGATCGACGTGTGCAAGGCAGAAAGTCCTCTAACTTTAGACAAAGGGTCACTATTAAGCTCGCTTCCATTAATAACGGAAAAGTTAAAGGTCTCAGACATCTTACATCAGTTAGGGGTCCAACATCCAGAACCAAGCAATCATCTCTCCCCAATCAAATTTATTCACCCAACAAACATGGAAGATCAAGTCCCTCCCAGTACCTGGGGCGTCCTTTTATCAACATTAGAGTCAATTTCAACAGCAATTTCCCACCAAGCAGATAAACATGATCTCCAAGTAGATCTACTAAACATAATGGCAATATACATAGTAGGTATTGACAAGAAGCTACAGACACTCAACGACCTGATTACGAGAGCTCAACAGCATAACTACACGCAGCAAGTGAATTGCAAGTGCACATCGTCATGTGGAAATCCGCAAATAGTAACAACTATTCTGACGGACATATTGACGGAAGTGAGAGCCCAAGCTACCAGCTTACCCAAAAAAGAAAAAGACTGGGCAGTTGAGGTTTCGCCAAAGAAAACAACAGAATTGTCACAAAAAGTTACAAACACCACACGAACAACGCAAATGTCTGCTTTGGAAATAACCGTCCAAACAGAAATAAGTGAAAGCAACACAAAGGTAAAAGACACTAACCCCGACTCAAATGGAACAAAGGATAACAAAAATACAGAAATAGCGGAGGTCAAGTCCGTGCTCTCAAAGAAAGAAAAAAAGAGGCAAAGAAAAGCACGGAACAAAGGGAAAGCTGCTCAACAAAATAAAATATGGCCATTATTCCTGCAACATAAGAATGTCAGGTCACGTACTTTAAATAATGAAACAAAATCAGAATCGGAATCTATAACCCCACAAACTATCGCCCAAGGAACCAATTCCACAGGAAACAAGAGAATAACGAGCTTACCCGCTAAAAATAATATTGAAAATGGATCATCGTCAGCAGCAGCTGAACAAGAGATATCATCCAACAGACAAAACCTCATGGCCCTCAATTGTTTGGAATCCTCCATCACCAGAAAGGAAGGTAATACTAATTTAGAGGGATACGTCCAAAGGAGATCAGGGTTCCGGGTAATCACCAAAGAAGCAGTTAGAACAAGAAGTTCCCGCAGGTCGGAAGGTGAGGACACACTACTGCTGCAGCAGCAACGTTCAAACACACCAAGGGTCAACGAATTAAACAAAATAGTGTTACTACCAAACTACATCTCAAGAGGTAACTTTGATACCTTAAACAGAGGTACAATCATAAAACTGGTAAAGGAAGTACGGGAAATAGCCTATATCAATTCTTCCAATTTGTTATCGATTGAATTTAAACCACATCCATCTATGATTAAGAGAGAGGTAACAGTAACAACTTGGTCTTCTCCAGAAATTGCAGAGCATATAATGACTCATCAGCAACAGTTTAAGGCTTGGGGCATAGTACTACAAAGGATAGAGGCCCCATGCTACCCCGGTCCGCTTCTCCCCAAAAAGGAAAGTGAGGGATCCCTTCTGAGAGGTGCCATAGGAGCAGCAGTAAATCAGAAAGCCTTCGAGAATTTAATAATTACAAGGCCCCTGACAACAACCCCACTCGAAAGGAGTATAGAAGAATTTAACACAACCGAACAAGTGACCAAAGATAATAGGATGGGGCCTCAGAAACATCGTGTTAACTCGCAATCCTGACGAACCAAAGCCCCACAAGAAATTCAAAAATGTACTAACATTTGCTCTTGGAATACCCATGGCCTAGAAAATCTTATAGGAAATCCCGGTGCATTGGAATTCCTGCAAGCGCACGATATCATCTTAGCCCAAGAAACGTGGAGCATAACTCCCAACAATATTATAGGCTTTACCGCCCATCATGAGCCAGCAATAAAATCAGCAACATTTGGACACCCAAAGGGCGGTTTGTGCTCGTATTTCTCGACCAAATTGGATTGGGCACTAGAAAAACTAACTATAGGGACAAATTGGGTTCTTGTATCCAAGCTGGAACAGTACAAAAATGATGGGACTGTAACAATTCTAATACTACTCAATGTCTACATCCATCCAAGCGAGGAGACAAAAGACGAGCACATGAACACGTTGTTCGGAATAATAAAATCACTACAAAGGCTGTATTGTCAGGCACAGTTCATTATCTCCGGTGACTTTAATATCAATTTATGTATTACCCCAGGGAATATGAATAAAAGGGAAACAACTTCAGACGACAACTTGAAACATTAGGATTGATTCATCTCAATGGAAATACAAAAGAAGACTCACCGGCGGCAATGACCTTTTTAAGTGGGTCTAAAAGCTCAACCATCGATCACACCTTAGTGAGTGAATCTGTAGCACGACAGACGCAAAAATTCCAAATTGTACCACGCATTGAGAGCGATCATATGCCACAATTATTGCAATTGGAGCAATTTACAGCCAGGCTGACAGCAACAAAAAATCTACTCTCCACGCCACGAGCCTATAATTTAAAAAGACTGAAATGGTGCGGAATAGGGATTGAAAAGGTCATGGCAGAAGTATACCGCCAAGCGGGCACAAGCAAAGAAAGTTCCGAGGAATCCGCAAGTCCAGATCCACCGCAAGCCAGGGAGGGAGAAAGATTAAGAGCCTGGGAGAATCTAACGGGAACCTTAATGGAATGCTTTGCGGATAATAAGAGTCAATACTCCGCTAAGCACCAGAGGAAGTACACGCGGACAAGTAGTCACCACCCATGGTTCAATCATGAACTACGCAAGCAAAAAAGCCTAATAGTGCGCAAAATAAGAGCAGTCTCAAATCAGTTAAAAATGGAGGGGAAACCCCGACAGAAGTGAGCTTAAAAAATTAAGAAAACAATATAAGAAAAACTGTCGAGCAGCCAAATTTAGTTATCAAGTCGCAATATGGAATAAACTCCTTCTGGCTAGTAAACAACGGAACGGAAAACACTTCTGGTATCAGATAAATTCACTGACACTCGGAAAAAATAGACACCAAAACGCAGGGATAAATGAGGAAGTAAGTCAATTAATAAAAATCATAAAGAAACTAAATTCAGAGGGCGCACCAGGACCCAATGGAATCCCCAATGCCCTTTTTAAGGGAGAAGCTTCATACTGGGCCCATTATTTTACCCCACTCTTCAATGAGTTGTTTAAGTCAAATGGAATCCCTGAATCCTGGAGGGAAGTATTATCCAGCCAATTTTTAAAGGGGGAAACTCATCAGAGCCGATAAACTACAGATTAATCGCTTTAATTGATGTAGAAGCAAAGTTATACGCAAGTTGCTTGCTAACCCAACTGAAAAAATGGTCCGATGATTACAACTGCATCCCAAGATCTCAAACAGGGTTTCAGGAGGGAGCAGGCACCTTAACAAACCTAACGGCATTAACTTTGTTAGCCGAAAAAGCTAAATTTAAGAACACTTGCCTGTTCGCCTGTTTTGTGGACCTTAAGCAAGCTTTCGACAGCGTGCCCCGCAAACGTCTATGGGAAAAACTGGCCAGCTGGGGCATCCCCACTAATCTGTTAAAGGCCATCAAAGAATTATACTCGCGCACATGGAGCCGGGTAAAGTTAGGAGATGGCCGGTGGATAACAAAGAAAATATACACCCAAAATGGTCTAAAACAGGGGTGCGTGTTAGCTCCTACTCTTTTTAATCTATATATATCTGATCTTGAAGATGCCCTCGTGGAAAACAACAGTCATCCCCCATCGATAGTGAATGAGGAAATTAGGTGCCTTCAGTACGCCGACGATTTAGTACTCTTAAGTCAAACGCCAATCGGCTTACAAAGAGGAATGAGTGCCTTAGCCAAATATTTGACAGCACAAGGGCTAGAATTGAATTTAGTAAAAACAAAGGTCGTACGGCTAGTGGATGCCAAAAACAAGAAATATATATGGCATATAGAGGGGAAGAAAGTCGAAGCAGTCGCCTCCTATAAATATCTTGGATTCTTGGTAGAACGAAAATCAAGCTATAAATCACAGCTCATTTCAATGAGGTCAAAATCTCAAAACTTGATATACGGCTTCAACGTATTAAAAAAGAAATTAAGCTGTCCATCATACGGCAATTTACTAACAGTCGTGCAGGCACAGTTAATGCCATCAGTAACCTATGGTACTGAAATAATGAAAGGAAGTGACATCCCGGCCTTAAATAAAATACAAACAAAATTCTATAAAAAAGTCTTCCAGATCCAACAAAGTGCATCGCCTGCCCAGGTGCGGCTAGAATTTGGCTTATTAAATCAGGAATTTCGCAGCAAAGGAGCATTCATGAAATTATGCTGGAGGTTGCATGCTTCTGCAAGCGGAACCATAGACCACCTATGCTGGAAAGAAATAGAAAGACAAAAAGAAAAGAAAATGCAAGGATCCTGGGGTAGTTATTTAAATCAGGTGATAAAGGACCTCTCTGCCCAAGACATTTGGAATCTCAGCATAGGAAAAAAGGCGTTCAACAAACTAATCAACATCACAAAATCCTTATCTCACTCAACGGATGAGAATACCTTACTGCAAAGACGGCATGCCTGGACGGTTATCAGTTCATATGGGAAAAGGAAGCCTCAGGAATATTTATCAGCCTATTTCTCACTTACCCTAAAACATCAATTTATGAGGCTGCGTTTTGGCTTGTGGGAAACAAAAGACTTAATCCCAGCTTGGAAGGATAAAAGGGAAAATCGAGATTGTAGATTATGCGGATACAAAGATGAATCTATTCAACACATTTTTTGCGTATGCCCAAAGTTATTAAAGGAACGGAAGTCACTATTAAAAACACTACTGAATAGTTTGAATATACGATCATGTAGAGAAGCCGTAATCACCTGGCTCGGCGGGACCTCAATCCCCCTATTATGTAGGGGGTGAAACTTTTAAATGTATATTTAAAGGAAATCGGTTGAAACTCTGTGGAGAGCGAAAAAGATTTTTTAAAACTATTGGACAACCAGAAAATCTCGACGAGTTAAATGCCGTTCAACAACAAGGATGTTCGAGAAACATGAACTTTTTAAAGCCTCGTTTTAAATGAAATTTTAAATATCCGACGCACAAAAGTACCGTATAGATTAACTTTGTAAAATTCTGATAATGATTTTATGTGTTTATATGTAGTAGTACTATTTAAAAATGTAATTTGGTGTAATGGTTTTTGTTTTTAAAAGACCGATCACCCAAAATAAAATCTTGAATCTAATACCACCAAGAGAGAATAAGGGCAAAAAAAAAAAAAAAAGAGGTGAGGGCTGCAGTTAAGTAGTCTTTTAGACTGTTGCACTTGTTTCATGAGGCATGTTCTTTTGCGATTACCATAGCCTTTATTTCACATGTGCTGAAATGTATATTTAGCTTTGCGTTATTAATAAGGTCCTTTGAAATGCTTCTGCATTGCCCAATTTATTTACAGTTTATCTGATTTGCATTAAAAATATCAGAAATCTTAAGTCATGTTATAAAAAAAATAATGAAAAAATGTTTGATCCACAAAGAGAATTAGATTGTGCCAACTTAGGTTTGGCATTCAATATTTACATTGTGGTAGATGTGGTAAATAATAGTCCTATTTTTGTTCCAGGGAAGCATGCCATCGAGACATTGTAAATCTTCAAGTGGAGATGATAAAACAATTCCACATGCAATTGGTATGTTTAACTATTAAATACTGCCATAGGCTCTCAAAAAAAAATGGCTACGTTATTTGCTGTCTAATGTCTAGGTACTTAAACTAAGTTTCTATATTTTTTCTAACTTCTTCTTTAACTGATTATTTCCCCTCTCCAGTAATTGTGGACAGCTTAAAATGGCGTATCTTTGTTGTATCCATGATATTTATAGTTGTAATATTTGTTAAAGACTAGTCCATCTATGAAACTGTTTATGATTTGAACTATGCACCTATTTAAGCCAGTTGCTACTATGACACTAAACACCAGAGCATGGCCAACTGGGTCAAGATGGCGGCCCCAGTTTGAGCCAGCTCTGTCCCAGCGCCACTAACATCTGACACAATCCAAACTTTCATTGGGTGCTGAAAATCAGGGATACATGGAGAAAGATGTGGAGAATTAGCAGCTTGTGTCTCTGGCCTTACAAGCTGCACGCTCGCCCCAGGATCGCCTCATGAGCCGGTCAGGTGAGCACCACGAGGGAGAAGTTGTGCTTCGTGCACGAGTGCCGCCTGACATTATGGGCGAGTCTGGAGATCCCCTTGACCCTCTTTGCTGTGGCGCTGAAGTGGCAGCTCTTCCATGAGACTCCCTGAGGTTCTGCAGGGCAAGCCTCTTCACCAGGGGAGCCATGGATCAGCTGCTGAGGGCAACGGGGCTCAGCGCGATAACCTAGGCATTACAGACCCTGCCATCATGCCTGTAGGTTGAGTGCAGTGCAGCTGTGTTGCGGGAGAGGACCCAAAAGAGGCTTGGAAGTGCCGCTGTCGACCCATGGCAGGGAACCTGGAGCAGAACTGTAGAGAAACCTGCATGCACCAAGATAAGTACTTCCAGACCCCATAATCCTAAACTACGCCAGACCGACAGCAGGGATGAGGGATAGTGCTCCCCACAAGACATAAGCCTCTTGGTGCTGTGTCTTCGCTAGGGGACAGGCTGCAGCTACAAAGGGGCCTTGGTGACTTAGGAACTACTCTGTGACACTGGGCTGTACACTGTGCAAGTGAGACACTTTAATAACTCACTACTTCCTTTGACACAAAAGGGAGGGACAGTGATGCATCTTTAGTTGGCTGCTCCTGCTACCATTGGCCACACTAGTTATCCTCTAGAGCAAGTGGTAATCGGGCCAAATCACAAGAGACCACCGCTTAAAGGACAGGAATAGGCTGCACAAACACACCGACCCCAACTGACTTGCATCGATTGCCTGGCACCCTGTCCCAGGGACACAAATGTAATTAGTGGCTTGCTACATAGACTGTTAAGTGACACCAAAACTTATCAAGCTGGACTAAACCGCGCGGCCACTCGGGACTCGCCCACAAAGTATTGCAATTAAGGAGACAATTTGCTAGAGATATCTAACCGCAGATCCTTACTTTTGAATTTCCTAGCTGGGTTCGGAAGATTTTTCTTCGAGCGATACCCTTGCGTGCCGGTAAGTGGCGTTGGTTGGCCCTGTGTGACGTTATCGGTGTCATCTTCGCCATTGTGACGTCCACCTCACCTCGCTGACGTCCGCTCTTTTCTTTCCGCGCCAGCCAGCGCCTATGCGTGAAGAGTTACCCTCTGTCACTTTTTGAAAGTTTTTTTTTTTTTTTTTCCCGAAAGTTTTATTGCACGTTTTCTGATGTGTAGGTTTTTCCAACATGTCAAAGAAGACTTCTGGATTCAAACCGTGCGGCGCCTGCCACCACGCCATGTCATTGACGGATCCAGACCTGATTTGTCTTTGGTGCATGGAGTACGACCACGACTCAAAGTCGTGCTCTGACTGCTGGGCCATAGCTCCGAAAGCTTTGAGGGAGCGGTCCCTAAAGCTGCGTGTGGCCTGGTGCTCTGCACTGCATCGTTAGCCCCGAAGGTCCCGGTTGAGAGGAAGGTCTGGGCACCGCTCCGGGAGTCGTAAGCCCTTGTCCTCCCACTCGAAGTTGTCGGGTAGGTCAGGTAAGAGGCATAAGAAACAGAAGAAGTTGAAGCATGCTTCGACTTCTCCCCGTCTGTGGAACCTGTGCCTGGGTCTGCTCCGTACTTTCCCGGGAGCCAGAGCAACCCCCGCCCAGCTCAAAGAATTTTATGATGCCAGGTTCCTCATATTAGGGCGGCCTGACCCTCCGGGCGTGCCTTCAGGCCCTGGAGGCTCAAAGGGGGCTCCATCAGGTTCCACGCCAGCAGCTCCGGCGCCAATCATCCCCACCTACGGATCCGGACTGACGCCGGACGTGCCAGTGCAACCTCCCCAGCGCTAGCCCCCGCGCCGAGAGTCCCGGTGGCATCAGCCCCATTCTTATCCCCGACGACCGTGAGCCGGATCGGCACCTACCAACGCAAATAGCACTCTTGGGTCCTAGGTCGGTTCCTCAGCCTTATTTTGAAGGACTAGCAATGGAGGAAGATTGGGAGGGGTCGCTGGACCCTTTACAAAACCAGCCTGAACACGAAATGGACGGGTATGTAGAATTGGGTGAGGCCTGTGGGCTGGATAGCTCTCCAGATTCTGGTCTGCTTTCTCCCCACACTGGCTACGGAGGAGGGAGCTTCATATGCTATGGTGGTGAGAAGGGCAGCTGAAGTCCTGGACCGTCAGCTCCCTTCAGTGAAAGTCGAGATTAACATCTTGACGGAGGTCTTGCAGCTGGGTGTCTCCTCCTCGGGACCCCTCCTGCCATTCAACGTGGCCTTGACTAATGTTCTTCTGGGAACCTAGTAGAAGCCCACTACAGGAGCTCCTGTGAATAGAACAGTCGTCCGCTACCATCGCCCTGCACCAGGCCACCCAAATTTCCTCACCAACCACCCTACTCCCGAGAGCATGGTGGTCCAAACCTCTACCTCACAAGGTGAATTCCCTTCCCCAGCCCCGGACAGGGAATCCAAGAGACTGGATAGTTGGGGAAGAAAATCTTTTCTTCCGACAGCTTTGCATTGAGGTCAATAAACACAGCACACCTATTGGGCCGTTCTTTCCCCTCCCTGTGGGAAACGGTAGCGCAAGTACTGCCAAAGGTCCCAGAGAAGGCCATCCTCTCCCAAGTGGTATCAGACCAGAGGGATGCGAGAAAGTTTGCAATTCGTTGTAAGCTTGACACGACCGACTCGCTGGGCAGAGTGATGTAGTAGACGGTGGCTGTTCGACGCCATGCCTGGCTTAGTTAGAACTTCTGGCTTTTCTGGGAATGTCCAGGTTTACCTCATGGACATGCCCTTTGATGGCCCCCAAGTCTCTTCTGAGACAAAGCAGACATGGCCCTAGAGCACTTTAAGGACTCGCGGGCTACGGCCAGGTCCTTGGGCCTCTCAGTGGCCACACGCCCCATCTGCTTTTCGTCCCATGCCAGTCATACCTCAGCCACACTGACCTGATCTCTGGCTGCTCGACCCACGGGGTCGGAACGTGCTGCACCCACAGCTGCGCAGAAGTTGCTGAACATGCACAGCCTTGTGCCAGTCATACCCCAGCCACAAGGCTGTGCAAGTTCAGCAACCTCTGCACAACCATGGGCGTGGCTCGTCCCGACCCCGTGGGTTGAGCAGCCAGAGGTCAGGTCAGTCCACCTCCCCCCTTCCTTTCTCCCTCAGCCTCCAAAACCTCCTAATCCAGCCTTTCAAGATCATGGGCAGCCAGTTGGTGTCAAGATCAGCAATCACCTCCATCACCGGCAAAACATCACATCGGACTGGTGGGTTCTTCAGATAGTCCGAAGGGGCTACTCCCTTCCCTTTGAGACTACCCCTCCCTCCATGCCTCCAGCTCAAGACCAGCTGAGGGAGGATCACCTGGCTATGCTTCAGGAGGAAGTTATGACTCTCTTGGCCAAGGGAGCATAGAGAGGGTTCCGGCACCAGAAGCAGGCTGTAGTTGCTATTCCCGCTACTTTCTTGTCCCAAAGAAGGACTTGGGCCAGTTCCCTATCCTAGATCTGCGAGCCCTTAACTACTTCCTCAAAAAGAAAAAGTTCAAGATGCTAACTCTAGCTCAGGTCGTGTCTGCCCTGGATCCAGGAGACTGGACAGTAGCGTTGAACTTGCAGGACGCCTATTTTCACCTTTCCGTCTTGCCTGCCCATCGGCGCTACCTGTGGTTTACGGTAGGCCACGAGCACTTTCAGTTCACCATGCTCCCCCTTGGTATTATCAGCGCCCCTCTGGTGTTCGCCAAGGTGATGGCTCATCTGTGCAAATAAGGGGTGCCAGTCTTCCTCTTTCTCTGCGGCTAGCTGTTGAATGTGAGTTCGCCCCAGGCTGTCGTCTCCCACCTCCAGACTACGGCGAACTTTATGCACTCACCGGGGGTTCTCTATCTGCGTGCCGAAGTCACACCTTACTCCCTCTCAAACGCTCCTTTTCATCTGGGCTGTTCTGAATATGGTGCAGTTTCGGGCCTATCCTCCCGAACTGCGAGTCCAGGATATTCAAGCTATGATACTGATGTTTAAGCCTCTGTTCTGGATTTTAGTGAGAATGATTCCGAGGCTGCTGGGCCTTATAGCCTCCTGCATCCTGCTAGTGACACATGCCGGATGGCATATTCAGGTTTTGCAGTGGGACTTGAAGTTCCAGTGGGCACCGCATCAGGGGAATCTCTCCAACATGGTCCAGTTCTCGGAGAGAACTGCACAGGACCTGCAGTGGTGGCTAACAGACTGTGAACGGGTCAGAGGCAGACACCTCTCTCTTCCCCAACCAGACCACACAGTAGTGACAAATATGTCACTCCTGTGATGGGGCGGCCCTCTGTGAGAGGTGTAGATCAGAGGACTCTGGTCTCCTGCGGAATCCGGACTCCACATCAACTTGCTGGAGCTTCGAGCGATTCACTTGGCATTGAAAGCCTTCTTCCTTCAATTAAGGGAAAGCTTTTTCAAGTGTTCACTGACAACACTACTGCCATGTGGTACTGCAACAGGGCGGGGTGGGGTTGTGGACCCTTTCTCAAGAGGCCCTGCGTCTCTAGACGTGGCTGGAACAGCAGGGCATTTCCCTGGAGGTTTAATACCTGGCAGGTTAATACCCGGAGGTGACGCAAGGTCTCTTTCAGCAGTGGGGAGAGCCTTGGTTAGATCTGTTTGTCTCCTCCAAGAACGCGCAATGTCAGCAGTTTGGCACACTGGAGTTTCCAAGGCGGCTATCGCTCTGCGATACTTTTTGTCTCAAGTGGAGCTCGAGTATGCCTTTCCGCCAATACCACTCCTGTCCAGAGTGCTCACGAAGATCAGGCATGACTGGGGCCCCAAGTCATTCTTGTGGCTCCAGATTGAGGACGGAGAGTCTGGTATCCCAAACTTCTCCAACTGAGCATCGATCCTCCGAACAGGATGCCCCTTTGGGAGGGTCTGCTGTTGCTGCAGCAGGGGAGGGTCCTCCACCCGAACCGGTCACCTCTACACCTTCTTGCATGGAGATTGAGTGCCGGCTGGTGAGAGTATTCGGCCTTCCTCCCAAAGTGTGTAATGTTATTTTGGCAGCCAAGCACCCCTCTACCAAGACCGTGCACGCCTGCCGGTGGCACAAATTTGTAAAATATTGTACAGAAAGATCTATTGATTCTCTTTCTGCTTCCCTCTCTCAAGCCCTTCTCTTTATTTTGACTCTTGCCCAGCAGGGGTCTGCTCTGGGCACTCTCAAAGGGTACCTTTCAGCCCTGTCGGTCTTCTTGAGGCTGCAAAACCAACCCTCTTTATTTAAATCCCCTATTGTCCATAGATTTCTTAAGGGGCTTTTACCTGCCCCTTTCATCTTGCCTCAGTGGGACCTTAATTTGGTTCTCACCTTCCTGATGTGTGCTTTGTTCGAACCTCTGCACAACTGCCCCCTTCATCAGTTTACCATCAAAACAGCCTTTTTAGTGGCCATAACTTCTGCCAGGAGGGTGAGCGAATTGTAGGCGGTCATCTATGCCTCCTTACCTGACCATCTTCCCTGATAAGTTGGTGCTTCGCACTAGGGCCTCTTTCTTGCCGAAAGTAGTGACACCATTCCACGTGGGGCAGTCTGTCACCCTGCCCCATTTCTACACTCCTTCTCACCCTTCTAAAGAAGTGGAGCGACTCCACTGTCTGGGCCCGAAGAGTTTTGTTCTACCTTGACCACACAAATGAGTTCCGGGTGGACGACCAACTCTTCGCGGGGTACGTGGGAGTAAAGAAGGGTTGTGTGGTGCAGAAATGGGTTGTCCTTTGCATTAAAATCTGCTATGCTCTGGCCAAAAAGCAGCCTCCTTAATGCTTCAGGCCTCATTCTGTGAGAAGTGGGCCTGGTATATGCTGTCCACTAATTAAAGTGGGCACCTTGCACCAGTCCAAACGACCCTTATTGATGATTAGGTTAAAGACAACCTTTATAGAAAGCTATCCTAGTGGTAGCTGTGGAGAGCAGCCTTCAGGCTAAGTCTTGAAGGAATGTAAAGCAGCTTGTTTTACCAGTCTATAACCTCTTGAATGACCAAATGAAAGGAGAACCACACCAGGTATATATAAAATATATGTATTTATTACTAAACACTCTCTACTATCCTCTTTGAGATTAGAGAACAAGGCACACAATATTACAGTACTAGAACGACAGTAAATAGCACAATACACAGTGGGCTCCAGGGGAGACCAAACCATATATTAAGAAAGTGGTATAACAACCCCGACTTGACTGGACACAGTGCCTAGAGCACGTAGAATCGCTGGGACCCCAAGGAACCACCCAAGGTAGTGACACAGGGGACCCACGGAGGACTGGTGCAGTGTGGGAACACAGACGCGAGCTCCGTACAACTCTATGGGAAAGTCGCGGTTGGAAATTTAGAGTTTAAGGACACTTCAGAGAGGACTTCAAGCAAACCAGTTAAACTTAGAAGGTTCTAAGGCCAGCACCCTTGTGAGTACCGAGGTACCCGTGTTACCTAGCCCAGGGAAGCCGGGTGCATAGGGGTCAAGTGGTGTCGGGAACCCTCGTCGTTTTCAATGGCGTGATGCGAAGAAGTGCTGCTGCCGTGGAGAAGAAAAGTGTCCGGTGTGACCCAAGCCTGGATCGGAGATGAGAAGAACCTGAAAGCAGAGGGGACAAAGTCTGGGTCACTTCACGTGACCAGCAGCGGAGCAATCGAATGCCCACCGATGTCTGGTGCCTCAGGTGCGAAGAGGTGAAGCTTGACTCTGCAGCCACGGGGACCAGGAGACATCGACGACGACCAGGATCCGCAGGCGAGATGTCCCACAAAGGATGTCGAGAGCTGAGGGGTCAGTTTCCGGATTGGAGACCAACAAGCCTTGGCAACTGCAACCCACGCGGTCAGAGTAATGATGCTTCTGTGAGGACCAGCAAGGTCCTGGGGATTCCCCAAGCGATGGAGAGTCAGAGCACGTCTGGAGCAACCAGGGAAGCCCACTGAAAGTTAAAGTTGCCTTCTCAGGGACCCACAGGTCAACGGACCAGGGATCGCGAAGGGACCTCGAGAGAAATCACACAATACCAGCCCACGGAACACTCGTGGAGTGTAGGCCAGTAATCTTCGGTGGAGACCCTGCTCGGGGCTTGGACTACAAGTAGCCCAAAGCACAGCCTCGGGGATTGCCTAAAAGCATATGCTGCTGCAAATGTGCACAGTGTCCAGGGGTTCGGGTTGCACAGTCCCCACGAGGGCTGTGGGTCTCAGATTTGTTGAGAGCACTAGTCGGCCTCGGGAAGCTTGGGCACCCACCTCCTGTGTTGCAAAATCTTCGGAGTCCGTCGGGAGCTGCGTAGATGCAAACCGGTCAGATGCGTTGAGGTGCCTGCCTTGCAGGGGAGTAACTCCTTTACTCCAAGGGAGATTCTTCAGTCGTCCAGCAAAGCGTAGATCGTCGAAGGTTACTTGGTTTCTGTAGCAGAGTTTAGTCCAGGTAATATCTAAAGTCCTGTAGTCAGGGTTCCTACTTTATACCCAAGGAAGGGGTGGGACAAACTCTTGGGACCCACCTATGGGAGGGTCAGGACAGAGGGGTGGCTACACCCATGTCCTTTGTCCAGTTTCGCGCCAGAGCAGGGGCTGATAGCCCCTGCAACCGGTTTGAGCTGGACTATGCACAGGGACACCAAATGTGCCCCCAGTGCAGACATCAAAGCACTCTGAGAGTGCACCCACCCAGCCCCAATACACTAAAGCCTGTCTGGGAGGTGGTCACACCTCCCTGTGACAGGAAACCTATTGTCAAGCCTTCCCCTGCCGGAGTTTCGTCCAGCAGCAGGAGGGCAGACTCGTGTCTGTGGCTGGCAGCATCCATTTTGTGATGCCAGGGCTCTGTGAAGCTGGTACCGGGTGTACCGGTGCTGTCATATTTCTCCCTCTAGGAGGGAGGAATCATACCTCCCACACAAGTTACTGGTGTGGAGGTATGATTCCAAGGTGTTTGACACCAAACACGACATAATTCCTTGCAGCCGTTTTAAAGTTAGCATTTACCGCGAGGTTATAATGCACTTAAGAGTATATGGTTGGCTGCATCACAGACAACCCCGGAATAGGGGTTCCGAAGGCTGCAGAGGGGCTCTGCTCATGCATGGGCACCCTCTCACATAAAACCCAGCACCCTGCCTTCAGGATTGATAAGGCCTGCCATAGGGGTGACTGATAGGCTTATATGTGCAGTGATTAGGATAGATATAGTGAACCTATATCTAAGGAAGGGGGGCATGCACCACCTTACACAGGCTGCAATAGCAGACCTGTTGTGTCATTTTGAATGGCCTCTCAGGGATGGCATAATACATGCTGCAGCCCCTGGGAGGCCTCTGGGGTACCTATGCCCTGGGTACATAGTATACCATATACTAGGGACTTATAAGGGTACCCCATAATCTAATCTGGAGAGTACCTAAAGTACATGCAATCAATTTAGAGGAGAAAGCAGATAGACTGGGGTCCTGAATAGCAGGATCCCAGTCAGACTAAGTCGAAAACAGTGAAACATCAGCAAAAAGTGGGGGTAACTATAAGAAGCAGATCCTACACAACCCCCCCCCCCAAACGTCAGGACATTAAACTAACCTTGACCAGTTGAGTCTTCATGTTCTAAGTGGAAATATCTGGAGAGTCCATCTGCATTGGCATGGTTACTCCCAGGTCTATGTTCCCCTGTAGGGAAATGGACCACCTCAAAAGTTTGGGGTTTTCACCCTTCATCTGTTTTAGCCATAAGAGGGGCTTGTGGTCTGTCTGAACAATGAAGTGAGTGCCAAACAAGTATGGCCTCCGCTTCTTCAAGGCCCAAACCACAGCAAAGGCTTCCCTCTCAATGGCTGACCAACGTTTCTCTCTGGGGGTCAGCCTTCTGCTAATAAAAGCTACTGGCTGATCCTGACCTTCATCATTCAATTGTAATAACACAGCCCCTACCCCCAACTCAGATGCATCTGTTTGGACAATGAATTGTTTGGAGTAGTCAGGACTTTGCAGAATGGGAGCAGTGCACATGGCCTGCTTCAGGTCATCAAATGCCTTTTGACAGCTGACTGTCCACTGAACTTTCTTTGGCATTCTTTTGGAAGTTAAGTCATTCAAAGGGGTCACTATGGATCCATATCCTTTGACAAACCTCCTATAGTACCCAGTCAGGCCCAAGAAAGCTCTGACCTGAGTCTGGGTGGTTGGAGCTACCCAGTCCATGATGGTCTGGATTTTACTCTGCAATGGTTGAACCTGGCCTCCACCCACAAGGTGGCCCAGGTATACAACTTGGCTCTGCCCTATCTGGCACTTGGTGGCCTTGATAGTGAGGCCTGCTTTCTGCAAGGCCTCCAATACATTTCTCAGGTGGACCAGGTGATCCTCCCAGGTGGAGCTAAAGACAGCAATATCATCTAGATATGCTGCACTATAGGCTTCCAGGCCTGTAAGGACTTTGTTCACCAACCTTTGAAAAGTGGCAGGTGCATTCTTCAAACCAAAGGGCATCGCCACAAATTGGTAGTGCCCACTAGGGGTTGAGAATGCTGTTTTGGCTTTTGCATCCTCAGCTAGTCTGATCTGCCAGTAGCCAGCTGTCAGGTCATATGTGCTCAGAAACTTGGCTGAGGCCAAAGTATCTATAAGGTCATCTGCCCTAGGTATTGGATGGGCATCAGTCCTAGTGACTGCATTGAGACCTCTGTAGTCAACACAAAACCTCATCTCTCTCTTACTACCCTCGGTGTGAGGTTTAGGTACCAAAACTACTGGACTAGCCCAAGGGATATCTGAGGGTTCAATCACACCCAAATCCAACATCTTCTGGACTTCAGTCCTGATGCAGTCCCTGACACGGTCAGGTTGCCTGTAAATCTTATTTTTAACAGGCAGACTGTCCCCAGTGTCCACTTCATGAGTGCACCAGGTAGTCTGACTTGGAGTCAGTGAGAACATATGTCTAAACTGGTTGAGAACTTTTCTGCAATCAGTTTGCTGCTGGTCAGTGAGGCTGCCTGCCAAGGCCACACCATCTACTGAACCATCTTCAGGGTTCTGTGAGAGCAGGTCAGGGAGTGGATCACTCTCTTCCTCCTGTCCCTCATCAGTAGCCATGAGCAAGCCCATGTCTGTCCTGTCAACATATGGTTTGAGCCTGTTGACATGGAGCACCCTATGGGGGCTCCTGGGAGTTCCAAGGTCCACCAGGTAGGTAACCTCTCCCTTTTGCTCAATAATTGTATGAGGGCCACTCCACATGTCTTGTAGGGCTGCTGGGGCCACAGGCTCCAACACCCATACTTTCTGTCCTGGCTGATAAACAGTCAACACAGCCTTTTGGTTATGCCAGGCCCTTTACAATTCCTGGCTAGCCTCAAGGTTTTTAGTTGCCTTCTTCATGTACTCAGCCATCCTGGAGCGGAGACCAAGTACATAGTCCACAATATCCTGTTTAGGGGGTTTGAGAGGTAACTCCCATCCCTCCTTCACTAGACACAATGGACACCTAACTGGATGTCCAAACAGAAGCTCAAATGGGCTGTAACCAACCCCCTTCTGTGGAACCTCTCTGTAGGCAAAGAGAAGGCAGGGCAAAAGTATGTCCCATCTGTGCCTAAGCTTTTCTGGGAGACCTTTAATCATGCCCTTTAAGGTTTCGTTGAACCTTTCAACTAAACCATTGCATTGTGGGTGATAAGGGGTGGTAAATTTGTAATTTACACCACACTCCTTCCACATAACAGATAAGTAACTAGACATGAAGTTGGCACCTCTGTCTGATACTACCTCCTTAGGAAAACCCACCCTGGAAAAGATTCCCAGGAGGGCCCTTGCCACCACAGGAGCTGTGGTAGTTCTAAGGGGAATTGCCTCTGGATACCTAGTGGCATGGTCCACCACCACCAGTATAAATCTGTGCCCAGATGCAGTTTGAGGATCTAGGGGACCAACATGTCAATCCCTACCCTCTCAAAGGGAACCCCACCACAGGTAGTGGTATCAGGGGGCCTTTGTAGTGCTACCTGCCTTACCACTGGCTTGACAGGTGACACAGGAGTGACAAAACTCCTTGGTGTCTTCAGACATATGAGGCCAATGAAAGTGAGGGACAATTCTGTCCCAAGTCTTGTTTTGGCCTAGGTGACCTGCTAATGGGATATCATGTGCTAGGGTCAATAGAAAGCTCCTAAACTTCAGAGGTATAACCAACCTCCTGGTGGCTCCAGGCTTGGGGTCTCTACACTCTGAGTAAAGGAGTCCATCATCCCAGTAGATCCTGTGGGACCCACTAGCACTCCCAGCAGCAGCTTGCTGTCTGAGGGGTTCAAGAGAGGGGCAGCTCAGTTGCTCCTGGCTCAGATCTGCCCTGGAAGGGCCCCCTGTCCCCAAGAACTCAACCTGATCAGGTTCAAGCTCATCTGGGACAGTTCCTTCTTCAGGACTAAGATCAGCGCCCTCAAGAGACTGATCTGGATTCTGAGGCAGGGGGGAAGACACTGCCTTAACCCTACTGCTCCTTCTCTTGGAAGGTGCCTGGTCCATTTTTCCAGGATCCCAGAACTGTTCAGTGTTAGACATTTTTGCCTGTGACCTGGTCATAACGAACACATCTGCAGGGATACCCAACATTTCTGCATGAGTCCTGAGTTCCACTTCAGCCCAAGCTGAAGTTTCTAAATCATTGCCCAACAAGCATTCAACAGGGAGGTCTGCACTTACCACAACCTTTTTAGGGCCAGTTACCCCTCCCCAGGTGAAATTAACAACTGCCAGGGAATGGTCTGTCCTGACATTGCTAGCATTGGTCACTTAGTACATCTCACCAAGTATGATTTTCTCAGGAGCCACAAGATCTTTGGTCACCATGGTGACACTTGCTCCTGTGTCCCTGAATGCCAAGGCCTCCTTTCCATTGATTATAGGCTGTTGTCTGTATTTGCGCAGATTACTGGGGCTTACAAATAAGGAGGCCATATCCATGCCTCCATCACAGATCAACATAGCCTGAGTTGGAACTCTGACTAGGCCAGAGCCCATCTCAGATCCCAGGGTTAACCCTACTACACCCTTATTTGGAACACCACCACTTGGAGCTGAACTAGGGGGAACAGTTGCCTTAGGGGCAGTGGTGGTTGGAGTGGAGTCCTTGGACTTGTTACAATCACTTGTCCAATGGGTCTTCTGTTTACAGATTTGACACCATGGCTTCTTCTTGCCTTTACCTTTGTTGGATTGTGACTCCCCACCAGATGCAGATTTTTGGGGCCCTTGAGAAAACTTCTGGTCTTTACCCTTCTCCCACCCTTATCAGAGTTTTTAGAATCCTGCTTCTTGGAGTCACCACCTTGGTTCTGAACCTTCTGCCTCACCCTGGTTCTGACCCATTTGTCTGCCTTCTGGCCCAATTCTTGGGGAGAGGTCAGATCAGAGTCCACCAGGTACTGATGCAACAGTTGATTTTGACAGTTAAGGATCTGCTCTCTCATGATTAAATTATACAATCCTTTGAAATCACACACCTTACTGCCAAGTAACCAGCCTTCCAGAGCCTTAGTAGCACAATCAACAAAGTCAACCCAGTCCTGAGTCTGTGCCTTTTGGGTGTCTCTGAACTTTAACCTGTATTGTTCAGTGGTTAGGCCAAACCCATCAATCAGAGCACTCTTCAGGACTTTGTAATTATCAGCATCCTCTTCTCTTACAGTGAGGAGCTTGTCTCTACCTTTGTCTGCAAAGGAGAACCACAAGATTGCTGCCCACTGCTCCTGAGGGACGCTCTGTACCTTACAGGCCCTCTCCAGTGCAGTTATCCATTTGTGGATGTCATCCCCACTCTGGTAGGGAGGGACAATCTTGTTCAGGTTCCTATGGTCATGAGTATTTTCTCTACCTCTAGGTTCACTGGTGCTGCCACCATGGGGCTCTAGCCCCATCCTGTGGGAAGCTCTCTGGAGCTCTAGGGATTCCCCATCTAAGGCCAATTGCTCTCTCTTGATTCTGAGCTTAGCTCTCTCAAACTCAAGCAGTTGGCATTTCTTCTCATAAGAGGATTCCCTTTTATGAGAAGCAGAGGTCCCTACAGAAGTACCAGAATGATTAGATTCCTGAGAAGGAGATCTTGATCTGCTTGGTAGACTTTTAACCCTTCCTGGGGGAGTAAAGAGAGGGCCACTGAGGCCTTCCTCACCTGAAGGAAGAATTGGATTGTCCAGGTTAGAATCATCTTGATCCCCCTGGTCAGCATTGGAGTCCAGGTCATAGAAGTTTTCACTTCCTGGCCTTTCCTCCTCTGCTGCCCCACCCAACTTGCCTGCCTCATTAGACCCTGGGGTCTTTCTGAGGTCATCTAACAGCAAAGCCTCTATGAGGCGTTGAGTGCTTGCATGTCTCCCTGTCTTCAGTTTCCTAGATGTACACATATTTCTCAATTCTTGGAATGTGAGATGGTCATACCTAGTCGGCAAGGAGTAACTGACTTCAGGCCTTGAAGACATTCTAGTGTGGTGTATGCACCTACCTACTCTAGTGGGAACTGAGACCCTCTTGAGTTGGAGAAAGGGTGTGCTAGACCCTTTGGCTACCCAACTCCAAGTTCAGTAGAACTTACTTTATTCTAGTCTTGATTTATATGTACCTAAGTACCTTTAGTGGTTTTCAGTTAGTCACTCACTGAGATTATCTGGTAAAACAATAGAAAGCTTGAATCCCAACCGCTGCACACCAATGTGAGAAGTGGGCCTGGTATATGCTGTCCACTAATTAAAGTGGGCACCTTGCACCAGTCCAAACGACCCTTATTGATGATTAGGTTAAAGACAACCTTTATAGAAAGCTATCCTAGTGGTAGCTGTGGAGAGCAGCCTTCAGGCTAAGTCTTGAAGGAATGTAAAGCAGCTTGTTTTACCAGTCTATAACCTCTTGAATGACCAAATGAAAGGAGAACCACACCAGGTATATATAAAATATATGTATTTATTACTAAACACTCTCTACTAACCTCTTTATGAGATTAGAGAACAAGGCACACAATGTTACAGTACTAGAACGACAGTAAATAGCACAATACACAGTGGGCTCCAGGGGAGACCAAACCATATATTAAGAAAGTGGTATAACAACCCCGACTTGACTAGACACAGTGCCTATAGCACGTAGAATCGCTGGGACCCCAAAGAACCACCCAAGGTAGTGACACAGGGGACCCACGGAGGACGGGTGCAGTGTGGGAACACAGACGCGAGCTCCGTACAACTCTATGGGAAAGTCGCAGTTGGAAATTTAGAGTTTAAGGACACTTCGGAGAGGACTTCAAGCAAACCCAGTTAAACTTAGAAGGTTCTAAGGCCAGCACCCTTGTGAGTACCGAGGTACCCGTGTTACCTAGCCCAGGGAAGCTGGGTGCATAGGGGTCAAGTGGTGTCGGGAACCCTCGTCGTTTTCAATGGCGTGATGCGAAGAAGTGCTGCTGCCGTGGAGAAGAAAAGTGTCCGGTGTGACCCAAGCCTGGATCGGAGATGAGAAGAACCTGAAAGCAGAGGGGACAAAGTCTGGGTCACTTCACGTGACCAGCAGCGGAGCAATCGAATGCCCACCGATGTCGGGTGCCTCAGGTGCGAAGAGGTGAAGCTTGACTCTGCAGCCACGGGGACCAGGAGACATCGACGACGACCAGGATCCGCAGGCAAGCTGTCCCACGAAGGATGTCGAGAGCTATGGGGTCAGTTTCCGGATTGGAGACCAACAAGCCTTGGCAACCCACGCGGTCAGAGTAATGATGCTTCTGTGAGGACCAGCAAGGTCCTGGGGACTCCCCAAGCAATGGAGAGTCGGGGGCACGTCTGGAGCAACCAGGGAAGCCCACTGAAAGTTAAAGTTGCCTTCTCAGGGACCCACAGGTCAACGGACCAGGGATCGCGAAGGGACCTCGAGAGGAATCACACAATACCAGCCCACGGAACACTTGTGGAGTGTAGGCCAGTAATCTTCGGTGGAGACCCTGCTCGGGGCTTGGACTACAAGTAGCCCAAAGCACAGCCTCCGGGATCGCCTAAAAGCATATGCTGCTGCAAATGTGCACGGTGTCCAGGGGTTCGGGTTGCACGGTCCCCACGAGGGCTGCGGGTCTCAGGTTTGCTGAGAGCACTAGTAGGCCTCGGGGAAGCTTGGGCACCCACCTCCTGTGTTGCAAAATCTTCGGAGTCAGTCGGGAGCTGCGTAGATGCAAACCGGTCAGATGCGTTGAGGTGCCTGCCTTGCAGGGGAGTAACTCCTTTACTCCAAGGGAGATTCTTCAGTCGTCCAGCAAAGCGAAGATCGTCGAAGGTTACTTGGTTTCTGTAGCAGAGTTTAGCCCAGGTAATATCTAAAGTCCTGTAGTCAGGGTTCCTACTTTATACCCAAGGAAGGGGTGGGACAAGCTCTGGGGACCCACCTATGGGAGTGTCAGGACAGAGGGGTGGGTACACCCATGTCCTTTGTCCAGTTTCGCGCCAGAGCAGGGGCTGATAGCCCCTGCAACCGGTTTGAGCTGGACTATGCACAGGGACACCAAATGTGCCCCCAGTGCAGACATCAAAGCACTCTGAGAGTGCACCCACCCAGCCCCAATACACTAAAGCCTGTCTGGGAGGTGGTCACACCTCCCTGTGACAGGAAACCTATTGTCAAACCTTCCCCTGCCGGAGTTTCGTCCAGCAGCAGGAGGGCAGACTCGTGTCTGTGGCTGGCAGCATCCATTTTGTGATGCCAGGGCTCTGTGAAGCTGGTACCGGGTGTACCGGTGCTGTCATATTTCTCCCTCTAGGAGGGAGGAATCATACCTCCCACACCAGTTACTGGTGTGGAGGTATGATTCCAAGGTGTTTGACACCAAACATGACATAATTCCTTGCAGCCATTTTAAAGTTAGCATTAACCGCGAGGTTATAATGCACTTAAGAGTATATGGTTGGCTGCATCACAGACAACCCCGGAATAGGGGTTCCGAAGGCCGCAGAGGGGCTCTGCTCATGCATGGGCACCCTCTCACATAAAACCCAGCACCCTGCCTTCAGGATTGATAAGGCCTGCCATAGGGGTGACTGCTGGCTTATATGTGCGGTGATTAGGATAGATATAGTGAACCTATATCTAAGGAAAGGGGGCATGCACCACCTTACACAGGCTGCAGTAGCAGACCTGTTGTGTCATTTTGAATGGCCTCTCAGGGGTGGCATAATACATGCTGCAGCCCCTGGGAGGCCTCTGGGGTACCTATGCCCTGGGTACATAGTATACCATATACTAGGGACTTATAAGGGTACCCCATAATCCAATCTGGAGTGTACCTAAAGTACATGCAATCAATTTAGAGGAGAAAGCAGATAGACTGGGGTCCTGAATAGCAGGATCCCAGTCAGACTAAGTCGAAAACAGTGAAACATCAGCAAAAAGTGGTGGTAACTATAAGAAGCAGATCCTACTCTCCTACACATTCTACCAGAACTAAGGCTGCCACCAGGGCATTGAAACGTGGAGTTTGTCATCAACATTTGTCAAGCAGCAACGTGCACAACACTGCACACGTTCATCAAACACTACTTCCTGGACAGTCAAGTCCACAAGACGGCCTTTTTGGCCACACTGTCATGCAAGAATTCCTGGTCTAAACTTGTCTGCAGTCCCTTCTCCGGGGATGGTATTGCTTGGGTATCTATTCAAAGGTAAGGAATCTGTGGCCAGATGTCTCTATCAGATTACTTACCTTCGGTAACGCTTTATCTGGTACAGACATGATCTAGCCGCAGATTCCTTACTGACCCACCCATCCTCTCCGCACTGCAGACAGGTTTTTAGGGTCAGGGCTGCTCCTTTTCAGGGTCAGAGGTCAAAACACACCAATATCCGTGCACTTCATGGCTCCGTGCTTCTGACGTGGAAAATTGTGAAAGTTACTAACATTAGCGCACCAAGGTGGCGCCTATATAGGTGACACAGACGTCACAACAGCGGAGACTACGCCAATGACATCACACGGAGCCGACCTACGCCACGGACCGGTGCGCAAGGGTATTGCTCGAAGAAAAATCTTCCGGGTCCAGTCTGATGCCTAGGAAATTCAAGGGTAAGGAATCTGCAGCTAGATCATGTCCCTACCAGATAAGGCTTTATCGAAGGTAGGTAACTTGTCCATCTAGACATTATCTCAGAGGCAGTCATTTCCAATAGAGTGCATTTGATCTGGGCCTATTGCTTGAGGATTAGAGAAAACTTAAGGGAAGGGTCACCCAGGGGGAGAATTCAGTGTGGTTGTTGCAGCCACAAATAGCTGACCACCAGCAGCATGTGCAGAATCTCGAAAACTGTATTTGTTTCCTGGAGGGTAGAGCGGAGGATTGAGATCCACACGGTGTGAACAAGCAGCATGGTGTACTTTATTTAAAATTGAATAAATGCATCAGTAGTGCCCCAAGTCTTGCTTCTTTTCCATCAAAAGGGCTCATCGGGTCTCAGCTTGTATCCCTCGTAGACGTACAGTGTCTCAGCTGCTGCATTTGGGACCATGATGCCATCCTCCAAGCAGTTGGGCAGACTGGGCGGTGCACTTCACAATGAATGACAAGGTTTTGATCTCATTTCCCCCACTATACTACTACAGTGAAACACCATAGACCTTTTTTTCTGGGATGAAATGGAAACTCGAAGACATGGGTCTCAAATACACCCTGCTTCTCCCAGTCAAACCCAAAAATGTGACCCACCACAAGAACCGCCTTCTTCATTGACCCGGAGGCTGCTTGGTTCTGGGTGAAACAGTGTGGCTGTTCAACCCAGGTGGGCACTCCGCAATGGTGTGGTGGGGGCAGTGTGGGTCCTGGTACAGTTGGAGGCAGCAGACCGGATGGTAGAATAGCACTGTGGATCGACTCTAAATCCTGAGCAGGCTGACGCAGCGCACTCCTCAGTGCTGAAGGCGGCAGTGTCACTACGAGGAGATACAACATATTCTGCTTCAAACTTTTCTGACCGCAATGATGAAGGTGGGGGCCTTGCTTTCTTCCAGTGACAACAATGACGAGTAACCCCACAATCAGCAGACAATTTTATGCACAAGAAAAAGCAGGTTTTCTTGTTAGTTGCTTGTTTGTGTGTACCTTGCTTCCTTTCTCTTGATCTGCATCACAGATTTTACTTCACAGGTGATAGACATTTGTTGGGGGACATTAACTGTTGCGACAGTGACCTAACAGAGGCGCATGGATGTGACCAGCGTTGTTGGGTGGGACGCATGCTGTTCTAGTTCAAAGACACAAGACCCGCCCTATGGCTCTGTAATATTCTGTTAGCTCATGCGCTGTTGACCCTTGACATATGTAGGCATCCAGTGGTGGCATGAAGTTCTTCACTATACTTAGTGAGGCACACCCTACACCCCGCCAGACACGCACTTATTTCTTTTCGTTCAGATCATTAGTCTCTGTTTATACCGGTCCAGCCCTGGGCACTGTTTAACTGTTGGGCTAGTTGTTAATTTGCATTTTTCCACTCACAGGTAATATCTCCACAGTGTTTCACACTACCAGGGCATTTACAGGCGTTCTCTTTTTAACAGATGCATTTAGGGCAGACACAGCATCCTGAAGATGATGCACGTCAGGTAGCCGGCCACTTCCTTTGTAGGCCCTTCCATTCATGGCCCTACACAATATGTATGCCTTTTTCATGTGGAATGTCAGAGGGCTATGATAGATAGCTAAAAAGAAATAAATTTCACTTGAGGAATCACAATGTTCACATTGCAGTTTTGCAGGAGCTGAAGGTCATAGGCTCCACCATCTGTGAAAAGACCACTTGTTTTACACTACTTACTCAACTTACACCAGTAGTGTCCTGATAAGGATACGACCGGGGATTCCTTTCTCATTAGAAGCACAGTAAATTGATACAGAAGCCAGTTATATGTTTGTGACAGACTTGTTAGATGGCAGGAGATTGCATATCCTGGTTCTTTACTTCCCCAAGTCTCACAAAGCGCAGGATCTCCGCTTTAATTTCTAAAGCCCCTCCATGAGCTATTACTGATGGGGAAACTTTAACTGTGTGCTCGATACCGTAAAATATAGATCCCACCCTCCCGTACCTAGAAAGCCTGCACAGAAAGTGGCAGATGATTTAGCTGTATGGGTGCAGGACTGGGGCATGACCAATCCATTAAGATCGGTCCACCCCATGGACAGGGAATACTCACATTACTTTCCACTACACACGCTGCATGCACACATCAATATGATTTTCATATCACCGCACCATCCTCTGACTATATTCCATTGCTATTATCTCTGCAATGAAGTCCTACCCAGGCCATGATCCCCATGTGGGACTTTTAAGTGTAGATGCTGGAGGGCACCGCATATAGGGGCACAACTAAGGAAGAAATTCAACACTACTTGAATACTAATGCAGTGTCTACTGTCAGCCATTTGATATAATGGAAAGCATTCAAAATCTGTATAAGAGGTATCTGCATCACAACTTCCGCAGGATTGCGTGCAGTACTCAAATACCAACTTAGTAGGCTCAAAGAGGACGTGCGCCGGCTGGAGCAGGAAGCTATAGGATCTGAGTTTATAAAGCAAGAACTGGCGTCCAAGAAACACCATGCTCACCTTAGCAATAGACTGGCAAAACATGACGGTAGGGAATATGTTGCGCAAAGACGTACGGAAGAGGGCAAATCTAGCTTCTTACTGTCTCGATTGATCCAATCAGACATGCCCAATGGCCATAACAGCCATCGGTCACCCAGGTGGGCACTATTTACATAGGCAAGTAGACCTAAACTCAATGCTCACTGCATACTATAAATGGTTGTACAAGCAATCAGGCATAGTTGAACTGACTGCATAGGCCATTTCTTGTAATCTACTAGGCTACTTTGTTTTAAAACGTATGCTATTTTGACAAAGCATCTCTTGGAGGTGTGTGATGCTTCCAGAGACAAAGGCATGCTCCCACCGACGTCTGTGAGGCTATTATCACTTTGCTGCCCAAAACTGATCGGACTGCTTTGGCTTATATCATCTGCTGTATATATTAAATGTGAGATTGTAAAATCTTAGAGAAAAATGTAGTGAACAGGATACAGGGTACACTTAAACAGTTGATTCATTTGGATCAAAGCAGATTTGTCCTGTGTAGGAGTACCTCCTCCAGTATCCATAGGTTGTTTCATGTCCTAGATGGGATACCAAGAGACTAGACTTGTGCAGCTGTACTGTGTACTAATATGGAAAAGCATTCAATAGCTTGTCGTAGACGTATTTATTTTAGGTCCTGTGATATGGTATTTGGGAGGTCATCCTATCTTGAATTCAAGTCTTATATTCCGGTCCCATGGCCCAGCTTAAAATGGGGTGGGAGATCTTTGAACCCTAGTTGGTCCAAAGGGGTACTGGACAGCATTGCCCCCTCCCCACTTCTTTTTGCTCTTGCAATGGAACTGCTGTCTAGTCAAGTGCACCAAATAGGGGTGAGACATGGCCTTGACATGGTGGAACAGAGGCACTCAGTCTGATTATATGCTGATGATATCTTGTGATGTCCACATGCTTGGGGCTGGTACTAAAGTCTCTGGAAGCCTTTAGTAAGATGTCTGGATTGGTCCTCAATCAAGCCAAATTCTGCATGTTCCTTTTAAAACATTCCTGTGCCCAAGATCTCAACGAGGATGTACTATTGAATTGCCCATAGAATTACACACATTCATATTTCTCACAGCCAATTTATACAAACATTTTAATCAACGTCAGTGCCTGGAACCTAGACAGAGCACTGGATTCTCCTTGAGCCTCATTAGTATTCTAGGAGAAGCTCCCTTTATCATCATTGGGGCATATTGTAATCGCCATAAAGGTGGTTCTTCCAGCTACTAAAATTGTATACGTCTTTCTTTGGGGACCTAAGTAGCTCGTTAGCGGAGCTGGTGTGGAGTTCTGGTGGGCACAAGGAGGTTCTCAATAAATTATTCCTCGCTATAGACAGTGAAGGCCTGGGAGCATCAGATGTAGGGTCCTACTGCCTGGCATGGCATGGCAAGGGGTCATGACTTGGACTGCTGCAAATGCATCGCCAGAAGTGGGATACCAGTGCCTCTTTCTGTGTGATGCAACCAGTATTGAAGGATTGCCTCAATGCCACATAAGCTCCTCCCCTCCCTCAGATTGACATGATTCTGCTGGTTTAGGTAAGTCGACAAGTCAGCACAGCGGGTGGTGTTATTAACCGGACTTGCTGTTGTGGTGCCCGTCTAGATTCAGGACCTTGGCCTACCGGAGTACTTATTAAATCGTCTACAGGTGGTCCAGAATGCGGCGGCTAGAGCTATTCTCATGGTTGGGCCCAGAGCACGAATGTCCACACATCTGAAGTCCCTGCACTGGCTGCCAGTTCGGAAAAGGATTCAATTTAAAGCTTTGGTCCTGGCTTTCAGGGCCTTCCATGATACGGGCGCCATCTATATTAGGAATAGGATTCAGCATTATGTGCCGCAAAGAGCCCTAAGATCTTCACAACAACTTCTGATGTCAATTCCCAAGTTTTTCCGCGTCCGACTAGGCGGCTGCTCTTTCCAAGTGCTGGCCTCCCGGTTATGGAACTGCCTGCCTCTGAGGCAGGTCCAGGATCTGCTCTCTTTTAGGAAACGGTTAAAAACCTGGCCGTTCCAGCAGTAACAGTCTATAGTGCTTGTCCGATACTGGCTGGTCTTCTGTCGTGTGGTCCTTAGCGCCGGGACACTCTGTGGAGTAGCCGTGCGCTTTGCAAGTACCCATTTACATTACATTACAGGAGAGCGGGGTGGACACCTAATATGGGAGTTATACGATTTGAGAACCCTTATGACATTTGCAGAAATCAGAGCAGGCTATATTCTGTATGTTGGGAAGTTTCTACCACACTCGGCTGTCCACAAAGCCAGAGTTTGTATGTGGACTAAATTAGCAATGAGCCAGAAACAGATAACACCTTACACATAGTACTAATCTGTGGAGCCCATCACCATAGAATAATAAGTATAACTGGGTAGTGAACTTCTCGAACTTTTGAACTAGGTGAGACTGTGACCTCGAACTAAATTCTCCGAAGGCGACTGGTTGGAGGTTCTCCACTATATAGCTAAAGTCTCCAGCAATGCACGTCTTAAATTGCTACAATTCAACTACGTGCACTGCACATACCTCACATCAGTCAGATTGCTCAGGATGTTTCTTAATGTAGCTATCAGCTGTCCCAGATGATACAGATTTTTATCTTATGACATGGGCGTGCAAGGTTATTCATTCTTTTTGGGTCAGTTTTTGTGAACTGTAACAAGACTGAATGATAAACAACGGATTTGCTGTTTGCCTTTATGTATACATATAAACCCAATAAAGATCAATTTTTTAAAAAAAGCTGTCAATCAACACGTAATGGACTGTAGTCAGTAGCCGCATCCCCATTTTTCAGAGGACAAAGGTGGTATGCGCTACGCACCCATCATTTTCATCAATGAGCAGCAACAGACTTAACTATTTTTTTATTTTTACTGTTAAATAGTTCTGCTACTTTCTAAAACTATTTTCATTGATTCAACATGTCTCTATTTGAAAGTAAATCAACCCCCTTCATTTTGTTGGCCTTTTTACTCTCTTGGAATCGAATACTGAGGTGTATGTGAAAGATATCTACACTGCTTTGACCTCGAAGAAAATCAAAATTATACAGGAAGACCTACTCTTCTAACGCTCACCTCGCTCTCCCTTAAGTAGCAATTACAACTCTCAGGTACTGCAGCGCTGTAGGTAATGTACCCTCAACTACACTTATCAACTGCCTTCTACCTATACCTCTTTGCTAATGAACCTCCTCATCCCATTTTGGTTATGGTTTCACTATTTATTCTTGATGCACTTACACGTCTACTTATATATCTAAGTTTATGTCGGCAAGGAAATTAATATTCCTATCTTGTGCCTCCTGTCTCTAAAAAGATGTGCTTAACTTCAACATTAAATTGGCTCTGGAGCCTTTTTAGATCTCACCTACACAGCACATGTGATGTGCTACAAGACATATTGGTAAAAATTCTGTGGGCTTACAACCCGCCCACAGCATACCATTAGTTGTTTCTGCTGTCACTAATTTGCAATCTTTGGATTGCTTAGCTCATGTAGTCTTCTCTTTCTCTCTTTCTTGTGTAAGTTCCTCCCTGGAGCATGGACCAAGTACGTGTTCTTCCTTGTCTTTGTTTTTCCTCGTCTGTTTGCAATGCCCTATTTTTTTTATAAGCGTTTCAGTATTATTCTTGGACATGCAATGTGCAACACAGTCATATCGCTTTTTATTTTTGTTGCTTTCACCCTATCTGCTGTCTCTATTGACGATTTAGTTGCTTACACCCACAGCTGTACTACTCTACTCCACGCCACTCCGCACAATTTCCCTCTACGCCACTCTACCCCACTCATGCCACTCTCTGCCACTTTACTTTACGTCACTCTACACCATGCCACTCCATTAGACTCTACGCCACTCTGCTCCACGGCACTCTACACCGCTCCACCCCACTCTTTGCCACCCGTCTACATTGCTCTACACCACTCTATGCCTCTTCTTGCCACTACTCTACACACTCAGCGCCACTCCACACCAATCTACTGTATGCAATTCTTTGCCACTACACAATGCGACTCTACGTTGCTCAGTTCTTTGTGACTCTATGCCACGCCACTGTACAAACCAATCTACCCTACGCCATTCTACTATATGCCACTCTACACACCACCCTACTCCTCTCTAGGCCACTCTATGCTATGCCACTCTAAGCCACTTCACTCCACCCTATGCTCTGCCACTCTACCCCACAGCACTCTTTTCCACTCTAATCTATGCCACTCCACGCCACTCTACTTTAAGCCACTCAAGTCAGGCCTACACCACTCCACACAGTGCCACTCTGCCGCACTCAACACCACTCAGCTTTACCCCAGGCCACTGTATGCCACTCTGCTCTATGCCACTCTACTGTTGCCACTATACTGTACTCCAATCTACTCTACATCACTCTACGCCACTCCATGCCAGTCTACACACCACTCTATGCCATTACACCCAGGCCTATGCCTCTCCACTCTATGCCACTCTACTATGTGCCACTCTACTCCGTGCCACTGTACGCCATTATGATCTACACCACTCCTCTGTACACCACTCCACTCTACACGATTCAGGTCTACCCTAGGCCACTGTATGCCATTCAACTGTATGCCACTCTATGCTACTCTATTGTACGCCACTCCACGCTACTCTATTCCAATCTCCTCTACATCACTTTACTCCATTCCAGTCTAAACAACTCTGCCATTACACCCAGGCCTATGCCACTCCATTCTGCTCTATTCTGCCATTCTACTCAATGCCACTGTACACCAGTCCTCTCTACCCCACTCCCCTCTACACCAATCTCCTCCCCTTCACACCAGTCCCCTCACCTCTGTGCCACTCCACTTTGTTACTTTACTTTATGCCACACCACTATTAGCCGTGCTGCTGTACAACCTGGCTAAAAAAACATTGGCAAAAGCAGTAACTCTCACATAGGCAAGACCTATTGGCTTTGCCAATGCTTGCTTTCTGCTGCTCAAATGATAAGTCCCTCACAGATTCTTCACCTTCGAGAAAAAGCCCCTGGCTGCCTTTTTCAACACCAATTTACTCTTTGGAGGTTTTTTGATATTCCATTCATCATGTGACTTTATGGAAGGAATACATGTATAGCCTGTTAAAAGATTAATTTTACTCCTGATTTCAACTCTTTTTTTGTGTTGAATACAGGTAGTCGCAAAATAAATAGTGCTTCTGCAGTTTGGGGCAATGTTGTAAGCCTGAAATCTTAAGAACAAAATGTACATGTTCTCTTAACTGTGATATTAACAGTTGTGTTTTCTTTCAGAACGAAATGCATACTTTGCTTGAAAAGTATTCGGTGAACGAAGGCCTAATTTCAGAAATTGAAAAGCTCCGAGAGGAGAACAAAAGATTACGAACAAACTTTTGAAAGTTGCTCATGGAGAGAATTTGTTGCGTGCCTTATTCGGTGCTTAGAACCTTCGATTGTTCAAACTTTTTAACAGCTCAATTGGTTTTTAGACCCGTCTATTAATCGTCAAAGGCTGTTATTATTGCAGTTTTGCTTTCTTCTTTTGTACATTGTGTCTTCGTTTACACCATATTTTTGCGGTGTAAATTAAAAACTGACAACTATTAGTAGTGTCATGCATGACCTCTTTTTAATGATGTATATAATGACCCCTTTTTAATGCTGTAAATTGTATTTTATAAATACTGGTGTTTTTTTTAACTTGATTTGTGTTTTGTACATGTATAGACAGTAGAAGCCTATAATAAGAATTACATATTCATTTAACCAAAAAAGAATTAACCAAATATGCCTGCAGTTGTCTTCCGTTTATAATAATTTGCCAGTATGGAAAAACGCTCCCTTCTGCACAGACTACTAACATACTTTCAAAGTAGTAAAACCTTCCATTGTCAGACTTGACTTATCTTCGGTGCAATAGGAACAGTTTCCTTCACATCCTTATAGTGTTATAAGTGTGACTGGTAAATGTAATCTATTCCTCTATTTGCGTAGGTACCCACAGAGGCCCATCAAACCCTGTGTAAAATCCCTACCAGCAGTTCTCCCTTCTCGGCTCGCCTGTCTTATTGTAGCCCTACATTTGTGTTAGCAGCTCTCTGTCTCAACAATGTGGCATTCTTCATTAACATGTTTGTTCTTGCTTTAATGATTTTAGCATGATTCATATATTTGAGAATGCGATCAGTAATCTCCATAGATATAAACTGTATTAAAATAAGGTTCTGTCATAGACCTCATCAAGAATGGGAAGAGTCCTAATTGAATACCCAACCCCAAGGTATTATTACATCTGTCAATTTTTGTTAATAACCTCTTGTAGGCCCGCAAATACCTACCTTTTCTTCATTCTCACCTTCTGTTACCTTCGTATGCATTCGATGGTGGGGCATTGAAAGTGCCATCTTAGTTTAGACTAACTCTTTCCAAAAAGGAATAATGTTTTATAAGGTGTTGCAAAATAGATTGTTCCGGTCTATTCTCCATACACGTAGGGTTTGGCCCTTAGGGAAGCAGGTACATAAACTGGACACAGGACTCTTATAAGGGTGCCTTGGCATGAAGTAAAATAGCTGAATCTGCCCCTTCTAGAGAAAAGAAAATTGGCCTGTGGTCACAAGCTTGTCACATTCAAAGGCAGATGGGGGTCTGTGATTAGTGCAGTCTCTTGAAATGGATCAAAAAGACACGGGTAACTGGATGTATAAAATAGGGGTTGCCACCAGCTGATCTTTGCAGACTTCCTGAACACTTCTTCTTGTTGCCTTACCGTGATGGGGGAAAAGACTTGACAGAGTAAACAGAATGCTTTCTTCCGTTTGTGAGGTGAACGTTTTCATTCCGGTTTTAAGTGCATGTCCATTGCATTGGGTAGCACTCCATTCTACAAGCCACCATGAGATACCCTTGGAAGCTACCACAGTGCTCTCTAGGAGGAAGCACATCCTTAAACTATATTTTTCTTTTTTGATCATATCCACAAGCCGTAGCGTCGGGGTATAGTAGGGAAATATAACCGCATATGTTGTGGGAATATTTTATCTTGGTTTATATCAGAATTATGGTTTATTAAATAGGAGTTTCAGTGGAAGGTAATATCAACTCTCAAGACGTAAGTAGCAAGGTCACTATGGCATCTAACAGCAATGGTGAAAGAAATGGCTTTTCTTATAGGTAAAGTTGGTATTAGGCCTGCACATTTCACAGAACAACGATATTTTGGCCTCGTTATAAATTGAAGGATCAAATATGAACAATCCCAACTGTTTAAAGAGTAACACCTTTGGGGAAAACAAGATAAATGCCTCGCCTTTCTGCGACTACTAAGCATTTACTTTGGCGGTTCAGCCATACAATTTGCAGTTATTCATACAACTGTAGTTTATGTAGGAAAAGGGGAGATTCAGGCCAGGAGATTGTCGGTTTCATTGATTTTTGTTTCTAGGCTATTTGTTAATCATTACATTTGTGCACTACTCTTTATGGCTATGAAGGTGGTTTCCTTCATTTCATTCACTTCACGCATGTTTCCTTTCATCAATGGTGTTTAGGCATAACTGGAGTACATTCTAGATGAAGGTTACTTTTCTAATTCTTGTTTTGGTCTCCGGCACTATTGGTCTGTGAGTTGGATAATTTTTTTTGTTGCTTATGTGTACTTCCTTGGGTACTTTTTGTTGTTTACATTACTTGTCACTTACACTTGACAATCTTCGGTTTTTATAAGGTTTCTATTTAGTGTCTTGCTCCATATATTTAGGTGTTAAGAGAATGGTGCTGGGGATTGTGCCCCAAGAATCTTCCTTGGGTATCTGTATGACATTGACTCTTAAATACTATTTGGTTTTTCAATGTGCAATGTGAATTCTATATTCTTCTTGCTTCTCTTGAGTATGCCCCCCATATCAGATGAGCTAGAGTCTCTGTACCTTTTTACTCCTTCCAGGATAACTCCCCGTCTCTCTAGCAGGATGATGCCTCCTGTACTTAGTTTAGCAGTTTTATGTTGTGTGTCTTTATCAAGATGGCTGCCCTTGTGTCATACCAGTAACAAAGCACACACTCATTAATGTGGTGGTGGCGTCTCACAACCACCACTGATAATCTATTTGCTCTTGTGGTAACTTGTCTATTCTTTTAACCCTGCTCCTCATTTTCATACATTTAGTGGGTCCAGAAGGGGTATATGATAACTTGGGGGTCGGATGCTGCAGTGTTACTGTAATTTCCACCATCATGGCTGCATGAGGGAACAGGTGAGGAGGGCAAGACGTTGCTAATATGAAACAATTGTTCTGCCCTCTAGTGACCGAATTTATGCGAGTCACATAGCTGTAGGCTCGAGCCCTTCTCTGTAGTGACCTTTTCATTTTATTTGGCATAACACTGAAGCATTGTGAAGGAATTTGCCACTTCCCGTGGCTTAAGTGGGGATCCTATATTTCCACATACAGCTTTTGAGCATGAAGTAGAACACCGTACCGCCATGAGAGCGCTGCAATGGGTGCAGACTGCAGTCTCAACCAAGGGTTGGAGACTGACCGCCTGTGCATGCTACTACCCTGCATTAATCTCTTGGCACAATTTTAGTCTTGTTTTTAGCTCAGGCCATTTGCATTGGTCAAGCCCCTTGCATTGTTCTCACACTATTTCCACAGGGCAGTGCAGGCTTTCTAGCCTTTTCATAAGGTCCTACTCCTGCGCTTCCATGTACATATTATCAGCATTTTCTAACTTTCAATACTGAATCTTATACTACCATTTGTATTCAATATTCTCGGGGATTTGTTGTAACACGTTTTCAGGGCTAAGAAGCCCTAATATTATGCAGCTACTGTGACTTGGTTAGTCACATCCTCCTTGAGTGAATGAAAAATAATTTTTGGGGTGTAAGGACCCAGTCAATTAAAGGCGGATACAGCCCACGCATTTGAGACCCTTGTGACCTATAAGCCTCACCCAATGTTTTATTTTGACAAATAACTACTGCGCAAATTGTGTGTAAAACTGCTTCAAATGCAACATTGTAGTTATTTTTTTATAACAAAACAAGCAGAGGGGGTGATGCAACAAACCTTCAACTGTACACTAAGTGCCTTTTTTTCATTAATAAAAAAGGTGAGAACCATAATTTGTTTAGTCAATGTTTTAATATCAACATTGTTTATTGAAAGACGCACGTTCTTCTATTTTTGTGAGAATTTGATAACAAGACAGTTTAATACTAGACTATTTTTGTTGAGTGTGAAATCTAATTTTATAAACTTGCCTGAAATATTCATGTGTACAGCAATGTATTTATTTACTTAAAGTAGAGTTTCTTAAGTATTTTGTAAGGACTACTAACATCCAGTTTGTGTTAAAATGTCTTTTTAACATAAATTAGGTTCTTAGCAGAAACCACATGCATAAAAATAATTTACTTTTGTAAAGTAATTGTCTGCTGAGTAATGCATGTTACGGTTTGGATATTCTGAAAAGATTGTTTTTGGGGTTTTGAATTCAATTTGGCCTTTCCTTTATTTATTTATATATATATTGTTCAAAATGCATTTGATTTTTCCTTTGTAATGTATTCTAAACTGCAAGGAAATTCTGATTATATATGTTGGTTTCCAGCTGTGATACCCTAGAACATGCATTTCAATAAAAATACTTGAAACTCATTGTAGAAGTCACTGTTTTTGTTTCAGTTCTAAGAGGTTTTTGGCAATTGTATACATGTTTGTGCTGCATCCAATCTTTAGTTCAAATGTTTCACACTACCATGGTTAGTAAGAGCTTTAACTGTGCATTACCGTAAAGAGTACCACTCTTCAGTTGGTTGGTCAAGTATGGACTTGGGCTTGAGCAGTATGCCCCTATAAAAGAAACATTAGCCAAGCCAATTGTTTGCTATTTGCATAATAGATTTGTTTAGGTACTGGGGGGCAGGTTTGACGTGGATTTAATGTGTGTGACTTGGAAGGTGGGCGGTAAGGTGTGTGGCATGGCTTAGGAAGGACCTGACAAGTGATTGGTTCTGTGACAAGCTTTAAGGAGTGAATACTTTAGTCCAAAATCATGCTTGGGTTTGCTTTTGGAAGTTGCATTAAAAGACGTTTTTGCGTACAAGGAGCAGACCTGAAAAAATATATTAATTTGTTCATTTCACTTTTTCCGCTTTTAGCATGTTAATCTGTGCTGTATGATACTGTCAAGGCACCATTGCTACCCAGTCTGTCTAACAACTTGGTTAAGAAACCAGACCAAAAGCCAAATACGATTTGTTCCTGGGATGTTATATAACACGGACCTGGTTCCCAGGAATAATTCCCTGTGTTTTAGAAGATGTGATGTTGAATGTAAAACACTTTGAAGTGAAGAGTCTGAGACTGGATCACAAGAAACCCAGGTTTGATGGTGTGATAACATGCAATTGGGACACTATACAGTTTTCTTTGTTGCATGTTTACATTACACAATTAAAATTTCAACCGATGGAGTGGCAAGACATCTCAGATTTTCTTGGTTAAGCGTGGAAGCCAGGATGAGGCTCTGTGTCTCCGGAATCAAAATTAACAAGTCCACATCTCCTCTTACAGGTTTACATAACAGTTTTTTGAGGTGATAACCCCTTAAAGATTTGAAGTTTTAGATTTCTAATCAGCTCCCACTAATTCTCCTGTATAAGATCACTAGAATTACTGTGCCCAAGAATACACTTATAGCTAGCGGACCAGTCTGTGTATCAATCGTGGGGATGCCCGAGGAAGTTCGATAAAGTATGGGATCTATGGTTGGAGCCGAGAGAGCAGGAGGTCTAATGGACAGTGGTTCAGTAGCCGGGTAGCGGTGCTCGTGGACCGAGGGGAGGTATACACTGGCAGAGCTACGGGAGAGTTGGAGCCGGCAATGGGACTGATGCCTGCAGTTCATGGAACTCTTTTACACATTTGTGAACTTCCCGAAGATGCCATATTATACAATGATGGATATGTACCATTTCTTGTATACTGTTTCTTTGCAAAAACTAAAAAAAAGTTTTTGGTTTTTTTTTTAAATACACCCATACCATAAAATATGGAAACAAATATTCATGTGGCCATGATGTGTTCATCTGATTGACAGTCCGAATGGAAGAGTGCAGGGCCACAATTTATTCCCATTTCTTTCAGCATGCTTTATCTCTTATTACATTTTCCACTGTGTTCTTCTGTGCAGCAAATGAGTCTTATTTCTTTCGGTGGAGTACCATATATGTGGTTAGATGGAGTTCTTCATGATAAATTTCTGAAACCATGTTGCCAAATCACAGTACCATTTTTACATACATTTGCTAAGTGCTTAACGTTTCCGAAAGGGCTCCTATGAAATCTCAAGATGCTCCTGATCTTTGTGGTCTACTGTCCCATCAAAATTACTTTTTCTCTGCCCCATCCCTCTTTGTAGCTTTATTCTGGTTGAATACTTCTATCTGCAGATTCCTCACCTTTTCAATCTTCCTAGGCGTCAGACTGGATCCAGAAAAACATCCATAGCTCTTATGCATCAACAAGGCCTTCTGCAAAGCAGTGGAGGCATGCCAAGGCGTTAAAGGCAGAGCAGGCAGAGTGTGTCAGTATCAAAAATGGAACCGCTGTGGAGTGCGACTGGAGGCTATGAAGGGTCCATGAAGGCGTTGAGGTGGAGTCCTATTTAAAAGTTGCAGCATTGTCTTTTTGAAAACCTCAACTTGCTTGCAACCCAAAGTAGGCCTGGATAATTTGGAAGATCTTTACCAGGATCAAAGTGGGCTTAGAGGAAGAAGAAGAAGCAGAAGCTGGAGTCGGATCCCATGTTTGCCTACTGTGCACCAATGACTGAGAAGAGGAACATCTCAAACTCAAGAGTCATGTTTATGGTGTTCTTTCTTCAAAGTCTTGTCCTTGTACCCCACCTTGTGCATCTTGGCCTTTTGATCGACTTTGGATGCATAAGGAAGCATTTATCACAGGACTTGTTTATGTCCCAGGCATCACAGACAGACATGCAAGTCCCTGATAGGCATTTGTTTATGACACAATTTATAACCTGTAGTATTTGGTGTTGAATCCCTGCTGCACTGTTCAATAATTTGTTTGCAAAAAGACATTAGAAGTATGTGTTGTGTTGGGGGTGGGGGGGGTGGAGTGCGGGGAAGGACTTGATGTGTGCAGGCACGGTTGGTGCCTATTTACAACTGTCGTCATGTCTGGGGCTGGCCAAAGTCTCATGGCTGCGGATTATATGACAGGCATATAGGAGCTTTGGAAGCATTATATCCAGTCTGCTTGGTGGGAAGATATAAACATGAGGAATCTGCAGGTAGTTCAAGTGTATTATTAGCAATGCAGATTCAGCGAAGAGTGTCACATGCTTTAAGGTAATGTAATAGATAATAAAAACAATTCATTACTAGTATACAATTAAAAGAATAGCTTATTGGTAAAAAAAGATGTGCTTGATTCTGGGACATGTTTTTGCAATGAGTCTGTCAGCGCAGAGAGCTCCAAGGATATTAAAATTGGTTGAGGGCGAGAGATCCTGTGGACTCTCCGTGATGTGTTTTCTAAAGAGCTTAATGCTGATATTGAAAGTGCTGCAAATCCTATGGTTTTTCTCTGATCTCTTTAAGTGATGGAATCTAGAACTTATTTCGGAATGTGTATCGGTAACAAAAGAGCTCCTGTGTTAAAGATGCTCAGGGATGGAATATCCTGTAGACTTATGTTTTTAAAGTGCTAAATGTAGGAACATGTTTACGTAGAGAGTCTGTCTATACGCTGGAGGACGGTGTATTGAGGACACTGACGGAGAGAGAGCAAGACGCGGAGCGGAGAAACTATGAGAGCAGTAGAGACGCAACAGAGCCCAGGACGTCCCTTCGGAGGACAGGGAAAACCCTGAGGTAGGAGGAGAGTCTGTTACACAGACAAGAGCAGCCCCTACCATCACGAGAGGCAGACGCCGCCCAAGAGACCCAAGGCAACCCGGACGAGACTGCTGTGACTCAAGGACAGAGTCACGTCCTCAGGCGAGTACCGCTGGGGGGATTACAGCGGGTTATCTGGTGGGCATGTAAGACCAGGATATGGCTATGATGGCGTGGCATTCCAGACGCCTCTTACCCTCAGGAGGATACTACACTGCATGGGGACAGAAAGGGAGCACAAAAGAAATCTCAAAACACGTTGAAAGGAGGCCGGCTTGGTTTTGTTTTTCTGAGTTTCTGGTGAGGGTAACATCCCACTTTTCACCTTCCCTTTAATTTCACAAACCAAACAAGGAAGAGACGTCTATCTTTGACCCTGCATCACCTCCCAGTTCTAAACACTTGTGGTGTGGTGGAGGTTAATATAAAGCTAATGGAAGCCTGTGCACTAAGGTCTCCTCTTATTTATATTTCCCCTGAGGGTTTTTTCAGAGGTTGAGGGAAGCCTGAAGAGGAAAACCAGCTGGTCCAACCCTGAGAAGGAAGACCTGAGGAACCAAGCACCCCTAACTCACCTCAAGAACTCTCTAAACCTAACAATATATGTTTTTGCATTATTAAACAACCCAAAGCAAACGTCGCTGGTCTGGGGCAGTCCATGAACCCAGTTACAGGGTACTTGACCAGCCTTTTTGTCGAAGAAAAGCATTAATTTTGTGAAGCTGGCGTTCAGCTTCATATTAGTTGAGTTCACTGCATCAATGACACCTTGTCTGCATGTCCGTACTGGTAGTTGATTGAATAGATTCCGGAACAGATAGTATTGTTCGCTTAGTAAAGATTGACAAATACACAGGATATATATATGTAGTCAGGATTCCTTTGAGGATCCACAAAGCCTGCAGCTGTGGTCATTGTCATTTTTTTGCCAAGGGGGGAGGCTCGCCAATGTTGAGTGGACACCGCGCCAGTGTAGTAAAAGTGTACTCTTTAAAACTCTGGAGAAGATAGGGTTGTGGTTTTAAGATGGCATATGTATTTGTAGCTCGCCAAGCGTGGCCCGTTTTAGATACAATAACTTTGTTCTCCAGTATAGATTGCTCATGCATCACATTGTTCCAAGCTCTTTTAAAGCATGTGAATAATATCAGCTGTGACCATAGGTTATCCACCTGTAGAGTGCTTATGTATTCCTCCAAATAGCGTCGATTGGGAGACTCCTTGCAGGACGAGCCGATCTCGTGCCACACAAGATGATCCAAGTTGTCTCGTGCAGATCGAAGCCTGTGACATGTTTTTAAAAAGGAACATCTGCACTCTAGATCTTGTTTAACCAGGCCAAAATCAAGACGTACTTGGGCCTCAGATGTGTCCTTAGGAAGTCTTAAAATTAACCTACACATCTTGGCTATTTGGAAGTCTACTGATTCAGTGTGTTTTCCCCTCATGATTTCACTTCCGTATGTGATAGAGGAAGACAGTTTGGCACTCATGCCTTTTAGGAGCAGACTAAACCTAGAGCCACACAATGATTTTAATAATGTGTGGAAGCTGATCTCAGTGCCAATGCTTTAGATTTCATTAATTGGCTGTGCGCAATGTAAGAGCACCCGTTGTCAAAAATAACTCCTAGATATTTGTATTCACTACATTTTCTAATTTTTTTCCATAAATGTTCCATTAGCCAGTATGTTAATTTTCCTTCCTATTTTAAGGGCCTTGGTTTTGCCAAGATTAATCAACAATTTGGATTGAATGGTAAAGGAGTGCAATGGGAGTAATCTCTGCAGGTCTACTTGCGTCTTATCGAGTAGAAGGAGATCGTCAGCAAAGAGTACATTTAAGATTGGCAGACCACTCAACGTCTGGGCATGCAAGGTGACCTGGTCAGTTCCATTGACATGCCTGAGATGTGAAGATTGAACATCATGGTTTTGGTTCAGTAGACAGAGCTGCAGAGAGCTATGTCTAGTCTATGTTGTAAGACACATGTTTTCCAGTTGGGTTTCTACGTATGGCTGTCGACTGGGGGGTCTACCTTTACAGCTTGCTGTTTGCGGGAATCTGTACTAGTTATTTCCTTTCCTATGGGATTTTTAAAAATGGAATATGGCACCTTGTGCATTTTTTCTCTTTAAGTTCTTGTGGAACTGCTTGAAACTCTGGTTTTCAAACTGTGGAAGGATTTCAGGAGCTGTACTAGATTGCCATGGTTCAAAATGTCATGTCTTCCTTTTGACTGATATTCAGGATCAAACACTTATTTTGATGAGGTGGGCACTTGGAAGGTTCTTGTATAATCGCTTCTTTTTGTGTGAGCTGTGCCTTCGTTCCATTGATGTGCTGGTTGAATTTCTGAGGCATAGTTTGACACCATAAGATTTTGATTTAAAGCAGGCTGTTTCCCTGCCGTCATGAGTTAATTTTATGGGTTGATTGCCTACTGTGCCTCGGGGGGCCTACTTTTGAGTTAGCAGACCTAGCTGCTATTGTAATTCTAATTGAGGATGGACTGGAAAATATCCTTGCAATGATGGATTGTGTATCTGTTTTTGGCATGTGTACTGTAGTTATACTATAATTGATCAGTGCTAACTCTATTGATTCCTGCCTACGTTTCATGTGTAGTTTTTTAAACAAACTCTGGCGAGGCACCAGTCGTGTGGAAGTATTGTGCATTTGTCTGGTTGGACTTTCCTATCACAAAGATTTCCATCTGTTTGTGCTTTCCCCTCACAGAATGTTCCATCAGTGGAGGGATGTTGCACCGTTGGTATCCGTTTTTGAAAGTCGTTTTTTTTCCTAGGTGTTGCTTTGCTTGTTTACGTTCTCCTTAATTTTTTGTTGACATTTTTGAGTCTCTTTCCTCTATTCCAGGACTTCTTGCTTTAATTGCGTTGCATGATACTTTTGCGGGAAAGTCCGTTCCTTGTGTTGTTTTCTCCTGACCTTCCTACTTGTAATTTCTGGATGGTTTAAATGATTCCCTGCTGTAGTACTATCTAGGGTTCTCTGGGTTACCTGACCATTTTGGGCTGTTTCCACTGTTTTATAATCCTCTCCCTGTTGTCTCTCTGTAGGTGCGACTATTGCCACCCCTTCTACCATTATTTGCAATTTTCCACACTTGGCCATTGACTCCACGTTTGGATCCTTTATTTGTCTAGTTTTTTGGATAATTCCTGTTGTAAATTTGAAACCAGCTCTGCGGATAATGCAGGGTCTGTGTGATTTGGACCGAATTTTTTATTTTTTTATTTAAATCTTTTTATTGATACGAAATTTATAACTTTTGTGGCAGGTGAATTTGAGCCTTTATTATTTGAGTGCTAACTGGGAGGTGGGCGGGATTCCAGGTAGGCGATAACTTGATCTTTGATGGGTGTTTTGTTCTGATTAGATCCTGGTACTAGAGTGGCAGCCTGCGTATGTTAGCTTAGATCTCTTGACTGCAAGTGTTTGTCCAGCTAAGAATGAAAAGCATAGCTTTCCCCTGTCGTTGCCTGATCAAGCTGTGTAGTACTAATATGATATTGAACAGCTACAGGTCCTGTTGGTCCTATTATGGTTATAAGTTCAGCCATTGTTGTTTTTTTTATTTCTTTATTGGCTTTTATCTTCAGTACAAACATTGCACTTCAGCAGAATTCTAGAATAAAGATTTATACATATCATATTGTTGGCATGGTGTATCCATTAATGTCCATCTGTAAGTAACCCACAGTCTCTAGGACTCACTCCCCGTGATCAGGAGGAAGGTGGAGTTCCCCATAAGTTCCGAACAGGCCTTGCCAGTAGTCTACCCAGTAAGGTCTGGTGCATACACAGGTCCCCCCATCACTTCTCCCTTACCTCCCACCATTGTCCCGGCCTCCCTTAGCCAATATCAATCAGAAATGTCAGCATCCCCCATGTCTGGGGTGTGTAACAACAGGTACGATTTGAGAGGGTCCCATATATCCTTCAGCCCAGAGGATGGTGGTATCAATTCAGAGTATAAAGACATTTGTTGTGTCTATCTAAATAGGCTAAAATATGGCGGCGTTTGTGTGAGTTCCCCAGCCCTCTCACCAAAAGTCCCACAACCTATACCCACCTCTCTCCCACAACCGCAGCCCAATCCCCCCAGAGACAAGCATCCCTCCACCTAACTTCCCCAATGGGGTCCTACAACCCTAAAACATGATCCCCATGCGGGGCAACTGAAAAGTCCCCAGAAGGGGGGGGAGATAAGGTGAAAAGGGTCAGAAGAAAGCGAGATAAAGAAAGACATGAGGGCAATGAGGGGGCTAGCCACACCGTCGCAGTGAGACTATAATAGTAAAGCTAGAATGCTGATGGAGAGTAATAGTTGAATAATGACAGAGATAGAAAGTGATAAAAAAGAGGAGAAAATAACACAATGTACTGTATCAGGGGTATCCTTCTGGGGTATCGCCACATGGCAAGGCTGATCCTCCTCGAATGAACAAGGGCGTCCAGGGCAGTCATGGGCGGCCTCACACGGTCTACGATCATGGCAGCAGTTTCCATTTCGGCAGCGGTGATATCTGTTCTCTTAATATCGCGGCACATCTGGACACAGTACAAAAGTTCCAGATGCATTATAGCAGTTTGTTAGCATCAAGTCCATTCAGTTTTTGCGAGGGGCGTGCGAATCGACAAACCAGAGGGGTAACGCATCAAACAGTCAGCGTCTTTCTGATTAACAAGCCCCCCAGTCCATGGTGTCGATAGCCTCAATGTGGACCAGAATATCCTAGCCCGGATCTGAGAGAGCAGATGGGGATCTGGCCCTCGGCGTGTGCTTGAGGGCGAACTCCAAGGGAGACGTCCTAGAAAGTCAGTGGCTTGTGGATTAGTAAAGAAGCGTTGCTTCCCCTGGTGAATGACTCGAAGGAGGGCTGGGTATAGCATGGCGTAGGTGACATTTGCTTGTTGGAGTTTCCTCTTGACTGGGAGAAATTTCTTCTAGCTTCTTGGACCGCCTGAGTGAAGTCAGGGTATATTGCTATAGCTTTGCCTTCAAATTTTAGTGTGCGTCGTTCTCTGGCCAGGTGAAGCGCGGCGTCACGGTCCCGGTAATTTAGCAGCCTTGCCACAATGGGTCTTGGCATGGCGCCAGGGGGAGGCATAGCGTCAACGAGCGATGGACCCTCTCAACCACCAGCAATGAGGAGAAGGCGTCGGAGCCAAAGATAGTTGTGAGCATCTGTTCCACATACTCATCCATTCTTTCCGTGCTGCTGGACTCTGGCACCCCAAGGATCCTTATATTGTTTCTGCACGAGCACGCTTCCAAGTCTTCGTTCTTTGCCGCTATAACTTTCAATATGCGTTCCATGTTGAGAAACTGGTCTTCCCTCTGCGAGGAGTCCTCCAGCTCTGATATTCTGTGTTCTGCCTCCCCCAGCTGTCCGCCATGTTTTTCCAGTTTTTGGCTAATAAAGTCTATTCTTGTGCACATGGAGTCCATCTTGGATTCTATAGACGTGAGGCTCTGTTTCATTGTGATGAGGAGTGATTTCATATCGTCATCGCTGGACGGTTGGTCCGTCAGCATCCCCTCAGCCATGGTGTGGTCAGCTTTGTTGCCAAGAGACCAAGTCGACTTGCAGGGCTCAAATGGTAGTTTTGTTTGCTTCCCCTCCATTCTGGCCATATCGAGGGAGCCCACGTAGGTTGCCTCGCAGTGTGGTACGGGAGAATCAGAGCGGTCTGGGTGAGCCCTTTTCCAAGCCTCCAATGCCGGTAGTGAGTGTGGTCCATGGTGATGGTCTCTGGGTTCTGCCTCTCCCTCCATGCACCTCTGGAGGGGGCACGAGCAAACCCTCAAATCCTGCTTGATTCCCCCACTCACAGTAGGGCCTAAGTCAATCCTGGGGGCCAGTGCTTCTTAAAAAGTGTACAGCAGAGGGGTAATGATCTATCAGGCCCTTAGTACAAAGGCCTCGCCTCCAATCAGACAGTCGCCAGGGAGGGCCCTCCATGCGGGCCCACCAATCCCCGCTGTTGCGTTGGAGCTCAGCCGCTCCGCCCACTCCCACCTCCGGGCCATAGATTAATTCACGGTCAGCCTCCATGGCCGGGACCGCAGCCGGCAGGTCTCCTCTCGGATCGGCACCATGATAGGCCCTCGTCCGTTCACAGTGGGGTGCAGATTGGGATACTCTGCCTCTCGCTGCTCTTGTCTGTCAGCCGGTGGAGCTCTCGCCCAAGGGAGCCGGCCTCAGGTTCCTCTTCACGGCTCTGCAGTGGCAGCCATGCAGTGACCACGAATGGCGTCCCAAGCCCATAGCCACTCTTGGGCATTCGGCCCTCTACCTGGGTATTCACCAAGTGACGGTCCGTCCGGTAGGTTGCAGCATATTATAGAAGTTCTTCACTGCTAATTTGATGAATTATGAGGCTGTGTTGGACAGGATTAGGTCGGTTAATAGTCTCGGACAGCAGAAGCCTGACAAAAGTGTGGCCATCTTGCTAGCTCGCCCTCTAGCGCCCCCCCATGTTACTTATTTATTACTTCAGATAGAGTGCTTATCCATGATAGGTGAAAATGGGCATGCAAGGAGATTACCCTCTGTGACTGCCTGGCCACCCGTTACAAGTTGGTTTAGCATTTCTAGTTTTGTATCTATTCTGGATGTAAAGATGGCCAAAGTGTTTAATAAGTTCACTTGTATGTCTAATTTGGAGGAATGATAATGCAAGGCCATGACCGTTCCTTGTAATGTGTCCAGCAAAGCCACCCGGCGGTGCTTAATGTACTATTTGATGAGTTGCTTTTTCTGGCCTTGCATTCTTGATGCTCTGGGTCAGAATCAAAGATAAAACTGATTGATGCTGCATTGAAGGGTGTAATGGTCACAGGGTGTTCCAACTGTTCTGTATAGGTTTTAATACTTGCTGCATCTGAATTCTCGGTTATAGTCTCGTACTCAGACTCGCATTTGGCCTCACCAATGGGACTTTGGCATGGGGTTTTTACTTTTTGACATATCACTGGCTGAGGATATGTGTTTCGTTGATGTAGCTCGCAAATGAGCCGTCTTCTTCCAGCTGGGATGGGGTGCACTGGACAGCCGAAGATGATAATGACACATTGAAACACTACATTATAGGCAGCTGAGTGATTAGATTTTGTTTCTGCTGGGTAGAGTAGAATGGTGGCTGATACAATAAGATGATGTCTTTCTAAACTGTTACATACATAAGGTGGCAGTGGGTATGAACCTTTCTCGCTGGTTGGGTTAACACTGGGGTCTGGGGGAGTTTGACCTGAATTAAAGTTATCATCCTTGCCACTATTTGCTGGTTCGGGGGATCTGTTGGGTATAGGGGATCATTTACCATGTTACTGCCTCTGCAGTATGTTGCAATCCATAATCCCCTCTTAGTAGTGGGAAGGCTGTGTCGACTGTAATGTTTGCCGAGCCTTTACTGGATTTCTTGAATAAGTCAGTTATCGTAGGCGGGCCAGAGCCACAAGCCCCCATGTGGGTCCTGGAAGTCTGCTGACCAACTTTCTCGAACCTAGCTATTCCTTGTGATTTTCTTTCCTGCACTCTACAGGCACTGGAGCCCTTGCTTTTCCAGATCGCATCAGGATGATTACAGTGCAATGGGTGCTCGGCTGCAATGCAGGTACCATGTGGTTAGTGCCCTTGGTGCACAGAGCGATGCTGTTATTACTTGGCTTTAGTGGCTGCTGTGCCCCTCCACACACCCGCTCAGCAGCTGTCTTGTGGCTGATGGCTTGCAGGATGACTTCAAAATGTAGGCGCTGAGCACAGCCCTCAAGTCTAATGCTATGCTACAGGGTCAGGGGCCACAGGGATGTGAGCAGCGATTGAGCTGAGGAAAAAAAGACAAGGCCCCTGCTATGCCTCAAGTGGACCTACCACTGCTACTACTACCACCACCACCGCCGCTGCCGCTTGCAACCTCAGAGCGTTGTTGAGGAGAGGAGCTCCTACTTAAGCTCCTTTCCTATGCTCTTTTTCTCTTAAGCTTTGGTCCACAGTGGTATGCAAAGGGTTACCGGGGTCTGCTGGGCCACAGGTCAGCTGGTAAAGCAAGTGGGAGACACAGAAGGTTCCGAGCCTAAGTCACACCGATACCTTGACTGGTCACTTCTACGTGCTTAGCTGCTGAAATCCAACGCTGTTGGTGTCTAACAGACCAGGAGTACAGCCACCTGCAACCTCTCATTGCAGAGGGAAATCCATTTCACCCCCTCGAGCAACCTGTGTCCGGTAACTCCCGCAGTTCAGTGCTCTACTCCATACCGCACCATTCAAGCTGCTCCTCCTTAGCTTCTGCTCAAGACTGCTTCTCTCTCACCTGTGTATCATCTGAGACATCTGCCCTTCCTCACTGCAGCAGATTCTGCAGGTAGAAATCCTCCCGAAAGAATGTTAACTAACACAAATAACATATTCTTCGCTCATCTTTATCAGAGTTCTTCTCTGCTTTTCTAGTCTCCCTTTCTCTCAAACTGCTCCCCACCTCTCTGTAACATGTATTGTACTATGGAACTTCTATGCTCCTAGTCTGAGCAGGCGGAAGGAAGATGGCAGGTTGACTCCGCTGTGAGCTCCTGTCCGCTCTGTGTTTCCCCAAACTCCGCTACAACGGCAAGGCCAGCGATCCCAGGAGCAACGCAGAGCGTTGCCTGAGAGACTCTGTTCTCAAGCCAACCAAGGCTGTGGTCGGCCAAGGCTGGCACCTAGGCTGTGTTTTTCTCTGTTTGTTTTTGCGGATGCTGCAGCTCTGTGGACAGCGAGCGCACTGCCATGTTTATCTGGCTGCATGCTCCCGTTTTTATTCAATGAGAGCCACTTTTCAGCCTTCCTCAATGGCCCCACCAAAAACCAGTGTATCCAGAGGAGCTCGCGGGACACGAGAGGCAGTCTGAAATCGCGCTGAGGAACTGGCCACCCAGAAGGAGGCAGCTGCAGGACCCAGCCCGGCAGTTGCACACCTGGTCTCTATACCCTCACAAATGGGACTCCCTATCCTGAAACTACTCAAAATAGGGGAAGCACTGGACCTGATTGAGGCTGCATCTATGGAATTGACCCCGGGAGGAGTATCCCATTTGGTAGCAATCTTGATGGCGGCAGCAGTAGTAAGTACACCGGCAACCTTGCCCTCACCATCATCACTCCAGGAACGGGGCCAGGGGCAGGACTTGGACCAGGACTTGGAGCAGAATTGTGTGCACGACCACAGCAGTGCTAATCTGATCTTGGACCCTTCGCAACCCTCTAGCCCTGGCTCCTTGGTTCCTTTACAAACAGGGGACTTACCTGCAGACGGCAGAGTACCAGCTGTGCAGGTAGTCTCTCCAGAGGCTCTACCAGATACTACACAGTCAACGCATGTAAGTACTGTTTCTGGTACTTTTCAGCAGCCAGGGAGGGATATGCGCGATGACAGTCAGCTACGCCATGTTCCAAGGGAAGATATAGAGGATGATGAGGGCTTATTATCCGGAGGAAGTCAGGGTGTGTTACGGTGTTATTTTCAGGCAGGGGCAAAGGCGGGTTTAAAAAAGTCTGCTGACAATGAAAGTAACCATCAACCTGCTTCAGCAAGCTCAGAGGTCCCAATATTGCGTCTGAGAAGGGCATGTTGCATGGCCTACAAGCAGAGGTTGTTTCTAACCAAGGGGGTGTGGTCCCCAAAAACGGAATACAGTCGGGCAGCTCAACCAGAGAAAATCTATAGATCAAGCTATGGCTCATCCTCCAGCAAAATCTGCAAAGCATCAACAGCCTGGCAAGGCTAGTGATCAAGGTACAAAGTACAGCCCACTGAGGAAGTGGGTGACCGCTAAGGCGGAAGTTAAATCAATTATTATTCGACTATCTGCCCCATTTCTAGGCTCTGCTGATGAACCACAACACTCCGAGCCACAAGCACAATGCCCCCAGCAAATAGACTCCGCCCTGATCAGCAGTTCTCCCTCAGATATATCTTCGGGACACTATCGGATCATTCTCCTCCATTTATGACTAAGGAGTTGATGGGAGAGTTGGAAGAGGCTGCACATGAACCATCTTTAAGATCTATTATGTTAGCCTTACAGACGCAGCGGGTCGAGGCGCAGGCCTACTAAACTCAGTCAAGAGCAGATAATGCGCAGATGCAAAAATCGCTGGAGGTGGTCTCTGGACAGATCAGTAATCTTATGACGGATGTGAGCGATTTACAGCAAAGAGTGGCATGTAATGAAGAGATGGTGGCGAAAACAACTAAGTCTGTAGAGAGTCATGCGAGCCAGCTCAAATCCCTTTAAACGAAGATTGAGAACACTGAAAATCGGAATAGGGGAAATAATCTAAGGGGTTTTGGGATACCGGACGGTAAGGAAGGCGCTGATCCTCGGAAGTACATGGTGCAATTATTTAGAAGGGCTTTTCCAGTTCTGAGTGACTGGGACTAGGATTCGCAAATACAGCGTGCTCATCGGCTCCTCCTCAACCGTAGTGCAAATGGGGCACAGCCTCGGCCTATGCTGATATACATTGGAAATTCTCTTCTCCCTTACTGCCCAATCAACATCCCTGGTCTTAGTCGACAGCATGTCAATTGTTGCCCGGTCAGATTTATGTAGGTCTACAATGGACCAGAGATGGAAGCTGTGACAGTTCATAGATCCATTGAAGGCTGCTGGTGCGCAAGTGTTTCTACAGGAACCTGCTCGCCTTGAAATTATTAAGTACGGGCGCTCCCAGATGTGTTTTTCCAAAGAAGATGCTGCACAGGCTCTTGCTTGTATAAAGGGGACAAATAAGCATACTTGAGATGAATTATAAATGGAAATAGTTTGGATTCTCGGTGTGCTCTCTGGATGTTGATGTCGTGTAAGGGGAATGGATGACGAGTTGGAATTCTATTTCCCTTCTTCCCTCTTTTTGCTACTCATCTTATGGCTCTTGCGCTTCTGTCTGGTCTCTGCTTTCTTCTTTTCCTGTATCTTTCTTTACTTGGTGGTGGGGTGGTCGGCAGGGTTCAGGGGGTGGATGGGCTGGATGCTCTCTTGTGGGCCGCTTCTCATCAATGGCCCCTGATTGGGGTGATTTCTTCCTTAGGGTACGGGGGGGGGTTGGTGTGGTCTTGGGGTGTTGGGTGGTGTGCAGGGGAGGGCCAAGTCGGATATCGTGGAGTATTTTTTGCTGCCAGGTTGGCCCATCTATGGAGGGTTCGGGGCAGGGTGAGGGAGAAATTGGTCATAGACAAGTGTGTCATACAGGATGTATGCTAAGGTTTTTTACCTGATATGCAAAGTCCGATATGCAAAGTCTGATATGCAAAGTCTGTACTGGACTGTCAAGATGGGGGAAATTCAGATTCTTTCTGTACTGTATAGATGGATAAGATGGCCCAGATTCGATGTATGTGTTGGAATGTGTCAGGGATTAATGCACAGCCTAAGCGATAGTTGGTCCGAGAGGAGATTGGATATTACAAACCCCATTTGGTAGCTTTGACTGCGACTCACCTTTCATATAAAGATAGGGCCTTACTCAGTGAGCTGGATTACAATATTGTTGCTTGTACATCCCAGACTACATCGATTTGGGCGGTAGCTGTC